>OZ012690.1:7295283-7365283 GCA_963942565.1 Maea johnstoni | reverse complement strand
TTACTAACGCTTAATTATGATTTTGAATATATTAAGTGAAATTCTAGGTATTGATGAAATATGCATTTACCTAGTCTGTTGATAATGTATATGAGCTACGTTTTAACACTCATTACGCCTACCCAATGCCTACGTGTGGTAACAAAACCACCGTGGAAGGTACACGTGGCAGGTTGGTGTATACCGATGGCAACATCTGTTCTGTCACCTGTACTTATAAACTTACTTTTATGTATGAACAAACATACTGTTATAGGCAGAAATTACTAGTTCTTGCCTCCACTGCTTTATCAATGGTAAAGTTCTATCCTCTGAGCAATGATGTTTAGGGATAATTCTGAAGTTTCAAATGTAGCTTCTGTTTGAACAGATCTCATGGAATAAGACTTAGACAAATGGTGAACAAAAATTAGAATTTCTTGACATTCGTAAGTCTCACAATTGCTATATGCTGGGTTCTACACTCAATAGAACTTCTCCCTTCTTCAAATAAACACCAGTGCAATGGTATGGACCTAATACATAATGGCCTACCTTTTATCTCTTTTGAGTCACCAGTCTCCTTACTCAAAAACCTCCCACAAATGCATTCCAATGTGAGCATTGATGCTTGGTCCAGAATTGTGATTTTTCCAAAACCTAATTTCAGTTGATTCCTTTGTGAAATTAACAATCTGTCTATAGCCAGCCCTGTTAGTCCAGTTTTCTAAATCATTCCTACAGACTGCTCGCTGTCTCTCATAACTGCTTGAGTTCAATTCCCGGAGATGACCTGGCACTTAAAACTTGCTAGTCATGATTAAGCTTAGTGCGGACAGAGAAAGTGATGATAAACTAAACACCAAATCCATCTAAAGCAGTGGTCACCAATTGTGTCTTAATTGGTTTCTTCTTCATCATCTCAAGGAATAACTAGTGCTTATTTTTACATCATGTATCTTCCATATAATATACATGTTGACATATTAGCAGGTTTTTATCTGCTGTAGGCCCTTTTTGTGCATACATAACACATTGAATTGACAGTCTAAATGGAAGCCCTGGAAGTGAGGGTAACTATCTGAAATAGCCATATTTGTTGATGCCGTAAAAAAGTTACCAGCTATAATAAGCAAAATATCAGGATGAAGTACAACTATATGCAAACTATTTTGATTCAGTCAATGTACTTGTATTGCATCCCAGGAATCGTGCATCTTTTTGAAATATTTGCATGATAAGTTGATGAACAATTACAATATAGAGCAAAGAATGCGAATTCTAGAATTGATACCCACAAAACCTAATTTCTACTGGTCTTACTCGCCACTTCGCAAACTATGAGGAGCATTGTAGATCAGAGTACAAACACCTTTTCAAAACTGAAAAAGGCCCCATTGGACTGAGCCCAGAGGGTCAAAGTTAAAGCAGTAAATATGGTTCCTCTCGGTTTGATATGTTTATTATGTGCTAATTGCTTACATATACCAGACTTTGTAAGGTTGCTAGGAGGGCCCAGTGCAGGATGTATGTACTAGACATGGGCAGTTTTAACTGAACCCTGAATTCATCTAGAAATAGCGCTTGTGACTCATAGCAACTAATTGACTTACCCTTCCATCTTGCACAGCTGTACATAATAACACCACACAACAAACAAAATGGACAACACATCACACGTATGCTTGGCACACGCCACCCATATAGCACTATCACCTGCATGGCCACTCTCAATAAACAGGTACATTTGGTCACACTTCACCAACACAACACTATCACCCGAGTGAATACACCCAGTAAACAAACAAAACAGACTTTAAGTATCTCAGCTGAAATTGTCATCAGCAAAGTCAGCTGCTAGGTTGCAATAACAGTAAACATGGTTTTATCCATTATCTTGATTTATTGCTTTGGAGGTGTATTTGCCATGCAAATTGATGTGTTATAGTTTGATCACTACAAAGCGCTTTTGAACATTATACCCACTCCCTTGTTAATGCTTTATATTTACATTTCAATTTTTATGATAAATATAGTTATGGCTGGAGAAATGGATACTAGGTACTGGAATATACACAGATTATAATTCTTTGCTTGCATAAACATAAGATTACCTTAAATCATTCATTTTATTAAAACAATGTGACAATATCAGGTACCTCGGTACAGGAACTTGGATCTAACGAATTAAAGGAGGTATTCCAAAGGGAAGACCTGCTGTAGATATTGAATTATTTTACATCTTCTGAGTCAGTTGGGGAAACACTAGTCCTATAGCAAGTCACAATGAAAATAACATTTGTCTTGAAATAACAAAAAAATTACCTCATTATGAAGAACACGCTTGGTGGAAATTATATACAATTGTCAAAACAAAAGAAAATACATCACTACGAGGAATAGAATGTCAAAGGTTTACAATGCATTCCAAATCTCTGGCAAGGGTATAGTTATGTGTGCTTAACATGCCTCTGTATAAAACAATTCTCCTGCTTTCATGACTATCGGGCTATCTGTAATGTTGAGCCCCTGACAATCAGTTTGATTACTAGACAGTTAAAAGATAACAGGGACAGTCAATACATCTTCCCATTAGAAAACATGTTACCTATATGGCATGTACTGCATAGTAAATGAACCAGCGGGTCAATCTCTACCGTACTTTTCCCAGGAGAATCTTTTTCAATACACTAGCTAATATTTGAATTACCCAGAGTGGAATGGAATAGTTTTATATCTCTTGTCTAAGAGATAACTGAAAAATAAATATTATCGTAAGAATAAGCTGTATGTCTCAGCAGTATTTAAAGATAAATCGGTGGTGGGTAATTATCCATTTTGAAGAAATACGCGAAAAAATTAACTGCCGTGTATAAGACGTACCCGTATATAAGACGCAGCTCTTGTTCAGGTCTTTGAGATATATTAGATTTGTGTATAGTGTGCACCCCTTTTTGGAAATATTGTGGAAAATCAATTCCTCCTGAACAACGCTAGAAAACCAGTAAAACGCATTTAAATGAGAGCTCAATGAGACATCAAGGTGACTTCAGTGCTTATCACTCTGTGTCAGTGCCCGATACCCATTGTTCTAGGCATAATACTCATTGTAATCAATGAGTTTCGACGGAGAGTGCTACTGTAATTACAATTCGTAAATGTCGCAGCAAACGTTGATAGTCATTGTCTTGGCCGCAGTATAATTGTAATTAGGCGATCTCCGAGTGGCCTGGGGACTCGATGCAAAACACCCTAGATCTCTAGTTTATTTTTGTATAAGACGCATCCCGGATTTGAATGTAAACATTTGTGTAAAAAGGTTCGTCTTATACACGTGAAATTAAAGTACCTGTATGCACATTTTGGAAAAGTATGGGGTGGGATGCCATTGAACCGGAGATTCAGCATCATATTGATTTAGCTTCGAAATGATATTGTACATGTTTTTGTATACGACCTTCCCCAAACCTGCCCCTTGATCAGGCTTGTAACTGGGGAAAACCAATGTTGTATCCTTGAAAACTTTCTTACATTGCCCTGGTGGGATTTAAAAATTAGTATTGTGAGAAACAGCTAGCAGGCATCGCCAACCACGCTGACAACAGACCATAAACGATCATAATAGCGTGCTTTCGCCTTTCCTGCTAAACAAGGAAACCCATAAAAGCAATTAGGATAGGTTTAAGATATTGTGGCATCCTTATATTTCATCTGTAAGCAATTACATTTAACATGATATGCAAATAGACACTTCCAGAAACCTCTATTTTCTCATTAATCTTTTTTTATACCGTTTTTCTGAACAATAAAATGAAAAATTAATATAACCTTTAAAGTACACAAGAATAAACAATGGCATGACAAAGCCACTTTCATACCATAGCGATGGTAATAATAAATCAATGACAGATGATTATTTACTCCAAGAAGTAAGTAGAATAGGAGATAATGCAAGGTAGGACGGAAGGAATTGTTTTTCACGTCGCTTATAACTGCTTACGTCATATTGCAATGAGGTAGATATCAGAAACTAGGCTAAGTTCCCTTCTCTTCAAAGAAAGTCACAATGGGTCTTTCAGTCGCAGAAGCACCGTAGACAGTCCTCCACAATGCGGCACATCTATATAGTTACCAGGCTAACCTGGTAATAGGGAACCAGCGGAGACTAAAACGTATTTTAGTATATCTGGTTAACAGTCATGTAGCACTACACCATGGTGGTGTGGGGTTAAAGGTAGTACGCTATATGGGATTATTCACTGAGTAAATATTGCAGGTTCTCTATTTAAAACCTATCCCTACATCTGCTAAGCAAGAGCAATCAGTATTGTTGGTTTGGTTAGAATAAGCATTTCAATATATATGATTATGTCACTAGTAAAGTCATGAAGCAAGAATAATGCCCTTTTGCTTAGAAATATTGAAAATTGCAAAGCTTTGGTATTGTACACAGTGAAAAAGGTAATGCAGGTGTCTAAGTTGTTAGTACTCAGTATGACAAACTTATATGGTATTCAAATGACAATCAACATATTAAAATGCACATAACCTTATCTCAAAACAAATATTGAAAACTGGTGATAACATTAATGTGTATTCATCTTTACACTGAGTTTAGAACTGTACGATTTCATAAAAAAAACGATAACGCTATGTACACATATGATACATCAGTTTAGGGGTATTCACTGTTTTCGCCTCGGTATAGTTTTAAGTTGTGAAAGCTGTCATCGACTTTGGGTCAAGCAGTGAGTTTACCCGGATATTCAAGTAGTTTTATTGATCATTATATGCATAGTACGGTGTTCGACAAGGTGACTATGACATTAAATTTGTAAATGAATATCTAAAATAGAAAAGGGGGGTCACTAGTCATGCCGTCACTTTGGCGCCACCTATATGGACGGGATGACTCGTGACCCACTTTTCTATGTGGGATTTGCAAAGCGGATCTGACAATGATAGCTTATGCAAAGTTTAATGGATTTCTAACTGTGCTTTTTCAAAATAGAAGTTTTAGATGTCACTGTCACCTTGTCGGACATCCCACTATAACTTTAACAACGGGCTATTCACAATTTAGCCTCGGTGTGGCATAAAAGGTGACGATTGACTGAATTCCTATCTGCAAACAGCAGATACTAGTAGGTGGAACTCTCGTAAGCAGGACGATCCAGGGCAATTAACGTTTCTCGTTAGATCTTGTTGTTGCGCTATGAATCAAGAAGCATGGGATGCGATTTAAGTCTCAGAAAACAAAACAAAATATAAATGTAGTATAATCAACACGGTCCAAGCACACTTAGCCTCCATTCAGTGATACTCACTTATCACAAGCTACCCAAAACCTATAGCTACTGAGCAGTGACGTTCATAACCTGAAATACAAAAGCATATGTATGCTAATTATTATTCCGATGCAGAAAATCAGTGGTGTGTGTATGTATATGTATGTATATATGTTTGCATGTATGTATATATGTACGTATATATGTATGTATGTGTGTGTCTGTGTGTGGGTGTGAAAAATATCCACAGACGGATCCATGCATCCTCCTTTTTATTAGAAAAGCAGGGTGCCACACCAGCTTACGGTTTCCCTGGATATGCCAACTCATGTTGCACGCCATGTATTTCACATCAGCAAACATTATAGTGTACGTAGTTTTAGTATAGCTGGTTAACAGTCATGTAGCACTACACCATGGTGGTGTGGGATTGAAGGTAGTACGCTATATGGGATTATTCACTGAGTAAATATTGCAGGTTCTTTATTTAAAACCTATCCCTACATCTGCTAATCAAGAGCAATCAGTATCGTTGGTTTGGTTAACATAAGCATTTCAATATATATTATCATGTCACTAGTAAAGAGCAAGAATATTGCCATTTTGCTTAGAAATATTGAAAACTGCAAAGCTTTGGTATTGGTTACAGTAACATTTAAAAAAAGTAATGCAGGTGTTTAAGTCGTTAATACTCTGTATGGAAAACTTAAATGGTATTCAAATGACAATCAACATATCAACATGCACCTAACCTTATCTCAAAACAAATATTGAACACTTGTGATAACATTATCTGTGTGTCTGTGTGTGGGTGTGAAATAGTTGTCTACGAACAATTATGTTGATTAGGAAGAAGAAAAGACGACTAAGTTAAATTGATTGGATTATAAGAGAAGAATACCACTGATTCCTAGAAAAGGTTGATAGTCCAAACAGGGAACTGACATCTATGTTTGGGGAAAGACGACTCCACAATCCCTGATACCAAGATATGTAGACCTTTTTTCTTAGGAACTGCATGGTATATGTATGGAACACCTTTGAATGGAAATTGGATTTTAAGTAGTGGTAGTAGTAGTAGTAGTAGCAGCAGCAGCATTGGTAATAGAAGTAGTAGTAGTAGTAGTAGTAGTAGTAGTAGTAGTAGTAGTAGTAGTAGTAGTAGTAGTAGTAGTAGTAGCTGTAGTAGTAGTAGTTGTAGAAGCAGCAGAAGTAGTAGTAGTAGTAGTAGTAGTAGTAGTAGTAGTAGTAGTAGTAGTAGTAGTAGTATCAGAAGTAGTAGTAGCAGTAGTAGTAGTAGTTGTAGTAGTAGTAGTAGTAGTAGTAGTAGTAGTAGTAGTAGTAGTAGTAGTAGTAGTAGTAGTAGTAGTAGTAAAAGATAAGATGAGATACGTAGATTTTATTAAGGTCTTACCCACAATGGAATAATACATATATGAAAATTATAAAACAATGGAGAGTCAACTTTGACCTACGAGAGACCATAAGATATGAACAATGAGGAATAAACAATGTTTAAATGAAAATATATAAAATCAGTTCTGGACACATCTGTTCTCATGTTAAGGATTTTGGAACAGGTCTTGGCACTAACAAAGATAATATCACAATTGGACAGTAGGAATACCAATTTATCAGTGTTATTTAAATAATAAAAAGATGGCAAGACTAAGCAAGCCTTAAGCAAAATGTTTTCTCTAGTACTCTGAGGTTTGGGTGCAGACATCGCAAAAGAAATTTTCCTTCATTTTCCATTTTAATAAAAACTTTTTTTAAAGCAATTTAAGCATACCCTTTCTTCACAGGGAACCTGTATATTATTACGTTTCTCCCCGCCACCCGTTTCAAGTCTTAATTAAATGGGCCACTTCACTCCTGACATGAGCTAGTGCTTTCCTCTCTTTTCTAGTGATAGGCATCTCAAAGTAAGGCTCGGATATGAATTCATTCTTCAATAACCTATATGTTCATAACTTGTTGTTTGTTTCTCTATTCAATGTTGCCTGCCCCTTAAGATTGCAGTCATTAAGGAGCTTATCACTTAAGTCTTGCCCAATTTATGAGAAATCAACAACATCATTTCCGTCACTAAGCCTATGAAGATCGACTGTCTCGAATTGTTTTCCCACCTTAATGGGCCAAGTATTTCTGACATGCTAATGTCCATTTAAAGACTTTCCTAGGGAGTCTATCCTTGCTCACTTAAGAAAGTCGGCGAAACTTAAAGATGCTCATCCATTGCTTATGGATAGGTAAGAAATAGCCCATCTCACCCTGAACCCCAGCATTGGATGCATAACGACCAAGACCCAAGAATACTTGGCTTGCCCTATTTTGAACCGCATTCATACCACTGGTGTAGTAGTAATAGTAATAGACATAGAAGTAGTAGTAGTAGTAGTAGTAGTAGTAGTAGTAGTAGTAGTAGTAGTAGTAGTAGAAGAAGAAGTTGTTTGCGTAGCAGAATGCTTTGTATTCGAAGTGAAGAACATTCACAAAACCACACTCTTACACATTTACAATCAAAAGTAAAATTATAATGTGTACCCATAATACATAGGTGCAGAGCACGCAGACACTCAACCAGCATGAAAACCAAAACATTAAACTTAGAATGTGCAAAACAAATGAAAATTTGGATCAAAATAAAGCGAAAATGACAGCATCCAAACTTTTTATTTGACGGCCAGAGTATGCAACCGAGTATGCATGTTTATTGACTATGGCTCTCGCCCACCTGTACAAACAAAGTACATCGAGATGATAAAAACACTCATAGTACAATATCATAGTACTTTTGAACAGAGCTTGCAAATAGGATAAGAGAACATTAGCTAGATTGTCTCTAAAGATTAATATAAACACGAAAGTTACAATTCATATAATGATGTATACATATATTAGGTGACCACAAGGATAATTACAAGTACTTGTATCGTTTATATTGCCTGGTTAAGTAGAGTACGCGCATTGGGACGTTGCACTCCCAACTCATTGGGTAAGGATGGACTCAAGTGCAATGTCTAACCCACACCCTGCCTAACACCCAGGCAATCAGAGTACATCCTATCAATAACAACACCCGCCACCATCCATATTGGTTCCATATTATCAAAAGAGTACCCTCCGGCGCATTTGCCTAGCACCTGACTACAGATGCCATTACTGTTCTCTACAACAGTTTTAACAAGATCAATATTGACATTTCCAATACCTTTAAACATTTCTTCTCTCAGTGTGGCATAATCAGGGCGTTGCATGATGCCATGCTTTGCGCTTTCTTCCTCAGCAAAATCGCACCTTTTGCACCATCTAACTGTGCAAACTTTTCACATTTCAATAAACTAGCACAATATAGCAGTTTTGCTACCATTATGCACACAGTAAGGTTTAAATCCAATATGGATTTAGGTGTAACCATACCCTGAGGCATACCGCAAAATAAATTCATATTATACTGCCACCTATATACAGTGTATGCCTGAAGTGACCATGTGCACTGAAATCATTTGCATTCACTAACCTGTCATTGGATGGCGGACACGACCCCACACTCGATTAACAAATGTCACTTTATTTGCGATTGCTGTATGCCAGTGCACATAAATGTGAGGTACGTCAATCCAACTAGAATTTCGATTAGTTGTTTATCTTATATTTGCACAACATCACACGTGTGAATGTGATCAGTGCTGCCATCTAATGTTGCTATTGCCAGGCACTATATAGTAAAGAAAATATGGGTTCATGTGGCTTCTATCGGCAGAGTTAATGAGTGCTCCCTTGGAAGTGGTAAAGAGAGACAGATAACCAGTTTGCACAAAAAAGGGCAATAAAATATTTGAATTATTTTTCTGCTGTTTTTGGAAAAACGATGGAGAAAAAAAAATTATAATTTTTTCTGCTGTTTTTTGAAAAAGGGGGAGAAAAAAAATTCTTAATTTTTTTTTGTTGTTTTTAGAGAACAGTGGAGAAAAAAAATTGAATTTTTTTTTCTGCCGTTCACGTTTGCACAATCGCAGAAGTGGGTATTGTTCAGCTGCTTAATTAAGGTACTCCAGTAGACAGGCCACTAGCAATCAATAACAACCATTCTCTGCCGATAGAAGCCACAAGAACCCACTACTGTATAGTGCCTGGCAAAAGCAACATTAGATGGCAGCATTTGTTAATCTGCTTTTTTAGGAAAAACGGTGGAGAAAAAAATTTTGAATTTTTTTTTCTGCCGTTCACACTTGCACCATCGTACACTTCTCTAACTGCAGCTAGGGACTGGTACCTACTAATATGGGTATGTTCTCACTCCCCTATGGAACTAGCTGAAACCAGTTTTCAGCTATTTCCGAACTCATGGGAACTCACCTTGAGTCCAAAGCAGTCCTTTTGTGTGCCAAAACGCTGACTCTTTTATTTATACTTCATAAAAGGCGTTTAATGGGAATTTGGGGACATGCAAATAATGGAGTTATTTAAAAAATCATGATGATAGCTCAACATCTGTCCTACTGGACAGTGAAGTACTACACTGTGACACTTAACTTGATGTCACTGTGACATCACATTTCTGTGCCGGTATACCTTAAATGTCCAACTGTTGTGGCGTCCAAGTGGACACTAAAGCACTACACTGTGACACTGCGCTAGGTGTCACTGTGACATCGCGTTTCTGCGCCAGTGATGGACAGTTATGGGTCTAGTAGGGTGTCACAGTTATGCAGTTCCACTTTTGTCACCTAGGTGCTCAACATTCTCCTGCATTATACACACTCCCGGCATGAAGACTACCGATAACACGGATACCCTGGATCAAGTTAACATTGTTCTGGAGACTTTGGATGAGATGGCAAAAATGCTTTTTGAGGAAAGTGGCAGACCTGCCCTAACTGTAACCTCACAGGTGAGCGATAATAGGTCTACAGTGAGTAATGAACTGTCTGTCTCTTTTCAGATCCAGGTAAGGACCCCAGAAAAGTACCAACAATACCAGGGAACGGCCAGCCCTAGTTCATCGGCCCAGAAACATATCGACCCAGGGATGCAATGGATGCGACCCCTCAAGCAGGAATATTACAACACAGCCCGTGCAAGTGTGGTAGCGGAAATCAGGGCCAAGCATCGTAGCAGGATGCTTGAAGACCTGTCACAACAAGGAATCATTGCCCCATGGGGTCTACATGTGGCACCGATGCCTGTTTACCTGCACCCTCATGCAGCGAGGATAGCAGACATCATGAAACGACAAGTCGAGATCTGCAAGCTCCTGCATGATCATGCAGTCTTTCAAGCTGAAAGAGTAGCTGTCGATAAGGTCAGCTTGTGTAACATCTTTAGCCTGAACGAAACAGAATACAAGAAGTCTATCGGGGCACTCTTTGGCGCTCAGTCAAAGGAACAGCAGGAACTCAAGGAGCAAATGTACAAGTAAGTATATGGCCTGAGACCACTGGAGAATCAGGTCAGCTCCAAGGAACTTGTCTCTATGGTTAGGGGCAACATCCATGGAAGTATACCCACAACAGTGCCATGGGCAATTTGGGGACTGCAGCCAGAACGGGCGTAGTTCATGAGTCACTCAGCAGATGGCACCACTTACCAGTGCAATTGACAGTCTGCCATACTTGCTTCATAGTCCAGTGGATTTGTGAAAAAATCGTTAATTTTTTGGCAAAAGCACCAAATTTCGCACACGTATAGCCCTTCAAGTACTAATCAAAATAAGATGAAGACCCACTTAAAATTTTTGTTGGTTGCCATGGTAACGAGAAATTTTGGCGGGAAAAAGCCAAAAATATGTGATTTTTGTAATATTGCGTTTTAAACAGTAGTTCTTTGATAAAGTGCAAGGAATCTGAAGTAAATGTATTAACTTCAATACCAGAAAAAAAAGTTGAGTAAAAATATTCATTAAATAGTCTCGGTTGCCATGGCAACAGGACTTCATATTATGACAAGTTAACTAAAATTGATGATATTGGTATTTTCATATTAAAAATGCATCATTAAAAATGTTATCATCACTTAACTTTAATCTAGTTAGTATGTACACTATGTGACACAATATTGAGAACATATTGAGTTTGTTATTCCCAAGGTTGCCATGGCAACAAGGCAAATTTCATTATAATGCCAAAAAAGCTGAAAATATGCAGTTTGTGTTATACTGGATTTTTAGAAGTTGTCTCTTTGATTAGTTGCAATGAATTTGGTGCAAATACAATTTCCCTATAACCACAAACAAAATTAGGATATAACTCATCGTGAATATCATTGGTTGCCATAGCAACAGAACATTTTCAATGGAGAAATGACAAAAAATAATGATTTTTTGGAAGTTTTGTTTGATAATATTGATTCTTTTTTAAATGCAACAAGCAAACATGATTTCATTGGCAACAACTATATGCTAGTTTAACACAAGCCGGTTTGTTCGTTCTTCCGTTACTATGGTAACCAGGCAATCTAATAAATGCCAAAGTGTGTCTTTTCGTAATAATGGCTTAAACTAAGTGTTTTGTTTGAACTTAGATAATTTTGGGCACAACATCAACACCTTTTTCTGAATGGTATTCAAGGGTAATTGTGTAGTATGTAATGTCTGTAACTTTTAGGGGTTAATTTGGAGGTATTTATGAATTTCTGCTCATTTCTGCTCCTTGAAAACAAGATGGCCGCCTCCTTAGCAACAGACATAAAAATACAAAAATAAAAATAACTGTCAATAAAAAAGATTTTTAGATACTTTTTTTTTTCAAACATATCTGCGTAAAAATATCTTTCTAATGAACATACTTATTTACAACTTTGATAATATCTTGCATCATTTAAGTTACAACAGTACAAAGTATTTGTATCTGAATTCTTAGTAAAACGGACAACACCATTTAGTGTCCATATCAGAAGAACCAAGTTCCCACTGATAAGTACCCCTCCAACAAGAGTGGTTTCCAATACCAAGGCTACCAGATATCTTCCCTGAAACAGTAATGCTCCTTATTTTCACAGCTGTACATATCATGTCAAGTGAGGGATGGAGATCTGGATCAGTGCTTTTGCCATGAGAACCAGTCATATCCACCATCACTATCTCAAAATCTAAGACTGAGGCATAGACCAAAGGCAGACCTTCACTGCCTCATGGACCTGTGTCCAGACACTACAGAAACTCCTGTGGGTTAGATTTAGAAGCTTGGAGAAAATATTTAGGAAATTATGCTGCCAAACAAATAGTGCAGTTCTTTGGATCATAGGTGTCAGGTGTCTTTTGATTGGATGGAACCTCTGGCCAGTACCTTTCAGCTGCATACATCTGGGCTAGATCATTATATTCTGATTCTGATAACTTCTAAACAGACAGAGTTATAATAACCAGCTAATCAGCATGCTTGATCTTAGTAACATTCGCTTCTTCTAACAGAGATAATATCTGTTCATCTTTATTGACATCACAGAGTGTACATACTCTTACCATCACATTCTTATTTGACACTGTTTGTGTTTGTAATACACCGATACATCTGGAATACATCAGTATTACAAGGCCACGATTCCATCGCAAGGTGAGCGTACATGAATGTCATCTATGGTACAAAATAAAATTACAGACAAAATTTCCTAAATCGGAATTTTCCATAGTAGTAGTAGTAGTAGTAATAGTAGTAGTAGTAGTAGTAGTAGTAGTAGTAGTAGTAGTAGTAGTAGTAGTTCTCCATGACCTCATTACTGTTGTGGCAAAATTTCATCAACCTAGTGGTAGTACATACTGTGTTACAAAAGAATGTTTCGCTCCTCTCGCCCCCATCTATGAGCTTCCATTTTTTGAGCTGACAATGGAATTGGTGGCCATATTGAAAATGGCAAAAATTGGCCATTCTAATAAAATTGTGCTGAGGTCTTCATCTTATTGAACAAAATTGATAAACATCTGTCTGTGTGCATAATTTGAATTCAATGGCCCTACAAACAGAGGAGTAAGCACAAAATGTATACTTCTATGCAATATAGTTCCAAAATATGTCAAATTCAAGAATTTATGAAAGATACTGCATTTTGGCACGATTTTGTCTAATTTGTTGCCATGGCAACCAGTTTTTGATTTGATAAAACTGTTTTCCATTACCTCATTAAGGTTGTTGCAAAGTTTCCTCAACTTAGTGATAGTACATGCTGTGTTACAAAAGAATGTTTTGCCCCCATCTATGACCCTTCATTTTCTGAGCTGATAATGGAATTGGCGGCCATTTTGAAAATGGCAAAAATTGGTCATTTTAGAAAAACTCTGCTGGGGTCTTCATCTTATTTAAGAATATTGATAAACATATGTATGTAGGCGAAATTTGGATTCCTGGCCCCTACAAACATAAGAATAGGCATAGAATTCACACTTTTATGCGGTTCAGTTCCAAAAATATGTCAAATTCAAGGATTTTTGAAAAATACTGTATTTTCGCATAATGTTGTCTAATGTGTTGCCTTGGCAACCAATTTTTGAGTGATCACATGTCTTGCCATTTACCCCTTCACTGAAAGGTTTTGATGATTCTGGACTGGAGAGAGAAAATCATAAGCCGTCATTACAAAAATGTGCATTTTTGCTCATTTTTAAGTAAAATAACCCTAAAACTGTGGGACATAGGTGAACTGGATACAGGTTACTTATCAAAACTTAAAATGTGGAAGTCCAGGTATATTCCTGCTTATTTTCATAAATCTAGGCTTGATATTAGGGGTTTTAGAACGTTATGTATGAAAATACAGATATAATAGCCAATTTTTGGTCAAAATACCCTAAAATATATGTGACTTTTGTGAGTACCCAATATACCACTTATACATTTTAGTTACTAAACCAGGTTTTTAGTACATTTTGGCAAAGCATCAATTACTCTATCCCAAATGCATCGATATTGATATATTACAAAAATCACCCGTTTTTAGCACATTTCTCATGAAAATGCCCCAAAATGACACTTATGGGAAACATTTTATCTCAAAATCTATAGACAGTCTTAATTGTTGTGTTATTTGTTACCTCACAGAAAAGATTCATGAAGTTCTATCTGAAGAAAAATATTTTAAAGCTGTTATTACAATTTTCACTCTTTTGATATCAGTTTTTTGATAAAATGCCCCAGAAATAGGTGGATCCAAAGTCCAGCGCAGTGGATCCATATCCAGAGTTTATCAGTATGCATGGTGATATACTTCTGCCAAGTTTCATGCTTTTAACAAAAAGTGCACGATTTGGCCCAAAATGGTGCCTTACCTGCCCCACTAACATGCTGCTTCAGCCATTCCCTGCTGCTGCACTTGATGTCGGCCTGCCACCTATTGGCAATTGACAAAACTAACCTCTCCAAGTGGCCCATTGCTTTGCCAAGCAGGAACACTATGGAGCAGCCCAACGAACAGATGTGAACCAACAAGAGGATAGTGGTGGTGGACAAGAACGACAGGAGTCGCTCTAGGCACAGATCTAGGAGGAGGGGAAGATCCTACTCCTTGACTCCTCCCAAGTGAAGTCAGTAGCAGGACTCTCCCAGGAACAGGTACTACGAGGACCAATATAACAGACAACCCAGACCTGGCAACAATGATAACTACAACTACAAACATGCCTGTCCGCAGGACAACTACATCCGTCAGCAGGACAATCGTGACAGTTGCAATGACTGGTATGAGCAACAGTCTCGTCAAAGCTACCCACCTCAGGACAACCAGAATGTGCAGCTGGACAACAACTTCCTCCCAGGAGTGTTCACTCCAGAAGTGATCAGGCTTATCGATGAGACATATGATGGGCTCCACCAATAGGTGCAGTAACTGTGTTCCACTGAAGATTCTATTCCAGTGAAGAATGTTCTAGTCATTTGACTTTTAAGGGATTTCTTTGAGATTTAGTTGACACTACCTCAGTTTAGTTATTTGATAAGTTTAAGTTTTTTATGATAGGCTTCACCAGTAGGTGCAGTAACTGTGTTCCACTGAAGATTCTATTCCAGTGAAGAATGTTCTAGTCATTTGACTTTTAAGGGATTTCTTTGAGATTTAGTTGACACTACCTCAGTTTAGTTATTTGATAAGTTTAAGTTCTTTATGATGGGCTCCACCAGTAGGTGCAGCAACTGTGTTCCACTGAAGATTCTATTCCAGTGAAGAATGTTCTAGTCATTTGACTTTTAAGTGATTTCTTTGAGATTTAGTTGACACTACCTCAGTTTAGTTATTTGATAAGTTTAAGTTTGAGACCTATACTCAGGACCTATCGCCGATGATCATTAATATTTTCAAGCAGAGTACTCCACTCTAGCTTTTCTTTTCCATGCTGGTCATGGACTTTTAATTCCTTAAGTGTTTTTTTTCTGGAATTTGGCTACTGGGCAGAACGATTTTAGAATTAATGGACATAGCACAACGTGTGATGAACATCTTAACTTCCATTTCATTTTGACTTTATTTTGACTTATGGACCTTAGTTTAGTGCCTACATATGTTAAGCATATGGTTTCGAAGCAAGACACTTGGTAATGTTACTATTTGGACAGGATCTTCTGTAGACTGAGCCAACTGGTCGGTCAACTGTTTTTGTTATACCTCACCCTATATTAAGAGTCATTTCATAATTCACCCTATCTGCCAGAAAAGGTGGAATAATAGCACAAGCAGGTGAATCATTTTGCCAGTCAATAATCTACCCTATTCCATGGTTCAATGATGGCTGGACGCTTTTGATTCATAAAACAGGATAGAAGTTGTGGTGGGCCAGGTGACAACTAACTATCAATAAAACTAAAATAACTATGATATTAGCTTGCCGAAACATTTATCAGGTGGTTATAAGTGTTCTTCAATGAATATGGCGACTTCAGTGATAGATTTAAGTATACTGTATGGTGCACGGGTACACCAATTCATCAGACCGGTTTATTAAATGAATGCAGTTTTTGCTGCCAGCATAAACAGATACATACAGCTGGCAAAGATAGTTATTGCTGTTTTATTTACTTGTTGGATCCAACTCAAGGAAACAAGGTACAGATCCATAACAGGACTAGTTGATTCTATCTGAATCTCTTGTGTGTTTTTTGATAATAGAGTGTTACAACTGCGGAGTTGAGACAATTTTTTTTATACATACACGTAGTAGTGCTCCTGACATGTTTGCCAAGTTTGGATGGAAAACTTGAACGTTTTGTCACAAAAAAGTGGCAAAAGTGATTGCCAAACTCGAGTCAGACAGACTATAGCTGGCTGCATTTGACCCATATAGATAAGGACCTGCACGCCAGTGCCGGCCAGGTGGGAAGCGTTCTCTAGGGAGTGCGAATGACAGGAAGCATTGCTCCCAACCGTCCGGGCCACCACGGTACCGTGGTGGCCAGGACGGTTGGTACTGTGGCCATATCCTGTAATGAATTCAGTTTTAACGTGGATATACATGTAGTAGCGGCCACTTTCATTCATATTTCGCAACTGATTTTGACGAGAATTCAATGGCCAGTACAATGAATTCTGGCGGTTCTATCGATCTAAACCGCAATGGTCAGTAGAATGAATTCAGGTGGTTCTAAACTGCATTAGAATTGAATTGCATTCATTTTTCGCAACTGATTTTGACGAGAATTCAATGGCCAGTACAATGAATTCTGGCGATTCTATCGATCTAAACCGCAATGGTCAGTAGAATGAATTCAGGCGGTTCTAAACTGCATTAGAATTGAGCCACGGACGGGCGAGAAATTACGTTTTAACGTGGATATACATGTAGAAGCGGCCACTTTCATTCATGCACGTGCATTCATGCATTTCATCCAATGGGATGAAATGTAAGTGTTTGGTATTGATGTACTGCACATTACGTCATTGTCGACCAATGAAATCGGTCGTTACTTAACCTACTAAAGATTCCTCCATAACGGAAGTCGTCCGCACGTTGCCTCGCACGTTGGACGGTATTGTTGTCCCGCACGTTGGACGATATTGTTGTCCCGCACGTGGGACGGTGACAACTTTCTGGGTCCGTGTATGTATTTTATATTTCCATTTCATATAGTGACGTCATATACACTCATATACACACACGCTCAATTGACGGATTGCGAGGTTTTGCGAAAGGCCGTCGCTCGCTATGATATTCATACATTTTGTTATTACCCTTCATTTAGATATTGAAATCAGCTCTGGTCTTGTCTTATGACTTTGCCCCTTGTTGTAAAATGTTCGGTATAACAAAACAGTTGCCTGGGCTGTTGGTGGATAGTGCAGATTATCGCCCCGAGATGGAATTATTTCCTGAATGAACATCCAATACCAGAGAGGACACCATCCAATCCCACTGTGAAGTACCCTGAACAAGATAATTAAGGTAGGACAAACTTTCTTATCTGCTCTAAACTGTACCAACAACAGCAATGAGCCCAAAAAGAACTATTAGTCAACATTTTTGACCACACCCTGTCACCAGAGGAATACTCAGTCCTGGCCTAGGGCCTGAAGTTCTGTCCTGTACCTGGAGAACCTGATTTTGGGGCTCTACGTGAGGACCTTAATCAATTTCATTTAAGAAATATGAGGCACCTCTTCTTCAGCAACCTGCCGGAGAAGGATGAGGGTAATATCCCAGACAACTGTCATGCAGACATGGATGATAGTTTTACTGACCCTAAATTCAAGAATCCTTCCAAATGGAAACCTTCCTCAAGTATCTAACCTAGAATTATACTGTACATACACAAAATGAAATTGATTTACTCACACATAAAGTACCTCCTAATAAATTCCACAATCGAACAACTGCAGAGAAGTCTGCACTGAAAGGATTGAGTCAAAACAGGAACATAGTCATTAAACCGGCAGATAAGAGTGGAGCAGTAGTAGCAATGAATACTACTGACTACATCAACGAAGCTTTAGACAACTTTCTGATGAGATATTCTATATAGAAACAGACACAGACATGAAACACCAAGACTCACTCGACATCAATGAATTCATCCAGGAACTTTTGGATGATGGTGAGATAGATGAGAACTGTTCTACCTATCTCCATATAGATAAGGAGAGGACTTCTCTATTCTATATGCTGCCTAAAATACATAAAAGATTGAATAACCCACCAGGGCGCCCGATAGTATCATGTAAGGCCTGCCCCAGAGACAAAATCTCCCAACTAGTGGACTTTTTTCTAGAACCCACCATACCAGAACTACCCTCATACATCAGGGACACTACACACTTCCTCTCGAGACTCCTTAACTTAGGAGAACAACCACCAGACTGCCTCATTGTCACTATGGATGTAGCAAGTCTGTATACGAACATACCTAATGTCTCGGTCTACAAACGGCCAGAGAGACCGTAATAAAACTCCACCCCACTCAGCACAAACCATCCGCAAATAACATCATCCAATTACTGTCCAAAGTCTTAACTATGAACAGTTTAGACTTTGCCGGCCAACACTTCCTACAGGTAGGTGGTACTAAGGTAGGACCATTGTTTGCAGACACCTTTATGGGATGGTTTGAACACCACCATGTTTGCACCTATCCCAAACAACCACTTATATGGGTCCGTTTCATTGATGACACCTTCCAAATTTGGCCACATGGCATGGAAGCTATCTATCCCTTGTTAGGGTTGATAATTGACTACACTAATCCACTAGTGTATCCTTATCTACCTAAATAGGGATAGATAACACTGATATATGTGTATCCTTATCTATCCATATTAGGGGAGATAACACAACAGAACGGGTTGCACTCTCAGTGCAGCTGGTGCAATCTACACATTCTTTTTTATAGTGTCATGGCAGACTCCACATGCACAGTTAGGGCTTTGCAGTGGTAGGAGGTATATTAAGCTTTGTTTTCTCATATAGGCACCAAGGTTAGTCAAAGACATTGTAGGCCTACTTAGTACTTATCGAAGCTCCATTATGCCCAGCACATTCTACATATCTAAGCACCATTATGCCCAGCACAGTACACATTAGACCGGAATATCTGACTCTACATTGCCTAGATATTGATTTTCCATGTTAATCTTGGCTATTTGGACGTTTACTAAATATTTTCAGTTTTTCGTTGGCCATGTAGTATACCAGCACACTCAACACAGTACACATTCCTTAAAAAGCACTGGTATACCAAGCACAGACTACACCCCTGAGCACCAGTATGCCAAACACAGTCTACATATATCTAAAAGCACCAGTATGCACAGCACAGTACACATATCTAAGCACCACTATACTGGTACACTAGGCACCACTTGTGACTACGTGCAGCACAGTACACATCTCTAAGCACCAGTACACACAAAAAATGTGACAAGTTTTTTCTTGTCAAAACCTTGTCATATTGACAAGTTAAGGCTCGTCAAGTATGCTGACGAGTTTTTGACAACCCTGCAAAGTGGGTTGTCAAAAACTAGTCAAAAGGTCGTCAATAAGTATCCCAAAATGCAATGCTCAACTCAGAACGAGGCTCTAATGGAGGACAAGGAGCTGAATCAAAGTAATTACTGTATTTCATATCCATTCAATATCTACTTAAATATGATCCATCTTGCATTATTTTTCCAATAACATATTAAACAAACTGACTATTTTGGACATGCAGGTATTTTAGGAATGTTTTGAGTGCAATGTGAAGCATATTTTCAAATGTGGAATTATTGTTTTCTTTTTTGTCAAAATTAGTTTATAAATGTGCATATATCTCCAATTTGCCACTGCAAGATCATGTATTGAACTTTTGGGTCAGTAATTTTTATTGTGTCCTTTTTGGCGTTTTTTTTTTGGTGAAAGAAATAAAAATAATTTGAAACTGACATATATTGCTTTGTTCTACTTGACGACCTTTTGACAAGTTTTGCCACAGAAACTCGTCTTGACAAACGTAAACTCGTCGTTTTGGGCACCATCGAAATGACTACCCAAAACTTGTCAATATGACAAACTTTTGACAAGTTTTTGAGCCCCAAATTTTTTGTGTATATACCAAGCACAGTCTTCATATCTAAGCACCAGTATGCCAAGCACAGTCTACATATCTAAGCACCAGTATGCACAGCACAGTACACATCTAAGCACCAGTATACCAAGCACAGTCTCCATACCTCAGCACCAGTATGCCCATCACAGTCTACATATCTAGGCACCAGTAAGCACAGTACAGTACACATATCTAAGCACCACTATACCCAGCACAGTACACATATCTAAGCACCACTAGTGACTACACGCAGCACAGTACACATATCTAGGCACCAGTATACCAAGCACAGTCTCCATACCTAAGCACCAGTATGCCAAGCACAGTCTACATATCTAAGCACCAGTATGCACAGCATAGTACACACATCTAAGCACCAGTATACCAAGCACAGTCTCCATACCTCAGCACCAGTATGCCCATCACAGTCTACATATCTAGGCACCAGTAAGCACAGTACAGTACACATATCTAAGCACCACTAGTGACTATGCGCAGCACAGTACACATATCTAAGAACCAGTATACCAAACACAATCTCCATACCTAATAAGCACCAGTATGCCCAGCACAGTCTACAAAATTAAGCATCAGTATGCACAGCACAGTGCACATATTTAAGCACCACTATACCCAGCACAGTACATATATCTAAGCACCACTAGTGACTACACGCAGCACAGTACACATATCTTAGCACCAGTATACCAAGCACAGTCTCCATACCTCAGCACCAGTATGCCCATCACAGTCTACATATCTAGGCACCAGTAAGCACAGTACAGTACACATATCTAAGCATCACTATACCCAGCACAGTACATATATCTAAGCACCACTAGTGACTACACGCAGCACAGTACACATATCTTAGCACCAGTATACCAAGCACAGTCTCCATACCTCAGCACCAGTATGCCCATCACAGTCTACATATCTAGGCACCAGCAAGCACAGTACAGTACACATATCTAAGCATCACTATACCCAGCACAGTACACATATCTAAGCACCACTAGCGACTTCGCGCAGCACAGTACACATATCTAGGCACCAGTATACCAAGCACAGTCTCCCTACCTCAGCACCAGTATGCCCAGCACAGTCTACATATCTAAGCACCAGTAAGCACAGTACAGTACACATATCTAAGCACCACTAGTGACTATGCGCAGCACAGTACACATATCTAAGAACCAGTATACCAAACACAATCTCCATACCTAATAAGCACCAGTATGCCCAGCACAGTCTACAAAATTAAGCATCAGTATGCACAGCACAGTGCACATATTTAAGCACCACTATACCCAGCACAGTACATATATCTAAGCACCACTAGTGACTACACGCAGCACAGTACACATATCTAGGCACCAGTATACCAAGCACAGTCTCCATACCTAAGCACCAGTATGCCAAGCACAGTCTACATATCTAAGCACCAGTGTGCACAGCACAGTACACATATCTAAGCACCACTTAGATGTATGTACTGTGCTTGGTATACTGGTGCTTAGATATATGTACTGTGCTGGGTATGATGGTGCTTAGATGTGTACTGTGCTGTGTATACTGGTGCTTGGATATGCAGACTTTGCTGGGCATACTGGTGCTTAGATATGTAGACTGTGCTTGGTATACTGGTGATTAGCGATGTGTACTGTGCTTGGTATACTGGTGCTTAGATATGTAGACTGTGCTGGGTATACTTGTGCTTAGATATGTAGACTGTGCTGGGTATACTGGTGCTTAGATATGTAGACTGTGCTGGGTATACTGGTCCTTAGATATGTGTACTGTGCTGGGTATAGTGGTGCTAAGATGTGTACTTAGCTGTGTTATCTCCCCTAATATGGATAGATAAGGATACACATATATCAGTGTTGTAAGTGTTATCTATCCCTATTTTGGTAGATAAAGATACACTAGTGGATTAGTGTAGTCAATTATCAACCCTAACAGGGGGTAGATAGCTTTGATAATTTACCCTAAATAAGGGTAGATTTTGTGTCACAATATGCAGCAGAGATGCAGACTTCATCTCTAATGCTAGAAAAATGGCTGGTTACTTCATCAATGCAGACTACCGACATCTTGGTCAGAGCACTGGTCAAGAACCCTATGGACATTAGTAATAGTCCACCCATCCATCACAATTACAGATGTACCAGACAGAAATGTCGGTACTGTCCAAAACTAAATACATCCGATCGGATAACTAGCCCTATTACAGGGAGGAGCTACAACACCATTCGGGACTGCTCCTGCAAATCGAATAACATCATTTACTTCATCACTTGCAAACTCTGCCTCGAGCAATATATCAGGCACACAAAACGAACCCTCAGGGAGTGTATGTGTGAACATTTTAGATACATCACTCAACATAACAGAACTCATAGTGTCAGCAGACTCAACGATTCTGATGACCATGCAGGACTTGCCAATATAACCCTGCATGTCCTGCAATTTGGCAGGAAGGACCCTGATTCTAAAGAATCATTGGCCCTCAGATTAGAACTAGAGCAACTATGGATCAATAGGCTGTGGTTCACTACGCCAATGGGTTTAAATGTTCTCGCCTAACTTAGTCATAGGGCCCATATGTATACTACATCCTATGATTGACTTTGGATCGGTTAACCCCAGTGTAATAATGTATTGCCTGCAATAGTTTTCTCACGCCATTGACCTTACATGATAAGCAAAGACTGTAAGATAAGATCCGTTTTTTGTGTGTGACTCTATTTATATATAAAAAAGTGTTAAATGTATACTTACCACCTTCGGTGATAATAATGAACAGTGTATTGCCTGTTAATGTTCTAATTATATATCCATGATGTAGCACCTCACTTCTTTAGTACTTAGGATATAGTTTAGTTGACGTGTGAAATCTTCTAGTAAATATGTCTTTCTTCTTGGGCAGAAAACATAAATCATCACAAGACATTCATAACATTTTCTAATGCTTTATTCTACAGTGGTTAAAACTGGTCATACATTGTCTATACTGATGAAATATCAATTCGCTGTCCTATTATTTTCTTCTTCATCTGCCATTGCTGGATTCTTCCCAGGGTTCTCAGTAATTCTAATCCGCACCACCTGGGGCGCCACCTGCAGCAGCTCCACTACCAAGTAAAGCTCCTGCACCTGCACCAATTCCCTGTGCACCACCTGAAATGATAATGAGGATTAAGCATTAGGAACAGATATAGATTTAATTTTGGGGAGTTTCCTAACGAAATTATAATCTGTGATACGTCAGCTCAATTGATAATATTACAATGTCAATAACGTAGTAGTAGTAGTAGTAGTAGTAGTAGTAGTAGTAGTAGTAGTAGTAGTAGTAGTAGTAATGTTACTATGATTATCATCATTAGTTATATGAATAAATAACAGTTCTTCAATTGATTAGAATCAGATGAAAAGACATGTAAATCATTGACAGATATGAAAGGACTTGGGAAGGTTTGATTAAAATAGATGGTTGGATAGATTGATGGATTAGTAGAAAATATAGATGTAAATAGACAGATGCAAATGAAAATTCAGAAATTACCTCGAGGCCTACGTCCAAGTCCACGGTAACGTCCACGTCCACGGTAACGATAACGGTAACGTCCTCCACCGTAATTTCTAGCCTGGAACACAGTAGCATTTATAGTTTATCTTTTGAAATTATCAATATTGTGTGCTTTTTCCACTCTTGCATCTTATTATGGGTGTTTGACACTAAAATATGTTCGCTAAAATGATTTTCAATTTTTTTGTTTTTTGAACTTTTGGGTTCGAATTGTTTTACAGTTGATATCGTTTGCTGGTGTTTACTTCTGGCTTCACTGCCTAAACTCTTTCATTCAAGGGCTATCTAAGATTTTGGTATTATCTAACATAAGGATTTCACTCTGATTCTAGAGTGTTTCATGGTGAATATATCTATGACTACTGGCATTATGCTTCTATTATTTATGATTCGATTTAAATTTAGAAACAAGCATAAAGACAATTGTCTTTTTGCAGTTATTTTAGTATCTTTAGTAACAGAATGATAACAGTATTTTGTTGTTTCTTCTCTATTGAGATGTATGTTTTACTTTACCTCGATTTCCTTCTCATCGTCATTTTGTGCTTCTGAAAATAGATAGACACGATGTTCTTCAAAATGAGACAGATAAACTTTTGTATTTTGTAAAGTTAAATTGGTAAAGGCTAGAATCATCCTAATTGTTACTAAATTATGCATTACAGGGAGGGAAGGGCTATTGTTACTTTTTAATAAGACTATATAGTATACATATCTATTTTATTGTAAATTAAATTTTTGCAATCCGATTATAGTTTGAAATGTAACAAATATTATCAACTATAGTAATATTTGAATAATAAATTTGCTAAGAGAGTGTTAAACGCCACATGACCAACACATTTTGCCAGCAACTTCTTTAAAATATTGCTTGATGCTTTTTACATATTCGTCCGGCCATACAAATACTTTGTTGTTGACATTGCTGACCAAGAGAAATACGGCAATGGGTCACCACAGGGAGAACCTTTCATGCTTTGTGACCAATTCAGTTTTAACCTTATTTCCCGCAGAGTTCTAAAGAGAATGTATATCAGTAGGACTGCATAAGAGCTAGAGAATATGATCATCAGATAATATACACTTACTTGATAGTTTTCGGCTTTCTTTACATTATATATCATTGTATGTTCTTCATTGTTATTTTAGTTGAGTGTTGACGATTAAAGATGTCCTCAGAAATGCGAAGAGGCTCTTAGGGGTTATACATGCAGAAATATGTATATGTAAATATATATATGTATATATATATATGTATATATGTATATATATATATATATATATATATATATATATATATATATATATATATATATATATATATATATATATATATATATATATATATATGTATATATATATATATATATATATATATATATATATATATATATTTATATATATATATATATATATATGTAAATATATATATATATATATATATATTTATATATATATATATATATATATATATATATATATATATATATATATATATATATATATATATATATATATAAGTGATTGTCCTATTGTTTTAAAATGTGAAAGCGTTGCTCGCCTTTGCTTAGGTTGTCACTCGACAAGCCCTCGTCCTCTGCCTCAGAACCTGTGGAAGAGGTTAACACATATCCTTCGTGAGTGCACACATGGCCTAATAACTCCCAACCCAACTTGCTACTCACAGTTATAATTAATAACTATTTGAATGGATATCGCTTAACACAACATGCCCAACAACTTTCAAGTAATTATTTTTTTAGATATTGATTTGTTGACAAGAAAGTGCAAAGGTTAAAAATATATTGACATTCTAGATAGATTACATGTACTATTGGGACTATAGTGACCACTGTTTATTCGTTTTGTATTTATTCCTTTAATACGATATAAATACCTACTAGTACGTAAGATATGTCTGTTTTGATAGAGGCATACTTCTCAAAATAAGTTAAGGTTCATAAGTTAATGTCATATGGAAGTGATGTCACAAAGGTTTAATATATTTTAATAAAATATCATGAAATGTTGCATTTCTGTTATTAAGACTATATTGAACGAAAGAAATGAATGATTGGTAAACAGGTTCAGCCGAAATTTACCAAACATTAAGCAGTAACTTTTCAAACAAGATATCACTCTACGTATCAGTTGTGAACCATCAAGGTTGTTCGTTGACAAGATTCGTAAATATTACGAAGATTAACATCATTGGATACCTACCTAGCTCTTCTGCTTCTCCCTTAGTCATGTCGCGATGTTGCTCAATGAAATCCTTGGCTTTCGCATCTTCAATAACAAAATACAGATCAATACAATAAACATATATATTTGTGGTCTGGATCATATCTATACAGGTCTCACATTGGCCATTTAGGCGCAGATAGGTTTTATTTCAATGCAATATTCTTCTTGGGCGATAATCTATGTTAATCTATTGTAATATATTGTTAGCAATAAATTAAGTTTAGCCGTATTAGATTAGGTATTACAGATATGATGCAAGTATTTACAGATATGATACAATTCAATCATGTTTTAGTTTTAGGAATAAATCCCCGTTTAATCAAGTATGAAAGGACTTGGGAAGGTTTGATTAAAATAGATGGTTGGATAGATTGATGGATTAGTAGAAAATATAGATGTAAATAGACAGATACAAATGAAAATTCAGAAATTACCTTGAGGCCTACGTCCAAGTCCACGGTAACGTCCACGTCCACGGTAACGATAACGGTAACGTCCTCCACCGTAATTTCTAGCCTGGAACACAGTAGCATTTATAGTTTATCTTTTGAAATTATCAATATTGTGTGCTTTTTCCACTCTTGCATCTTATTATGGGTGTTTGACACTAAAATATGTTCGCTAAAATGATTTTCAATTTTTTTGTTTTTTGAACTTTTGGGTTCGAATTGTTTTACAGTTGATATCGTTTGCTGGTGTTTACTTCTGGCTTCACTGCCTAAACTCTTTCATTCAAGGGCTATCTAAGATTTTGGTATTATCTAACATAAGGATTTCACTCTGATTCTAGAGTGTTTCATGGTGAATATATCTATGACTACTGGCATTATGCTTCTATTATTTATGATTCGATTTAAATTTAGAAACAAGCATAAAGACAATTGTCTTTTTGCAGTTATTTTAGTATCTTTAGTAACAGAATGATAACAGTATTTTGTTGTTTCTTCTCTATTGAGACGTATGTTTTACTTTACCTCGATTTCCTTCTCATCGTCATTTGGTGCTTCTGAAAATAGATAGACACGATGTTCTTCAAAATGAGACAGATAAACTTTTGTATTTTGTAAAGTTAAATTGGTAAAGGCTAGAATCATCCTAATTGTTACTAAATTGTGCATTACAGGGAGGGAAGGGCTATTGTTACTTTTTAATAAGACTATATAGTATACATATCTATTTTATTGTAAATTAAATTTTTGCAATCCGATTATAGTTTGAAATGTAACAAATATTATCAACTATAGTAATATTTGAATAATAAATTTGCTAAGAGAGTGTTAAACACCACATGACCAACACATTTTGCCAGCAACTTCTTTAAAATATTGCTTGATGCTTTTTACATATTCGTCCGGCCATACAAATACTTTGTTGTTGACATTGCTGACCAAGAGAAATACGGCAATGGGTCACCACAGGGAGAACCTTTCATGCTTTGTGACCAATTCAGTTTTAACCTTATTTCCCGCAGAGTTCTAAAGAGAATGTATATCAGTAGGACTGCATAAGAGCTAGAGAATATGATCATCAGATAATATACACTTACTTGATAGTTTTCGGCTTTCTTTACATTATATATCATTGTATGTTCTTCATTGTTATTTTAGTTGAGTGTTGACAATTAAAGATGTCCTCAGAAATGCGAAGAGGCTCTTAGGGGTTATACATGCAGAAATATGTATATGTAAATATATATATGTATATATATACATATATATATATATATATATATATATATATATATATATATATATATATATATATATATATATATATATGTATGTATATATATATATATATATATATATATATATTTATATATATATATATATATATGTAAATATATATATATATATTTATTTATATATATATATATATATATATATATATATATATATATATATATATATATATATATATATATATATATATATATATATATATAAGTGATTGTCCTATTGTTTTAAAATGTGAAAGCGTTGCTCGCCTATGCTTAGGTTGTCACTCGACAAGCCCTCGTCCTCTGCCTCAGAACCTGTGGAAGAGGTTAACACATATCCTTCGTGAGTGCACACATGGCCTAATAACTCCCAACCCAACTTGCTACTCACAGTTATAATTGATAACTATTTGAATGGATATCGCTTAACACAACATGCCCAACAACTTTCAAGTAATTATTTTTTTAGATATTGATTTGTTGACAAGAAAGTGCAAAGGTTAAAAATATATTGACATTCTAGATAGATTACATGTACTATTGGGACTATAGTGACCACTGTTTATTCGTTTTGTATTTATTCCTTTAATACAATATAAATACCTACTAGTACGTAAGATATGTCTGTTTTGATAGAGGCATACTTCTCAAAATAAGTTAAGGTTCATAAGTTAATGTCATATGGAAGTGATGTCACAAAGGTTTAATATATTTTAATAAAATATCATGAAATGTTGCATTTCTGTTATTAAGACTATATTGAACGAAAGAAACGAATGATTGGTAAACAGGTTCAGCCGAAATTTACCAAACATTAAGCAGTAACTTTTCAAACAAGATATCACTCTACGTATCAGTTGTGAACCATCAAGGTTGTTCGTTGACAAGATTCGTAAATATTACGAAGATTAACATCATTGGATACCTACCTAGCTCTTCTGCTTCTCCCTTAGTCATGTCGCGATGTTGCTCAATGAAATCTTTGGCTTTCGCATCTTCAATAACAAAATACAGATCAATACAATAAACATATATATTTGTGGTCTGGATCATATCTATACAGGTCTCACATTGGCCATTTAGGCGCAGATAGGTTTTATTTCAATGCAATATTCTTCTTGGGCGATAATCTATGTTAATCTATTGTAATATATTGTTAGCAATAAATTAAGTTTAGCCGTATTAGATTAGGTATTACAGATATGATGCAAGTATTTACAGATATGATACAATTCAATCATGTTTTAGTTTTAGGAATAAATCCCCGTTTAATCAAGTATGAAAGGACTTGGGAAGGTTTGATTAAAATAGATGGTTGGATAGATTGATGGATTAGTAGAAAATATAGATGTAAATAGACAGATGCAAATGAAAATTCAGAAATTACCTCGAGGCCTACGTCCAAGTCCACGGTAACGTCCACGTCCACGGTAACGATAACGGTAACGTCCTCCACCGTAATTTCTAGCCTGGAACACAGTAGCATTTATAGTTTATCTTTTGAAATTATCAATATTGTGTGCTTTTTCCACTCTTGCATCTTATTATGGGTGTTTGACACTAAAATATGTTCGCTAAAATGATTTTCAATTTTTTTGTTTTTTGAACTTTTGGGTTCGAATTGTTTTACAGTTGATATCGTTTGCTTGTGTTTACTTCTGGCTTCACTGCCTAAACTCTTTCATTCAAGGGCTATCTAAGATTTTGGTATTATCTAACATAAGGATTTCACTCTGATTCTAGAGTGTTTCATGGTGAATATATCTATGACTACTGGCATTATGCTTCTATTATTTATGATTCGATTTAAATTTAGAAACAAGCATAAAGACAATTGTCTTTTTGCAGTTTATTTTAGTATCTTTAGTAACAGAATGATAACAGTATTTTGTTGTTTCTTCTCTATTGAGACGTATGTTTTACTTTACCTCGATTTCCTTCTCATCGTCATTTTGTGCTTCTGAAAATAGATAGACACGATGTTCTTCAAAATGAGACAGATAAACTTTTGTATTTTGTAAAGTTAAATTGGTAAAGGCTAGAATCATCCTAATTGTTACTAAATTATGCATTACAGGGAGGGAAGGGCTATTGTTACTTTTTAATAAGACTATATAGTATACATATCTATTTTATTGTAAATTAAATTTTTGCAATCCGATTATAGTTTGAAATGTAACAAATATTATCAACTATAGTAATATTTGAATAATAAATTTGCTAAGAGAGTGTTAAACGCCACATGACCAACACATTTTGCCAGCAACTTCTTTAAAATATTGCTTGATGCTTTTTACATATTCGTCCGGCCATACAAATACTTTGTTGTTGACATTGCTGACCAAGAGAAATACGGCAATGGGTCACCACAGGGAGAACCTTTCATGCTTTGTGACCAATTCAGTTTTAACCTTATTTCCCGCAGAGTTCTAAAGAGAATGTATATCAGTAGGACTGCATAAGAGCTAGAGAATATGATCATCAGATAATATACACTTACTTGATAGTTTTCGGCTTTCTTTACATTATATATCATTGTATGTTCTTCATTGTTATTTTAGTTGAGTGTTGACGATTAAAGATGTCCTCAGAAATGCGAAGAGGCTCTTAGGGGTTATACATGCAGAAATATGTATATGTAAATATATCTATGTATATATATATATATATATATATATATATATATATATATATATATATATATATATATATATATATTTATATATATATATATATATATATATATATATATATATATATATATGTAAATATATATATATATTTATATATATATATATATATATATATATATATATATATATATATATATATATATATATATATATATATATATATATATATATATATATATATATATATAAGTGATTGTCCTATTGTTTTAAAATGTGAAAGCGTTGCTCGCCTTTGCTTAGGTTGTCACTCGACAAGCCCTCGTCCTCTGCCTCAGAACCTGTGGAAGAGGTTAACACATATCCTTCGTGAGTGCACACATGGCCTAATAACTCCCAACCCAACTTGCTACTCACAGTTATAATTGATAACTATTTGAATGGATATCGCTTAACACAACATGCCCAACAACTTTCAAGTAATTATCTTTTTAGATATTAATTTGTTGACAAGAAAGTGCAAAGGTTAAAAATATATTGACATTCTAGATAGATTACATGTACTATTGGGACTATAGTGACCACTGTTTATTCGTTTTGTATTTATTCCTTTAATACGATATAAATACCTACTAGTACGTAAGATATGTCTGTTTTGATAGAGGCATACTTTTCAAAATAAGTTAAGGTTCATAAGTTAATGTCATATGGAAGTGATGTCACAAAGGTTTAATATATTTTAATAAAATATCATGAAATGTTGCATTTCTGTTATTATGACTATATTGAACGAAAGAAATGAATGATTGGTAAACAGGTTCAGCCGAAATTTACCAAACATTAAGCAGTAACTTTTCAAACAAGATATCACTCTACGTATCAGTTGTGAACCATCAAGGTTGTTCGTTGACAAGATTCGTAAATATTACGAAGATTAACATCATTGGATACCTACCTAGCTCTTCTGCTTCTCCCTTAGTCATGTCCCGATGTTGCTCAATGAAATCCTTGGCTTTCGCATCTTCAATAACAAAATACAGATCAATACAATAAACATATATATTTGTGGTCTTATATATTTCTAATCCGCACCACCTGGGGCGCCACCTGCAGCAGCTCCACTACCAAGTAAAGCTCCTGCACCTGCACCAATTCCCTGTGCACCACCTGAAATGATAATGAGGATTAAGCATTAGGAACAGATATAGATTTAATTTTGGGGAGTTTCCTAACGAAATTATAATCTGTGATACGTCAGCTCAATTGATAATATTACAATGTCAATAACGTAGTAGTAGTAGTAGTGGTAGTAGTAGTAGTAGTAGTACTAGTAGTAATGTTAGTATGATTATCATCATTAGTTATATGAATAAATAACAGTTCTTCAATTGATTAGAATCAGATGAAAAGACATGTAAATCATTGACAGATATGAAAGGACTTGGGAAGGTTTGATTAAAATAGATGGTTGGATAGATTGATGGATTAGTAGAAAATATAGATGTAAATAGACAGATGCAAATGAAAATTCAGAAATTACCTTGAGGCCTACGTCCAAGTCCACGGTAACGTCCACGTCCACGGTAACGATAACGGTAACGTCCTCCACCGTAATTTCTAGCCTGGAACACAGTAGCATTTATAGTTTATCTTTTGAAATTATCAATATTGTGTGCTTTTTCCACTCTTGCATCTTATTATGGGTGTTTGACACTAAAATATGTTCGCTAAAATGATTTTCAATTTTTTTTGTTTTTTGAACTTTTGGGTTCGAATTGTTTTACAGTTGATATCGTTTGCTGGTGTTTACTTCTGGCTTCACTGCCTAAACTCTTTCATTCAAGGGCTATCTAAGATTTTGGTATTATCTAACATAAGGATTTCACTCTGATTCTAGAGTGTTTCATGGTGAATATATCTATGACTACTGGCATTATGCTTCTATTATTTATGATTCGATTTAAATTTAGAAACAAGCATAAAGACAATTGTCTTTTTGCAGTTATTTTAGTATCTTTAGTAACAGAATGATAACAGTATTTTGTTGTTTCTTCTCTATTGAGACGTATGTTTTACTTTACCTCGATTTCCTTCTCATCGTCATTTTGTGCTTCTGAAAATAGATAGACACGATGTTCTTCAAAATGAGACAGATAAACTTTTGTATTTTGTAAAGTTAAATTGCGAAACGCTAGAATCATCCTAATTGTTACTAAATTATGCATTACAGGGAGGGAAGGGCTATTGTTACTTTTTAATAAGACTATAAAGTATACATATCTATTTTATTGTAAATTAAATTTTTGCAATCCGATTATAGTTTGGAATGTAACAAATATTATCAACTATAGTAATATTTGAATAATAAATTTGCTAAGAGAGTGTTAAACGCCACATGACCAACACATTTTGCCAGCAACTTCTTTAGAATATTGCTTGATGCTTTTTACATATTCGTCCGGCCATACAAATACTTTGTTGTTGACATTGCTGACCAAGAGAAATACGGCAATGGGTCACCACAGGGAGAACCTTTCATGCTTTGTGACCAATTCAGTTTTAACCTTATTTCCCGCAGAGTTCTAAAGAGAATGTATATCAGTAGGACTGCATAAGAGCTAGAGAATATGATCATCAGATAATATACACTTACTTGATAGTTTTCGGCTTTCTTTACATTATATATCATTGTATGTTCTTCATTGTTATTTTAGTTGAGTGTTGACGATTAAAGATGTCCTCAGAAATGCGAAGAGGCTCTTAGGGGTTATACATGCAGAAATATGTATATGTAAATATATATATATATATATATATATATATATATATATATATATATATATATATATATATATATATATATATATATATATATATATATATAAGTGATTGTCCTATTGTTTTAGAATGTGAAAGCGTTGCTCGCCTATGCTTAGGTTGTCACTCGACAAGCCCTCGTCCTCTGCCTCAGAACCTGTGGAAGAGGTTAACACATATCCTTCGTGAGTGCATACATGGCCTAATAACTTCCAACCCAACTTGCTACTTACAGTTATAATTGATAACTATTTGAATGGATATCGCTTAACACAACATGCCCAACAACTTTCAAGTAATTATTTTTTTAGATATTGATTTGTTGACAAGAAAGTGCAAAGGTTAAAAATATATTGACATTCTAGATAGATTACATGTACTGTTGGGACTATAGTGACCACTGTTTATTCGTTTTGTATTTATTCCTTTAATACGATAAAAATACCTACTAGTACGTGTTAGATATGTCTGTTTTGATAGAGGCATACTTCTCAAAATAAGTTAAGGTTCATAAGTTAATGTCATATGAAAGTGATGTGACAAAGGTTTAATATATTTTAATAATATATTATAAAATGTTGCATTCCTGTTATTATGACTATATTATACAAAAGAAATGAATGATTGGTAAATAGGTTCAGCCGAAATTTACCTAACATTAAGCAGTAGCCTTCCCAATGAGATATCTTTCTACGTATAAGTTGTGAACCATTAAGGTTGTTCCTTGACAGGATTCGTAAATATACGAAGGTTAGCATCATTGGATACCTACCTAGCCCCTCTTCTTTTCCCTTAGTCATGTTGCGATGTTGCTCAATGAAATCCTTGGCTTTTGCATCTTCAATAATAAACATACAGGTCAATACAATAAACATATATATTTGTGGTCTGGATCATATCTATACAGGTCTCATATTGGCCATTTAGGCGCAGATAGGTTTGATTTCAATGCAATATTCTTCTTGGGCGATAATCTATGTTAATCTATTGTAATATATTGTTAGCAATAAATTAAGTCTAGCCATGGTAGATTAGGTATTACAGATATGATACAAGTATTTACAGATATGATACAATTCAATCATGTTTTAGTTTTAGGAATAAATCCCCGTTTTAATCAACTATGTGTTGCATCAGTGTGTTTTCTAACTATTACTACCTTAGAACATATGTATGAATACACGTTTCGTCCTACATCAAGGCGGATATGTCATAATAACATTATTACATATAGCATATGCTGCAGAACTATATACAAACTATGTACTGGATCTAGTATCCAGACAGAGATATAGTCAAGACACCTCGGACAAGACTGCCATATATCATGTCTAACTGAAAACGTGTGTTTTATAACTGATGGTTAAGTTTTTTATGTTTAACGAAAACCATGCTATCTGGTCTTTGGAACACATTGAGCAGCTTATCCACGAACATGTGACTTACTCAATCATGCATATAGAGTCAATAAGAGTGCGACTACTTTTGTGATAGTGTTCTTAAAAATATATTTTGAGAAATATTTGAAGGAGAAATGCTCAGCAGATGGGTTAGATCATTGTTACTGGATAAGAGTTACTTTATTGATCAGGAAATGTATGATTTAGAATGAATTTGATATCGTACCTGCAACATTTGTGCTTCCCTCTTGGACCTGGGAATAAACAGGAAAAAAGTACTTTCAAACAAACAATGTGCGATACTTATATATGTATCAAATGGAAAAGTTGGGCAGCAATTCGTGTTAGTGATGATAAGATGATTGTATAAAATATATACCTTCTTAAAATCTGCACATGACAAGAAGCAGTCAAGCAAGAGTCAAAATCCAATTTTTTTTATTGACCATCCTACATTTGGCCAGTCTCTTTCATACATTTGGAACACATACATGATTACTTCAAGGCACATTGGCCCACAAAGGCCATTTAGTGCCATACCATCTCTGTAAAATTATGTTCCTTTGTTATTGTAGGAAACAATAACTAAGCAACAAATTAATAAAAGCATTCACAAAACAAATTTCAGATCATAAGTAGTGCATACAAGGTTGTTTAAAAAGAAACTAAATTCTTAAAATGTTTCATAATCTGTAAAACAGACCAATCTCATTTGAATAAGATAAACTGCTGTCTGGAGGAACTCCTTAAAGAGTTTTTTAAAGCTATTTACACTGAAATGTCTATTTCAGGATTCGTTAAAATCAACCAAATCAAATAAAATATGTTTGATGGTCTAACAACAATCACAGGCTGTACATTACAGTGGGTCCTCCTTTCAAAAGAATGGTGTGGGTCAAGTGAGTGTGGCTGATTCTCATTCTTTCTAAAGCACTTTGCTCACGCCTAATGATTCTAAAGCGTCCAGGCCACAGACTCAGTTGCTAATAAATCGCATGCAATTTGTTGTTGATGACTTCATCCTACTCAGACTGCCATTTTCATTTTATAAGTACATAGATGTAATATCTAAAATCGCCATAAAGAATGGCAATATTTGTGACGCTTCTCAATAGACCTGCTTTGGCAGCAGCATCTGCCTTTTCATTACCTCGAATTCCAACATGACTGGGAATCCAGTAAAATAATATCTTTTCCTCATGGTAATGTACTAGCCAATGAAGGCAATCAAATACCTTAACGACAAGAGGATGCATCCAGTCTCGGCCTGAAGGGAGAAAAAATGATAAACATCCTTTCCATCTTAAATCTATCAAAAGCTAGATGTAGAGCATGTAACTCTGCGGAAAATATACAAGATTTATCTGGAAGGCGTTCGATAGAGGAATAAATGTCAATGCTTTTAGCTGCGGCAGCCTTTCACTTAAAAGAGAACCATCAGTGTAAATAAGTATGGAGGACTGTTTTAACTTGTGTAAATTCACGTATATGGAGGGATATTTGATACTTCCTTGCATATGAAAGGGTAAGGTTTATAATAGGCTGATATGTCCAGTGAGGGATTTCAGGAAATTGAAACTCTGATTTACAGTCAGGGTTAAAATCTAATTTCTCTGAAAATCCTCTAATATGAATACTAAAAGTTGGAATGACTCTTGTCGATTTCTACTAAAATAACCTTATTCTGAGGGTTAGAAATAGTTACAAAAACAACGTTATTCATATTTGGCTCTATTTCAATTCAAGCCATTCTCTACCATATATATATATAGCACCCAGAAATTCCTGTTTGTGATATCACTCATGATTAATCCTAATCATTTCTTGTCAAAACTATTTTTGGTTGGGAATTTTTCTGATGGCCAAATATATCAGAGTACCCAGATATCTCTGCGACATATACTTAGGGCTAACTAATCTACGTATCAATAGTTCAAAAAGCTTTGTAAACTGATAAACCATTGACAAACACGATATTAAACCTGCTGTAATGAAAAGATGGGGGGGGGGGAGGGGCGGTGTCCATTTGTAAAATCATTCATAATTAATTTTAATCATTTCTACTCAAAATTATTTTCGAAGTAAAAGTATGAGATAGCGTATGTCATTTGTATTTGTCCTAGTTAGATTCATCCTTGTAAAAGATATTCCCCATGAAGTTTGGCCATTCAGAATAATTTGATTACTTGTTCATAACTTTCTAGAGGTACGAGTATTCTCGAGGGTAGGGGTAGTGGAGAAAACATTAGGGGTTTAGGGGTTTGTTGAACCCGGCCAGAAAGATAAGATTACGGGTGCCGGGGTAAACTACCTTCATACCCTCATCGTTAATTAGCATTTTCTTCCCGCGCCTCGATCTGTTTAGAAGTCGGAAGTGGGAAAAGAGTAGTCAGCGGCCGGTGACTGCATTTATATGTGTGTTCGCAATAACCTAATTTGTAACAGTAATTCAATACATTGATCTGCTTTGTAGTTGACCAACTTTTAACTTTTTTCAGTAATTTGACCGAATAAAAATGTTCTAATATAACTTTATCAAAGCATAAATGATTTGGAATATTTCTATTGAAAGAAAGATTCTTTATTTTTCGATGTTGTGGAAATTCGTACACTTTACACGTTCATGAGTGACTTCCTATATTTTGTTTTATCGTAGAAACTGTTGCTGCTCATGAATATCGATTGACCTTATTTCCACATTTGTCATTCGTCGATGTTGATTGGGCCACATTTTCAAAGATTATTTACTTAGCCTATACCAAGATTTTAAAAGTCCATTTGGACACAAGAAATTCACATCATAGTTTTATCTTTGCATTAAGTAGTAGGTTCTTGTTTATATGTTATACTTTCGTGGGAAAAATGTTAGAGCTGGTGCATGCTTCCAATTCAAGGCGGAAACTGAAATGACTGGAGAAGATACGACAGGGAACCACAGAGTTCTCCTGAAAATTTAATATAGAGAGAAGACAAAACCAAAGGAGATAACATTTCATTAGAACCAAGCAAAATTGAGATACCCATCCCTCTGTACTGATCTGTCCTCCACATATAGTTTCCTAAGTATAGGGACAGTTTTGTGACCAAAAAGGAGAATTTTAGATACTTGGAGCAATTGGTGTGTACCGAGTTAGGACTGGTAATGTGGAGTACTAACAAAAACATTCATAATGTCTCGTGTAGAAGAGGTTCATTCTGACGCTGTCATATCGTATTTGTATTAGGTAGTATTGGCTGCCTTTCGAGTTAAATGTATGTTTCGTTGTTTCCTTCCCTATTAGCAATGCATTGTACCTGTAAACGCTTTACCTGTACGGGGTGGTCAAAGGAAATACTCCGGAACTACTACTACTACTGCTGCTGCTGCTGCTGCTGCTGCTGCTGCTGCTGCTGCTGCTGCTGCTACTACTACTACTACTACTACTACTACTACTACTACTACTACTACTACTAGCTCTAGTTCTCACACAATTTGATGGTCCCTGTATATGCCCTTCGTTGAACTCACTCTATATAAAGATATATTTCTTCAGGTTTCTCGCTAGCATTTCTTGCCATGAGGGCAGATAAGTATCGATTAATGTATTGCTCAACAATGTTTCCACAGTATTTTTAATTTCTATAGGCTGTATGCTGGTGGTCATATGATAGCGAAATGAACAAAAACAAATTCAAATTAGTGAACCTAAATCATAATCAAAGAATAAAATGCAGGAATTAACACGCAATGATAGAAATTCCCTCATCAAAAAACTCATTTGGCACATAGACCAAAAGGCCTTTATATTAATTGACTGATTACTACTCATGCATTTTGATCTTGGATAAGGGCGCTAATTTGAAGTTTTTCGTCCATGCCGCTGCTATGTAACCACCTGTATACAGCCCATGCTGAGGAAAACAGGATTGAGGAATACATTTACCTATACAATTTACAGCCATTTAGTGTCACGTCAGTTTGAATGATAACTGTGGTGTGAAATGCACTTCGCCAATGTGTAACGTGCAGGCTTCTTAGCATAATTGCTGAGCATGCTAGTACTCCCTTTAAGGCTAACCAGGCATTTTATACTGACAAGATAATATATGACCACACACTACCTTTAAAAGATATAGGGAACACCAAGTTTTCACTGATAAAAAGTCATCTACTTAAAGAGGAAAGCACGAAAGACACGACTCTTTGTAAAATAAGGGAGACGGCATCTTATCTAGGGAGAGGGATTGTAGTGACAAGTAGGAAACATAAAATAACGATAAAGGGCAACAAACAGCCTATCAAAGTTATATGTGTTCAATTTAGATGCTGCTTAAATCAAATAAAAACAACACTTTATTCTTTTTGGTACAACGTATCAATTTATGACACTGTTATTTCTTCTTGAACTCAAAGGAACTAAAAGAAGAATGTATACTATTCTTATGACCAAATTCAAATGTGATGTAACATCATGCGGGTAATTCATATACTAATACATGCTAGCTAGGAAACGTTTTAAGAGTTAAAGAATAGTTACGTACTCCATAAACTGGTACATACTAGCTAGGAAACGTTGTCAAGAGTTAAAGAGTATTTACGGTTTAACGTTTAAATTGTCTTTAAGTCATATACAAGAATTTTCATCAAGAATACAGATAAGACAGTGAAAACTTCTACTAATTCAAAAGTCTCAATCATTTTTGCTCAATGTTTTGGAATTTCCACCTAATGTACTTTCCCATCTAAACGACCTATGTTAGCTATGTGGGAAGATTTTTCAGTCCGCTAAATATTATAATTTTTTTTGCTAAGTCCTGGAAAAAAGTGAACCACGTTGGTTGCTTAATGAGCTACACGTAAATTGTGCTTGTGCTAGAAATGAGATGGGACAGTTCAATATATATGTAGTCTACAGGAAGAAAACATACCCTGTAGATCAAGGGAGGTTGAAACACTATCATTGCGTTACTTGAAACGTTGTAAGATTTTGTACAATGCAGACCATTAGCCCGTACATTTTCCTTTTCTGTTGTAACATATAAATGTGTATTCCTCTATGATTAGACATGATTTCCGTAAGTACAGTATTTGCTTTAGGCTGTGTGTAATTGCTTAAGATTGTAAGCAGGGGAGGATGTTGTTCTAGAAGAATAAGGTTTTCTTGTAATTTAAACATACTGCAGTTGTTTTCTTTTTAACAGTTTGAATTTGAAGCCATAGCAGTTTGACCAGTGGTCATCTGTATACACTATGTTCAATTGTAGCAACCTTTTCCATGCAGAAAGGGCAGAGATTATTTTGGATCATATTGGACCATTTTACTAGTTTCCGTTTCTTATCATAGATATTATCCTTTTACTTTACAGCATGTAAATACAGGAACCCACACAAAAATCATATGCACTACTAAATGATTAAATAATGTAAAATGCCAACAAGAGGAGAAGTAAGAACAATGTAACCTGTTAAGTTCATGAATTGTAGGAAACGCCCCCCCCCCCCCCCCCCCGCCGGCATTTAAATGAAGAAATTATATGGTGATCTTTCAATAATCTGATGGTGCATCGATCGAATTGGCAAGCTGGATCCGCCCCTTACAATATATCCTAAGCTTCAATTCGTCTTTTGAATGAATTAAAGCTGTTATTAGACAGTAACCAAGGTGAATAAATTGAGTAATTAACTCAAGTTCATGAAAACTGGATGTGTCCATGTAAATTCCATTAGTTATAACTAGGACCGTTTTAAGCAATATCGTTCTCATGAAGAAAAATTACTTACATCTGCGTACGCCACTGCTACTAAAGCTGCCACTCCCAGAACCACCGCAAGACGTAACATGGTTAGTTTCTAGTTACTGGTACCGTGCTAGTGCTTGCAAGTGAATCTCCAGTTGCTCCAGACCCCTTATGTAGAAACTACTTTCTATCTAGGCTGTATGCTGGTGGTCATATGACAGCGAAATGAACAAAAACAAATTCAAATTAGTGACCTAAAATCATAATCAAAGTTTAAAACTGAGTACTCGTGAATTTTGATCTTGGATAGGGGCGCTAATTTGAAGTTTTTCGTCCATCCAGCTGCTATATAACCTCCCGTATACAGACCATGATAGAGAAAAACAGGATTAAGTAATACATTTACCGATACTAAACTACCCTTTTAGCTAAGTCATTCGTTGTTGAACTTGCGATGGCTTTTATACGTCACATATTACATTGCAGAGATAAAATTGTTACTATAAATAAAAGGTTTAGGGAGTTCCAAGTATGTCATATTTTCAATTTCAAAAGCTTAACTTATCTTTTAAGATCATGTGTGACAGCGTATGTTTATTCTAAAAATATCAAAACATTTCGAAACACTATATCGAATACTGTATACCGTGTTAATATTGCGCATATAAGATAATATGCTCAGCAGATAACTGCCTTGGATGCGCAGCTTAATGATTGCGCATTGATAACCTTCATCTTAAGCTGTGTGAGGGGGCCAAGGGTATGCAACCTACCCGGCTTTTGGGAAGGGTGGTGCTGCTATATTCAAGCCGGCCAGCGCCTTGTGGATGCCAGATGCTGCCAGTGTTATAGGCAAGTGCAATCTTTATTTCGTCACCAGCTGTGAACAGTGTTACGTTGGTTGCAATCAGTAACTCTGATTAGTGATTACCAGCATGTAATTTGATCACGCTCGAGTGTGCAGGTTCTCTACGTCGCAATTAAACCTAGTACCAGTAGAGGCCGCAAAGGGTCTGTATGTTGAATGACAAGCTACCATATTAGTGTGTTGAATGGTACAAGGGGTCCAATATCTAAATGATAGTTGTTGTTGATAAATAGTTTATTGTCTAATCCATAGTGCGCAGTTTAATAAATGCGGACTCCATGGGTGAGCATAGTACGCTTTAATTAAACTGCCGCAATATTAACACGGTATACAGTATAGGACATTTTTCGTAATCGCACTAAATCATAGAAGCCGTTGACAAGCGTGTGTTAGTCATTTAGCAATCTAGAGTCGACCAGGAGTGTGTATTGCTTCCCGGGTTACCTGGAGGAAACTGTTTGGAGTAACAATCATTCCATTTTATGTCATCAATGATAGAGATATGGAGCATTTCTTCAGATGAATATACTTGTTTACTACTCAATTATGATATGCCTCTGCATACGCCACTGCTACTAGAGCTTCCACTCCCAGAACCACTGCAAGACGGAACATGGTTAGTTACGTGTTACTGCTACCGTGCTAGTGCTTGCAAGTGAACATTCAATGGCTCCAGACCCCTTATATAGAATCTACAGCAGTTAAACATCAAGGACAGTAAACAGGCTTTGGAATGAAATGATTGACACCCACGTGCTTGCATAGACCTGTTATAAGCCTCTTACAATGTGGACTCAAGGTGTTAAATAGTATAGGGAGGGATTTTCAGAACTTTATACCAGTCTTAAAGAATATAGTTGCAGGTGTACATCAGATTTATTGGACTAATGCTTACTGGCTGTTACACGTTACTATTTGAGAATGGTACGCACTCGACAAACGTCACGTTCATTGGACAAGCGTGGTAGTGTTTTCAGCATTTAGATATTGATTTGGAGTTTAGGTTATCGTCGCTATTTCTGCCATTTTATGCTAAACTGCTGCTGCTCATGAATATTGATTGACCTTATTTCCGCATTTGTCATTCGTCTACGTTGATTGGGCCACATTTTCAAAAAGTATTTACTTAGCCTATACCACGATTTTAAAAGTCCATTTGGACATAAGTAGTCACATCATAGTTTTATCTTTGCATTAAGTAGTAGGTTCTTGTTTATATGTTATACTTTCGTGGGAAAATGTTAGAGCTGGTGCTTGCTCCCAATTCAAGGCGGAAACTGATATGACTGGAGAAGATACGGCAGGGAACCACAGAGTTCTCCTGAAAATTTAATATAGAGAGAAGACAAAACCAAAGGAGATAACATTTCATTAGAACCAAGCAAAATTGAGATACCCATCCCTCTGTACTGATCTGTCCTCCACATATAGTTTCCTAAGTATAGGGACAGTTTTGTGACCAAAAAGGAGAATTTTAGATACTTGGAGCAATTGGTGTGTACCGAGTTAGGACTGGTAATGTGGAGTACTAACAAAAACATTCATAATGTCTCGTGTAGAAGAGGTTCATTCTGACGCTGTCATATCGTATTTGTATTAGGTAGTATTGGCTGCCTTTCGAGTTAAATGTATGTTTCGTTGTTCCCTTCCCTATTAGCAATGCATTGTACCTGTAAACGCTTTACCTGTACGGGGTGGTCAAAGGAAATACTCCGGAACTACTACTACTACTACTACTGCTGCTGCTGCTGCTGCTGCTGCTGCTGCTGCTGCTGCTGCTGCTGCTGCTGCTGCTACTACTACTACTACTACTACTACTACTAGCTCTAGTTCTCACACAATTTGATGGTCCCTGTATATGCCCTTCGTTGAACCCACTCTATATAAAGATATATTTCTTCAGGTTTCTCGCTAGCATTTCTTGCCATGAGGGCAGATAAGTATCGATTAATGTATTGCTCAACAATGTTTCCACAGTATTTTTAATTTCTATAGGCTGTATGCTGGTGGTCATATGATAGCGAAATGAACAAAAACAAATTCAAATTAGTTAACCTAAATCATAATCAAAGAATAAAATGCAGGAATTAACACGCAATGATAGAAATTCCCTCATCAAAAAACTCATTTGGCACATAGACCAAAAGGCCTTTATATTAATTGACTGATTACTACTCATGCATTTTGATCTTGGATAAGGGCGCTAATTTGAAGTTTTTCGTCCATGCCGCTGCTATATAACCACCTGTATACAGCCCATGCTGAGGAAAACAGGATTGAGGAATACATTTACCTATACAATTTACAGCCATTTAGTGTCACGTCAGTTTGAATGATAACTGTGGTGTGAAATGCACTTCGCCAATGTGTAACGTGCAGGCTTCTTAGCATAATTGCTGAGCATGCTAGTACTCCATTTAAGGCTAACCAGGCATCGTATACTGACAAGATAATATATGACCACACACTACCTTTAAAAGATATAGGGAACACCAAGTTTTCACTTATAAAAAGTCATCTACTAAAAGAGGAAAGCACGAAAGACACGACTCTTTGTAAAATAAGGGAGACGGCATCTTATCTAGGGAGAGGGATTGTAGTGACAAGTAGGAAACATAAAATAACGATAAAGGGCAACAAACAGCCTATCAAAGTTATATGTGTTCAATTTAGATGCTGCTTAAATCAAATAAAAACAACACTTTATTCTTTTTGGTACAACGTATCAATTTATGACACTGTTATTCCTTCTTGAACTCAAAGGAACTAAAAGAAGAATGTATACTATTCTTATGACCAATTTCAAATGTGATGTAACATCATGCGGGTAATTCATATACTAATACATGCTAGCTAGGAAACGTTTTAAGAGTTAAATAATAGTTACGTACTCCATAAACTGGTACATACTAGCTAGGAAACGTTGTCAAGAGTTAAAGAGTATTTACGGTTTAACGTTTAAATTGTCTTAAAGTCATGTACAAGAATTTTCATCAAGAATACAGATAAGACAGTGAAAACTTCTACTAATTCAAAAGTCTCAATCATTTTTGCTCAATGTTTTGGAATTTCCACCTAATGTACTTTCCCATCTAAACGACCTATGTTAGCTATGTGGGAAGATTTTTCAGTCCGCTAAATATTATAATTTTTTTTGCTAAGTCCTGGAAAAAAGTGAACCACGTTGGTTGCTTAATGAGCTACACGTAAATTGTGCTTGTGCTAGAAATGAGATGGGACAGTTCAATATATATGTAGTCTACAGGAAGAAAACATACCCTGTAGATCAAGGGAGGTTGAAACACTATCATTGCGTTACTTGAAACGTTGTAAGATTTTGTACAATGCAGACCATTAGCCCGTACATTTTCCTTTTCTGTTGTAACATATGAATGTGTATTCCTCTATGATTAGACATGATTTCCGTAAGTACAGTATTTGCTTTAGGCTGTGTGTAATTGCTTAAGATTGTAAGCAGGGGAGGATGTTGTTCCTAGAAGAATAAGGTTTTCTTGTAATTTAAACATACTGCAGTTGTTTTCTTTTTAACAGTTTGAATTTGAAGCCATAGCAGTTTGACCAGTGGTCATCTGTATACACTATGTTCAATTGTAGCAACCTTTTCCATGCAGAAAGGGCAGAGATTATTTTGGATCATATTGGACCATTTTACTAGTTTCCGTTTCTTATCATAGATATTATCCTTTTACTTTACAGCATGTAAATACAGGAACCCACACAAAAATCATATGCACTACTAAATGATTAAATAATGTAAAATGCCAACAAGAGGAGAAGTAAGAACAAGGTAACCTGTTAAGTTCCCCCCCCCCCCCCCCCCCCGCCGGCATTTAAATGAAGAAATTATATGGTGATCTTTCAATAATCTGATGGTGCATCGATCGAATTGGCAAGCTGGATCCGCCCCTTACAATATATCCTAAGCTTCAATTCGTCTTTTGAATGAATTAAAGCTGTTATTAGACAGTAACCAAGGTGAATAAATTGAGTAATTAACTCAAGTTCATGAAAACTGGATGTGTCCATGTAAATCCCATTAGGTATAACTAGGACCGTTTTAAGCAATATCGTGCTCATGAAGAAAAATTACTTACATCTGCGTACGCCACTGCTACTAAAGCTGCCACTCCCAGAACCACCGCAAGACGTAACATGGTTAGTTTCTAGTTACTGGTACCGTGCTAGTGCTTGCAAGTGAATCTCCAGTTGCTCCAGACCCCTTATATAGAAACTACTTTCTATCTAGGCTGTATGCTGGTGGTCATATGACAGCGAAATGAACAAAAACAAATTCAAATTAGTGACCTAAAATCATAATCAAAGTTTAAAACTGAGTACTCGTGAATTTTGATCTTGGATAGGGGCGCTAATTTGAAGTTTTTCGTCCATCCAGCTGCTATATAACCTCCCGTATACAGACCATGATAGAGAAAACAGGATTAAGTATTACATTTACCGATACTAAACTACCCTTTTAGCTAAGTCATTCGTTGTTGAACTTGCGATGGCATTTATACGTCACATATTACATTGCAGAGATAAAATTGTTACTATAAATAAAAGGTTTAGGGAGTTCCAAGTATGTCATATTTTCAATTTCAAAAGCTTAACTTATCTTTTAAGATCATGTGTGACAGCGTATGTTTATTCTAAAAATATCAAAACATTTCGAAACACTATATCGAATACTGTATACCGTGTTAATATTGCGCATATAAGATAATATGCTCAGCAGATAACTGCCTTGGATGCGCAGCTTAATGATTGCGCATTGATAACCTTCATCTTAAGCTGTGTGAGGGGGCCAAGGGTATGCAACCTACCCGGCTTTTGGGAAGGGTGGTGCTGCTATATTCAAGCCGGTCAGCGCCTTGTGGATGCCAGATGCTGCCAGTGTTATAGGCAAGTGCAATCTTTATTTCGTCACCAGCTGTGAACAGTGTTACGTTGGTTGTAATCAGTAACTCTGATTAGTGATTACCAGCATGTAATTTGATCACGCTCGAGTGTGCAGGTTCTCTACGTCGCAATTAAACCTAGTACCAGTAGAGGCCGCAAAGGGTCTGTATGTTGAATGACAAGCTACCATATTAGTGTGTTGAATGGTACAAGGGATCCAATATCCAAATGATAGTTGTTGTTGATAAATAGTTTATTGTCCAATCCATAGTGCGCAGTTTAATAAATGCGTACTCCATGGGTGCGCAAAGTACGCATTAATTAAACTGCCGCAATATTAACACGGTATACAGTATAGGACATTTTTCGTAATCGCACTAAATCATAGAAGCCAACCTTTGACAAGCGTGTGTTAGTCATTTAGCAATCTAGAGTCGACCAGGAGTGTGTATTGCTTCCCGGGTTACCTGGAGGAAACTGTTTGGAGTAACAATCATTCCATTGTATGTCATCAATGATAGAGATATGGAGCATTTCTTCAGATGAATATACTTGTTTACTACACAATTATGATACACCTCTGCATACGCCACTGCTACTAGAGCTTCCACTCTCAGGACCACTGCAAGACGGAACATGGTACTTTACGTGTTATTGCTACCGTGCTAGTGCTTGCAAGTGAACATTCAGTGGCTCCAGACCCCTTATATAGAAACTACAGCAGTCAAACATCACGGACAGTAAACAGGCTTTGGAATGAAATGATTGACACCCACGTGCTTGCATAGCCCTGTTATAAGCCTCTTACAATGTGGACTCAGGGTGTTAAATAGTATAGGGAGGGATTTTCGGAAGTTTATACCAGTCTTAAAGAATATAGTTGCAGGTGTACATCAGATTTAATGGACTAATGCTTACTGGCTGTTACACGTTACTATTTGAGAATGGTTCGCACTCAACAAACGTCACGTTCATTGGACAAGCGTGGTAGTGTTTTCAGCATTTAGATATTGATTTGGAGTTTAGGTTATCGTCGCTATTTCTGCCATTTTATGCTAAACTGCTGCTGCTCATGAATATTGATTGACCTTATTTCTGCATTTGTCATTCGTCGACGTTGATCGGGCCACATTTTCAAAAAGTATTTACTTAGCCTATACCACGATTTTAAAAGTCCATTTGGACATAAGTAGTCACATCATAGTTTTATCTTTGCATTAAGTAGTAGGTTCTTGTTTATATGTTATACTTTCGTGGGAAAAATGTTAGAGCTGGTGCATGCTTCCAATTCAAGGCGGAAACTGAAATGACTGGGGAAGATACGGCAGGGAACCACAGAGTTCTCTTGAAAATTTAATATAGAAGGTAAACAAAACCAAAGGAGATAGCATTTCATTAGAACCAAGCAAAAGTGAGATACCCATCCCTCTGTACTGATCTGTCCTCCACATTCAGTTCCTTAAGTATAGGGACAGTTTTGTGACCAAAAAGGAGAATTTTAGATACTTGGAGCAATTGGTGTGTTCTAAGTTAGGACTGGTAATGTGGAGTACTAACAAAAACATTCATAATGTCTCGTGTAGAAGAGGTTCATTCTGACGCTATCATATCGTATTTGTATTAGGTAGTATTGGCTGCCTTTCGAGTTGAATGTATGTTTCGTTGTTCCCTTCCCTATTAGCAATGCATTGTACCTGTAAACGCTTTACCTGTACGAGATGGCCAATGGAAATACTCCGGAACTACTACTACTACTACTACTACTACTACTACTACTACTACTACTACTACTACTATTACTACTACTACTACTAGTTCAAGTACTCACCAAAATGTGATGGTCCCTGTATATGCCCTTGGTTTGAACTCACTCTATATAAAAGATATGTTTCTTCAGGTTTCTAGCTAGCATTTCTTGCCATGAGGGCAGATAAGTATCGATTAATGTATTGCTCAACAATGTTTCCACAGTATTTTTAATTTCTATAGGCTGTATGCTGGTGGTCATATGACAGCGAAATGAACAAAAACAAATTCAGTTAGTGAACCTAAATCATAATCAAAGAATAAAATGCAGGAATTAACACGCAATTATATAAATGCCCTCATCAAAAAACTCATTTATCTCATAGACCTAAACGCAGGCATTTTTATTAATTGACTGATTACTCATGCATTTTGATCTTGGATAGGGGCGCTAATTTGAAGTTTTTCGTCCATCCAGCTTTATACAGCCCAAGATAAAGAAAACAGGATTTAGGAATACATTTACCGATACTAAACTACCCTTTTAGCTAACTCATCAGTGATTGCCTTCCTATATTTTGTTTAGTAGAAACTGCTGCTGCTCATGAATATTGATTGACCTTATTTCCGCATTTGTCATTCGTCGACGTTGATTGGGCCACATTTTCAAAAATTATTTACTTAGCCTATACCACGATTTTAAAAGTCCATTTGGACACAAGAAGTCACATCATAGTTTTATCTTTGCATTAAGTAGTACGTTCTTGTTTATATGTTATACTTTCGTGGGAAAATGTTAGAGCTGGTGCTTGCTCCCAATTCAAGGCGGAAATTGATATGACTGGAGAAGATACGGCAGGGTACCACAGAGTTCTCCTGAAAATTTAATATAGAGAGAAGACAAAACCAAAGGAGATAACATTTCATTAGAACCAAGCAAAAGTGAGATACCCATCCCTCTGTACTGATCTGTCCTCCACATATAGTTTCCTAAGTATAGGGACAGTTTTGTGACCAAAAAGGAGAATTTTAGATACTTGGAGCAATTGGTGTGTACCGAGTTAGGACTGGTAATGTGGAGTACTAACAAAAACATTCATAATGTCTCGTGTAGAAGAGGTTCATTCTGACGCTGTCATATCGTATTTGTATTAGGTAGTATTGGCTGCCTTTCGAGTTAAATGTATGTTTCGTTGTTCCCTTCCCTATTAGCAATGCATTGTACCTGTAAACGCTTTACCTGTACGGGGTGGTCAAAGGAAATACTCCGGAACTACTACTACTACTACTACTGCTGCTGCTGCTGCTGCTGCTGCTGCTGCTGCTGCTGCTGCTGCTGCTGCTACTACTACTACTACTACTACTACTACTACTACTACTACTACTACTACTACTACTAGCTCTAGTTCTCACACAATTTGATGGTCCCTGTATATGCCCTTCGTTGAACTCACTCTATATAAAGATATATTTCTTCAGGTTTCTCGCTAGCATTTCTTGCCATGAGGGCAGATAAGTATCGATTAATGTATTGCTCAACAATGTTTCCACAGTATTTTTAATTTCTATAGGCTGTATGCTGGTGGTCATATGATAGCGAAATGAACAAAAACAAATTCAAATTAGTGAACCTAAATCATAATCAAAGAATAAAATGCAGGAATTAACACGCAATGATAGAAATTCCCTCATCAAAAAACTCATTTGGCACATAGACCAAAAGGCCTTTATATTAATTGACTGATTACTACTCATGCATTTTGATCTTGGATAAGGGCGCTAATTTGAAGTTTTTCGTCCATGCCGCTGCTATATTAGTTCGAGCAACTCTAAAATTGGCACCGGCCGATGTTTACTATATGCTATGTCTATAGGCCTACACCACCGTTAGAGTTCTAAGCATTTAAAAAAGTGAACTTGCGCCAATAAAACTGGGCGCTCATATTAATAACCTGAAACACCCCCCAAAACCAGTCACGTTCGTATCCTACCTTATTTCTTTGTATAGTTACATCTTTATTTGATAAAAATCCGTTGCCTGGTGCCTCTATGGCACACTTGTAAAGTTAAGGCGGTCAGAATTGTGGAGTTCATGTTGGCATGGCTGACGTCAGGGACGTTTAATATGCACGCATGCGTAGAATCCCCAGCTTCTATACTAAGCGAGCAGTGGACGTGTGCGGGTGAGATGCACAACGTGATTAATAAAATGCACAAAAGTGCAGAACTATAGTAAAGGATGGAAAATCTTTCAAAAAATGTTGTGCCAAACCTGAAATATGTTTTATTAATCACGTTGTGCATCTCATCCGCACACGTCCACTGCTCGCTTAGTATAGAAGCTGGGGATTCTACGCATGCGTGCATATTAAACGTCCCTGACGTAAGCCATGCCGACATGAACTCCACAATTCTGACCGCCTTAACTTTACAAGTGTGCCATAGAGGCACCAGGCAACGGATTTTTATCAAATAAAGATGTAACTATACAAAGAAATAAGGTAGGATACGAACGTGACTGGTTTTGGGGGGTGTTTCAGGTTATAAATATGAGCGCCCAGTTTTATTGGCGCAAGTTCACTTTTTTAAATGCTTAGAACTCTAACGGTGGTGTAGGCCTATAGACATCGCATATAGTAAACATCGGCCGGTGCCACTGTTAGAGTTGCTCGAACTACTGCTATATAACCACCTGTATACAGCCCATGCTGAGGAAAACAGGATTGAGGAATACATTTACCTATACAATTTACAGCCATTTAGTGTCACGTCAGTTTGAATAATAACTGTGGTGTGAAATGCACTTCGCCAATGTGTAACGTGCAGGCTTCTTAGCATAATTGCTGAGCATGCTAGTACTCCCTTTAAGGCTAACCAGGCATTTTATACTGACAAGATAATATATGACCACACACTACCTTTAAAAGATATAGGGAACACCAAGTTTTCACTGATAAAAAGTCATCTACTTAAAGAGGAAAGCACGAAAGACACGACTCTTTGTAAAATAAGGGAGACGGCATCTTATCTACGGAGAGGGATTGTAGTGACAAGTAGGAAACATAAAATAACGATAAAGGGCAACAAACAGCCTATCAAAGTTATATGTGTTCAATTTAGATGCTGCTTAAATCAAATAAAAACAACACTTTATTCTTTTTGGTACAACGTATCAATTTATGACACTGTTATTTCTTCTTGAACTCAAAGGAACTAAAAGAAGAATGTATACTATTCTTATGACCAAATTCAAATGTGATGTAACATCATGCGGGTAATTCATATACTAATACATGCTAGCTAGGAAACGTTTTAAGAGTTAAAGAATAGTTACGTACTCCATAACTCCATAAACTGGTACATACTAGCTAGGAAACGTTGTCAAGAGTTAAAGAGTATTTACGGTTTAACGTTTAAATTGTCTTAAAGTCATATACAAGAATTTTCATCAAGAATACAGATAAGACAGTGAAAACTTCTACTAATTCAAAAGTCTCAATCATTTTTGCTCAATGTTTTGGAATTTCCACCTAATGTACTTTCCCATCTAAACGACCTATGTTAGCTATGTGGGAAGATTTTTCAGTCCGCTAAATATTATAATTTTTTTTGCTAAGTCCTGGAAAAAAGTGAACCACGTTGGTTGCTTAATGAGCTACACGTAAATTGTGCTTGTGCTAGAAATGAGATGGGACAGTTCAATATATATGTAGTCTACAGGAAGAAAACATACCCTGTAGATCAAGGGAGGTTGAAACACTATCATTGCGTTACTTGAAACGTTGTAAGATTTTGTACAATGCAGACCATTAGCCCGTACATTTTCCTTTTCTGTTGTAACATATGAATGTGTATTCCTCTATGATTAGACATGATTTCCATAAGTACAGTATTTGCTTTAGGCTGTGTGTAATTGCTTAAGATTGTAAGCAGGGGAGGATGTTGTTCCTAGAAGAATAAGGTTTTCTTGTAATTTAAACATACTGCAGTTGTTTTCTTTTTAACAGTTTGAATTTGAAGCCATGGCAGTTTGACCAGTGGTCATCTGTATACACTATGTTCAATTGTAGCAACCTTTTCCATGCAGAAAGGGCAGAGATTATTTTGGATCATATTGGACCATTTTACTAGTTTCCGTTTCTTATCATAGATATTATCCTTTTACTTTACAGCATGTAAATACAGGAACCCACACAAAAATCATATGCACTACTAAATGATTAAATAATGTAAAATGCCAACAAGAGGAGAAGTAAGAACAAGGTAACCTGTTAAGTTCATGAATTGTAGGAAAGCCCCCCCCCCCCCCCCCCCCCCCCCCCCGCCGGCATTTAAATGAAGAAATTATATGGTGATCTTTCAATAATCTGATGGTGCATCGATCGAATTGGCAAGCTGGATCCGCCCCTTACAATATATCCTAAGCTTCAATTCGTCTTTTGAATGAATTAAAGCTGTTATTAGACAGTAACCAAGGTGAATAAATTGAGTAATTAACTCAAGTTCATGAAAACTGGATGTGTCCATGTAAATTCCATTAGTTATAACTAGGACCGTTTTAAGCAATATCGTTCTCATGAAGAAAAATTACTTACATCTGCGTACGCCACTGCTACTAAAGCTGCCACTCCCAGAACCACCGCAAGACGTAACATGGTTAGTTTCTAGTTACTGGTACCGTGCTAGTGCTTGCAAGTGAATCTCCAGTTGCTCCAGACCCCTTATGTAGAAACTACTTTCTATCTAGGCTGTATGCTGGTGGTCATATGACAGCGAAATGAACAAAAACAAATTCAAATTAGTGACCTAAAATCATAATCAAAGTTTAAAACTGAGTACTCGTGAATTTTGATCTTGGATAGGGGCGCTAATTTGAAGTTTTTCGTCCATCCAGCTGCTATATAACCTCCCGTATACAGACCATGATAGAGAAAAACAGGATTAAGTAATACATTTACCGATACTAAACTACCCTTTTAGCTAAGTCATTCGTTGTTGAACTTGCGATGGCTTTTATACGTCACATATTACATTGCAGAGATAAAATTGTTACTATAAATAAAAGGTTTAGGGAGTTCCAAGTATGTCATATTTTCAATTTCAAAAGCTTAACTTATCTTTTAAGATCATGTGTGACAGCGTATGTTTATTCTAAAAATATCAAAACATTTCGAAACACTATATCGAATACTGTATACCGTGTTAATATTGCGCATATAAGATAATATGCTCAGCAGATAACTGCCTTGGATGCGCAGCTTAATGATTGCGCATTGATAACCTTCATCTTAAGCTGTGTGAGGGGGCCAAGGGTATGCAACCTACCCGGTTTTTGGGAAGGGTGGTGCTGCTATATTCAAGCCGGCCAGCGCCTTATGGATGCCAGATGCTGCCAGTGTTATAGGCAAGTGCAATCTTTATTTCGTCATCAGCTGTGAACAGTGTTACGTTGGTTGTAATCAGTAACTCTGATTAGTGATTACCAGCATGTAATTTGATCACGCTCGAGTGTGCAGGTTCTCTACGTCGCAATTAAACCTAGTACCAGTAGAGGCCGCAAAGGGTCTGCATGTTGAATGACAAGCTACCATGTTAGTGTGTTGAATGGTACAAGGGATCCAATATCCAAATGATAGTTGTTGTTGATAAATAGTTTATTGTCCAATCCATAGTGCGCAGCTTAATAAATGCGTACTCCATGGGTGCGCAAAGTACGCATTAATTAAACTGCCGCAATATTAACACGGTATACAGTATAGGACATTTTTCGTAATCGCACTAAGTCCTAGAAGCCAACCTTTGACAAGCGTGTGTTAGTCTTTTAGCAATCTAGAGTCGACAAGGAGTGTGTATTGCTTCCCGGGTAATAACTGGAGGAAACTGTTTGGAGTAAACAATCATTCCATTTTATGTCATCAATGATAGAGATATGGAGCATTTCTTCAGATGAATATACTTGTTTACTACACAATTATGATATACCTCTGCATACGCCTATGCTACTAGAGCTTCCACTCTCAGGACCACTGCAAGACGGAGCATGGTTAGTTACGTGTTATTGCTACCGTGCTAGTGCTTGCAAGTGAACATTCAGTGGCTCCAGACCCCTTATATAGAAACTACAGCAGTCAAACATCACGGACAGTAAACAGGCTTTGGAATGAAATGATTGACACCCACGTGCTTGCATAGCCCTGTTATAAGCCTCTAACAATGTGGACTCAAGGTGTTAAATAGTATGGGGAAGGGATTTTCGGAAGTTTATACCAGTCTTAAAGAATATAGGTGCAGGTGTACATCAGATTTATTGGACTAATGCTTACTGGCTGTTACACGTTACTATTTGAGAATGGTTCGCACTCAACAAACGTCACGTTCATTGGACAAGCGAGGTAGTGTTTTCAGCATTTAGATATTGATTTGGAGTTTAGGTTATCGTCGCTATTTCTGCCATTTTATGCTAAACTGCTGCTGCTCATGAATATTGATTGACCTTATTTCCGCATTTGTCATTCGTCGACGTTGATTGGGCCACATTTTCAAAAAGTATTTACTTAGCCTATACCACGATTTTAAAAGTCCATTTGGACATAAGTAGTCACATCATAGTTTTATCTTTGCATTAAGTAGTAGGTTCTGGTTTATATGTTATACTTTAGTGGGGAAAATGTTGGAGCTGGTGCTTGCTCCCAATTCAAGGCGGAAACTGAAATGACTGGAAAAGATACGGCAGGTAACCACAGAGTTATCATGAAAATTTAATATAGAAGGTAAACAAACCCAAAGGAGATAACATTTCATTAGAACCAAGCAAAATTGAGATACCCATCCCTCTGTACTGATCTGTCCTCCACATTCAGTTCCCTAAGTATAGGGAATGTTTAGTGACCAAAAAGGAGAATATTAGATATTTGGAGCAATTGGTGTGTTCTGAGTTAGGACTGCTAATGTGGAGTACTAACAAAACCATTCATAATATATATATATATATATATATATATATATAGTTTATTGGCTTGTAGTTTCACTACAAAAATACATATATAAATATGATCATATGAACAAAAATTATAATATACCGCACAAGGCGTTACAAAAATACAAGAGTACTAATTATAGATACAGATACATAAAGCATATTCTAGCGCATGTCCTTTGAACTTTTCCAGGTCATAGTCGCCCGTTGTGTCGCATAGATACACAAATTAATATTTTATCCAATCCCACTCTTAAGTTTGAGGTTCTCTCTATACATCCCATGTATATATATACCAGCTAAAATCCAAAATTCTTCCATCTGTTCAAATGAGTATCCACTTTTACACTTCCCTAACAGTATTGGGAGGATCTCCTCCTGAGCCTCGCCTATCCTAGCCTCGAGGCTAACATCGCAATTCTCTAAGTCGGAGAACATGTCAGTTCGTTAGCGCTCTGTCTCATGTAGTAGAGGTTCATTCTGACGCTATCATATCGTATTTGTATTAGGTAGTATTGGCTGCCTTTCGAGTTAAATGTATGTTTCGTTGTTCCCTTCCCTATTAGCAATGTATTGTACCTGTAAACGCTTTACCTGTACGAGATGGTCAATGGAAATACTCTGGAACTACTACTACTACTACTACTACTACTACTACTACTACTTCTAGCTCTAGTTCTCAAAAAAATGATGGTCCCTGTATATGCCCTTCGTTGAACTCACTCTATATAAAAATATATATTTCTTCAGGTTTCTAGCTAGCATTTCTTGCCATGAGGGCAGATAAGTATTGATTAATGTATTGCTTAACAATGTTTCCACAGTATCTTTAATTTCTATAGGCTGTATGCTGGTGGTCATATGACAGCGAAATGAACAAAAACAAATTCAAATTAGTGACCTAAAATTATAATCAAAGTTTAAAACTGAGTACTCGTGAATTTTGATCTTGGATAGGGGCGCTAATTTGAAGTTTTTCGTCCATCCAGCTGCTATATAACCTCCCGTATACAGACCATGATAGAGAAAACAGGATTCAGTACCGTTTTTAAGAAAACTTCTTGGTGAGGTAGATATCTTAGCGATATCAGAACATTGGTTACACCAAAATAAATTGAATAGACTAAGTGATATCTCAGATAAGTTCCACTTCTGTGCACGCGCAAGTAATTTTGCGTCGGCAGAAAATTATGGTACAAAAAGGGGGCAGGGGGGTGTTGCCCTCCTCTGGAGCAAGGACTTACCTGGTATTTCAGCAATAAATGACATCGACCATGATAGGGTGTGCGGAGTACGCATGCAGGCTACAAATGGCTCAATAATTAATATATTGTCAATATACCTACCTGCCGTCGGGTCCCCAGAAGACTATAACACCTCCTTAGACGAACTAAGTGACATTATTGAGTCTAGAGAAGTGGGCTCCTTAACAATTGTATGTGGGGATGCCAATGCGGATATTGGCTATGAAGGAGGTGGTAAAAGTAAAACAAAACCGAACAAACAGGGTAAAAGTTTTTTAAAGTTCATGAGAGAGTATAATCTTGAGGCAGCTAATCTTGGCATTAACACACATGGCCCTACCTATACTCATATAGGGCCCCTCGGGAGAGCCACCCTAGACTATGTCCTCGTTCCATCGTGCCTTATGCAAGATATTATTTCGTGCCATGTAGAATACGAATCACAGCTGAACTGCTCAGATCACCTACCAGTTCAAGTATCTATGAGAATTGATGTCACCGGCTGTAAATATTGTGAGAGTACTAAACCCAGAATAAAGCGCTGGGATAAATGGACGGTTGAGGAAAGAACTTTAAAGTATACCTTACCTGTACAATATGAACTAGATGGGGTATTTAACAACCTAATTGACTCTTTTCCAACTCCCTGTATGTTAGACTGTGCAATTGAGACAATAGTGAGAGTGTTACAAAACAATGCCGCTGCCGTACCTGTATCAAAATTTCGCCCCTTTACAAAACCGTACTGGAATTCTACACTGTCACATCTTAAGGTAACTAAAGTAGAGAAGTATAAGTTGTGGAAGGACAGTGGGAAACCTAGAGGTAGTGATCCCCTATATCGAGAACACCTCACAGCTAAAAAGAACTTCAGTAAAGAATTGAGAAAGGTCGCCAAATCTTATGAAAGGCAGGAGCTGAACGACGATGTCAACTCAGTTGGGTCTGATAAAACTGTCTTTTGGAGGTTATTGAAAAGGTCAAGATCTACCCCCGGTCACAAATCCTTAGCTGTACGCAACTCCAGGAAGACTGTAGTACATAAGTTGGAAGATGTTCTAGAAGCCTGGAGAGAACATTTTGCCAACTTATGTACTCCGAAAGGGGATAAGAATTTTGATGAAGACCACTATAACCACGTTACTGAAAGTGTTAGAACTTATGATAGTGAAGTAGATACTGGGACTTTTCTAGAGAGTCCTTTTGATGAAAATGAGATTAAGTCAGCCATCGATAAGTTACACATGAAAAAGGCAAGTGGTTTTGACGGTATATCAAATGAACAAATTAGGTATGCTGGACAGTCCCTGGTAAGATGCATAACCTTAATATTTAATATGATGTGTAAAATAGAATACATACCTATTAATATGCGCAGGGGGGTGCAAATTCCGTTGTTTAAAGGGAAGAATTTATGTAGTCTTGATCAGAATAATTATCGAGGGATTACCCTGCTGTCAGGGTTTAACAAAATATTTGAAATGGTAATCTGGGCCCGCCTTAAGAAGTGGTGGGATGATAACGACATGATCTCACGCCTTCAAGGGGCATGTCGAAAGGGCCAATCCTGTATTCATACCGGATACCTATTACAGGAGACCGTGTCAACAGCCTTGGAGAACAACAGAAATGTCTTTGTCTCCTTCTTTGACGTATCCAAGGCTTTTGACACGGTCTGGACCGATGGACTATTTTTTCAACTATACCAGAAAGGTGTTAGAGGCCGGTTATGGCGTATGATGTATAGGACGTACCAAGACTTTCAGTGTCAGGTTAGGATAGGTGGGGGATTCTCCAATTGGTACAGTATGTCATGCGGAATCCATCAAGGTGGATTCCTCTCGTTGACGAAGTACATTACATTCATAAATGACCTACTGTGCCAGTTGGAGGAATCCAACCTATGTTGTTCTATTTATAAGGTCCCTAGTTCACCGGCAGGGTATGCAGATGACCTTGCCACCGCCACAATCTCCAAAACAAGAACGGATAGGGTTCATGGAATAGTTTATGAGTTTGCCAATAGGTGGCGTTTTAAATTTAATGCCCGCAAATCTGCCGTATTAGTGCACGGTGAGTCGAAACGTGAGAGTACACAAAATGCGAAAGACAGGGTTTTTAAATTAGGGGCAGAGAGAGTTCTTGAGAAAGTTGAATATGAACATCTGGGAGTTAAAACTTGCATACATGATGATAATGACTCTAGGATTGAAGATAAAATTAGTAAAGGAAGGAAAACCCTGAACGCAGCGTCTGGGTTAGGGTTCAGAAGAGATGGCCTTACAATGACCTCATGTAACCTCATATATTGGGCAGTAGTGGTACCCATAGTATCCTTTGGATGCGAGTTATGGACGCTCTCAGAGCGTGACAGTGAAAACTTGATGAGTTTTCAGAGGTACGCCGGAAGGCGGGTCCAGAGATTTCCTAAGAGATCCCCAAGCACGACTAGTTCCTATGGACTAGGCTGGATCCGCCTTACGACGTATATCCTCATCAAGAAATTACTGTTTATCTTGACAATCCTTAAGATGGATCAGACAAACTTGATAAGAAAGGTTTTTGGCCTAAGAATAGATGCCTATTTCACTAATGTAGAACTAGGTAGATCAAACCCATACAAAAGTCCAACTTTTGAAGCCCTGAACGCATGTAATAAACTAGGGTTACTGGACGTTGTGAGATCTATGACAAATGGTAGCTCAATTTTATATGGCAAGAAGAAATGGTCCGATCTAGTTTGGGAAAGGGCATGGAAGCTAGATGACGCTTTTTGGAAATCAATCAACCCTCTTAATCCAGAATGTGACTTGGTATCAAAGGTTTTAGGATGCTCAAGGTACATGTTTTGGTGGTCACACTCCGACGACCACCCAGAAGACATGAAAATGTGCGAAACTATGGCAAGGATAATTTGTAGAACAAGCTTACTAAAATCTGACGATACCAGGTTAATTGGAGGCTTTTCCAGCAATCGTACATGCACCAAGTGTGACCTATACATTTTGGAAGATATAAGACATCTAGTGATGCAGTGCCCGGCCGTAAACGAAATTAGACTTAGAATGTACAGAAAAATAAACGAAGTTTATTCAGATTTTGAAGAGGTGTGTAGAGAACAACCAGAGGACGTCCTAGGATGGCTTCTAGGTGGTCAATGTAACGAGGTAGAATACGAAGTCATGAGTGATATGTGGAAGGTCGCAGGGAACTGCATAACTGAAATGTACTATAGGACTGTTAGAGGGCGTACAGGAGTCGGGTAGGGCTTGCCATATGAGTAAGGCACATGGCTTGCCATACCTTGATTCTGACTGTATATAATGAACGACCTCATGTGTTAATCACAAATTTAAGTACCCATATAGACGAGAGAATATCTCGATTCATTATCTAGAGACACAAAATGTGTAGCACTAGATTGTTACTATTTTAATTTGGTTATGAGTTTATTTTTTGTTATAAAAGTTTATCTTTGTTGTTTATGTTCGTATCTATATGTTTTGTATCTGTAATTTCGAATCTTTATGATTTGGTCAATGAAGAATACAATACAACAATACATTTACCGATACTAAACTACCCTTTTAGCTAAGTCATTCGTTGTTGAACTTGCGATGGCTTTTATACGTCACATATTACATTGCAGAGATAAAATTGTTACTATAAATAAAAGGTTTAGGGAGTTCCAAGTATGTCATATTTTCAATTTCAAAAGCTTAACTTATCTTTTAAGATCATGTGTGACAGCGTATGTTTATTCTAAAAATATCAAAACATTTCGAAACACTATATCGAATACTGTATACCGTGTTAATATTGCGCATATAAGATAATATGCTCAGCAGATAACTGCCTTGGATGCGCAGCTTAATGATTGCGCATTGATAACCTTCATCTTAAGCTGTGTGAGGGGGCCAAGGGTATGCAACCTACCCGGCTTTTGGGAAGGGTGGTGCTGCTATATTCAAGCCGGCCAGCGCCTTGTGGATGCCAGATGCTGCCAGTGTTATAGGCAAGTGCAATCTTTATTTCGTCACCAGCTGTGAACAGTGTTACGTTGGTTGTAATCAGTAACTCTGATTAGTGATTACCAGCATGGAATTTGATCACGCTCGAGTGTGCAGGTTCTCTACGTCGCAATTAAACCTAGTAGCAGTAGAGGCCGTAAAGGGTCTGTATGTTGAATGACAAGCTACCATATTAGTGTGTTGAATGGTACAAGGGGTCCAATATCTAAATGATAGTTGTTGTTGATAAATAGTTTATTGTCTAATCCATAGTGCGCAGTTTAATAAATGCGGACTCCATGGGTGAGCATAGTACGCTTTAATTAAACTGCCGCAATATTAACACGGTATACAGTATAGGACATTTTTCGTAATCGCACTAAATCCTAGAAGCCAACCGTTGACAAGCGTGTGTTAGTCATTTAGCAATCTAGAGTCGACATGGAGTGTGTATTGCTTCCCGGGTAATACCTGGAGGAAACTGTTTGGAGTAAACAATCATTCCATTTTATGTCATCAATGATAGAGATATGGAGCATTTCTTCAGATGAATATACTTGTTAACTACACAATTATGATATGCCTATGCATACGCCACTGCTACTAGAGCTTCCACTCCCAGAACCACTGCAAGACGGAACATGCTTTGGAATGAAATGATTGACACCCACGTGCTTGCATAGCCCTGTTATAAGCCTCTTACAATGTGGACTCAAGGTGTTAAATAGTATGGGGAAGGTTTTTCGGAAGTTTATACCAGTCTTAACGAATATAGTTGCAGGTGTACATCAGACTTAATGGACTAATGCTTAATGGCTGTTACACGTTACTATCTGAGAATGGTTCGCACTTAATATGTTGCACACGTAATTATATACCGTGTACGAATTACAAAAGTTCTTGTTAAGTTGCTTCTACTTTAACTCTGTCCCAGAAACATCAGCTATAATAAATAGACATTTTTCTATGATAGATTGTTTGGCGTAAATGTGTAAAATTTCTTTCATAGCCCCAAAGGCTGAGCTGTCCAGTGCTTGACAAGTGCATGCCGTGTATCACCTCTGCACATGGGATGTTTATCTACTCTTGAGGCAGGTGGTGATGTCACATTTTGCTGATCTTAGAATTATCATATCTTAGATCTTAGAATTATCAGGTGTTTAATTTCAAACTTGCTAAAAGTCTGTGTCAAATGGGCCTTTCCTTAGTCTCACGGACCTACCCTTAGTCGATTTCACTCCAGTTTTAGTCCTGAATTAATCCTCAAGGGGAAAACACTTGAGCTGTCTGAGGTAACAATCTGTTTCCATCTGCAACTCATGAAAACTGTGCTGCCATCTATAGTTTGAGATAGACATCAAACACCCATCGTACAGTGCCGACATTTAATTCCTGCACTAAATACGTGGGCAGACCGGGCATAATATACGACCGCACGCCCGATTGCCACCAAGTTTCCTAGGCATGGTTGCATGGATGACCTCACAATTGAACATAGCTTTGATTCGCAAGCTACGTGGATCATTGATGTGCTTGGCTTATTTTTTGACATGTTACCAATTGGTGTCTGTACAACCGGGCACTTGCAGACGTCCGGTCGACTGGTACAGGAATTAAATATCTGTACTGTGTATAGTGGTAGGGGCAGTGTAACTCATCAGCCTGAGAACTACATGCGCGTGTGACACCTTCGACATACAGTACAGATATTAAATTTTTGCACCAGTCGACCGGACTTCTACCAATGCCTGGTTGTATAAAAAGCCATGCTAAGATTTCAATAAAATAATCCAAACACATTAATGACACATGTAGCTTGCGAATCAAAGCTTCGTTTAGTTATAAGGGCATCCATACATTCATTCCAAGGAAGCCGGGTAGCAATAGGGCATACGGTCGTTTATTATGCCCGGGCTGTCCACGCATTTAGTGCAGGGATTAAATGTCGGCACTGTAGTCTCTCCTCGGGTATTATTTGGGATTGAGCTGCGAGGTTGTTCACGCGATTACGATGTCTATGTTCACACTCCCAATGCTGAGGCTACTTTCTTCCAAATAACGAGCACGTAAAATATGTAGAAATCATCTAAACCCTGCCATGTTGTATTCATTGGAATGTTCTCACCAAGTACTCTCGTATGAGTACCCATTTGCCATGGTTTCAGTCATTTTTCAGGAGTTTTGTATCATTTTGGCCAAATTAGCCACCACCAGCATTAGGGTTTGCGGTAAATATATCTAAGGCGTTGCCACTGGCTGCCTGATGTCTCTCAACACTGCCACAGCATGTGAGAAGTTTGTAACTGGATACTTAGCCTCGATGTATTTATTTTTATTGACCATTAGTAATCAGGAAAAGGAAAGAGTACGAATTGTAAATGTAATCTCTGTCACTTGAGAAAACATAAGACTCAAACCTACAATACTTTGTTCAAGCAGTAATAATGAGTCAACCAAGGTTTTCGTATGTATATGCAATGTCCTATTATTGTTTATAATACCCCATTGTTTACGGGGATTCATATTTATAGTTTTTTTGTATTAGAAGACATATTACTACGAATGTATGATTTTTTGTAGAGAACTACAGTCAATAAATAATACATATTGATAATGAAAGGTATATATAGAAACGAAAATCAGCACAACATGGCATACAGTACAGACATTTAATTCCTGCACCAGTCGACCGGGTGCCTGGCAGTGCCTGGTTGCACAAACAGCCATGGCTAACATGTTAGAAAGATGAGGCAAACGCATAAATGACCCATGTAGTTTGCAAATCAATGTACGTTCAGTTATGAGCTCATCCATGCATCCATGCCCAGACAATTGGCTGTCAATGGGGCGTGCGGTGTATTATGTCCGGCTGCCCACGCATTTAGTGCAGGAATTAAATGTCGCCACTGTATAAAGTGACGACAAACAAAATTCTAGAAATGTTGTGGAGAAGTTGAAAGTTAGGTTGGCCCTTTTATTTCTGCGCCATCGATATATACAAGTAAACAATTTAACATACCAACCCCGGAACGCAAAGTCCCCCGAGTACATTGCCAGAGCTATGGCCCCAGCACTGAAGTCCGAGCCATCAAACGCGTTCTGTAATCCGCCTACATTACCTATATACACAAACAACAACACAATGAAAAAAATGATATGTTGCCTAGTTGCTCGTTATTGCTACGATATACCCGTGTCCCGTAGCTATAGCTAATGGCATTTCGGGAGGAAGAGTACCACAATTTCACCAATTTAGACTTCTTTTGAAAGTCCCCGACACCCATAATTGTGGGTGTACGTAGGAGCTGCGTTTCTCAAAAAATCCTATACTATCCTGCTGTGAGGCCACAATGTATTCATCATCAGAAGACCTTTCCCATAATTGTGGGTGTACGTAGGAGCTGCGTTTCTCAAAAAAACCTATACTATCCTCCTGTGAGGCCACAATGTATTCATTATCAGAAGACCTTTCCCTCAATGGTTACTTTGTATCGGATAAATTGTCAACATGTTATAACTTGTTTCACCTATCTCGGTTCCCAGTGTCATTTCGCTATATAGATATAACGATAACTCCCTATACCAAAAGGAAAATGAGCCAGGCAACCAGCCATTGCTTGAAATATATTTTCCCTTTTTCTATAGTGGTCGGGAAAAAAATATATTTAAATATATTTTCTCCCCCAAAATACGGTGGTGGAAATATATTTAAATATATTTTCTCCCCCAAAAATATGGTGGTGAAAATATATTTAAATATATTTTCTCCCAACAAAATACGGTGGTGAAAATATATTTAAATATATTTTCTCCCATAAAAATACGGTGGTGGAGATATATTTAAATATATTTTCTCCCAACAAAATACGGTGGTCAAAATATATTTAAATATATTTTCTCCCAACAAAATATGAAGGTGAAAATACATTTAAATATATTTTCTCCCCCCAAAATACGATGGTGAAAATATATTTAAATATATTTTCTCCCCCCAAAATACTACGATGGACCAAGTGTGAATGAGAAAATATATTTAAATATATTTTCACCACCGTATTTTGTTAGGAGAAAATATATTTAAATATATTTTCACCACCTTATTTTGGGGGGAGAAAATATATTTAAATATATTTTCACCACCGTATTTTGTTGGGAGAAAATATATTTAAATATATTTTCTCCACCGTATTTTGGGGGGAGAAAATATATTTAAATATATTTTTTCCCGACCACTATAGAAAAAGGGAAAATATATTTCAAGCAATGGCTGGTTGCCTGGCTCATTTTCCTATTGGTATGGGGAGTTATCGTTATATCAATATAGCGAAATGACACTGGGAACCGAGATAGGTGGAACAAGTTATAACATGTTGACAATTTATACGATACAAAGTAACCATTGCGGGAAAGTTCTTCTGATGATGAATACATTGTGGCCTCACAGCAGGATAGTACAGGATTTTTTGAGAAACGCAGCTCCTACGTACACCCACAATTATGGGTGTCGGGGACCTTCAAAAGAAGTCTAAATCGGTGAAACCGTCGTACTCTTCCTCCCGAAATACCATTAGCTATAGCTACGGGACACGGGTATTTGCTTGGGGATCATCTTTTTAATAATAAATTCTATTTAATATTATATTCAATTAAACTTACAAATATTTACACTTCCTTGTTCATACAGAATTTCAATATCTCATTGTCTGGAAGACTTATGCCCTTTCCACTATGCAAGATTAGGTTACCCTCTCAACTTACCAATAGGTGGGGCCACTGCCACCAAGGGGCATGACTGTTACAACCGGGAAATGTAACCCATGGCAATATTTATTCTTTTGGATATATATGATCTTTTAAAAAATGGGCCTACTTAAGAGAAATGTTGATAGAATTAGTTCTACTGCTATGCCAAACATGCCCATATTGTGATGGCGCCACCTATATCAAACCTTCAAAGCATAACAAGAAAAACACTTAATAGCATTTTACTTGCTGGTTCATACAAGATTAAATGCTTCGTTGATTGACAAACAAATGACCTTTTGTATTGGGCAAATATCAGTTGGCCTAGTAGCCTAACCGCAGGTGGCGCCACCTATGACAAGGGCCATGACTGACACACGCCCCCATATGTGGAAATGTTTTACATGCAAAGATGTAGTCATAGAACGTTGTACATTGGTTTGAATGTATTTCTGCTTTAAGTCCTAGTTATTGATAGAAATAATACACTGGGTAGACCAAAAGTACCCATTTTAATGGTGGCGCCACCTAAATCTACCCACTAAAATCTAAAATTCAATAAAACTCACTAAAACTCTACTTCCTAGTACCTAGAATATTAAATATGTCATTGTTGGGCAGGCCAATGACCCTTTATATTAGGCAAGGTTAGGTTGACCTTGCAGCTGACCAATAGGTGTGCCACCTGCCCCCAGGGGTGGGGGGCATGGGTGCGACGCCTTCCTATCTGAAATGTTCCCCTTTGTGAGTTGTACCAACATATCTAATTTCATGCTCTTAATACAAAGTGCATGCTTTTTCTCAAATCTGCGGGACTATAAGGGTACATATAGAAGATCCCCTAGTAAATACCCGTAGCTAATGGTATTTCGGGAGGAAGAGTACCGCAGTTTCTCCAATTTACACTTCTTTTGAAGGTTCCCGACACCCATAATTGTGGGTGTACGGACGAGCTGCGTTTCTCAAAAGATCCTGAACTATCCTGCTGTGAGGCCACAATGTATTCATCATCAGAAGACCTTTCCCGCAATGGTTACTTTGTATCGGATAAATTGTCAACATGTTATAACTTGTTCCACCTATCTCGGTTCCCAGTGTCATTTCGCTATATTGATATAACGATAACTCCCCATACCAATAGGAAAATGAGCCAGGCAACCAGACATTGCTTGAAATATATTTTCCCTTTTTCTACAGTGGTCGGGAATAATTTTATTTAAATATATTTTCTCCCCCCAAAATACGGTGGAGAAAATATATTTAAATATATTTTCTCCCCCAAAAATAAGGTGGTGAAAATATATTTAAATATATTTTCTCCCAACAAAATACGGTGGTGAAAATATATTTAAATATATTTTCTCCCCCAAAAATACGGTGGTGAAAATATATTTAAATATATTTTCTCCCAACAAAATACGGTGGTGAAAATATATTTAAATATATTTTCTCCCAACAAAATACGTTGGTGAAAATATATTTAAATATATTTTCTCCTTCACACTTGGTCCATCGTAAAATACGGTGGTGAAAAAATATATTTAAGTATTCTCTCTTTCACACTTGGTCCATCGTATATTGCACTGTATTATTATATTATACTCTGCACCTATGCATGGTTCTAACATTGCATGAACCTTTAAGATGAGATCTATAGTCGATAAAGATACGTATATATATATATATATATATATATATATATATATATATATATATATATATATATATATATATATATATATATATATATAAATATATATATATATACATATATATATATATATATATATATATATATATATATATATATATATATATATATATATATATATATATGTATATATATATATATGTATATATATATATATATATATATATATATATATATATACATGTGAGTGTGTGTGTGCATATATATATATATATATATATATATATATATATATATATATATGTATATATATATATATGTATATATATGTATATATATATATATATATATATATATATATATATATATATATATATATATGTATATATATATACACATATATATACATATATATATATATATATATATATATATATATATATATATATACATATATATCTATATCTATCTATATATATATATATATATATATATATATATATATATATATATATATATAGATAGATAGATAGATAGATATAGATATAGATAGATATAGGTAGGTAGGTAGGTAGGTAGATATATAGATAGATATATAGATAGATAGATAGATAGATAGATATACAGATACATATATACATGTGCGTGGTCCGTGGTACGCTTAATAATTCAAACTTTCAAATATTCAAATTTTCAAATATCTGTATATTCAAACTTTCAAACTTCCATATATCCAAACTTCCGTACTTTCAAACGGGTTTGAATATATGAGATTACAGCCGTATTTCCATACTTTCAAACTTCCAAAAGTCTTTACACATTTATACTATTGCATGTTTAGAAAAGCCGCAGAGTGGCACACTTAATAAATCAAATTTCCAAACCTTTCCTAGCGGTACGCAAGTAGTTCTGTTACAATGTTATGTTGATATATTACACATTGTATAATATCAATAATATCAAAACAATATCAAATGTTACTTTTCAAAGGAAATTGCCAATTATAAGAAAAAAGGATAATTTTCGCAAAGCAGCAAGAATGGTGGAGTGACCTACTTGTCTAATCTATTATTAGAACGGCAGCTTCTAAAATGCGGAACTGGAATTATGTAAAACTCGTGTCGATATGATGGACCAAGTGTGAAAGAGCAAATAAAGAACTTTAATTTCAAGACCTTCTTTTGGGGAGGGTAAATAGAACTTTATTTGTTCCCGACTAACCCATAGGCAGGATAAAAAAACTTTGTTTGTTCCCGACTTACCCGACCACTCTAGTGAATAGGTATCTATCAATATATATCATCTATCTAACCTGTCTGTCTGTATTTCTGTCTATCTATATATCTATCTACTATCTAGCAATCAATCTTTCTATCTATTCATGTGTGAGAGCCTTATATAAATAAAATGTGGTTCTTCATCTAAAGTGAGAGCATCCAAACACACACATAGACATATATGTATGTATGTATGTATGTATGTGTGTGCGTGCGTATGTGTTTTATTTACCCTTCCTCTGGAGTGGTCTGGAAGAAATAAAGTTTTGTTTACCCTACCGGTAAAACAGTGTTATTTTCCTCCCCCTAGAGTATGCGGGAACGTATTAGTTAGATCTTATGTGCGTGGGGCGTGGGGTGGGGGAGGGAGGGTGGTATATAAATGACTGTGCGCGGGCATGCATGCATGCGTGTGTGTGTGCGTTCATGAATTGGTTCATAAACTACGTTATGATGGAATCAATGAAGTATATAATCACATCTGCCTAGCTGTCTTTCCGTATTTCTCTATCTACCTATCTATATACGCACACATACGCACACACACACATACATACATTTATGTGTGTGTGTGCTTGGATGCTCTCACATTAGACAAAGAATTTTTTTTATTTATCTAAGGCTCTCACACATAAAAAGATAGATAGATTGATAGATAGTAGATATATATACAGATAGACAGTAATACAGACAGACAGACAAAAAGGTAGATATATAATGTATATTGATCGATATTCATCCACTGGAATGGTCGGTTAAGTCGGGAACAAGTTCTATTTACCCTCCCAAAAAGACGGTCTTGAAAATAAATTTCATTGTTCCCTCCTTCACTCATGGTCCATCATATGGGCACGAGTTTTACATACATTCCGGTTCCGCATTTTAGAAGCTGCCGTTTCTAATAATAGAATAGACAATTGGGTCGCTCCACATTTCATGTTCATTAGCGTCAATGACAGTTTAAGCATAATCAATATCCATAATTGCAATATTTGAAGATATAGGAAATTAAGAAATGCGTATTTGATAGCCTTAATGAGAACAGCGTCTTGATGATAAATGATAACAATGAAGAAATGCGGGTCGTGTTTGCAACTTAAGGCAGCTTCTATTAGCAGCCCGATCACCGTATATATGAAAGTTTCACATTTTACATTATTAAACGTTCCATGTCAAACTTTCAAACTTCCAACACGTTTTGGAAGTTTGAAAGTTTGGATTTTTAAAAGTGTGGAATTTTGAAACTTTGAAACTTTAACCAAAGTTTCAAATTTCTAATACGGTTTCGAAGTTTGAAACTTTGAAAATATACCCAAAATTCCAAATATCCAATACGATTTGAAACTATAGAAATTTGAATTATTAAGTGTACCACTGACCGTGCGTATATATATATATATATATATATATATATATATATATATATATATATATATATATATATATATATATATATATATATATATATATATATATATATATATGTGTGTGTGTGTGTGTGTGTGTGCATATATATAAATACACACACAAATATATATATATATATATATATATATATATATATATATATATATATATATATATATATATACATATATACATATATATATATATATATTTATATATATATATATACATAAGTATATATATATATATATATATATATATATATATATATATATATATATATATATATATATATATATATATATATATATATATATATATATATATATATCCGTGAGTGTGTTTGTGTGTGTGGGTCAACTATCATTGATAAGATAAGGTGAATGACTTCGTGGTTCGAAAATGGTTACATGTAAACCATACAATTCCCCAAAATGACTTCTTACTTACCTCACAATGCAGCTGCGAATGGCTCCGTAATAGAATGGCTCCGTAATGTAAACAACACGAGAGCCCTCATTGGTCTATATCTCCAAGTGACGTCACTGAGTCTAGATTCGGCAAGATTACGTGTGTCCAGAGCTTTATGATGGGTCCTATAGTAATTAGACTGTGACGACCAATCCATGTTCTATTCATCTGAGACATTTTGCTTACCTTCGACCATGTGCTGAATGCCAATGCCGATGACGATGACGAGGGCTATGAGTTTGCTGGCAGTGAAGATTACAGGCGTATTTGCTGCCCATTTCACGTTGGTCGAGTTGATCA
>OZ012690.1:7279660-7295083 GCA_963942565.1 Maea johnstoni | reverse complement strand
CCCAAGTTATTTTCATAAATACGATATAACCATAACATACTTTCTAGAGGAAATCCGAGTGTGGATATGTTAACACTCTAACACATACGGAAATGGCACGATTGTATCTATGCTAGTATTCAAATAGTTTTTTTCAAACGGTTAAAAGAACCTTATCTCGATTAACAACTTCGAGTAAGGTTTGATAAGAAATTAAATTTATTTACAAACATTACACAACAAACGATATACACCCGCCATTACCAGTTCGTTTTCAATTGTTAACCAACTTTTGATAATGACTTACGAAACAAATGATGTAAAGGACAATTGCATGTATGTTTTATTTAATTCAACCTATCTAACATCTTTAAAAATGCACACACTCGAACTGCGAGAATAATCAGGTACTCACTTTCTTCTTTGTTATTTGCAGGAACTTGGTCGCCGATCTCATTATTCAATGACCTACATAATGCCACTCTTTGTTGCTTCCTCTATATTTGGTAACTTAAACGGCGCAGTACTTAGCAACTCAAGGCAAGTCAACCTTTAAACACACACGATACCTTTAACCTCTTTCTCTCTCTCCATCTTATTTCAAATATGTATGTATACCGTATGATGTTGCACCCAAGTGCAGTCAATACACATACTATACTACTTTGGATGAATTTGTCCCCCCCCCCCCCCTCTCTTTCTCTCTCTTATTTCATATATTTGCATAGCTTTGTCCCCCCTCTCTCTCTCTCATTTCAGATAATTTGTTTTATCCCTCTCTTTCTCTCTCTGACCCTTACTTCAGATTTTTTGCATCGATTTCTCTCTCTCTCTCTCATTTCAGATATTTTGCATAGATTAGCTCTCTCTCTCTCTCTCTCTCTCTCTCTCTCTCTCTCTCTCTCTCTCTCTCTCTCTCATTTTAGATATTCTGCATAGATTTGTTTCGGGTTATGGCTCTTATGGCCACCATCATAACTCCCCAGTTATGATGTGCTACCTTATTATTTATCATTAGTATTTGACAATTGGCTTGCTGATCGTGCTCTATAAATTCTTATTTTGCTCTATTCAGAAAGGTATGCAGGCTATGGCTCAGTTAGTTTCATATATCCACTCACTTTCCTGTAATTACAATGGAATTGCATATATTGTGATTATGATATATTCGTTTATGAAAAGGAAATTTATTTTTGGAATATTTTGAAGTCAACAGTAATAACTGCACCTTGTACCCTTACGCTAAATTTGAAATAACACAGCACATAGAAATAATCAGAACTGGACATTGTTAACTGGCAGTCAAAGACAAAACATATAAATAACCGTGATACTCAAAATCAAAATATATTGCTATCGTTATTGATTTGATTTGATACACTTAATCTGATATAAAAAAATAAGAATAATTTAGTGTTTTATCTATATTGATATGACATTATTAACGAGAAACATTATCTTAGGATCTACCAGATCGGAGCGGATGATGGGTTATATCCAAGAATATTATCCATGATTCATCACAAATATCTAACACCTCTACCAGCTGTAGCTATAGTGGTGAGTATTATATTAGGATGTTTGGTTATATCTCCACCAGATATGGGCCGGGCATGAACAAAAAGTTTCATGCATGAAAGAATCGTGCCATGAAAATTTCATTTCATGCATGAAAATGATATTTCCATGCATGATAATGAAATTCTCATGTGCACTATTCCATGCATGGAATTCTCATCCATAAGGTTTTTTTCCATGCATGGAAATATCATTTTCATAAAATATCCTTTTAATATGATGACCTTTGCTCTATTATCGAGATGATCATTTATGAACACAAAGTTACTGGATGGAGTTCCTGATAATGTATGCAAGCTATTATAAGAGAAAGTTTGGGGAACTTAATTATACAATTATATGATCTATATATAATGGAGTTTAGCTTTAAAACAGTATAAAAACGGGACAAATTTGTGTATTTGTAAGTGGATAATGATTTTAAAAGAACTATCTTTCTGGTAATACAGAGTAAAGAGAAGTCTAAATTATAATTAAAAGTCCAAAAACTTTTACAAGTCAAAAATTTGATAAGGCAATTTTATTTTTGTTATTCCCTCATGATTTTAGGCGTTTGTGACGGTTTTCACCACACTGGTCCGGGATATCTACTTCTTGATCCAGATGGTGGGGTTTGTCTATATGTTCATCAAAGGAGGCAGCCTGGTCGCACTTTTAGTTCTCAGGAAAACACGACCACACATGCCAAGGCCGGTGAAGGTTGGTTGTGGATTTATTTATCATTGGTACTCGATAGGGGTGCGCCATCACTATAGAGCACAGTTCAGACATTTGATTCCTGCACAGGCCGACCGGGCATCTGCCGGTGCTTGGTTGTTAAAACACCCATGTGAACGTAGTTAATATTGGTAATCAATAGAGGTCGCGCAGTCTCTTTAGAGTACATGTATAACCTACAGTGCAAACATTTAAATCTTGCACCGGTCGACAGGACGTCTGCCGATGCCTGGTTGCAAAACAGTCATGGGAAACATGACAAAATTAAGCCAAGCACATCAATTGTTGCAGATCAAAGCTACGTTCAGTGCATCCATGCCCAGGAAAATGGGTGCAATCTTTCGTGCGCTTATGTATTATACCCAGACTGCCCACGCATGTAGTGCAAGAATTAAATGTCGGCACTGGACAACCTATACCAAACATTTCATTAATAATCACATTTATCTTTTTAAGGCTTTATTTCATAAATAGCAACAGATATTCATGGAGGCAAAATATTATTTCATAGTTCAAATTTTAGTTAGTCTCAAAAAACAACAATGTAATTCTTAGTATCATATTGTCTATATGTCGAGGGTCTATAATATTCTATACATGTATTTATTCATCTACCCAAATGACTATACCTCCGGATACACACGGTCAAACACAAATTATACGCACAGAAATACTTACATATGTATGCATGAATATATATGTTTATTGATACATGCATGCGTGCATGCACACACGAATAAACATACGCACATACATGCATACATATATACACACACATACATACACACGTACATAAATGCATATGTATGTACACATACATACATGCATACATACATACGTACATCCATACATACATAAATACATGTACATGAATGTATCCATATGTACACATACATACATACATACATACATACATACATACATACATACATACATAAATGTATACATACATACATACACACTTACATACATACACACATACATACATAAATGCATACATACATACAAATGTATTTAGATGTAGTTGACATTATTATCTTTGTTTTTAAGGTACCAATTGCCATTCCCATACTGGTACTATTGATCACTGTCGCCCAGATAGTACTGACCTTCTGCCAGTCTCCCCTGGACTCCGTCATTGCTCTTGCTGTGGGTCTCTTGGGCATACCACTCTATTTCCTTTTTGTATACTGGGAGAATAAGCCCATAGGATTTCTGAATTGTCAAGGTAAAACTCAAGGATGTTTTTTTGGCAACATTATTCAAATAATACAATGTTTCCTTTATGTCAATATGGAGGATAAGCCAAAAAGGGTTTTTACACTGTCAAGGTAATTCATTTGGCAATGTTATTCAGGTGAAATAATATTTCCTTTTTGCCTATTGTGCAAATAAGGTCAATTGTGTCAAAAATTGTCAAAGCAAATTCTTGAACAATTTTTTTCGAATTTTATGTGAACATCCTCTAATACATAGTGATGAAATGAATATGTAAAGTTTGTTTCATTCATTGGAGAATATACTTCTAGAAACACAATCATCATAATCTTAAAATGCTTATTTTGTGTATTTCATACTTTTTCGGTGGTTATTGCTATTCCACCATTGATCATATCGAGTGACCATGTTTAACAATTGAAACTTGTTCACTTAAACTGAAAGACGACATCGCCTTTTGCTTCATTTCAGATAAACTGACAGCCATCCTTCAGATGCTTTTCATGGTGGTGCCAGAAGAAAAGAAACAGTGAATGATGTGGCGCCACCTTTAGGGGATACATGTAACCACACTTGAGCACCTGAGGGGTAGACTGTAGATCCCCGCAGATGTCAGGAATGACGTCATGGAAACTTGTAATTTTGGAATACCCACCTAGGGTTAGGGTTAGGGTTAGGAATTAAGTCTGGGGTTAGGGCTAAGTAACCCTACCACTAACCGTGGACCTGATTCCTAACCCTAACCCTGGGTAGGGTATTCACAAGTTTCCATGACGTCATTCCTGACGTCTGTGGGGATTTAGAGTCTACCCATTTTAGTACCTTCTATTATAATACCTATAGAACAAGGAATCCTAAGGGCGCTTATTCACTTCTGACACGAACATTTTTTGTCAAACTTTTCAAAATTTATCCTTCAAAATTACTTATTCTATACATATTCCAAATATAAGTGAAAAAGAACAGCCTTTGAGTTAAACTACGCCATTGTATCATTGCCGGGATTTCATCGCATTTAGTGCAGGAATTATATGTCGGCACTGTAGTTGAAATGCATCATCTAAGACTGAATATGTATGTACAAAATACATGTCTCAGGGTTGTTTTTAAAAATAAAACATTGGTATTGTTTGGAATGTGTTTTGTTATTTTCCTCCTTACTGTTTTCACACAAAGGCCAAACTTTAAGAAGTCAGAACGCATTGGCTGCTCGTGGTTAAGTTGGTCAGTATAAAATAATGCAAAAAAGTTTGAAATGACTTAAACCATTGCATTTGGGTACTCATCTGTTAGTTCTTGGCAAAACCTTTCCAATGAATACCAACATGACAAGGTTTAGATGGGGTTTTTTTTATTACCCATTTTTTAAGAAGGCAAGAAGGTTACTTATAAAACAGACACCAGTGGTTGTTATCGGTGAGACCTCCCATACCCACACATTTGTGCTGTAATCACGTATCTCACCTATCAGAATATGATATAAAATAGAATATTTCAACCAAATAATCAAGAAGTGTACTCAAGATCTAAAATTCATTTTTTTCCTGAAATGCTTGACATGCCTTCATTTTGAAAGACTATTTGCATATACCATGTAATCACACGAATTATTTTTTAGATTCTCCCATTCATAACTTAAAGGTTTATACAGTCTTAAGTTTGAGCAATTCTAACTCCGGTACACAGTCGTTGTTTAATATATAGTGTATATTGGCCCCTACGAGGGTTAGAGATCCGAGCATTTGAAATATAGCACTAGTGCCAAGATAAACAGGCATCTAACAGCCGATTAGAATAAAATAAAGCCTGGATAATACTGTAACATAAAGTTGGGTACGAAAATGGCTAGTTATGGGGGTTGTTTCAAGCTACAAATATGAGCGCCCAGTTTTCTTGGCACACATGCTTATTTTTAAATTCTCGGACCTCTAACGATGGTGCACGCAAACAGACAGCATATTAAGTAAACAAAGGCCATGAACCAGAGTTAAAGTTGCTCGAATTATACACATTAGCAAGGAGAACAGACTAGAATAACTGTCTTGACAATAAAACTTTATGGAACCTTATCTATATTTCGCTGGTATAACAAACATATATGCAAGTTAATCAGCTTCTCTACTGAAATGTTATATTTATGACTGACCGTATAAAAAGCTAAAGTCAACCTTAACTATACAGTCTTATGCACATCCCCTTACTTTAAATTGTTTAATGCTGCATATCTTTTTAAGTCATCTAAACATATTATATTACCATTTAGGGGCTCCATTTTTCGCCTACCAGAGTAGAAACCTTCCCAACACGTGCTGGTCGTGACATTTATCATAATTCCTCGCCAAAATGTATTAGAAGTGAGAAAAATAACAGCATTTACCATATACACATTATACAATTGTATGTAAGGATAAGCTTTGCCGGCTTCTACTTTTTGGCCTATGACAAAACATACTTTCACGAATCTTTTAATTCTATTATTGTAAATATGAAAGCAAAAACTCTAAAATGGTAAAGGCTAGTGTAGGATATTATATACCCATCTAAATAGATTGAATATAGTTTTCAGTATATTCAGTTACTCTTATTGAATTCCGTTCTGGTTATATGCTAGTTTGCCTCTAATTGTGAATGAATTAAGCCCCTGTCCCACCTAGGAAAACCAGCGTTCAAGCTGAACGAATAAGAAAAAAAAATGATTGTTTTGGCATCGTAATCTTATTCGGTGTGATCTGTTATGCTATCGCGGAGGTTTTGCGGTGGTCAGTTTTGAATCCGACAGCATGGCTGGGAGCTGCGATTTTTTAAAATCATTGCAACTAAGGCTGTGATCAGGCTTGCTATGGTTTCGTTATGGCATCGTTAAGCCATCGCTGAGATTGTATTGATATTGTGACTCTTTTACTCCACTCGCAGTTGAATCGTTTTGATCGTTGTGACATCGCAGACTCAACTGTGGGAAACAGTCTACCAATGTCACAGTGACAGCATTAACAAACCAATAGTGATCGCATAGAGAAAACAGCAAATATTTAATGATGCCATTAATGGGTTAAAAAGATTACTTATACATCAGATAGGGATAGAGGTCAACTCATTCATTAGTAGGCTGATGAAACCTGATTAAAAGCTGTCAAGATCTATGACATGTATCACCATAACTAAGAAAAAAAAGCAAACACTATACATTATTTGAAGGATATTTGTTGATTAGGTTCTGATTAACGCTTCTCCTCGAAATATTTTCCCTAGAAAGGTGTGTTAAGAAAGATATCTTTAAAACTGTAAGATTTCTGATTTTGCAGAAATGAAAGGGTTAAGATCTTTGCTAAGCCTGAGATATGGTATGTTGGCTTTAGCCTATATATGGCAGAAAATATGACAATAAATGAACCTCCAAATCCAAATCCCATTCAGGAATAAGTGCTCTAATAGGTGGGAAAGGTGTGGCATCTTTGCCAACCCTGCCGTTGTGGCATCGCTGCACAAAAATGGACTCTCTTTCCAACGTAATGGGATTTACATAATATTTTTACTTATGGTGCAGATAGAATGTAATGGAATAAGGAGATGATTTATAACCGTTTGAGGTAACTCCCAAGAAATAGCTACCTCAATATTATCCTAAACAAAGATGCCAAAGGCTTCTATAGCCATTATCGCAATCTACATGGTAGATATTACGATTAAATCGAGGTAGCTTGTGACAAGCAAGAATGATAATATTTCTATATCCACTAATGAAATATCAAAATCTTTCAAAAGACATAGCACCTTATAGATGACACATGGGCAAAATATGTTCAATTAATTTTTACAAATGATAGACTTACAAAAATGGGGATGAAAAATGACCCCACATGTAATATGCTCCTCTCACATGCTCCTAGAGTGCCAAAAAACAAAATAAAATCTCGAAAATGTGGAAAGATGGATTATCCATCTATGTGTTCCAGAATATATACTTACTAAAGATAGCGTTATAACAGGAGACATAAACAGAAGCCGTTTAATCTCAAGTATTCATTGGTTTGCCAAAATCACAATTTATTCTGCAAAATTGAAAGACAAGACTCCAAACTTCTTCAATTTCAAGAATTTATTGAAACAACAATATATACAATCCAAGTACTTGGCACACATTAACAACAAAATCAAAGATTTTGAGAAGGAATGGCTTCTCCTGTTAAATGAATGGTCATAATTATGCATGTATTACTATACACTAACCACTTATTTTCAGGAAAATCCTCTCAGATATTCCAGTATCTTGGAATGGAGGTCACATTAACCTTATTATGTAAGTTCCCTCATCTCGATAAAACATATACATACATTATTATTAGAATGCGAAAGCCATAGGTGGCAGGCAATAAATAAACCAAAAATTATATTTATATTTTCACCATTTCACTTAGAAATGAAGGTTGAAGAAATATGTTTTGTCTTGATACTTGTTTTTTGTGTGTGGATAAATGTGGAGATAGCAGAGCTATCATTGATACATGTATTACAGTTGTCAGTTGCATGTAGGGGCTACCCATCACTATCGGTACACTCTCCCATTGGATCACGGCTAGCGACAAGATTAAGGTAATATCAACAAATGTTAGGGGATTGAGACAAGCTTTAAAAAGAGCAGACCTTTTTGATTATTTTAAGGGACAACAGGCAGATATAATTTGTATACAAGAAACCCATCTGGTCCAGGCATATATCAATGTTCTTATCAAAGATTGGAACTTGAAATATTTTATTGCAGGAACTTCTACTAACAGCAGAGGAGTAGCAATATTAAACAACAATACATTCGAATATGAAATATCAAGTACAACTTTGGATCCTGACGGCAGATTTGCCATAATAGACCTTGATATAGCGAATTTATTTACAATTACTTTAGCAAATATTTATGCACCAAACAGCGATGACAGTGTATGGTATAGCAATGTTCTTACGAGACTTTCTAAAAAGAGAGAAAACAGTTTGATTGTAGTTGGTGATTGGAATACTCCTATATCTGAGTTCGATACTTACAATTACACCACCCCAAGAAATCCAAAATGTCGAAAACTAATTAATGACTTTGTGTCTAAAAAAGCATGATAGACATTTGGCGATTAACAAACAAGAAATTAAAGGGTTTCACTTGGAGATCTAACAACCCTTGCAAGATATCTAGACTCGATTACTTCCTTTTATCAAATGATTTACTAGGTCTTGACCCAAAAATAGAATACCTTCCAGCTTACAAGAGTGATCACAATCCTATCATTATGTCTTTCATTAAAAGTAGGCAAAGCAGAGGCAGAGGCCTCTGGAAATTCAACAACCAACCTCTACAAAATCAGGATTTCATTGACATGGTTAAAGAAGAGATCTTCTTAGTCAAAAGTACTTATGCCCTTCCGGTATATAATCCTGAGTATGTCAAAAATGATTAAAAAAATTGTCTAGTTATTGCAGTTGAGAAGGGAATGGAAAGACAGTGGTATTCTGGTGGTATCAGATTTTATTAACTACAGTCCCTCATTCCTTAGAGGAAATTAATCTAAAATACAACATAAAAATGAACTTTTTAGATTATGGTAAAATAACAGCTTGAAAAAACACTTCGAATGGAAAGAAATACCAGAAACCAGAGAACCACTGCCTAGAAACTCCTTTCTAAATACTATTCTGTATATGGACAATAAAGGGGTTTCAAATCTTTATCGCACACTTAATAAAAAAGGAAATCAAATTATAGGTGAAATACATCACAAATGGGAAGAAAAGACTACCTTAAATTTCGAGATCATTGACATTTCCAGGTCTTTTGTATACCACAATTCAATTTTTAAAGATTGCTATCTAAAATACACTCGATTTAGAACTCTCCAGAGAAGATTTTACACTAATGACAAATTGTACAAGATGGGAATCAAAAACACAGATAGATGTACATTTTGTCAAGAAGATTCAGATAGTGTTGAACATATGCTGTTGAGATGTGATAAAATCAAAAACTTTTGGAATGGAATCCAAAACTGGATAATAGAAATTGGTTTCATTGGTTTACCATTAACAGAAAGCAAAATAATATTGTGTGATTTGGATAATGGACAAACAATAACAACAATAATATTGCTTTCAAAAAAGGTAATATACAATTCATTTAAGAGAGGGAAAATCCCATCTCTATCCCATGTAAAAAATGAAACAAAAAACTTTTTCTATTTGGAAAAATATAGCTTCTATCTGAAACACAAGTCACATATTTTTGAAAAACGTTGGAACCTATTAAATACATATTATAACAAACAAAAACAGAGATAACTTATTAGGTAGTATTTATTGTCAGACAAGTACACATATCTATGTATTTTACATGCAGCAATACCACAGAGTCGGCTATTTGTATACTTATGAGTAGAATATACCAAAACATTATTTGTACACTGTGCCTCTACTTTTTACATGCAACAATAAAAATGTTACAAAAAAAATAAAAAAATGTATTTACATATATTGTATGTTTGTATGTTTGTATGTATGTATGTATGTATGTATGTATGTGCTCTATTGACTACGGCGTATGCCATACGATTGCAATACCTACAGTTTTACAAATAATGCAGTAACACTAGAACAATATTGGTATTCAACATAAAATATGTATAGATAAAGAGTTATTTTAAATACACTTTAAGACCTGCAGGTTAATGCAGCTTAGTTAATGGAAACCCGTACGCATGATGGAGACAATCCGTATTCCTCTTCTATGGGGCTTTGTCACATGATCACCAGTAGGATTTATATCAGCTCCCACCAATATTTGACCTTGAAAACCGCCTTATCTCTACTATGTTACATACGTGTTGTATAAATAACAGACGAAAGTGCTGTAATATATTGCCAAATCCAATCCTGTAGTTAAACCCATTAATACGTAAGAGTTCCTCTAGAAATTGTCGTCTGGAACTGAGATACTTTTGACCATAACTGTTGAATTGAAAATACTTTTACAAAATATTTGAAGGAGAGTTGTTGGTAATGTTATGATCAACATTTCTCCTTCAAATATTTTTGCCAATTATGCTTTAGGATGAAAGATTTCATCAAAATTGTCCGGCCTTTTTCGGCCTCTGTGAGCATTAATGGGTTAAGGTGTCTCATGAAATTATGGCCCATCGAAAAAGGTTTATATCATTTTACAACCCAACTGACCTGGTCCATGCGCATTTTTATGATGCATAAAACAGATTCTCCTATCAACATAGTAAACACATCACTTCTTACCCCCGACATCATACTCAATCAGATTTATATGAATATTTGGACACCAAGGACAGTAAGATATTTTTCTCTTCTAAAATGGCTGGAAATGAAGGATCACAGGATATAACAAAAGAGGGCGCCACCGGGAGAGAAGGGGATGGTGAGCAGAGTGTCACGGAAGGAAAAGTCCTTCTTAAAAGGCAACTAAACCTGGTACATGTAATCGGACTGACAGTCGGATCCATAATCGGTAAGAAAACAAATCGACAAGTAAGTTTTGGTTATATATATATATATATATATATATATATATATATATATATATATATATATATATATATATATATATATATATATATATATATATATATATATATAAATATATATATATATATATGTATATATATATATATATATATATATATATATATATATATATATATATATATATATATATATATATATGCACGCGCACACAGACACATACTCTCTCTCTCTCACACACACACACACACACACAACACACATTCTCTCTCACTTTCTCTATCTCTCTCTCACATACACAGACACACACACATTTTATCTCCCTCTCTCTCTCACACACACACAGACACACATAAACTCTCTCTCTCTCTCTCTCTCTCTCTCTCTCTCTCTCTCTCTCTCTCTCTCTCTCTGATACAAATGGCAATTATGAGAAAAGATAGGTGTTTGGCATTAAGCAGTTTGCAATGAATTTATCCATTTCGAGACACCATCTCCATATTTTAGGTTCAGGAATCTTTATTTCGCCCGTGGGAGTCCTGAAGGAAGTGAACTCCGTGGGGTTGTCGCTCATTATTTGGGCTGTATGCGGGGTTGTCAATGGTCTGTCCGCCTACTGCTGGGCAGAGCTAGGTACCATACTGCCCAGGTCTGGGGGCGACTACACTTATATAAAGGTAACGTATACAGTACAGACATTGAATTCCTGCACCAGTCGACCGAACGTCTGCCAATGCCTGGCTGTACGGACATATGGATAACATGTCAGCAAATAAGCTAAGGCACATCAATTACCCACATACCTTGCTAATCAAAGCTACTTTCAGTTGCGAGGTCATTCCTGCATCCATGGCCAGGACACTGGGTGGCGATATAGCGTGCGGTCGTGTTTTATGCCCGGCCTGCCAATGCATTTAGTGCAGGAATTAAATGTCGACACTAGATCATTGCCTCAAAACGATTTTCATTTGATCATCACTGTCTGTCATTGTGCGGTTAATTCGTTACTAGCCTGTCACTGGCAACTTTCTTACATGCCCTGGCCAGGATTCGAACCCGGACATAGTCGAGAGACAGTGGCCAGACTGTGGGAGTGCCTTAGACTACTCAGTTATTAAGGCAGGCCCTTCTTGTAATATTGAGCGTGATTTAAAATCGATTTGTTATACACAAATCCCTCAATCACTTCACTATCCGATATGGATTTATTGTTTTCCAGCCAGGATTAGAATCGAGGTATTGGCGAGAGACAGGGAGCAGTCAGTGGCAATACGTTAAACCACTCAGCAATCAGGGCAGGCCCCAAACTTCAAGTGGCACTGTCATAAATATCTTATTTAGTCGTGAAGGCAGCTCTTAATAAGAGAAATATACTCAAACTTAAACAAAATAAATACATTAATTCCTAGATGACGCTTCTTCTCTCATCAGCGTAATTAAGGCGTTTGATGTGAGTTTGAGTCTGCAGTTTTTCTCGGGTTTCGACGTCCACTTTCATCCAAACCACACGAATGCAAAGATTTTTGAAAAAACATCTACACCCTATCATGTTGTTATTCATTGGATAGCTCTCGATGAGTACTGTTGATTAGTACCCACGTGCCAGGGTTTCAGTCATTTTAAAAGTATTTTTGCATCATTTTGTATTGACCAAATTAGCCACCAGCATCATAAGAGGTAATCACTAGCTGGTCCCGATTTAGCCTCGAGATGGCAGAAAAGGTGGCAATACGTTATCATGTGTCATTTTCAACAATGTTTTTACCTTAACTATTGCCCTGACATTGAAGAAATACAAGAACGTGTCAAGATCAGTCATGAATTTATTGGTCATGTCACGGTACCCTATAGCAGTGCGTTGTAAACATAACGTATATAGATATGTTTATGGTGGATGGAGCAATATATAACCTTCTCTGCTGAATCAAAGCAGGTCTGTTTCAATGAGCGATTTTTGAACAATCTCCACTTAATTTTTCAATTAATTTATATTCGTCACGTCATAACTTTCCCATCACCTACTTGGTAAGATAAGCAGATAAGCAGATTGCATATTCAGTACACAGAGGCCTTCTTTTTACTAAATAAGCTTCACATAACTTCTTAACCCATTAATACTCATAGCGGACAAAAACAGCTTGACAATTTTGATGAAATCTTGCAAGCAAAAGCAGAATGAGAGAAATATTGGATGGAGAAATATTCAAAAACAGACTACTAAAAACTCTCCTGCAATTATTTTCTAAAATCATTCTTAATTCAAAAGTTATTGTCAAAGGTATCTAAGATCCAGGCGACAATTTCTGTAGCAACTCCTGAGTATTGATGTGTTAAGTGCCCCTGGGACACTTATTTACCAAATGTTCCATATAGATCTAAGGATTGTTCAAACATGGAAACTGAAAAGATAATTCATTTATTTTTTTAACCAGGATACTGGAGTGCTGACTTTCGATTTAGGTACCTAATTGGGTGGAGACTTTGTCTGGAATGTATGTGTGTGTCTGTGTGTGTGTGTACATGTATGTATGTATGTACATGTGTGTTTTTGTGTATATACGTGTGCATGTATGTGTGTGCGTGCGTGCGTGCGTGTGTGTATGTATGTATATAGGCATGTATATACGTATGTATGTATGTACATATGTATGGATGTGTATGTATGTATGTATGTATGTATGTATGTATGTATGTTCATATGTATGTATGTACATGTATGTATGTATGTATGTATGTATGTACATATGTATGTATGTACATATGTGTGTATGTACATGTATGTATGTATGCATGTATGTATGTGTGTATGTATGTATGTATGTGTTTCAATGAGCGATCTTTGAACAATCACAACTTAATCTTTCAATTAACTTACATTCGTCACGTCATGATTTTCCCGCCACCTACTCGGAAAGATGAGCAGACCTTCTCTTACTTAATAAGCTTCACATAACCTATGTATGTTTCCTTTATTGACTGCAAAATAATCATTTAGATGCCGAATATGATGCGGTTAGTACTAACATTTATTTTAGATAGTTTTACACCAATGGTAATAATTGTATTATGTTCGTAGAATATTCCCATGGTAATCTGGTAATATTTCAAATCAAGTAGAGAAACACCTTTTAAAATAATGCGGAACGGTACTATGATTAATGTGTTTCAGCTTTCGTTTTCCCTTTGTAGGAAACATTCGGCAATTTGCCTGGATTTCTCGTCTTATACATTAATATTTTCCTGGCCTCTGATGGACTGAATGCCCTCGCCTTCGCAACTTATGTTCTCCTTCCATTCTACATGGTTTGCGATGCTCCTGATCTGGTCTTAGTTCTGGTTGCAATATGTTCATACCGTAAGTATGCTATAGAGTTTGTCTGTGTCATTGGTAGAATCCTCTTTAATTCAAAATGTATTGTCAAAAGTATTTTAGGTCCAGATTTCAGTTTATGGAGGAACTCTTTTTTAAAATTTTAGAGCAATCAACGATGGTTGTGCACTTGGTTTTTGTTCAATACATGTTATAATATTAGGCCTAAAAAAAGATGTTGGTTTCCTATTACCCTACCTACCCTAATTTTTGGCCCCTACCCTAATCTTTTTATTGCCCAAAATATATATATATTTTTTAAAGCAAGGTAAAAGTTTGTAATTGCTTCATATTCCATGCATGGCATCTAAAAGAAATTGAAAAAAGAAAGAAGAAAACATCAAATATCAGCATATAATACTAGTTCAGTGGATTTAAATAAATCTAGATACCCCACTACTTTAAATGTTGCTATTTTGCTTTACATTTACATCTAATACAGCATGGAGAAGAGAAAAAAATATATTATGAAATAAAATAAATTCCCTACTTACCTACCCTATTTTTTTCTAGCATGTAATAGGAAACGAACATATTTTTTGTTTAGGCCTATAGACATTGGAAAACAATATATCACAGCACTCGCCGGGCGTAATACACGACCGCACGCCTGATCGCCGCCCGGTTTCTTGGCCATGGATGCATGGATGACCACAACTGAACGTAGCTTTGATTAGCAAGCTACGCGGGTCATTGGTGCGCTTGGCTTATTTTGTTGACATGTTATCTGTGTGTCTGTACAACCAGGCACTGGCAGACGTTCGGTCAACTGGGGCAGGAATTAGATGTATGTACTGTATTCCAAGTTATAACCATTGTTATTCAACCAGTCTATTGTTTCTTGCCAGATAATAGTTGCCACGTCACATTCACAAAACAGGTGAAGGGACTGAATGTAACGGAGGAATTCTTAACCCTTATGCTGCTGGTGGCTAATTTTGCCTATACAGAATGATGCAAAAAAACTGGAAAATGACTGAAACCCTCAAACATGGGTACTCATCTGAGAGTACTCAGCGAGGGCTATCCATGACATGCCA
>OZ012690.1:7269660-7274660 GCA_963942565.1 Maea johnstoni | reverse complement strand
ATTACAACATGCTGAGTGGAGGGCAGCCTTTGAGGCACTTATAACCCAACGGGGGATTCCGGTGCAAGAAAGGTTTTATTATCTAAAGAGATACATATCAGGCCGAGCTAAAGAAGCTATCAGTGGCTACCTGTATCTCCATAGTGAGGAAGCTTATTCGAAGGCAATGGCTACCCTGGAAAGGAGATTTGGGGATTCCTTTGTGATTGCTAATGCCTTTAGGGATAAGCTTGAAGCTTGGCCTAAAATCAGTGGGCGAGATGGAACAGCCTTCAGGAAGTTGGCAGATTTTATGGCCCAATGTGAAGCTGTTATGGGAAATATAGAATCGTTACATATATTAAATGATGAGAGGGAAAATCAGAAAATTTTGTTGAAACTCCCAGACTGGGTGGTAGCTCGTTGGGGACGTCAGGTTGTTGATTGGAGGAGAAAATTTAATACTTTCCCCCCCTTCAGTGAATTTGTGAAATTTATACAGGATGAAGCTGAGGTCTCTTGTGACCGCGTGCTATCATTTAGGGTGAAGGAGACAAATGGCTTTGAAGGTGGTGCCTTTGGCTCACAAGATAGGCCTCAAGGGAACTCTATATTTGGGCAAAAACCATTGGGAGCAAGAACCCATTCTACAAATACAAGAGAGTCAGGGGATGTAGACAGGATATCTAACTGTACAATCTGTGCAGGAGAACATGATATAGAAAGCTGCAATGTTATCTTGTCCAAAACACTGGAAGAAAGGAATGACTTGGTTTGGCAAAAGAGATTGTGTTTTGCTTGCCTTGAAAATGGTCATATTGCTAGTATGTGTAGACAGCGCAGGGTGTGTGAGATATGTCAAAGGACACACCCAACCCTTTTGCATGATGATGCATTTCTAGTGGGTAATAAATGGCCCTCCCGACAGGAAAACACAGAACAAGAGAAGAGCCCTCCAAAATCTGAATCAGAGACAGGGAATGAGCAGGTTTCATAGACAGCTACCTGTAAAGCACCAGTGGATGTGTGAACATATTAAAGGAAAATAGGTAGAGTAGGAGTCAACAAGAGTGATGATGAGAATATTCATGGCAAAGGTTCTGATACCACTGTACAGACCACATTTTATGTGTTAATTCATTAATAAAGCATATGTATTTGGTAGAATTTGTAATACATGTCGTTAAAGGTTTTTTAAAGGTGAAGAAATACTGTTCATAAAGAAAATGCATGGATGAAAGATGGATTCCCAGCAATGGATCAGACACGTTTAATTGATTGTTTGGGTAAAGGTGTCAAACGTTGAAATTATTATTGGTATGTAATGTGTATGACCGTCATGTTATAGAAAATTTTGTAGAATTTTGGTGGGGAGTGTAGCTGCAGCTGAGTAGGAATTTTGTCTTGTAGGATCAGATGACCTGCTGTAGGGTCATTTAGTATGATGAGTAAACCAGGCTCACTAGCACCCCAGTGCAAAGTAATGAAGCTGTCCCCACTTCACATCTAATTGGCTTAAGTCATTGGTATAAGATGACGCAGAGCTTGGGAACCCTTGATATCTTTAACCCTACTTTAACCCCACGCTAATAAAATAAGGTTTTGGAATTTTGGAGGAAAATTCGGCGCCAAATCTTGCATGGCAACAAGAAATAAAAGGATGCAAATTAAGTTATCTTGGGGAACTTATATGCCCAACCTACTGCTCGTTCTATTCATTCTGGTACTAACATTCAAGGGTGAAGGAGCCTGGGCAGCCGATAGGGAGGTCTGGTATCTGTCGATACAAGAGACAACACGGAGGTTAGTTTCTGTTACATACTTAATAACGGTCATTTGTGTAGAGTTATATGTATACTAATTTGTAATGCATTCAGTGTAATTGATAAAGGTTATTGATTCTGATAGATATCCAGACAAGTAATGGTTCATACTGATACTTATAAGAAATGATCAGTCTAGTTATATAATTATGATACCTTTGATACACGTTCTTGATTTATAATTGATTCAACAAGTCATTTCTATAATTTCTAGCCCAGTTTGTATTGTAAATGTATACGACTAGTTATTGGTTCTTTATTTTAGCTTTCACGGACACCATGAATGTATGTTGACAACCAATGAAACCATCTTAAAGAAGTTGCCTGTTCATTGTCCTGTCGAGACCCTGGATTTTATGACCGTCCCTAGTTAATTGGTCCGGCTACCCAGCCCCCCTCCTATCACAAGTAGTATCACAATTAATTTTATTATTATTATTATTATTATTATACGATGGTGCAAGTGTGAACAGCAGAAAAAAAAATTTAAATTTATTTTCTCCACCGTTTTTTTACCAAAACAGCAGAAAAAATATATTTAAATTTATTTTCTCTAACGTTTTTCCAAAAACAGCAGAAAAAAAATATTTAAATTTATTTTCTCCAACGTTTTTCCAAAAACAGGAGAAAAAATATATTTAAATATATTTTCTCTTACGTTTTTCTAAAAACAGCAGAAAAAAAATATTTAAGTATATTTTCTCCAACGTTTTTCCAAAAACAGGAGAAAAAATATATTTAAATATATTTTCTCCATCGTTTTTCCAAAAACAGCAGAAAAAAAATATTTAAATATATTTTCTCTGCTGTTTCAAATAGTTTGCCCTTCTCCCGCTAGATGTCCCCCTTCACCACTTCCAAGGGAGCACTCATTATTTGAATTTGATAGTATGTGGTGACCAAAATGGCATGTAAAAGTGGACAAAAAAGACATTTTGGAACATTCATAATTGATATTGAATATTGATAAATGAATGAGGAATTTCATAGTTCATTTATGAATTGCAAATATTCACTTTTCATTGTGCGAGCGGTTTGAATTGTTGTGACCCAACTTCCGTGTCTACGACGGTCATGAGAGTGGCATGGGGAAAGATCGACTCTGTATTAAAGGAGCATAGGCACGGCCACTTTGCACCTTATCAGTTACTCAGGAAATCACAAGTTTGCCTGAGGGGGGGGGGGGGGGTCTAGTATAGTATATATACACACAAATATATCCAGTTTCTTCTGCCCCCACACGACCCCCTTCCCCCAGAGAAAAGTGAATAAGTATATATATATATATATATATATATATATATATATATATATATATATATATATATATATATTTATATATATATGTATATATATATATATATATATATATATATATATATATATATATATATGCATGCATGCATACATACATACATACATACTTATTCACTTTTCTCTGGGGGGAGGGGGTCGTGTGGGGGCAGAAGAAACTGGATATATTTGTATATATATATATATATATATATATATATATATATATATATATATATATATATATATATATATATATATATATTTGGGGTCAGATATAGACAGAAAAAATTGTTTCATTTTCTATCTTCAAAAATAAAAAAGAAACAAAGTTATGAAAAAAGGTCGTCCGAGTCGGCGAATTGAACCCGTATCGTCCGCGTGAGAGCCGGACAATTAACCTCTAGGCTACGAAGCCAATCCTTGGATAGGCTGCGAATTTATAACACTAAGTACAAATGTCGTACCAAACTGGAAGTTGGTCGGGGCGTTTTTTTCTGCTGTTTTTAGAAAAACGTAAGAGAAAATATATTTAAATATATTTTTTCTCCTGTTTTTGGAAAAACGTTGGAGAAAATAAATTTAAATATTTTTTTTCTGCTGTTTTTGGAAAAACGTTAGAGAAAATAAATTTAAATATATTTTTTCTGCTGTTTTGGTAAAAAAACGGTGGAGAAAATAAATTTAATTTTTTTTTTCTGCTGTTCACACTTGCACCATCGTATTATTATTATTGTTATTATTATTATTATTATTATTATTGTAGTTGTAGTAGTATCACAATTAATTTTATTATTATTATTATTATTGTTATTATTAATAGTAGTAGTAATAGTAGTAGTATTACAATTTATTATTATTATCATTATTATTATTATTATTATTATTATTATTATTACTGTAGCAGTAGTGATATTGAATTGTCATTATAATTATCATTATCTTTTGTAGTAGTAGTAGTCATGATTATTATTATTATTATTATTATTATTATTATTATTATTATCTAGATGATAGTAATGAATACAGAAACAATATACTAGTTGTAGTTTATTGGAGATTGACAATCAAAAGCATTTTCCTTCTTTGATTGTTTAATTTAAGTTCTGTGCCTTGACATAACTGCATTCAGAAAGGGATTTATAACTACACTCATGCTTCAACTACGTGTTATCGTCAAAACAATCAAACAAGGAGGCATCTTCTGATGTAGTTTGATCACTAAATTGCATTCTGAAATAAGCTGATAAGGTCTGTGACTAGGCCTTTAACTACAAAGATTAAGTTAATTTGATTATAATCCAGCTAAATGATTGCAATTGTAATGGAGAAATGGCTATATAATGGGTGTACAAGGCATGCTCATTCAGTTCTTTCTTGCATGTCAAGCAACATGGCACAATCTACCCTTGAGACAAAGTTCAGGGAAAAATTATTTGAGAAATACTCTCAGTGTCAAAAGTATCTAATACCTAAAGAGGTATACTCTCAGACCATTGAGGATCTGAAAAACGCAGCTGAAGTTCCTAAGACCAAGTCACATCACAACTACTTCATCCTAAACAGGTATGAAGTACTTCAGTGTGGTGAGGTGGAGAAGCTCATCAAGAAGAGAAAGTCTCCAGAAGACTGGCCAGTCTACTTTGCAACAATAGAAGACCCCTATGACATCATTACCAAAGCTCACATTGCAACTGGCCACAGTTTTCACCCAATGCCTAAGGGTCCCGTGGGTGGGGCTTATGAAAATTGCAATGTGTCGTGCCCTACCCACAAAGATGCTAGTACGAAAATTGGTGAAAACAAGTTTAGTACTTGGCAAGTCATTTGAAAATATTCTTTCAACAATGTATGAAGTATTGGTAATATCTGGTCAAGTTTACTCCCACTCTTGGGCCTGAACTA
>OZ012690.1:7157160-7267160 GCA_963942565.1 Maea johnstoni | reverse complement strand
GCAGTTTGAACCTGAAACAGACGACATCTCAAGTGTGTCCCCCTTGAGGATTAATTCAGAACTAAACCTGGAGTGAAATCAACTCATGGAAGATTAGTTAGACCAAGGAAAGAGCCAGTTAACATAAAGGCGTAGCCAGTCTAACACACATGATAATTATAAGATAATTATAAGATCTAAGATCTAATGAGTTTAAAATCAACAAAGGGTGACATCACCACCTGCCTCAAGAGTAGATCAATATCTCATGTGCAGAGGTGATACACGGCGTGCAACTGTTGAGTACTAGACAGCTCAGCCTGTGGGGCTATGGGAGGCAGCCACAGATTCAAGGAATTTTACACATTTACGCCAAACAGTTTCATCATAAATAAATATCTATTTACCATAGCTGATGTTTCAGTCTGAACAAAATTTAAACAGAGGCAACTTTACATGAACTTTCCAATTCGTATTGAGTATCAACGTAGGTCCTTTAGAAGACAAGGCACATGGCACTAACGGCTAAGTTAAAGACGTATTCTTTTATTTCAGGTATATAATCGGGTACATAGCGGGAGAATTAAAGAATCCGTCAAGGTATATGTATGTATGTATGTATGTATGTATGTATGTATGTATGTATGTATGTATGTATGTATGTATGTATGTATGTATGTATGTATGTATGTATGTATGTATGTATGTATGTATGTATGTATGTATGTATGTATGTATGTATGTATGTATGTATGTATGTATGTATGTATGTATGTATGTATGTATGTATGTATGTATGTATGTATGTATGTATGTATGTATGTATGTATGTATGTATGTATGTATGTATGTATGTATGTATGTATGTATGTATGTATGTATGTATGTATGTATGTATGTATGTATGTATGTATGTATGTATGTATGTATGTATGTATGTATGTATGTATGTATGTATGTATGTAGTGAGTTTTCAACCTAGAATGCGTTGACCACAGTAATGACAAGAGAATTGCATTTCTGTTAAAGTTCTTGAATTATTGTACAAAATAATGCGCATTTTGTTTAGAATTCATTCTTTAACTCTGGCCCGTATAATCATGTAAGTATTAAAATAATATATCCAACCGTACTGAATCAAATGTCTGTACCATATCAAATTTAATACCAAAAATATCATGCTATGCTGTAAATCTATTGCTATCGTTTTTCGAAACCTCATGACCGAATGCCTGCAATATGCTTACATCGTGTTTTATCTAGCTATTATGATAATCATTGTCTACATGCTTACTCCACATGTCTTGAAACTAATTGATTTTCAGAAACCTTCCATTAGGTATTTTCATTGGGTTGATTATCGTGACCACTGTCTACATGTTGGCTAATGTTGCGTATTTTGCTGTTTTGACCAAAGAGGAAATGTTCCTCTCACCCGCTGTTGCTGTTGTAAGTCTGCAGACCTCTCATTTACACTCTCAGAGCGGCAAAAACCGGCCTGTCTATTTTGGAAATATTTTACTTACAAAAGCATTTTCTGGAACACATTCGAAGGAAAAATGTTGATCAGAAGCCGTACAACAACACTCCTTTCAATATTTCTTCTCAAGTTATTTTCATAAATACGAGCTAAGCAGACGATACTTTCTGAAAGAACTCTGAGTCTGAATGAGTTAATATTTTAACATATACGGAAATAAACTCTATTCATGTTGGTCACATGGCACTATGGTATCTATCGTTAAGTACTATTTCTGCAAAGAATTAAAAGGCCCGATTATCTCGATTAGCAACGTCGAGTAAGGTTTGATAAGAAATTGAATTGATATAAAAAGATGTTACAACAAACAATATACACCCACATTTACCATTTCGTTTTCAATTGAAGTTAACTTTTGAAAATGACTTCTTCACAAACAAATGATAGGACGATTGCACGCATGTTATATCTAATATAAAATATCTAATATCTTATGGCATTTCCACCCACGTGAACTGCGAACAGTTCAGGTACTCATTTTCTTTCTTCGTTATTTGCAGGAACTTGGTCGCAGATCTCATTATTCATTGACCTACATAATGCCACTCTTTGTTGCTTCCTCTATATTTGGCAGTTTGAACGGCTCAGTGCTCGGTAACTCAAGGCAAGTCAACCTTTAAAACACACTTACACCCTTAAAACACACACGCACACTCTCTCTCTCTCTCTCTCTCTCTCTCTCTCTCTCTCTCTCTCATTTCAGATATTTTGCATAGATTAGTTTTCTCTCTCTCTCTCTCTCTCTCTCTCTCTCTCTCTCTCTCTCTCTCTCTCTCTCTCTCTCTCTCTCTCATTTAAGATATTTTGCATAGGTTTGTTTCGGGTTATGGCTTTTAAAAGACAAGGACTGCCATCATAACTCCTCATATATGATGTGCTTCATTGTTATTTATCATTAGTATATTAGGCAAATGCTGATCCTGCCCTTTAGATTCTTATTCAATTCTATTTAGAAAGGTATACATGCCATGCCTCAGTTAGTTTCATATATCTACTCAGTTTCATGCAACTACAATGGAATTGAATGCATTATGATTATGATAAATTGGTGTTGAAAAAAATGAAATTTATTTTTGGAATGCTTTGAAGTAAACAGTGATATAAAAATAATATGTTACAATTTAACGTATTCAAATAGTACTTAGAAAGTAACAGAACCATGTACACTTGCATCAAATATCAAAATAATACAATACATAGAAATATTCAGAATTTGACATAACTAATTGGCAGTCATAGACAAAATATACATGTATATAACTAACAATGGTACCCAAAATCTGATTATATTACTATCGTTATTGATTTGATTTGATACGCTAAATCTAATATCAAAATAATTACGAATTGTTTTCTATAAATCATGACATTATTAAGGAGAAACACTATTTTAGGATCTACCAGATCGGAGCGGATGATGGGTTGTATCCCAGAATACTATCCATGATTCACTACAAATATCTAACACCTCTACCAGCTGTAGCTATAGTGGTGAGTATTTCCTCGGGATGTTTGTTAATGTCTCCACCAGATATGGGACGGGGAAGGGGGGGGGTGGGGGATTTCCAGAGTTGTGGCCTGTAAAAAACTTAAGCAGTAAAGAATCTGACATTTACTTCTTATTGGGCCTAGTCAATGATATCCCTAAGGTTATTCTGAACCTGCAGTGACCTCTACCTGTTGAAGTAATGAGATTATGACATTTGAATGAAACGTTGTAAATATTGAAACGAATTCGAAATAGAATATGGGTTGACAAAGGATTGTTGGCTATGATGGTCTCTACCTGATAACACGCAAGAAGCTGACGGCCGTGTACTAAGGCGCCGCCACTGACTACACGCTGTCTCTCACCACTGCCTGGGTTCGAATCGCGGCCTGGGCATGTGGGAAAGTTGCCAGTGACTTGGAGTTAGGCGTTGGTTTTCGCCGGGTACTCCGGTTTCCTCCACTACTTACAACTGGCTAGTCACGAATTAGCCACAACTGGCATAAATGTGACGAAAAACGAAATTCAAATCAAATACACCTTGTTATATGATTATGCTGCTGTGAGGTATGTTTCGGGATAGGACTTTTAACTAGGTTGCAATGGTACTGATCACCTTAAGGCTTTAGTGACACTCAGATATATTGCCTATTTCAAATGTGATTTAGCTACATAGTTCTTTCACAAAATATTCGACGTAACTTAACTACGCTAGCATATTATCACTTGAGATATTAAGAATTTTGAGGGTGCTTCCACCTGGCCTTCGCATAGTTGGTTTCACAATGATGACCTTGGCTGTATTATCGAGATAATTTCTGAACACAAAGAGAGATGAATTTGCATGCAAGGTATTATAAGAGACATTTTTAGGAATGTAATTATAAAGTTATATGATTTATAATAGGTTTTTGGGTTTTAAACAGTATAATGGGACAATCTTATATATTTGAAAGTGAATATTGGTTTTAGAAGTACTACCTTTCCGGTAATACAGGGTAAAGAGAAATTTAAACTAACAATTTAGTCCAAAGAATTGACACGTCAAAAATTTGATAAGGAAATTCTATTACTTTTACCATTTTGAACTGTACCCTACGGCCATGCAGTAATAAATGCATAGGCAGAAAATTGGCCAACACGACCCCTTTTATAATTTTAGGCGTTTGTGACGGTTTTCACCACACTGGTCCGGGATATCTACTTCCTGATCCGGATGCTGGGGTTTGTCTATTTGTTCATCAAAGGAGGCTGCTTGGTCGCACTTTTGGTTCTCAGGAAAACACGGCCGCACATGCCAAGACCTGTGAAGGTAAAGCCCCTTTCACACCAACTGGCAATGTTCTCGTGACTGGTAATGCATCAATATTTGTGAGTACGTCGCGGGAACATCGCAAAAATGATTTGCTTGGCGATCTATTCAGGACCTTTTGACGCCCCAGTGGCAAAACATAAACGTATATATCGCGATGTGGTAACAACTCGGTCACGACCGCTGGCGATCGCAGACGACCGCATAACGAAATAGTAAAGATCGCATCGCCAGCAGTTTCACTTTCGCGAAGCATCGCAATAGGGTCTCACAGCCTTGCCAGTGCATCGTCACCAACGCGTCAACGAAGTTACGAATGAACTGGTAATGACGCATTGGCGAATGGCAGCAACAGCATGGCGATTGTTGGCGAAGCAATAACGAATGCTTCACGATGCTGTTTCTCAATGTCAGGTTGAAATTATTTAGTTTTCTTCATCTTCGTTGTTAGGTTTATCGCTTTCTCTAATGGAATATTTGTATAATTGGTAGCAGTTGAAAGTATTTAGTTTTCTTCGTTTTTTTGTTAGGCTTATTGATGTCTCTTAACTAGGAAATATTGCATATTTAGTTGCAGTTGACATAATTAAGTTTTCTTTGTTTTTCAAGGTGCCTATTGCCATTCCCATACTGGTACTATTGATCACTGTCGCCCAGATAGTACTGACCTTCTACCAGTCTCCCCTGGACTCCGTCATTGCTCTTGCTGTGGGTCTTGTGGGGATACCATTCTATTTCCTTTTTATATACTGGGAGAATAAGCCAAAAGGATTTCTGAATTGTCAAGGTAAAACTCCTTGGTAATCTAATTCAAATAGTGTGATACTTCATTTTTGCTTTTTGGAATACAAAGCAACAGGATTTTTATATTTTCAAGTATATGTTATGGCAACATTATTAAAATTATATGATGTTTTCTTTTTGTCAATATGGAGGATAAGCCAAAATGGGTTTCTACAGTGTCAAGGTAATTTATTTGACAATGTTATTCAGGTAAAATAATATTTTCTTTTTGTCTATTGTGCCAATAAAGTAAATTCTTGATCAATTTTATTCGAATTTTATGAAAACATCCTGTAATACATAGTGATGAAATGAATATGTAAAGTTTGTGTCATTTCCCCTCAGGAATGGGGAATAAACCTCTAGAAGCACAATTATCATAATCCTAAAACGCTTATTTTGTGTATTTCATACTTTTCGGTGGTTATTGTAATTCCACCATTGATCATAACAATTGAGCATGTTTAACAATTAAAACTCCTTCACTTAAACTGAAAGACGACACCGCTTTCTTCTTCATTTTAGATAAACTGACCGCCATCCTTCAGATGCTGTTCATGGTGGTACCAGAGGAAAAGAAACGTGAATGATGAGGCGCCACCTTTCGGTGCTACATGTACCCACACTTGAGCACTTTAGTAAGCTGTTTTTTAATACCTACAGACCATCTATGGTTGGCAGATGTATAAACATAGCAAAACGCAAGATATCAATAAGAGACCATAGATACTAACCAATAAGGTAATTCAATCCCTCAGGTCACTTAACCCTTATCCTGCTAACCACAACAATTGTTGTGATGTGCAGCAGTGCTCATAGGTTTCACAGCAGGATAAAGGTTAAAGACCTCATTTGCATATGTGGGGCGTCCCTGGTGGCGTTCGGGGGAACTAAAAATTATTCTTTTGATCGCCAAAGTAGCCATTTACTCTGTGAAAGTAAAAGACAAACTCACATTTATTTTTATTTTGGAGAATTTAATAAAAAAAACAGTACATACAATCAAAATATTTGGCACATATTAACAAAAAAAAATCGAAAAATTTGAGAAAGAATGGCATCTTATTTAACGAATGGTCTTAACCTAGGATACAATTTTAGAACGCCGCATACTAACAAAATGTCTTAACCTTTCAGGAAATCCCGCTAGTTTTCCATTACAATGCAATGGAGGTCACACTAACCACAAACCACTAAGTTTTTTCACCTGCAAAAAAAAATCTTTATAGTATGTATTAGAATGCAATCGCCATACCTGGCATGCAATAAATAAACCAGAAATTCTACAAATTTAAAAACTTGTAGGGAACTTAAAGCACACATACCCATTTCCACAATTGATGCCAGTATGTAAGGATAAGCTTTGCTGGCCTTTTCTTTTTGGCCTGTGACAAAACATTTTCATGAACCTTTTAATTCTATTATATGAAAGCATAAAGTCTAAAACAGAAATGGCTAGAAAAGGATTTCACACCAATCTTAAGTTTAAATATAGTTTTCAGTAAATAAAAACTGCTCTCATTGAATTCCTTTCTGATCATATGCTAGTTTGCCCCTTGATTGTAAATGAATTAGACACAATATATGCATGCATCCAAACTGTAACCAGTATGACATGTACGTATACACGCAACTGATAATACTAGTCAATTCTATGATATTTTATTGTTAGATTCTTGTTAAGCCACGTAAATCTATTGCTGTATGTGTGATGACAACTCGCATGCTTTATATTTTGGTGAAACACTTGCTAAGACATTGATACCTTCACTTATGTTACGAAGTTGTATACTAATATACTGCTGGAGTGTTTTTTCCGTATGATTTAGAACATATCACAAGACACGTCGAATCTGACACATCTGCCTGTTAAAATACACTATACAATACAGATATGTAATTCCTGCACCAGTCCACCAGACGTCTGCCAGTGCCTGGTTGCACAAACACCATATCAAGGTAAATAGGCCAAGCAACACAGGCCTTAAAACGTTTACAGGAAACTGCATGCACTGCTTCCAATTAAACTATATCCATTCAAAAGTTAGTTTAACTGCCACTGTTTTTATACTCTGTTTCTTTGATGAACTTATCTGTCACTATCCTTGTTTTCCCCTATCAATACACTTACTGCTTTTATCGCAGACAGACAAATTGATATTCGTGTTTTATCCTTTATATGTTATATAAGCAAATGCCATTTAATCAACCAAGTCTGTACATGGTTGAAATAGACCAAAGTCGTTATATAAATAAGAAGTTTAACACTTCTGGAAATGACATTTCTGTTTGATACAAAACAGCCATAAAACAGTCATTATTAGTTGTGAAGTGTTTTGATTTTGGGTGCTAAGATTAACCATTTTATAATCTGCACAGTGATGGTCTAAACAGTCGTAGTTGTTTTTATATATGAGAATAAGGTCGTATTCTTTAGAATATGTAACATATTCTTTAGAATATATATATATATATATATATATATATATATATATATATATATATATATATATATGTATATATATGTATATATATGTATATATATATATATATATGTATATATATATATATATATATATATATATATATATATATATATATATATATATATATATATATATAACATAAATTGCAATTTCATAGAATGGTATGAGAAGTCGAGTATTCTTTGATGCAACTTTGAAACATGGTTAATAAAACCATAGTTGATTTCACTCATTAATGTCTCTAAATGTTAAGACAATGACACGGTGCAGCCTAGAATTAGATCTCATAATTTAGAAGAGGAGATGAATTGGTATTGAATACAAAAAGACAATACCATATTACTTTTCTTGCCACACATTTAACCATGATGTATTCAAATACAACTTATTATCATAAACAACTAACTCCTACACATATTTATTTAGCAAATCAAACCTAAGCTACATGGTAAAATTTACAACACTGGCCGTATGAACGTTTCATTCGTTAAAAACAAGATATCTGATTTTGGGGTAATTTTGGAAAAAATGGTATCAGTATTTTATGACATATTGAAGTCGGCTAACATGAGCATTACTAGGAAAAGTTGGCATAAATATTAACTGAAAGTAAAAACAAATGCAAAAGTTGAAATAATTTGCCAACTTTATAAGTGACCAGTTGAGTTTTCCTATTTGCTCTCTTAAAGCAATGATGGTCTCCATGTCAAGTATTTTTCACCATTCTTGCAATCGGAGTTGTTGACTCACTGTTGATATATGGAGAAAGTGTAGCTATCTCAGTTGTAAACTTATAACTGAATTGATAACTGACCTAATTAAGTCAGCTGCAGTTCTGTGGAACAAATTCAAAGTAAGTACCAGGGTGTGACAATGCATACATGAATCTTTATTGATTACATTTAAATACAAAATAGTTATATATATTTTATATACTTTGAGCAACGGCTCACACAAACCAACTCAAGAAAAATTAGTATTAGTAACACAAAAAATGATGCCATTACATTACATAATAAAGAGGGTATCTGCCATGGCCTAGTGGTTAAGACACCTGTGCGCTTAACATATTATGAAATAACAAATAAGCTACCCAATTTTAATAAGACACAATATGAGCCTGTAGACAAAGGAAAGAGTTATATACCTACCACTTTTGTATTTTGTCCTTTCAATGCAATTTCTTGTTTGTCATATTTCCGGTGGGCTCAGGTCGTTCTCTTGGACATTGTGGCCAACCTTAATGCTAAGGATGATTGCGAGGCAACAACGTATGTGAAGAACTGTCACAAATCAATGAAAACATTAGATACAGAGAACATTATAGGAATTGCATATTCAGGCCATAGTTTTAGCTTGCCCTATTCAAGCCTGACAATCAAAACTTTGGAATGAAACATAATTTCGAAAAAATATATTTGGAGAAGAGTTGTAGATAGAGTTCTGATGAAGAACTTTGCTCCAAATGTTATCTTAATATTGCTTTAGGTGGTGATTTTCTCTGGGTACTCTGTCTTCCTACACCACTTATTTTCATCATCTTTATCTGCTCTAGTTAGACTGCCTTCTCTATTACACAGGAAAACTCACGTTGATGCTGACAGCTTCCCTCTTATTTTACCCTGTAGTTTTCTTAGAGCTATGCCTGGTTTCGTCTTTACACTGCTATAAATCTCTTGAATTCCTGAAGCATGAAATCTGGGTGTTCTTCTCACACTTTCAGTGTCCCTCTTGTTATCTAATTGCTCGCGGCATTACATATTAATAATTGCTAATGGCTTTAGATATTAGTATGACTGGCTTTTAAGCCTTGTAGTATTCATCGGGTCTTGCCACACTGGTAAATAAAGAAATAGAGCATGAAAGCTGCTTTAACTCATTCACCTCAGTGTGATACGTTTCGTCAGGATCTATGATACTTTTGAAGATAACTTCTGAATAGATTATGAATTCACAAGGAGAGTTGTAGGTTGCACTATGATCAACATTTCACCATCAAGTGTTTGCTTACAGATGCTTTTGTTCAAAAGATACAGCAAAAAGTCAGGCCTTTATTGGCCTCTACACAGGCAGGAATGCCATAGGTCGTAATGTTACGTCCACGTAATTACAAGCTTCTACAATGATAAATGGACGATACCCTCATTTAGTTAACGTAATCTTTCAACGTTACGCTGGTGAAAGTTTGCGTAACAAGGATGTTTTGTAGACGTTGACGTTACGAGCTCGTTAATATCTATTTTTACATGCAATAAACGTTTGTGTTACGACTATGTTTAACTAACGCTATCGTTGTGCTTTAGTCATTGGTATTCCGTTATTTTCTTTGTTTTGCTGAAACAAAGATATTTCTATTCATTTATATTCAAAGGTCATAAGGCGACAGTTATTTGATTTATTGGTTCCCGGATCCTTCCCAGACCAATTGTACAGGGTTGGGAGGGAGGTAATTATAAATAAAGTTGATTTTTTTTTTTTTTAAGACACAGAAGTCTTAGTAAGCAAACAGTCGGGAGGGGGGTAAAAAATAGAGATTTTTTGGCTAGTACTAAAATACATACTTAAACCATGTTTTTGAATATTAAAAGAATGATTTTTTAATAAGATGATGCATTTCAACAACACTGTATTACCCTGCTATTGTAATGATGTATTGCTCTGATATTAATATTCTTGTAGTTTTACAACCATCCATGGTAAATCTATTGTAGGTGTGTTGTACCTACTTACAGCTCGGCGGCAGAGCACAAAATAAAGTGGGGGGTACTACATTTATTTTCTTGTCGGGTCTATTCCACTTTGATCGGCGGATCCAGGAACCAATAAATTAAGTTACCATCGCCTAATGCTTTTATAGGCCATCTTCATTTTGTTACTGACTTACCTTTTACTTTACACCTTTATAATTAAAATAGCATATGTATAATTGGAGGGTAATGCAATTAGCAATAATCTTACAAGAAGACAAGTAAAGGCATATATTCATAAAATTAATTTATTCATTTCTTTATCAATCTGTGTACAAAAATAAGAGAGCTTTACTATCATTATCATTATAAGTAGATTTATTTCAGATTACTTAAAGCACTCAAGTGGTCATAGTCAACTTAAAAATGTTCATCCTTGTCTCCACAAGCCCTAGCGGATCTATCATGCACGATCGGTGAGGCGGAGGTCTGAATGCTGCCATGAGCCAGTACCCCTTATACCTTAAGGCATCTACCTCTCCACGTTACACAATGCATCCTGTGGGGGGAGATGGACCCTTGAAGTGTACAAGGGAGACATTCAAAAGTCTTGCCTGAAGGACAAGACACGACCATGAGGCAAATAAAATGAAACAAAGTCTACTTTTTCAAATCAAAATCCAAGTTAATATTATCTTTTCTTCCTATTCCCATCCCGCTGCCTCGATCCTTCTTCCCTCCCTCTCTTCAAATCTTGTCCAACCCTCCTCAGATATGTTGTGGTATCTGGAAGTAAAAAGTAGTTTTTTTTAGCATACTGATATGCTTGATTTCAAATATGTATATGTATATATGTTTTCATGTCTACATGATAGACATGTACATGTACAAAACATTTCAAGGATAGCATGGAATGCACTGTTGACTGTGGAACGTTAACTTGACATTTTAACAATTCATTTAATACTGCTTATGGGGTATCAATGTATGTTTGTAAATTAATGGATGATCCAAATTTACATTTAGTTTACTTGTGGTAATTCAATTGTCAAGTAAAGGAATATTATACATGAGGCACCTCATAATTGCTATTCATGAAGTTTTTATTTTTTAAATTTTCTTCAGTAAAGACAAGTTTTTTTCAAAGTTATAAGAAGATGCTTACTTTATAAAGTACATCTGAAACGACTGCCAAAAGTTGTCAGCCCTCTGCCCTTCTGCCTCCTTCCTTTTCCTCCCCTGATATGATGCAAATAGTTCTTTGTTGTAAACGTTGGATCACTGAAAGTAAATGGAAAGAGAAGATATTAGAATACCATTGATCTTGACTTTATGTAGAATGATAATTATTTAGTTGTCAAAGCTGAAACATTTCAATTAAAAGGATTTTGTAATTTTTGTATTTTGTTGTATTTAATAATATTACAAAGCTGTTTCAGCTATTTATTGCCAAATGAAGAATGTCATAAAGCTAGCAGAAAATTTGTTCACAACATCACACACTTTGAGATTGTTTTTTTTCTATCCAAATTTGAGTGTACATTTAAAACTCATTACAGATGAACAAGCTGATAGACTTATGTCTCATATGTCCTACTTACTAGGAGCACAGTGAGGCGGTGTGTATGTTGACTCGGCATGCCAAACATCCTTGTGGTAAAGAGGTACCGGCCAACTCAGTCAAGCTCATAGATTTAACCTCTGCAGCTGATGAAAGTAGCTGAATGTATAAGTAACATTTTACTTCATGTAAGAATACAGGAACTGTATAGTTCTTGTCATAAGTTAAAGGACAATTACACCTTCAGGCTAATATCTGCTGAGAACTTACTTAAGTATGTATACTTAACAGTCCCTGTTCACCTGAATACTGTTTGGCTTCTTTACCTCTGAAATTGCACTTAATTGCCACCCCCAACCAGCCATTAAGCTCAAGACCATGGGAGCCATTGTATCCCACAATGCACTGCTACTCTTCATCTGACAGGCAGTCCAGGCCAGAATAGTTGCACTTCCTGTATGTACAGCACCCAGCATCACACATAAAACCATGACAACAATGTTGTGAAAATGGTGATTGGGGCTGTTTATTGGATGCTACAACAGATCTGACAGGGGGAAAAGGAAAGGGAATTTCCTTTTTCTCCATTTCAAACCCAAAGATTAACCCAGCAAGATGGCTATTCAACATTGGGATAGAATGGACAATGAAAAACTAATCAATTAAGTGGAGCCCAAAGTGTTTGTCATGAACACTTTCTTGAGGAATCTTGTTTTGAGGCTGAACTACAAACAAAACTTGGATTTAGGAGGTTTAAACACCCAAAACCTGGTGCAGTGCCTACAATATTCAATTTTGATCCCACACAGAGCCATGTTCAACAAGAGAGAGAAGAAAGGGTCCAGAAGTGCTCAAAAAAGGAGGCAATATCTGTTACATCAAATTGTTTGAAGACAATTTCTCTTTAAAGGGTACAATAAAATGGCTAAGAAAGGGAGAGAGAGAGATAAAAGTACACTTAACATTTGTTATGGATAAGTTTGCTTCTGCCAAACCCCTTAATTTGCTGATGACCTATTCTATACCCTCAACATCAGAGTCATATAACAGTATAAACTCATCATTTTGATTGTTTGTATGACAGCTGGGAAAGGTTTGTATCGAATGACTTCCCTTAATAATTTTTAAATCCTAAAACTAGACTTGCAAACCCATCAGGGAAAGTGTTTCTTAGATTGACAGTACTAGCCAGGTCAATTGCATTACATGACTGATTAAGTAGTTCCCCAGATTCACTTCCTGCAATGGTGATAGCAATTAACAAAATTGTGTTGGGATGGCTGTTTCCTGAGCACCTGAAGTCCCCAGGGTGTTTTCAACTCTGGGAAGTGCTTGCAATTGTTGATATCTACCCAACTTACCATTTCCTGCCTTTTAAAAACTACAATGTAAATCAGTACAAACAAACAATAATTTATAATCAGTGTACTATCTGAATGTGGTCTAGAGCGATGGGAAGGGTAAGTATTTTACTCTTACATCTTAAACTTAAGAATCTAGTGTGTCCTTGTAAACTCAATAAATATGTCATATGATCTTTGTCAAATTCCTACTACTAGAAGAAACAGGACACAATGTATTTGGGCACACTCCTAGCCTTGTATATGCAGATGCTGGCTACTGCAGAGGTTGTGCAACTATTCTGTCATGAGCTAGTTTCAAAATGGCCGCCCCCAGATACATGGCAAAACATGACTTAAAACAGCAATAAACTTTTAATGTGGAGGTGGGTGGTTGTGGGGTCTTGGATATGAGTAGAGTATACCCTAAGACACTATTTGGGCCCATGTTTTATTCATGGTGGAATATTGTCCTTTAACACACAGTTGCCCAAGCACGTCTTTGGTTATTGCTTTTTGTGAACATAGACATGGCCATAAGTTGGTAGGATGTTTGATAAAAAAAAAATTAGAATTTAATGTAATTTTAATTCTGGTTACTAATTAGTTATTGTCATATGTTAACTCATGGTTTCTCAATGATATATTTTGTTATTGCTTCATAATAGCATAGACCTGAACATCAGTTGGTAGTATGTTTAACAAGATTTGTCGATTAAAAATTCAACGGGTGTGTATTTCTGTTTAGGATATTACTGAAATGTGCTGACATATACCTTTATTTTTATATCACCACGCTAGTGGCTGAACTTTGTTTTTCCGTGCGTCATGCATTTGTTCACCAGTGAGCCCCTGGTTGTTGTACCCTCGTATCCTGCTTTTTCCAAGATGTCCTTAATCCTTGCCTGTAAAATTTTATGAGATGACATTGTGAAATATTAAAAGGTATGTTTTTTTGCAGCTTGTAATGTTCTATTGTAGTAATTATCAAAAGAATTAATGTAATTAGTAATAGTTCTCATATCAAACTTTTTTTCTTAGTAGTAGGAGATATAGAGATATGTGATGTATAGCAATGTATTAACTTAAAATTGTTATCCTTTGAAAATTTTAATTGCAAAATAACTTAATATCTTAAGATTTGGATATTATTCATAACAGATGATTGATTATTTTCATATAACATTTACTCTTTTAATATCATGATGTCACAGTGTACCTGCTATAAAGAAACTTACAATGATATCTTCATCATTGTCGTGTAGCCATAGGTTTCTTACAAACATGTGTTTGAAAAGGGCATTGAGTGGTTCCTGTTGAAGAAGAAACATTCCATTTTAATATTTTCTGAAGTACAATTAAACGAAATTATTGCATGTGAAGCTTTTAAAACTGATATAACTGACTGACATATCTTGATTGTAAATGATTTTAATTTGTTTTATTCCATGTCCTTTTCATATGCGGCTAAGGGTATTTATTTCAAAAGGCAGTGTATTATTATTTTGACATTAAGGTGTTATATAACAATTTTGTATAGTTCAGTTTCATTTTATCTGAAATTTGGCACGGATGAAGAACAAAGCAAGGATATCTTGAATGCAACTGTTAAACATGAGATCATAGACTTCAATTTGTTTTCAAATATCTTAGATGCTAATTAAGTAAATAGCTATCTTAAGGATTACTAAATCTTTATCATTTGATCTCAGAAATCAGTGATGGCTTCCATCTTATTGAGTTACATGAACTGTTTTTGATAAAAATGAAATTGCTAGGTAATTGAAAAGTAAATTTTCATTTCATTTACCTCAATATGTGAGTCCTTTACCTGGAACTGGCCATGAAGTATTGTTTTTATGCCGTCTATAGATTTCCTTAGTTGTTTCAACTCACGGCGAATATCCTTCACTGAAAAAAGAACAGTACAATTAAAGTTAAACAGTAAAATATAACTTGTTCAATACACAGGTGAACTTGATATGACAGACTCAATGGGACCAGGAAAATTGGTCAGTCATATCCAAAATCTGTCAAATACATATAACGAATACTTGATATGCATCGGACTGGGAGCAAGCATATCATCCGTCATATGCAAAAATCTGTCATACAGTGGTCCGTCATATCCAAGTTCACCTGTAGTATTATCTATTATTGTAATTGTATTTAATGCATAAAAAAACAAACTTCAGTTTAAATAGTCTTGTAACTTCAATAAGATTAAAAAGTGTAATAGCCGTTGGTGTGATTTTAAATTGAAATGGACTTTTGAAACATTATTCAAATGGTTTTTACTATTTCTTTTCTTGAAAAATAATATTTACGTACAGACATCCTCTGTTCTTGAGTCCCCCTGGTCGTCAACCACACCTGGATTGCTAAAGCCATAAAAGCAAATGTAACTTTGGATATATAAACGGTGTACAAATGAAAATTGACAACATTAAAGACATAGCTGTAGAGGAGTGAGTGGCATTGTTCTGATCAACATTTCCACTTCAAATTGACATTTCCTCTTCAAATATTTTCCCAATAAGTGTAATTTTTTTAAATAGCTCAGGAATTAAGAATTATTTCGCAATTGAATACGTCATTATAACAAGTGCTGAAAAAGAATTACGTTACGACCTATGGCATTCCTGCCTGTTTATCATGAAAGTTGCTTGGAGTAACCATGCTGGATAGGGGGCATGACATTAACAGCACCGGTAAAGAGCAGTCATGCCCAAATTTCAAAAAATGACTTTACATTGTACGCACATTGTACGTACAATGTACATATAATGTACATCTAAGAGTGTGAACCAAAACTGTATGCACAGATCATTTTGGATACTTAGGGGAAAATCTATCTGAACCTAAACCGAATGTAATCCGAATGTTCCACTTTGGTACAGGGTGCGAACCTAAACCATATGTAAAATGTACATCCAGTGCCCGCTGGGCAGGTGAGTCTACAGGACATTAACGCGCATGTCATTCATTGGGCCATGAACATCGCCCCCGGCCTGTAAGCTAGGTCAATCTCAATAAATCAATCTTGATAGGTGAAAAAGGGTGGTCACAAGTCATCAAATCATTGTCATTTTTGTAGTCTGTAGAGCTAGTAGTAAAGTGCTGAAACATTTATTTAAATTTCGATGTCCAAACAAATATAAAAACATTAGCTGTTAAAATATTTGTACCTCAAACAAAGAGGATAAGACAATTTTAATAGTCCTGCACACAAACTCCTCCTAGGTCTCAGGTAAGCAAGAAAATTATAATAAGAAACGGTTTCACCCTGTACCAAAGCAGAACATTCAAATTACGTTCGGTTTAGGTTAAGATAGATTAATTTTTGCCCTATAGCTATCCAAAATCAACGTGCTTTACTGATTCGGTTCACACATGGATGTACGGGTCTGTACATACAATTTTCTGAACGAGTCTGTACGGACATATCCGTACGTATATTGTACATGAACGAACTAGATACGGTAAATACAGTGAATGACCATTTTTGACAAAAGCGTGTAGATAGTTATGACAAATAATCTCCATTTCAAATTGTTTGAGAATTCTCTAAATATTATTCCCTAATTAATAAGTGTCTATGATACCAATAACCATGTTTGAGCAAGAAAATTGATTATAAAGCCTGGAAACTGAATGTAGGTCACATGGCATGATTTAGTGCGAATCAAATGGTATAAGTTAACTTCAGATTCACAAATGGTTTATACTTGAAAAGAATACTCCTTCAAGGGGAACACTGATCAAGGAATCCCTTCTTATTTGTACTTATCACAAATGGTGATAGGGAAATCCTATGTGACATTCACTTCAGAATTTCCTTATATGTAATGTAAAAACTCCTACCTTGATGTAGGGGGGGTGTCTCCGTTGAAGGGCGTCGTTTGGCAGGTACCTGCTGCTGGGCTGGTGGGGGCTGCTGGACTGGTAGAGAGGTCATCCAGGTCGATAGGGCTGTCTAGCCCCCACAAAGCCGATGCCCCCTTTAAGCAAGAGTCTGCAGGCAGAGCCACAGATGGAGCTGTAGTTCGAGAATTTTAACCTGGTGTGAAATTATAGTTGAGAAATAAAGTAAGTAATTTTTTGAAAATCGGGCATGACTGCTCCTTATATTAGCAGTGATGAAAAAGATTCATAAGCATTATCACTTCTTTCCAAAGGCTGAGCGAGAACTCAAGGAAATTGCTGAGGCGCTGGAAGAGCCCTTCCTGAAACCGAGCAGGCTGCAGGGTACCCGGTGGCTACCACATATTTCTGGAGCCATCAGTATCATAACTAGGAATTATGCTTTTCTCTATGCACACTGTGATCATGTTTCCCAGGCCAGGACGGGAACAGCAGAGGTTGTCGGTAGAGCCACCTACCTGGCCAACAAGCTTTGGGACTTCAAGGTCCTCCAGTTCATGTATTTCCTGCAAGACCTCCAGAAAATACTACCAAGACTCAGTGCTAACCTTCCTTGATGCCCTCAAAACCACCAACCTTGAGATGATCGTCCTAGGCCAGGGTCCAGGAGAACACCAACAGGAGTTCCTGGACAGTGTCACCATGGAAGACAACACTGCCAAATACTAAGGGACATCACTGCTAAACTTCGAAGTTGATATGGCCTATGAAGACCTGCAAGCTGTCATCAAACTTGTCAAGGACAGTGTCAATAGACGAGGGAATATTCATGCGTTCACGTTTTGAAAAAACTGAATCAGTATTTTCATCTTCATGATGCAAGAAACAACCCGCCGAAAGGGGCGCCTGGTCACGACATGTTGTGTCATGTTCGCCCACTTCTGGATCGAGTATCAACAGCCTGCAACATGGAGTACAATCCCAGCAAAGAAAACTCAATCGATGAGGCGATGACATGTACCATTCAAGGGACGTTTATCATTCAAGCAGTATTTGCCGGCCAAACCAACAAAGTTTGGTATCAAAGTGTGGGAGCACACGGACGGGAACAACGGTTTTGTCAGCGAGTTTCAAGTGTATACGGGGCGAAAAATCAACGTAGACGGGACGCGTACCTCTGAAACCGGGTTAGGTGCTCGTGTTGTAACCGATCTGACACGATCTTTGGTTCGCGGACATTATCACATATACATGGATAATTATTTTACAGGGATCCCGTTGTTCAAGGAACTACTAAATGACGGACTCTATGCATGCGGAACGATAAAATCAAATCGCAAGGGTTGGCCTTCGGCCTTCCACCCCAAACTCCTCAAAAACCAGGGTGATTATCAAGTTTGTGAACTTGGAAAAACAAATCTCGTGGCTACATGCTGGCACGACAAACGTCAGGTGAATGTCCTCTCGACAAACAGCGCTCCGAATGATATTGTCAACATCGAACGTCGCCAGAAAACCAGAGAGGTGAAAATCGTTCCTGCCCCAGTTGCGGTCCAGAATTACCAAGCATATATGAATGGGATTGACCACGCCGACCAGCTGCGCATGCAGTACACATGCGCACGGAAATCACGCAAGTATTGGAAATACATCTACTACAATGCATTCCTCTTGATGAAAATGTCCCCAAATCATGTCCTGGCATCCAAAATAGGCCGCATCAAACAACGTGAGCTGCTAGATTTTCGTCGAAAATTGGCGACACAGCATCGCGCAGACGGGAAGAGATCTGTGTCAAACATTGACCACACTGTCCGTGGTCACTGGCAACAGAAGATGAAGAAGAATCGGTGCAAACAGTGCTTGAAGAGCAAGATTCGGCGCGACATTTCAACCGGATATGAGGAGTGCCAGACAAATCTCTGCCTGGAATGTTTCAAACCCTGGCATCGGGACGTTTGTTAGACATTTGCCAGGCACTAATCACGCCGGAACACCAAAAACTGCCCTGAATTTTACATTTAGGAAAAAGAAAAACACTGTTACACTGTGTTTAAGTTAAAGTTTACTGAACTTTATTGAACTGAACAAAGCTGAAGATGAACTTATTCCTGAACACTACTTCGTTGTGGCCTAAACTTCATCATAAACTCTTCCATAATGTTTAATAACAACTAAAATTTCGAAAAATTTCAAATATCAATATAGTAAACATGATAGTTTTATAGAAAATGTTATATTAAAACATATTTTCTACACTCACTGCATGTTTTTATATTGTCTTTTACTGTGCCACAAAGAGAAATACCAGATTTAGCACTTAGCAACAATTGTTGCAAAGCCCCCGGGGCATAAGGCCCAAAATAGCTCTGAGGGCCTGGCCAGCAGATGGCTCCGGTAGTTAAAGAGTTCAGAATGTCCTCCAGATACACACCCTGGTGATAACTTTACCTGTGAGAGGGGATTCTCCTGCCTGAAAAGGATTAAGAATGACTGGAGGGCACTACTCAAAATCAGCATGCTCATGGTATGCATGGAGGGGCCATCAACTGAGGCGGACCAAGCCATTGAAAGGTGGTGGAACCAGCGTCGCAAACCAGTCTGGAATGAGGAAGCAGAGGCATTGGTTGTCATCTGTGAACTTCATGAATCTCTGAAGTGAATCCCCTTTCATCTATTACATGATCTCAAAAGTCTACTCTACTGTAGTTGCACCTCAGTAAAAGGACACCATGAATAAAACATATGCCAAAATAGCAGTTAGGTAGCTGCTACCTGCTACCTGAGATAAGCTATTAGTAGACTGAATGTTAGGATGTGTTTAGGCAGCAATATACTTCTTGTATGAAAGTTGGCAGTGGTGATAACTTGGCTTTTAGTAGAGAATACTCTAATCCATATTCATGGTGTGACTGTCCTTTAAGTACATCTCAGGGTTTTGTGTGTTAGTGCCAAACTATATAGCATTAAAAAGTGTTGTTCAGTGACATGGTGAATATAGTTACTTGAACTATTTTTCATAATATTTGAATGTTTCAGATTGAAAACAGGATTTATCAGATCATGTAAGTGTTAAGAGGATTAACATTTTGGACACAAAGTATAAGTTTAGGGAGTGATTTAAGTTACACTGAGATAGGAGTAGAGTGAAATTATACAGTATTTTATTTATTTTGTTTTAAAGACAGTGTTATGGTTACAGTTAATATTCAAGACATATCAAGACATACCAATAAAGTGCAGTCATTTATTTGAACTTTGTTATTGTTTGTCTTCTTCTTGGTGCAGTGTCTGTCAGGTACCATATATTGTGGCAGCATGCATGGCCGATGCACTGGAAACATTTCAGAAAAGTGCCACAAATTCCCAGAATTAGTTTGTGCAAGAAAGAAGAGATACAAATACAGCTAAAGCTACTTCAAAAGCTTAGAACTGACAAGAAATTTAGGTTCTAGCAAAAGAATGCTCTAGCATGCTGCCACAATGATATGGTTGATCCCTGTCCCATGACCCCACTGCATGTGACCATCTTCTTCGTGCATGAAGAATTACAAGCAGGGTTGAAGGTGTTAACAGGCTCTACAAGCAGTCAAGGGATAGCTGCCACTAAGTCTACCATCCTGGCGGGACTATCTGATCTTGGTTCTAATCTGCCCTGCTTGCCTACCTGGTTTGGCCAGGTATTGTTGAGCCCTGCCCCTATGTACATGGCAATATAGATATCTCTCATATCCAAATGTAAAAAAAAAACATTGCTAATACTTTTGTTTATTTCATAAGGTGAAGCGACTCAATATGATTTCACATCTGCCGTTGCAGCAGTTACATCAGTGGTTGCTAAAAGAATTAGGAAGCCATTCCTTTGTTACATATTCCTAACGACCTACGGAGATCTCCCCCACCAGCTTCCCCACTTTCATAAGTATTCAAAAGAAGAATCTCTGGCGTGGCAGAAAAATTGGAAGACACTGGAGATGAGTAGGCGAACCGAAAGTAATAATGTAAGTATTACACATAAAGAAGAAAATCGACCATTTTGCAGAATCTGTTGGCTGGCCTTTAGACCGTCTTAGTCTGTCTACTAGTCTTATTGCCCTGTTTACTGATCAAATGTTTGGTCTGGTTCAACTTCTTATCACTTTGCAAATGTAATTTTATTTATTTTGCTTGATTTCAGATCAGGAGGCCTCTCATGAGATGCCCCAAGAAGGATCGTGGGGTCCTGAGGGCCAGGATAGATCATTCCCTAAGAGACTTTCACAAGTTCCGGATTGACTATCCAGCATATCAATCTGCTATGCGGAAAGTGAGAAGTAAGTATGAAATTATTCGTTACGCCAGTCCGTAAGTATGAATTTATTCATTACACCAGTCCAAGTCTGTTTTTTATAAAGGGTCACCAGAATTACTTCTGCATTAAAAAAAAATAGATCGAGCAACTCTATCGTCGGGTATGCCGTTGTTTACATTCTGAGATTGATAGGCCATACCCACGATAGAGAAAGCCCCATACAAAACTTTTCCACTGCGCCCAAAAAACTGGGCGCTCACATTTCTAGCCCAGTCTGGCCACCCAAACTAACTGAATTCGTTTCCTACCTTGGTAATTTACGTTGTGACGCCTTTACAGCACTCAAATCCGTCCAGGGTGCGAGAAATGAAAGCTTTTTTGGCTGGAAGCGATAATTTTCACCGTGTCCTTACCGCCATTTAATTCGAGATATGACTAGTCGAGCAGCACACGTGTGAGAAGGTGATAGGTTTGATACGGGAAATGATGGACAGTGCTGCTCGACTAGTCATGCCTCGAATTAAATGGCGGTAAGGACACGGTGAAAATTATCGCTACCAGCCAAAAAAGCTTTCATTTCTCGCACCCTGGACGGATTTGAGTGCTGTAAAGGCGTCACAACGTAAATTACCAAGGTAGGAAACGAATTCAGTTGGTTTGGGTGGCCAGACTGGGCTAGAAATGTGAGCGCCCAGTTTTTTGGGCGCAGTGGAAAAGTTTTGTATGGGGCTTTCTCTATCGTGGGTATGGCCTATCACTCTCAGAATGTAAACAACGGCATACCCGACGATAGAGTTGCTCGATCTATAAAAAAAATTGAGGCAGGATCGTTACAATATGTATGTACTCTGTTCATTGCAGACACCAGGGGTTACACTGGTACTTCTACACTCCCAAAAATCCCCCCCACCCCAAAAACAAAACAAAAAGAACAACAAATAGGAAATTGTTTATAGTAAAATTCTTTTCTTCAGAATCAAGGAAATCCCAAAAGGTTATTGTGCTCCCAATCACGACAGATGCAGCTCCATTAGATGCAGTTCTATCAGCTGCAGAAGGAACTTTGTCCAGTGTGATTCTCATGTAATTAAAGCATTTTCAGATCTCTTATCACATCAACACTGTAGTGCTAGTGCAAGAGCTGTAATACGCCTAAGTCTAACCCTTACAGATTTCCTGTTTCTAGATTATTATTTTTTCAGATGACATTCTGAAGGCACACTAAGCAGTGTCCCTAAGCAGGGATGTACATAAGGTACCTGAGTGAGTCACATTTGCAGATGCCACAATAATCATACATAACCATTGCTATATAAAAGCAATATGATTAGTATACTATTTATGTATATAAGATACACCAAAATCATTTAAAATTAGTGTTGCCAACATGTACGTGGCAAAATAGAAATCTCTCAATATCCATATGTAAAAAATACCACATTGCTAATACTTTCATTTCTTTCACTAGGTGAATCGGCTCAATATAATGTCACATCTCCCGTTGCAGCAGTTACATCAGTGGTTCTTAAAAGAATTAGGAAGCCATTCCTTTGTTATATTTGCTTATAAGGTCCTACAGATATCTCCCCTGCCATCATAGCCACTTACAAATGTTTTCAAAAAGAAGAATCTCTGGCATGGCAAAAAAATTGGAAGACACAGAAGATGAGTAGGAGTACCGAAAGTAATAATGTAAGTATTACACATAAAAAGAAAATCAACCATTTTGCTTAATCTGTTTGGTGGCATTTGGACGGTCTTAGCCAGGATTTCTTTTTTAAATGCCTGAGCAAAAGTTTCTGCCTGTCTACTAATCTTATTGCCCTGTTTACTGATCAAATGTTTGGCCTGTGTCAACTTAAATAATCTTATCACTTTGCAAGTGTTATTTTCTTTATTTTGCTTGATTTCAGATCGGGAGGCCTCTCATGAAATGCCCCAGGAAGAATTATGGGGTCCTGAGAGCCAAGATAGATCATCACCGATCAGAGACTTTCACATGTTCCCGATTGACTATCCAGCATATCAATCTGCAATGCGGAAAGTGAAAAGTAAGTATGAACTTATTAGTTAGCCCAGTCCAAGTCTGTTTTTTTCATAAAGTGTCATCAGAATTACGTCTGCTTAAAAAAAAGAAGAAAAAAAAGTTGAGGCAGGATGTCCTCTGTTTATTGAAGACACCAGGGGTTAAACTGGTACTTCTACACTACCAATAATCACACCCCCAAGCATGACAGATGCAGCTCCATCAGCAGCAGCTCTATCAGCTGCAGAAGGATGTCCATTGTATTGAATACCTTGACCCTACATTATTTTCGCTGCGGACAAAAAGACAAACTACTACCAAGCACTCCCCATTCTTCTTGCTTTACCATCGTGAGGCAAGATTCCTTGCCGAGGTAGAGGGGAATGGGGACGACAAAGAGTTCGCCTTGCCAAGAGAACAAGATGTCTCCTCTTACATTGAAGGAATGAGTATAATCCAAAAGCAAACAACAAACGAAGTTGAGAGGGCTCAGGAACGTCAAAAGGCGGAGTACGCAAGGCGTAGAAGGGGGGGTGACACCATAAGTATTGGAGACAAGGTGTTAAAATACAACGCCCGCAAAAGAACACGGAAGGGGGATGTCCTCCAAGCGGACTACAGTGGCCCATACCTAGTAGCGAACATCCACAGCAAAAGAGCCGCACTATCCGAGCTTAACGGCAGGCCATTGAAAACCAACTACAGCACTGACCACCTTAAGGTGTACAGAGGTAATTCCTGTTGCAATCTAAATATTTCATTAGCAATGAACTTTTTAACAATCACAAATGAAATTTACTTCAGACCTGGTAAATTCTTTCAATCACACAAACCTTGCGTCAGTGTTAATACCTATTTCTTTATGTGGCAGAGGTCATCAATATCGCCGAGCAGGATGCTACCATACCACACGACCCCCTCAACACAGCCTCACTTCCGCATGACTCTGCTGCACTCACTCGAAAGCCCGTATCAGGTCAGTATTTTTGCGGAACCATAAGAGATTCTCTCTTACTATACCTGTTGATTGTGCCTCATGATCTAATTCTTTTCTTTCTCATTTCAGTGGTCGCAGTCAAGACCCAGGACTCCCCGATACCCTTTCGAGCGCCCGTATCAGGTGAGTATCTTAGCGTAACCACAAGAGATCCTATCTTAATGTACTTGTCGACTGTGCCTCGTAATCTAATTCATTTCCTTCCCATTGCAGTGGTCACAGTCAAGAAGGCCGGATTTCCCCAGGTCTCCCCGATTCCTGCTCGAGAGCCCGTATCAGGTCAGTATCTTTGCGGAACCAACATATCCTCTCTTACTATACTTGTTGATTGTGCCTCATGATCTTATTCTTTTCTCTCACATTGCAGTGGTCGCAGGTATTGATATAGGACTAATGATGTGGAATGTCCTCTCACTGTACAGATGCTTAATACCATCTTTTTTTTAATAATTTTATTCTCCATAGACATGTCATCTATAATACAGTAGGTATTTAATTTACCAAAGCATACAAATATAGTACAATTCAAAGTTTGACTGGTCTCATTTGCGCCAGGTTTAGTGTATATATTTCAGGTGATTTATCAGTGGTGACCACCTTCCCAGTACCTTTCTTTCAGTACCTTGTAGTTTACCGTTGTATAGTTCTATATTCATGTAATTTTTTAAGGATCTTTTTAAAAAAAGCAATCTGTAGGGTATTTTCTTCCATTTGAACTTATATATTTCATGCTTGAGGATAATAAATATGTAATTAGTTAACAATGTGTTGTTCTCATTCCCCAGTATACATGATATTTCATCGATATGGACTTCTTCCCTTATAAATGGTTGCAACCACCCTTTTAAAGATTCCCAGATTGTTTTTGTAGTGTTACATTTATATAGTAGGTGTGATATTATCTCCCCACAGTTTTCACATTCTTCATCTTCCCTCATGTTAAACTGAAAAAGTTTCCTGTTTGTCATTATTGAGCGGTTTAGTACCTGATACTGGAAAAACTTGCTTCTGATGTTCAATTTGCATTTTTCACCTATTTCTTACAAAGTTTTCCAGTTTGTATCTGGAGGTATTTCTAATTTCTCGGCCCACCTTATTTGACCTATTGGTTGGACTCCCTTCTTATCTATTTGCCATATTCTTCTCAGGCTTTGACCTCCTTTTTTATCCTTTGTAAGCCAATTTACTGTAGTTGGTCTTTGCATATTATAGGTTTTTTTGTAGGATTTCATAAAAACTTTCCATTCTTTAGGTATAACCATTTTGATACCGAAGTATATTGTAAAAGGTACTTTTGTTCCAATTTGATCTTCTATGGCTTTTTGGCTTAGGAAATCGCCATTGCTTGAGAAGAGATCTTGTATAAATATTATGTTGTTGGTAAACATTGTCGAATTAAAAGGTATAATGATTCTGTTGTTTCCTCAGACTGGAGTAAATTCCACCTGTATATCAGTAACTTGCTTGAAAATTTTGAACCAGTTAATGTATGCGTTTGCCACACTTTTCCAAAACGGATTCTTAATTTTGTTAATAATGGCTTCGTGGTATTTATTGTCTGTAAATGCCAGTCTATCAATTTTATAGTTTCTAGGAAATTCAATCCAGTCAGGGTTTGCATTAATACCATCTTCTTTCCCGGACCCACCCTATATAAAATAGATATTAATAAAAGTGCCTTTTTTTACGGCCGAAGGCCGAACGTGTGCCTAAGAATTTTGCTCTGCAGGGCCCTAACATCATGAAAGAAACAATATAAGACAAAATTAGTAAATTTTGAATGAATTACTGTCCAATTCATGCAATAAAGTTGACCTAACATTGTATTATCTACTTACAATTTGTTTGCACGTGTTATTTCCCTCCAAAATGCATGCTGCGCCCAAAAATAAAGTTTATATTGTTGGAGCAGGTGCTCTTGTGAATTTTCCTCTGTTGACAGCCATATCAATACCATGATGCATTGCAATATTTGGTATTAACCAATCAAATTACTCAAATTAGGTCATGTGATGTATTTGTTTTCTGTTGCTATGAAAGGGACCGATTAGTTTTTCATATGAAACGCATTCAATGATAAAATGACTACATCATCCTAAAAAAAATCATGGCAGGAATTAAGAACATTTTCCAATTGGGATCATTGACTGATACTAAGGAAAAATCTGTGCAATGGCTTCGTGAGAATGAGCTTCTGTTTGCTGGTGTAAAATGTGAAGATTGTTCAATCTGGATGTCAGAAGTTTAGGACACAAGTAGTGTTGCTGATGGATACACTTGGAGGTGCTCCCGATGCAAAAAGAAGACATCCATCAGGGAGGGATCGTTCTTCGAGGGATATCTCACCTTTTGATCAGCACCATCATCCGGATAGTATATATGTTTTGCCTTGACATACCAATCAAGAAGGCTGAATTCATGCTGTCAGGAGATATTTCTCACGCGGCTCCACTGATTGGTACAATTTCTGTCGTGATGTCTGTACCACCTACTTAACAAGAAATCCTGTCAGACTTGGAGGCCCTCTTCATGATGACATTGTGGAACTTAATGAGGCTTTATATAAGCGTAAAAACAAATACCCCAGAGGGCATGATCGAGGAGGTGGTCAATGGGTGTTTGGCATCATCGAAAGAAAGAATTCGAAAGTTATGCTTTGGACTCACGACGTGTGCGGCCAACTTACGACTTACGTTACTACCACTCTGGCAGACTACTATTCTGTCGGACAGAATTGTATTCTGTCGACAGAATACAATTCTGTCAAAAGAATACAATTCTGTCCGACAGAATACAATTCTGTCAACAGAATTTACAATTCTGTCGTAGTATCTTCCACTGATTTGTATTCTGTCGACAGAATTGTATTCTGTAGGACAGAATTGTATTCTGTCATAGTATTCTGTCAGACAGAGTTGTATTCTGTAGGACAGAATTGTATTCTGTCAACAAAATTTGTGATGTTCAGTACTAACGGCGCCTAGACCCTCCGTGCCGTAACGTTACCGCCCTATACTATTGTTGCTCTGACGGGCCTCACATATACTTAATTAGGCAAAGCTACCCGTCTAAACCTGTCCATGCGGACGGGCCTTCCCACGGCAAACGGAACGGACAGCCTAAAGCCCGTCTCACACAGGCAAGACAAGTGTAAAGACAGTGTTAGGACATGCCACGATCAGGAATTTCGTTCAAAAAATTTGTTCAATTCCTGATCGTAACAGCGTCCTAGGTCATGTCTTAGCTATGTCGGGGGTGTCCTAGGTGCATCCCCGACGGAGGGCATGTCGTGCGTGTCGTAGCCAGGAATTGAGACATGTCTCAATTCCTGGCCACGACAACCAGAACAAGCAAGACAAAATATTTGTCCGCGACGTGTCCTAACAATTTCCGGGACCTGTCCTAGGACAATCGGCATTGTCCTAACTGTGTCTTGCGGTCAAAAGTAGGTGTCCTGAAGGGAAAAGGGACCCGCGACAGTGCGAGGACAGGATTTTTGCTGTGGCCTAATCACGTGACACGGGGGAATCCCCTATAGTCAGGTGCTAATTCCAGAAAAAGGGCTTATTTAAGGCTGTTGAGGGATTTTTTTAAAAGTCGGTATCCAGTGTATTTAGCCTAATTTGAGGGTGCAAAATAATTATAGTGGCCCAAATACATAGGGTAGTCTACATTTCTGAGAATTTATGGTACGTCTGGAGGATTTCTGCACTTGGAATTTTTTTTGACTCATAGTGTATTTAGTGAAATAATTATTGTCTAAAATAATTACAGTGCAGGGCTCAACATTAAGAAAAAACTTCAAAAGCCCAGCAGGGCTAGTTACCGAAACTTTTACTAGCCCTGAAATATTTTTGCTAGCCCTGATATTAATGACAACTTTTCTCAAACAGTGACCTCTGTTGATATCATAGCCTCTGTTGATAACATGAGAAGAATACAGTGTATTGTGGTAAATTATCAACCAGGTATGCAGAGCCAAAGGTGGGGTTAGCCTTAACGTCGCGCCCTGCAGTGGTCCAAATTCCCAGGGTGGTCCAAATTTCTGCGAATGCTTTTTAACTGCAAATTACCTGATAAGCTAAGAAAAACAAAGTAAATTAAACAGAAAAAATGATATACACAGTTTATTTCAGGTCATGGATCCCATCAACATCGATGTGGGAAACGCAATCATTCAAAGAGTGCTAAGACGAGAGAGTGTTAAGAGATCGGCAGGATCCTCTTGCACTGCCACACCGGGAAATGGTTGAGCGATACCGATTTTCGAGGGAGGGAATACTACAAATTTTGGGATTTGTGCGACCTACGTTGGAGCATCCTACCAGGAGGAGCCACAGCCTGCCTGCAAAATATCAGTTAACGCTTTCAGTGTGAAACTATTTTTGTTAAATTCTATACACATGTCAGAGTAAAGTATATATGTATATGCATTTAGAAATTAAACTTGCATTGAGCTAAAAATTGAAAGCAACACTCATATGTTAACTTTTACTTTCAGGTAGTTCATTGGGGCCAAAGCTCCAACGAACTCACATACTGGCAGGAGGTGGGCAGGTGCGCCAGAGATGGCCGAGATGGCAGGGCGATAATGTATGCTGTGCGAACTATGCTGAGGCCCAGAGAATGTGCGCCTTCACTTATCAGAAGCATAAAGGACAGTTCATGTTTTAGGAAGAGTGTGCTCCTCACATTTGCCATGGATGGTATTGCCTTGAGCATCAGCATATCTCGACAGTGCCTCCATTCCCTGTTCCATGGCTTGTCAGGTGAGAAGTGCAATTGTGCACTTTGTGGATGCTGCAGTGCTTGCAGGTCTACATGTGTGTACTTAATTAGGCAAAGCTACCCGTCTAAACCTGTCCATGCGGACGGGCCTTCCCACGGCAAACGGAACGGACAGCCTAAAGCCTGTCTCACACAGGCAAGACAAGTGTAAAGACAGTGTTAGGACATGCCACGATCAGGAATTTCGTTCAAAAAATTTGTTCAATTCCTGATCGTAACAGCGTCCTAGGTCATGTCTTAGCTATGTCGGGGGTGTCCTAGGTGCATCCCCGACGGAGGGCATGTCGTGCGTGTCGTAGCCAGGAATTGAGACATGTCTCAATTCCTGGCCACGACAACCAGAACAAGCAAGACAAAATATTTGTCCACGACGTGTCCTAACAATTTCCGGGACCTGTCCTAGGACAATCGGCATTGTCCTAACTGTGTCTTGCGGTCAAAAGTAGGTGTCCTGAAGGGAAAAGGGACCCGCGACAGTGCGAGGACAGGATTTTTGCTGTGGCCTAATCACGTGACACGGGGGAATCCCCCTATAGTCAGGTGCTAATTCCAGAAAAAGGGCTTATTTAAGGCTGTTGAGGGATTTTTTTAAAAGTCGGTATCCAGTGTATTTAGCCTAATTTGAGGGTGCAAAATAATTATAGTGGCCCAAATACATAGGGTAGTCTACATTTCTGAGAATTTATGGTACGTCTGGAGGATTTCTGCACTTGGAATTTTTTTTGACTCATAGTGTACTTAGTGAAATAATTATTGTCCAAAATAATTACAGTGCAGGGCTCAACATTAAGAAAAAACTTCAAAAGCCCAGCAGGGCTAGTTACCGAAACTTTTACTAGCCCTGAAATATTTTTGCTAGCCCTGATATTAATGACAACTTTTCTCAAACAGTGACCTCTGTTGATATCATAGCCTCTGTTGATAACATGAGAAGAATACAGTGTATTGTGGTAAATTATCATCCAGGTATGCAGAGCCAAAGGTCGGGTTAGCCTTAACGTCGCGCCCTGCAGTGGTCCAAATTCCCAGGGTGGTCCAAATTTCTGCGAATGCTTTTTAACTGCAAATTACCTGATAAGCTAAGAAAAACAAAGTAAATTAAACAGAAAAAATGATATACACAGTTTATTTCAGGTCATGGATCCCATCAACATCGATGTGGGAAACGCAATCATTCAAAGAGCGCTGAGACGAGAGTGTTTAGAGATCGGCAGGATCCTCTTGCACTGCCACACCGGGAAATGGTTGAGCGATACCGATTTTCGAGGGAGGGAATACTACAAATTTTGGGATTTGTGCGACCTACGTTGGAGCATCCTACCAGGAGGAGCCACAGCCTGCCTGCAATTTTGCAGTTATGTGTTGCGTTGCGCTTCTTCGCTAGAGGCACCTTTCTGTATGTGGTAGGTGACTGTAGCTTGATAAGCAAGGCAACAGTATGCAGAATTGTGAGGCGGGTAGGGCATGCCATAAATAATTTAATGAATTTATTCATTAGATTTCCTGGCTTTAAACATGTCGATGCCATCAAGAGGCAATTTTACGACATCGCAAGTAAGTTTTAATTGGCATAGCCGTCTTCCTTGGCATAGCCGTGATTGCCCGGCATGCAGGAAAATAAAAATGTTTGAAAAATAAAATAAAGATTTATTTGCAATTTTAAAACTGAATGATAGAATATGTCTGTTTGCAGTTAATTCATTTTTCCCTTGCGTTATATAAAACCTATAAATTCAGTACAGCCCTTCAATTCCTTACACTAATTGAAATATTAATTTGGATTTTCGTTTTTGGCCATTTCGTATGTTCTCAGTAATTATTAGCCCGTTGCAATATTGGTCGATGTACTTATGTCACAATTACTTATATTCAGATTTCCCCAACGTACTTGGTGCTATAGATTGCATGCATGTACCGATTCTGGCACCGTTCCAAAATGAGGCTGATTACGTAAATCGAAAGGGATTCCACAGCCTAAACATACAGGTATAACCATATACTCTTAAATATATCTCATTTTTCTTTTGAGAGACAGATTTTTTTGATGCCGAAATGTAATTGGGATTATTGCTCAAAAATAAAGTACCAGGTTGTTGAACACTTACATTAATATGAAGTTTTGGACCAGCATATAGAAATGCACAACATTGTACTAAATTTTTCTCAATTTTTCTCAATTTTTAGATTTACTAGTACTTACATTTTGCCTTAACGCTTGTAAATCTTTGAATCACATCACCTTTTCAGATGGTATGTGATGCACAGAATATCATATAGAAATGCACAACATTGTACTAAATTTTCTCAATTTTTAGATTTTTGATTTTTAACTAAGTACTTACATTTTGCCTTAACGCTTATAAATCTTTGAATCACATCACCTTTTCAGATGGTATGTGATGCACAAAATATCATAACACATGTAGTCACTCGATGGCCCAGATCCGTGCACGACTCCCGAATTTTGAGGGCGAGCGGAATTTACAGATTCTATAAATGGTATTTACATTACTTTCGTTAAGTCTTGTATTTCTAATATACTGAAAAGTTCGAATTATTAGAGAATATCTGTTTAGCGAATCTATCCGTCTTTCCATAACAGCCAATCGTAACATTCGCGTGTGAACATATCTCCAAATGCGCCATTTGAGTAGTGGTATTCTAATTCATGTATTCGACTACCACTAATGCCCGACGAAATTTATTTGCTTCATGATATGATGGTAATGCTTAAACTTACAAAATCTAAAAACTTAATTCAAATTTAGATAACTGCCATATGCCAATTTAGGTAATAGACAGCTTAATTTATTTGCCTCGCAGGTCGCTTTGATGGATTCCTGCTCGGGGACAATGGGTATCCGTGCAGGGCGTTCTTGATGACGCCCTACCTACAGCCAAATGCCCAGCAGGAGAATTTTAACTTTGCGCTGTGCAGGACCCGGGTAGTCATAGAGCAGACTTTCGGCATTTTGAAGTCACGTTTTCAATGCCTGAAGGGAATGCGAATGAGACCAGAACAGTGTTCAGAGGTGGTACTCACATGTGCCATTCTGCACAATATTGCCACCATCAGGAATGAATACCAAACTGTGCTTATAGAAGATCAGCTGATTAACCAAGGGGATGGAAATGCTGGGCAGGATGGTGTGGCCATAAGGGATAATCTGGCAAGGAATCACTTTCAACAGTAAGTTATTTACTAAAATCTCAAAATTGGAATATATACTTACTCCTCAACTTCCTTCTTCATTTTGGCTATATCAAGCTTCAGCTTATCAGCCTGAAGCTTTAGAACTACCAGGTAATAATGTTTGAGCTCTTATGGATCAGTTTTAAAATTTTTCTAAAATACAGAAATGTTTCAAGGAATTTTGGCATGTGAGGAAGTTTCCAGTAACTTGGGGTTAGGCAGTGGTTTTCACCAGATTCTCCTGTTTCTTCCACTACTTACATCTGGCTAGTTACGAATTTGCCACCATATGGCATAAATGAGTCGAAAAACCAAAATTCCAAAAAAAAATTAATTGCGGCAAACTTCACATCATACAACTTGCATATATGACAACTCAAATCAATTCTAATTTCACTTATCGCTATGAAAAGATATTATTCAATACACTAGATATTATCTAAACAACATCGTATTAATTTTTCTCAATTTTTATATTTTTAGAGGGTTATCTGTTCTTGGTAAAGTGGCATATTGAAATACCCGATTAAAGCTCAATGCAAATTACTTTAGTTGAGCATTATCTAAGGCCACTGATGTCCCAACAATATAAATCCTTTGGAGGTGAAGATTGAGGAATCTCCTCTTCATCTTCATCCGTTGTTGCCATTTGAATACCTGCTGCAGCAGCTATGTTTAGTTCCTGAAAAGATACGCTTAAATAAGCGGACCCCGTAACAGTAACTGCCATCTATTGGCCATTTCTTGTAGCGGTACGTAACACCGCTATTACAATTGTCAGATCCTCGAAATAACACTTTTCTTTTTTACTGCAGATAACTGATGCTACGAATTCGAAGCCACTTACAGGCGCAACGTAGCTCTCGGCTAAGTGAAGAATGCCATCCTCGGCTACAACCACCTGTTGCAGAACACCTGGCTGCACTTGCGGAATGTGGGTGTCCACACCTGACTCTAGCCCTTTTGTCACTGGCCGTGTCTTATTCAGGGCTAGAGCCAGGTCCTCCGCTGGAGTAAGCCCAGGTGGTGGAGGCCCACCACCTATGGGGCGCCGTTTGTAACATCCATACTTTTGTTGACAGAAGCAAATTTTGTCCAACAAAAGTCACTTTTGTCCAACAAAAGTCACTTTTGTCTGACAAAAGTAATTTTGTCTATGACAAAAGTGACTTTTGTCTACGACAAAATTACTTTTGTCGGACAAAAGTGACTTTTGTCAGACAAAAGTTGATTTTGTCAGACAAAAGTTGATTTTGTCAGACAAAAGTTGATTTTGTCAGACAAAAGTAATTTTGTCTATGACAAAATTACTTTTGTCTGACAAAAGCAATTTTGTCTTGACAAAAATTGCTTCTGTCAACAAAAGTAATTTTGTCATAGACAAAATTACTTTTGTTGAGACAAAATTACTCGCCAAGTGTTACATTCAGAATTCTGTCCTAGTGCCTTGCATCGGTTATAGATGGCGTGTACCGTCCGCCTATAGACTGGTTGAAGCACTCGCCGATGAGGGCACATGCATTCGTTACACTAACGTTGGACTGGTACGAACTTATACCGGCCGAGTGTGCCAATGAAGTCAATGAAGAAATAGGAAGTGTAAGCTTACACTCGTGATGGGGCATTTACAAGCTCAAAATACAGGCAGGAAATGAAATTTTGTAAAACTCTTCAAAGCATCTCGATCGGGCTGCAGTATCTAGAACGAGATACTGCATCTCGATCGAGCGTTGGAGATGCTTCAACTCGTCTATTCGATCATGCCCGCCATCTGCCATCGCCGCACGACACTAAGACAAAATTTCTTTTGTCGACACAGAAGTAATTTTGTTGAGACAGAATTACTTTTGTCGAGACAGAATTACTTTTGTCAACAAAAGTAACTTTTGTTGAACAAAAGTACTTTTATCGTGACAAAATTTGCTTTTGTCAACAAAAGTCATTTTTGTTATACAAAAGTAATTCTGTCTGACAAAATTACTTTTGTGTTACACATGGCGTAACCACTCGCCAAATGTCACATTTTGGACTTCTGTCTCGACAAAATTGCTTCTGTCGACAAAAGTGTGCATGTTACAAACGGCGCCCCATAACCACCAGTTCTGTGGGACTCGGTGTCCTTACTATGTGCTGAAATCTCCTGCAGTGGTCTAAACGGCGCCCCATAGATCCACACCTGACATCCGTGTTCTTTTATAAGGCAAGCAAGGTGCCACGCCAGCATAGCGTTTCCTGGAGGTGCTAGCACCTATTGCACACCATTGATCAATCCAAGAGGGTGTGCCCCTTGCGGGGTCCACAGGGCCAACTAAATATGGGGCGCCGTTTGTAACATCACGATTTCTGTCGACAGAATGTAATTCTGTCACACAGAATACGTATTCTGTGTGACAGAATGTAATTCTGTCACACAGAATACGAATTCTGTTGGACAGAATTACATTCTGTCACACAGAATACGAATTCTGTTGGACAGAATTACATTCTGTCGACAGAATGTAATTCTGTCACACAGAAAACGAATTCTGTCGTAGTATCATCCACCGTTGATAGATGGCGGTTTATTCAGATGTAGATGGATGTAGACGCAAGCTGTAGACTTCGTAACCAAACTGGTTCGTAACCAAACTGGTTCGTAACCAAACTGGTTCGTACCCAACAGCTTTCGTCACCACGATTTCGTACCCAAAGGAAATTGATTGAATTGGGTAATGGCCAATAAATCACGTACTTTATAATTGTAGTCAGGTCTAGATAGGTGGAAAATAAGGAATTTGTTGGGGAAAAGTTAGCAGTCGATTTTCCATCTAGCTTTCGTTTCAATTCACAAGTAATATTGTAAGCATTGAAAGAAATGTTTAAATTTGCGAAGTATCCAATTTGATTTTAGATTATAAACGAACATTTCTAGTGCCCCTATATCTGCCTTAGATGAGCAACCACAATCTATACTGGTCCAAATGTCTGCCAAAACACGCTGGTCGCGAAACCGGAAGTAGCGCCATTTTGAAAATATAGACTTTTTGAAAGTATAATTCAATGCGTAATTGGCGTGCCGCATCAAGAATAAACAAGTTAACAAACATATAAGGTAGTCAAGTTCCTTTATTAGTATCTATAGCAGAGGAATGACAAGTCATGTAGGTGGACAATAAGGATTTTGTGGGGGGGAAATTGTGTGCGAAGTTAGCGATCGATTTTCCAGTCTTTCCATCTAGCTTTCGTTGTTAACTTTAAAACAAGTTAACAACATATAAGGTAGTCAAGTTCCTTTATTAGTATCTATAGCAGAGGAATGACAAGTCATGTAGGTGGACAATAAGGATTTTGTGGGTGGGAAATTGTGTTCTTGTGTGCGAAGTTAGCGATCGATTTTCCAGTCTTTCCATCTAGCTTTCGTTGTTAACTTTATTCTTGATGTCGCACGCCAATTACGCATTGAATTATACTTTCAAAAAGTCTATACTTTCAAAATGGCGCTACTTCCGGTTTCGCGACCAGCGTGTTTTGGCAGACATTTGGACCAGTATAGATTGTGGTTGCTCATCTAAGGCAGATATAGGGGCACTATAAATGTTCGTTTATAATCTAAAATCAAATCGGATACTTCGCAAATTTAAACATTTCTTTCAATGCTTACAATATTACTTGTGAATTGAAACGAAAGCTAGATGGAAAATCGTCCGCTAACTTTTCCCCAACAAATTCCTTATTTTCCACCTATCTAGACCTGACTTCAATTATAAAGTACGTGATTTATTGGCCATTACCCAATTCAATCAATTTCCTTTGGGTACGAAATCGTGGTGACGAAAGCTGTTGGGTACGAACCAGTTTGGTTACGAACCAGTTTGGTTACGAAGTCTCCAGCTTGCGTGTACGTATACATCCATCTACATCTGAATACATCGCCATCTATCAACGGTGGATGATACTACGACAGAATTCGTATTCTGTGTGACAGAATGTAATTCTGTCACACAGAATTCGTATTCTGTGTGACAGAATGAAATTCTGTCGACAGAATGTAATTCTGTCACACAGAATACGTATACTGTGTGACAGAATTACATTCTGTCGACAGAAACCGTGATGTTACAAACGGCGCCCCATAACTTAAAAGGACCGAAGTCTGCTGAGCATCATGGTCCTTGGGCCCGGGCCACGTGTTTGGCGCCAAAGGCTTGGTTTTAGTTTGTTTTTTCGTCAGTAGAGGGCGGACGCATCGACAGGTGCCCTTGCTCACTTCGCCAGTAAATTGAAGCAAAGCACTAAATTTCACTTCCCATACATTGCAGCATGGAGGAGATTTCGCATCTAAAGTAAACTAAACTGGTAAATTTTCTATTATGAAATTGTTTTTGTCTACGGAAAAGTACAATAGTTTCGACGGGTTAATACTAGAGCGAATGAGCTGCATCGTACCACGTACAGTTCTGTTGTTTGGTGAGGACCGCTGGAAATGTGCATTGAGAGTGTACTGAGTTTTATGTTGTTGTTGTTAACTTGAATATTGACTTCAGATAGACTTGTTTTGCCTTGTAGGCTTGGTCGACTGAATTTTTCTCTTTTTTGTTAGAAAGAGTTTGTGATTGTCACCCAAACTTGGCAAACCTCTGAGTAGCACTAATTTAGTTTAACAAAACTAGAAATGAATGAAATAGTCTGCTTAATTTGACTCCTAAAGACAATAATTTCATTAATTAGAGATGTTTGATTTTGATATTTAATGTAAACATCTCTTTAATACATGAATTTCTTGCCATGCAGGTTCATTGGCAGTTATATCTTAGACTGCATCTGTATCATAGTCTAGCCATCATATGGGTGTCTGGGCGTCACTTGGACACCCAAACCCTCAAAAATCACCCCTCAAGACACCCAAAATAGTTTTTGGTAATTTTGAGGAATTTCTTAAAAAGTCATTTTAAAGTTCAGGTCTCGACACCAACAGTGAACCGCTGGCCCCAAGCCAGTAAAAATTCCCCAAAACGTCTGTGTGCCACTAAGGAAGGTCTACCTCAACTAGTGCTACATGGCCAGTAAACATTTGGGGACATTCTTGTTAACATGTTTTCACTCAAGAATGTCCCCAAATGTTTTTGAAATAAATAAAGATAAGATAAATAAAAATGAATGTTATCGGTGAATTCTATACAATGTTTTTTCTTGTAACATTTGTTAAAAAAAGATTTATAGTCCTGGCCGGTAAAAAATATGCAGGACCAGTAGATCCTACTGGGCCAGTAACATTTTGAGTTAGCATTGAGGGGATGAGGCCTGAGATTATAATCAATTTTTTTTCACCTCAATGTAATGCCAGTACTTATTAGGATAGTATGCCTTATTTCAATGAGTAAATATGTGTCCGTGGTTTGTAATTTGAGTATATTGTGGTCCCCATTGAAAAAGAGGACACCCAAACAGGGACTTCGTCTGAGGACCCAGCCTGCCTGTCTTCTGGACAGACAGTTTCTCCTTTTTGGACAGGCAAAAATTTATATGAAAATTTTTCAATTTTTGGGGTTATAACCAAAAATATTTTCCTAGCAAACCATCTTCTGGACATGGCTGAAGTATAGATTGCCCTTTTTGACACAATAGGCTTTTAAATGTAGTTGGTATAAGGATTTGAAGTATATTGGTAGCCCTTTTTTCAAAAATTCACTTGCCGGGGCAAGCGGGCTAGTACTTATGTCGTTGACTGCCCATGTGGCTAAGACTGCAGTTCAAAATGGTCATTTGGTGATTATTTTTTCTCTTCCAGACCATCTCCACCACAAAGCAGAACCATGCCCCACACAGAAACCAGGATGTCATATAGCAGGGCTCAAGAAGATTACCAAACCTCAGGTTTGTCTCCAGTTTCCTATATAAGGCCAAAAAAAGTGTTTGGTTCCTATTACATCCTTAAAAAATATAGGTAGGGTAGGTAGGGATTTAAAAAAAAAAATTTTTTTTATTATTTGTATTCTTTAGCTCACATGATTTCCTGTAGATAGATATCTGCAATAAAATTTTGCCTTGTTGTAATTGTCTTTATATGCAGTTATTGTACTTCTGTTCATCCAGAAATCGATAATTATGGTTGGAGAATTGATATTTATGACAGCGAGCCTGCGTTTGTATAGGAACAGTTCATTTTTCAGTAGGATTGGCAAAAAAAACTTTAGGGTAGGGGACAAAAACTAGGTAGGGTAGTAGGAACCAAACATATTTCTTTAGGCCTAACTTTCTGCCGAATGATAGGAGTCAACTTCTATGTGCAAACCAACCTTGAATGTCACAATGAATTTCATAGTATAAAAGATTTCCCATCAGGGCCACTTCCAGAGCCTTGCAACATGATCATCCATGACCATAATGTAAGTACTACTGTAAATTCTCGGAAATCTGGACTGCCCTAAGAATTTGACCACTATAATTATTGTGCAAAATGGTTCAAGGAAAATCTGGGCCAGGGCTCGACGTTAAGGCTAGCCCCGTTGCCCCGGGCTAGTTATTGAATGTCAGAGCTAGTAAATTCTACCTGTGAGTAGCCCTGAAGGACTAGATATAATTAGAGTATCAGCGCTTAAAAAATTATGAAGCACACCCTTGACTAGATGTACCTGGATGATAATTTACCTCAATTTACCACAATACACTGTATTCTTTTCTTGTTATCAACAGAGGCTATGATATCAACAGAGGTCACTATATGAAAAGAGTTGTTATTAATATCAGGGCTAGCAAAAATATTTCAGGGCTAGTAAAAGTTTCGGTAACTGCTGGGCTTATGAAGTTTTTTCTTAATGTTGAGCCCTGTGGGCCATCCTTGATCTAGCGCTGGTCATCATTAAGGGGAATCTTTGCCACTATTAGGGGCTACTCTGCTTTGTCTGTTTTTTTCAGAAAGTATGGGTCACCCTCAATCAATAAGAATTGTCATTGTTAAAAAGTGTCCCAAATTACTGAGAATTTACGGTAATGAGCAAAATAGTATGCAGTATGTAATAGCAAATATATTCGGTTTCTGTGCCCCCCCAATTTTATGATTATTCTTGCAGGGGAAGCTAAAAAGTTAATAAGTGTCCCAAATTACTGAGAATTTATGGTAATGAGTAAAGTAGTAAGCAGTATATAATAGCAAATATATTCGGTTCCTGTGCCCCCTCAATTTTATGATTATTCTTCCAGGGGAAGTTAATAAGTGTCCCAAATTACTGAGAATTTATGGTAATGCGTAAAATAGAATGCAGTATGTATATATAATAGCAAATATATTTGGTTCCTGTGCCCCCTCAATTTTCTGATTATTCTTGCAGGGGCAGCGTATGGCGGGAACTCCAGACTTTCTTATGAATCTGGCTTGTCTGCCAGCAACCAACGTATCAACTTTTCTGTCTATGTTGGCCAGGTGAACTTGTCAGTTGAAAAGGTGAGACAAAAATCAAAGCCAAGTCTTAGCCAGCAGGGCATCAAGGCATCATTTGTACACCCAAATCCCTCAAAAATCACCCTTCAGGACACCCAAAACATTTTTGTGGATTTTTTTTTCAATATCAATTTCAAGCATATATTTGATTTTTTTTTCATCCTAAATATAATTCCATTTATTCATGTACTTCATAATGAGCTAATAGTGAATTGAATAAACAAACATCTGCATTTCTTATTTTCATTATGTACCTAGTTTACTGTTTAACCTTGGCCCTGCTGAACTCAGAAATATCCGAGCGACACTAATTAACCTCTTGTGCAAAGCCAGGAAATACCTTTCTGATCTGGTAATTACCATTCGGTCGGCTGAGTTAGTCTATAGGACCCCTCCTGCTAGGCAATTTTCTACCATTTTTTCACGGTCAGTGTATTGTCATCAAATTCACAAAATGTGAGAAAGTAATGATTGATTTTTTCTCCCCATGGGGATAGAACAAAAGAACTTGCCTAATCCAAAGCCGGTTTGTTTCTAATCATGGGACCAAACCATTTTAAGAACTTGTCTTACCCAACTTTCTTTGTTTGTTTCTAACCATAGGACCACACCAAAAGAACTTGTCTAACCCATCTTTCTTTGTTTATTTCTAACCATGGGACCAAACCAAAAGAACTTGTCTAACCCATCTTTCTTTGTTTATTTCTAACCATAGGACCACACCAAAAGGACTTGTCTAACCCATCTTTCTTTGTTTATTTCTAACCATAGGACCACGCCAAAAGGACTTGTCTAACCCATCTTTCTTTGTTTATTTCTAACCATAGGACCAAACCAAAAGAAGTTGTCTAATCCAACTTTCTTTCTTTCTTTGCTTTCAGAGAGACTTGTATCAGTTGTTCGCTCCCTTTGGTGCTGTTAACGCTGTTTTCATTTCTCCAGCGAAGGATGCCATGGAATATACCTTTGCGTAAGTTTTACTTCAGTTATGATTAGTGATCAGACGTCTGATTGAGCATAAATTACAGACATTATGCTCAAATGTCTGTAACTTGCCCAATATATAAAGCAACAATAAAAACTTTAAGACAACTTATATTGTTTGCCTTGAACCCGGCCAAAATCCGGGTGAAAAACATGAACATTTTCTGTTTTTTCTTGTTTCCCTGTCAGTTGCATCTGACGCGATGTTTTGGTGCACCGATTCTCAATTGCCGCGGTGCACCGCATGTGTGCCGGCGCATGCCGAGGCACAATGTTGTTTAAAATCGTTTGCCTTAAAGTCACGTCAATGAGGCCCGAAAACTTGAACCAAATCGATTAATCGTTTGAAATTTTGTGAGATTAATCAATACAAAAATACTTTTCGCATACGAACCCTGGTTATGATAGGTCCCGACCTTAGGCCATATGCAGGGGTCAGGTTTTCAAATTGCCATAGCCCCACCCAATATCTCATAGCCCTAGATTTTCTAAATGCTGCTGTACCACTGCAGTCTTTCCCTAAAACAATTTTTGAAGGCCTAAGCTATCTTTTCGCTGTTCTATTGCATATCAGAATTGTACCAAAGGACAACTGATGTGTCAAATGGTGTTCTTCAACTGATTTTATTATTGGTATTTCTCTAAGCATGATCTTAAAATTCCACTTATCTTATAGCCAGCTGGACTGTATTGTAGCAGGAATGTAGCCCAACACAATTTTCTGTAGCCTTTGGCCGTTGGCCTAGTGGCTAGCTGGACCCCTGATATGTTACTGCTTGAGCTGGGAATCGCTGGAAAATTTTAGCTTGATTTTTTGACCAAACTTTTGATCGGTTAAACAAATATAATAGATTATTATCAATTTTGATATGTCCACTTGTCGGTCTCCGATTTCGACTGATTATTCCTATATTTTGAATGACAAACTGTCAGGAACATATAGTTTATGTTTATTACAATTATATTTTGCTTTTATGCATTGTTATCATGGTAAATAAGGTCCCTTTTGAATGGAAATTTTGACCATGTGAGCAGAGAACTTAATCGAAAATGATCAATCTTTTGTTTTGATGATAAATCAATCAGAAATCAGGGTAAAATGATTGATTATATCGCTTAATTATCCCAGCACTAGTTACTGCTATCCCTTTTTAACCTCAGTCATGCTTACAGTTACCTTGTAATTTTCATCTTATGCGATTTTTGAAAACCAGCAATTCAACATAATTCTGTGAACAATGAAAGTGTGATTGACATTTCATGCTCAAAGTTTTCATTTTTTTTCAACTTAGAAACACCAGAATAATATGATCAAATTAGTTTGGCCTTGTGTGGTCACAACAGGCTTAAATGGATAAAAGCAGCTATCCTATTCTACTAGTGTTGTAACGATCAATCGCCGGGTCGAGCAATCGGTCGGACTGGGCTGAAATTACGATCAATCGACCGGCGAAATGGACAATAGATTTTTCCCGATTATTGATTGTCCACTACTGTGTGGCCATGTGCGGCACATGGCCACACGCGAGCACAACAAAACAGTCAAACTACGAAGTTAAACTAAACCGCTCATATCTTCTGCACCATTCTTGACTCTTGAACTTCTTCCTGATGTTTCTTAACTCCAGTACTGTGCAGTTCTGGTGTTAGGAAACATCAGGCGATTTGGTGATGAATAATCGTTCAAAGTCGATTAAACGTTCGCGAATTTGATCGATTAATCGATCCTAATTTTTCAAACAGTTCCCATCACTATATTCTACACATTTTAGATAGATGACCTTTCTGCTATTCCACACAATGCATTTAATTATTTTCTATTTCTTAAAGCTTTAATAAGTGTAATTGAAAAAAGTAAATGTTAAAGTGGGTGATAGATTAACAAGTTTACAATTTTGACATGATATTTGTATCATGAATGGGCAAATATAATTGTCTTGATCACATGTGCTCTACTGTTCTCTTTTCAAGTAGCACAAAACTTTATTCATACACTTTTGTAAGGGCCTGCCCCGACAGCCATGTGGTTTAAGATGTTGCCACTGACTGCTAGCTGTCTCTCACCACTGTTTGGGTTCGAATCCCAACTGGGGCGTGTGAGAAAGTTGCCAGTGACTTTGGGTTAGTCGATGGTTTTCGCTTGGTACTCCGGTTTCCTCCACCACTTACAATTGGCTAGTCAAGACTTAGCAGTCACAATATGGCAGAAAAAGTGACGAAAAATGAAATTCCAAATTCCAAACACTGTATTTGTAGCATACATCTATGACTACAAAACTGTATTGGGTAGATGTGAACGGTATTATTGATATAGAAGATAACAACTCTTGTTCTTGTTTTCTACAGGTTTATCAGGTATAGATACCTTGAATCTGCCAAGAAAGCTGTGGCCTCGCTTCAAGACTGGCCTCTGAAAGGCACGAAGATCCATGTTGAGTTTTCCAAGGAGCTCCAGCAGAGACGCTCAGGTAAGAGCAGGGTCTTAGCCAGGATTTAGAAACTAGGTGCCCAAAATTGGCTATTGTAAAATTTTCGGGCGATCTAAATTTTTAAGGGGGACCACAATATACTCAGATTTCCACTATTCAAGCATGTATAAATTCATCAAAATTAGGCATAATATCCCTTATACAATGCCATGGGAAATATATAGAGGTGAAAATAATTCAATAATATAATGCTTGAAATTGACATTTCAAGAAATTCCTCTCAAATAGATTAGGGTGTCCAAAATGACGCCCAGCGCCCTGCTGTCTTAGACTAAGTACGTGCAGGTATTAGGTAGGAAAGATCCTTGACGAATAAAAATAAGTGGATATGAAACCAGTCGGTCAACCTAAACCGCCAGGCTGTGGCGAATAGCCCAAAAGTTGACCTCTGCGATGGTTGGTGCGCAGCTTTATCTGTAATGTAAACGATTCGAGAGCCCTCATTGGTCTTTGTCTCCCAGTGACATCACACTGAAGCCAGATTCAAGACCCCTGGGATAGCCAGGTCTTCACTATAGCGCATATACTAATTGTTCTCTCGCTACATATCCATTCTTTTATTCATCTAAGGAAAGATGTATGTCTGAGAAGCAGGCAATCAGATACAGGGTCTTACCCAGTATTTCAAAAATGCCTGTCCAAAACAGCAATTCACAAAATGTCTGCCCGTCCAGATTTAGCTTTTCAGCTTCTTCAAATCCCTACACCAGCTACATCTAATAGCCTATGTTATCAAACAGGGCTCGACGCTAACAGTGAACCGCTGGCAGAAATTCCTAAAAACGGAATTTGGTCAGTTAAAAAGACCTCAACTGGTCCTTCAGGGCCAGTAAACATTTGGGAACATTCTTGTTAACAAGTGTTCCCGTAAGAGTGTTGCCAAATGTTTTTGAAATAAATGAAGATAAATTGAATGATAAATTAATGTTGTCAGTGAATTTTATGCAATTTTTTTTCTTGTTATGTTAAAGAATAATATGTAGGACCACCAGTAACAATTTTGCAGGACCAGTAGATCCCAGGTGTAACTGGTCCTACGGGGTCAGTAACATTATGAGTTAATGTCGAGGCCTGACAGTGAAAAGCTGGTGATCCAATACAGGGTCTTAGTCAGGATTTCAAAATACCTACCTTTCCAAAACAGCAACTCAGAAAACTTCTGCCTGTTTAGATTTAGCTATTCATCTTCTTCATATCCTTACACCAACTACATCTATTAGCCTATCTTATCATAACTGCAAAACATGTCCCGGCAAGTGAATTTTGAAAAGGGGCTTTCAGTACATTTTAGTTTTCACTTGCCTGAATGGGCAAGCTGATTTTCTGAACGCTTAACACATTTCATATAGTAAATGGCCAAAATACCCAGGAATATTCAAACAATGCAACAAAATTGAAAAGAATCTTGAAATCCATGATAAACAATACATTCATTTCTAGCATTCATTTCAAGTTATTTCAGGGCAAGTCAAAAATGATGTCGGCATGTAAAAATCATTAATTACTTGCCCGGCATGGTAAGTTAGTTCTGAAAATTATGTCAGTGCCTGCATCATGTGCATGTTATTTACACTTCAGCCATGTCTTAGAAGATGGTTTGTTATGGAAAGGTATGATTATGAAAACAAAAAATTGAACATTCTTCATAGAAATTTATGCCTGTCTAAGAAGGAGTTTTTCAGGAAACTGCCCTACCAAAAGGCAGGCTGGACGTTTCCAGTCTAAGCCCCTGGTCTGATCAGAGAGATAGGTTAACCCATTAACACTCGGAGATTCTTTGGATGGTGTTGTCTGCTACTCTCATACTTTTGAAAATAACTTGTGAATAAAGCGGAAGGTCACAAAATATTTGAAGGGGAGTTGTTGTTTGCTTTCTGATCAACATTTCTCCTTCAAATGTTTTCAAGAAAATGCTTTTGTATGTAAAATGTTTCAAAAATTGTCTGGCCTCTTTTGGCTACTCTGAGTATAAATGGGTTAAACACTACTGCTTAGTGTGTGCGCGCTTTTAATGGGATGGGGCCTGCCCTGGTGACTGTGTGGTCTTAGGGGTTGCCACTGACTGTTAGCTGTCTCTCACCACTGTTCGGGTGCAAGTTCCACCTGGCGCATGTGAGAAAGTTGCCAGTGACTTGGGATTGGTTTTCGCCAGATACAACTGGGTAGTCACAACTTAGCCGCAATATGACAGAAAAGTGACAAAAAACGAGTTTCCAAATCTCAAAGGGTATGTTTTCAAGAATAGTTACAGGGCTTGAAATTAAGATTTTTTCCTGGGAGCCCAACTGCATCCTCAAAAGCTACCTAAAGGTGTTCTGTATAGAAACCAGTACATTTTTGGGCTCCCTACCAGTACATTTTTGGGCTCCATGCAGAAATTCAAGGGAGCCACAGGAGAATTCAAGGGAGCCCTGGGCTCCTGGCACCCCCTAATTTTGAGCCCTGAATATTGTTATTAAAGATCTGTTTGGTGCAGGTATAGATGTTTTCCTAAAAGGGATCGAAAAGACCCTACTATTTTGGTGATATCTCTCTGACCACGGCATTTTCTCAGAAATACATGAATAAGATGAGTATATCAACCTAGAACTCCCTCTCAAATATTTAATAAAGTCAGATTGTATTCCTATGTTATTTTCTAAAGTATTGCAGATCCCAGGCCTCAGCGCTAACTCAAAAAGTTACTGGCCCCGTAGGACCAGTAACACCTAGGATCTACTGGTCCTATTAAACTTTTACTGATCCCACAAGTTATATATGCATTGTATTTGCATTCTTGTTTCGGTGTTAGTTTTTCCTTCGACATGAAGCAAAAATTGTAATAAGTCTTAAATAATAAATATCCCCTGAAACTACTGTTCTTGATATTTTTGAAAATGTTTACTGGCCCTTTAGGACCTGTTGAGGTCTGTTTAACTGGCCCGAAGCGGTGTTTGGGAATTGTTACTGGCCGGGGTTCAGCGGTTCACCGTTAGTGTCAAGCCCTGCATCCAGGTGGCAGCTTTGTTCGTGCAATCAGTTAGATTTGTCTTTACAAGGTCATGACGTAGCATAAATTTACAGCTACAAAATTATATTGGTTGTAAATTTATAGTGTTGTACCAATTAGTTGATTAATTGGAGATCTCACTATCTTTACTTCGAATTTTGATGATCAGTCCCACTTTGTAAAGACTATTAATATTTCTACATTATTTCTACAGGTATCGTCCTGAAATTTCATGAAAGATGCACAACACATGATGTGTGATGCACATGGGGAAGGGTCAATGTGCACGAAAAAATTCTCCAAATAAAAACTGATCATTGATAACTCTGGTGGAAAAATGATCAGTTCTCAAAATTTGTACCGATTCCCAACACTATAAATGTATGTAGATGCGTAGACGGGGTCTTAGCCAGGATTTAGAAACTGGGTGCCCAAAATTGGCAATTGTGAAATTTTTGGGCGTCCAAATTTTTAAGGGGGACCACAATATACTCATATTTCAGCCATAAACATGTACAAATCTATCAAAACAAGGCATGATATCCTTATACAATGATATGGGAATCATATGGAGATGAAAAAATTCAATTATATGCTTCAGATTGATATTTTAAGAAATTCCTCTAAAAATATTTGGATGTCCTGAGGGGTGGTTTTCGAGGGTTTGGGTGTCCAAAAAGACACCCAGACGCCCTGCTGGCTAAGACCATGTGCGTAGATGTCAAGGCCTCAAGGGTAGTATTGATACAGAAGATTTCTACTTTCAGCTGATGCATTTCAAAAGAAAGAGGTCCAACAGAACATATATAGAAGCCGTCAAGAAAATTCCAATGACCGTTTGATGCTGTGGCGTCTTAAACAATGCTGCGTTCACCTCAACAAATTGGCTTCTGAATCAAGTGGTGGGGAAAGAGGTAAGTTCATGGGTTAACCCTTATGCTGCTGGTGGCTAATTTTGTCAGTACAAAATGATGCAAAATACCTTAAATATGATTGAAACCCTGGCACAGTACTTATCTCAGAGTACCAATAAATACCAATAAGACGGGGTTTAAAGGTTTTCAAAAAATTGTTGTGCTTTAGATGTAAATAGCCTCAGCATTGGAATGGTTAAAATCACGGCCTGTGCCAGCTAGGTGCCTGTGTGAACTTTAACAAAAAAATTGCACATTCGGACACATAAGTATCAGTGAGTAATTTCTCTTACCATAAATTTTCAGTAATTTGGGACACTTTTTAATGATGACAATGTTTATGGGTTGAGAGTGGTCGATGTTTTTTGAAAATATGAAACACAGCAGAGTAATAGTGGCCCAGATTTCCCTTAATGAGGGCCAGCGATAGATTAAGGGTGGCCCAGATTTCTCTTAAATTATTTTGCACAATAATTAAAGTGGCCCAAATTCTAAGGGAGGTCTAAATTGCAGAGAATTTACGGTAAAGTCGAACAGATGACTTTTCAAAACTGTCACTTCAATGTAAGTGCTGGAGCATAAATAATCAATTTAAAACATTTTCTCAATAAGTAAACATGTTTATGGTAATCTGAATATTGAATATTATGGCCTCCGTGGTTAAAATTTTAATGATTGTCCATTTTGAACGCTCTTTTTCAAGATCTTGACCAGGGCCAAATGTTATCCAAGTTGGGGTCAAATCCCTATTTATGTCCAAATTTACACATATTTTACTGGCCCTCCCAAATCCAAGTGAAGCAATATTTAAAGAAATTGATGAAATATTTGCTAAATTTATATGGCAGAATAAACCTTCGAAATTTAGAAAGGAAATTTTGGAAGCACCCTATGACAAAGGTGCATTACAATTGATGAATTTAAAGAAGTTTTGTAATAGCTTAAAGTTATCATGGATATCTAGGATATTCCAATCAGATGGCAAGTGGACATGTTTTCCAGCAAAATACCAAGTTACAGATTTGGCTGTTTTTGGTGTAAATAAAGCTTTAACATGAACACATTCACTTTCCAACTTATTTTCGAAAGATTTAGGAAAGGCAAAAATTGAATTGTTGAAAACATGTCATCCAAAATGCCTTCGTGAAGTTTTATCATAACCACTATGGTATAACCCAAAAAATCAAAATTCCCTTTCGAAAAGAATGGTACAAAAATGGAATTAACATGATTGGTGATGTATTAAACTAAAACTTAGGCGTTTGGTCTAGTGAGCAATTTAAGACTCCAAGAAGTGTAAAATGTAATTTTATTGAAAGAGAAAGCATCAGAAAAGGTGTCAAAAACAATGTCCACTATAAATATATCAAAAGATCCTGGCTTGAATCCCCGAATTCCCATAAATCTGGTATATATGGGTTGTGGTTTGAAGGGATGCAGGTCCATTTATGATAATTTATTTGAAACAGAATGGAAAATAATAGAGGAAGTACAAACTAAATGGTCTGCAGCTTTGAATTATGAAATAGGACACCACATTATTGAAAATGCATTCAAATCCCATTGGAAAATGACACCAGATAGTTATCTAATTAATATACAATACAAGATCCTACACCAGAGAGTAGCAACAAATGATATCTTACTGAAAATGGGTATTAAGAATTATCATTCATGTAATCTATGTAATGAGCTAAAATAGACCAATTTGCATGTCTTCTTAGAGTGAAAGTACATCAAATCTTTTTGGCTTGAAATAGAAAACTGGATGTCAAATATAAGGAATTGTAGAAAACGATTAGATCAAATGCAAAAAATCTTTGGCGACAGAGATTTAAATTTTGAGGTAAATTTTATTATTCTAGCAGCCAAAAAAACAATTTACAAATGTCGATTAAATGGGAAAAATTCCATGCTGTAACATGACTAAAAGTGATGTAAAGCAATACTTCAACTGCCTTAGATACAATTTGAAAACAACCCAAAATAGAGAAAAACTGTCAGAATTTGACAAAAAATGGGACAATACATGGAAAAGTATTTCAAATCCACAAAGATAGTCGTCTGCAAACAACGAATACTGTTTTACATGAATATTTATATACATATATATTGACTGTAATAAAAAAACATCCGTTCTTGGAGAAATTTTTAAAAAAAGTTGGGGTTTGGCACATACAAAAATTTTGCATATCATACAATATCTATATTTCCTCAAGCCATTAATGCTCACAGCGGCCGTAAGCAGTCTTCCAATTTTGATGAAATCTAACAGGCAAAAGAAAAATTTCGATGAGAACAATACCTACAACTCTCCTTCAAATATTCCTTAAAATCATTCTCAACTTCAAAGTTATGATCAAAAGTATCAAATATCCAGATGACACTTTTTGGAGGAACTCCTAATCATCTATGGGTTAACAATACGATATCTTAGCTTTATTTTTAGCAATGCTGCTTGCTGCCCAAGGATGTCATTTTTGCTCTGTCGGCTTCAGAAGTTTTGCTAATAGCAAGCTAATTGTGGAGACATCAAGGTTACAATTGCAATCATTATACAGTCTGTAGCAGTGAATTTATGATTAATATACGGCCAGCCCAGTCCCACATGTGAGGGCAGGGAAACATTTACGTTTGCGGGGGGAGGTTTAGAAGGCCAGAAAATAATGTCTGCTGGCTTGCCCCTTCCAAAATTCTTCAGGAAAAAGTGGGGGTGCGCTTGTGCGGTCTGTGCGATTAATTGGAAGAATATGGTAATATGTATTAAGCATTTAATAAGCAAACCTCATCCTCACTGACAAACTAATTTTCGCATACTGTAGAACACACAATATACGCGTAGGGCTGTACACCGGTACCAGCACCGTACCGAATACCGCTTCGCAAAATACTGATGCATACTCGTTTCAATTTTTAACGGTATGCTTAACGGTATTTTGCAAATGACAAAAAACAAAGTACTTAGCCTAGTTCTTGACATACATAGATAACATATCAATCTCAGTTAAGTACATCGATAACATCATATGAAAAGTTGTACTTACGGCGAACTTGATTACTTCAAAGGTACGCTATAGCGAAGCGGGTACCATATCGCTGCCGCCATAGTGTTTATTGTGATTGTTAATCGCCACCGCGTAGTGGCGCTGCATATCGCTACTACAGCGCCACTATGCGGTGGTGATAACAAAAAATATATATAAAAACGCTGCACTTTTTTCTGTACTTAGGCGCTGTCAGCGGCTGCTACCGTCGCTAACATTAAGATACGCTATGATGCGAAAACTCTCAAATTCGCTATATTTGGGACACGCTTCATATGTGAGTTCTACAGTATTCACATTTAAAAAAATTTCCTTGTTTTCTTGTTACAGGTGCTGGCAGCCAGAAGAGGGTGGATTACCCGTTGCTGATGGCCAGAGTGAACAGACACAGTGTCAGCCTCTGTCAGCCGGTCAAGTATGAGAACGTTAACTGTAAACTGGATCTGGAGAAGCTGGACAAACAGGTAGCCAAAAGGTAAGTCTACATACCAACCTTGTATACGGGAAAGTTGACCGTGACTTAGGGTTAGGCGGTGTTTTTCGACGTGTACTCCGGTTTCCTCCAGCAGATACAACCGCCTAGTAACGACTTAGCCACAATATGGCAGAAAAAGTGACGAAAAATGAAATTCCAACTCAAACCCTGAAAAATAACTGAAACCCTGGCTCATGGGTACCTATCTTAGAGTACTCGGTGAGAGCTAGCTAATGAATACCAACATGACAGTGTAGATAGTTTTCAAAAGTCTTTGTGTCCTTGTGCTTTGGACGAAAGAAGCTTCAGCATTGGAAGGGTTAACCTATTGAATCAAAAATATTTTACTCATGCCAAAGGTTGCCATTTCTCTGTTTTCATTGATTATTCAAACTGAACTAAATGTCTTTTTTTTATCGATTTCCAGTAAAGAAAAGACCACTTGGCCAACTCAACCATCTAAGATGATGAATTCAGAGAAACCATCCCAGAAAGATGTCGCTGCTGTGCTCCTTGGAAAGCTGAACATCAAACCAAGCTTAACTCATAGTTATCATAATGGGAACGCATTCATAAACCCCAGTGATGGACAAAGTCCAAGGATACCACCAAGTCCTCAGATATCTAGAGCGGAGGACCGTAGCCAAGACTTGATGAAGAACATACTGCCTGAGCACCAAAAAACAAGCAGCGGTGAAACCTCTACAACTTCCACGAAGGTCTCTCCTGTTAGGAATACGATCCATGGAGATTCAAGCACAAAACCTGGGTTAGGTCTCTCACCTAGAGGATTGCTTCTCAATGGGGGTATGATGAGAGGTCAGGGGTTAAATCAGCCGTTGAGTCCACGCTTGGTAACTCAGGAAATCAGAGACAAAAATGATGCCATTGTAAAAAGTGTATTGCTTGAAGGCAGGAAGTTAACCAAGGCAGTGAGTCCTCATGAGCATAGCTACAGTGGCAATGATGGACTCAAAGACTTGTCTTATGATAAACGTCATATTGCCCAAACTACATCAGGCCAGGCAGTGTCTCTGTGTGGTGATGGGAAGGGACAAGGCCTTACTACAGGTACACCTGCTTTGAAGGACTCGCAGATCTCTCCATCCTACTCACAGACTCAGTCTTTCTACTCGAGTGATGTTAAAGTGGCCACACCAAGTATGGCAAGCAGTGATGCTGAGTGGGAACCCCCGAAGAATCCTCCGCATCATTACCATTCAGACTCTCAGCTATTGCAAGCTAGGAAGTTGTCGTCCAGCATTAAGCATGGTGCTGCAGCTCAATCTCGTCCTCAGAATGACACTACTTCGTGCAAGAGTGGTGAAAATACCACTGCAGGAACTGTAGGGTTAAGAGGTAGCTCTCAGGATCAGAATGGTAACTTTGTGAAAGAATCACCACCACGTTCTATTGCTAGGGGCAAGCTCATGGCATCGTTCGCTAGACACACAAGTATGGCCAGCAAAAGTCCTGGACGTCAAACTTCCTCTAGTGGGGATGCTAGGATGTATAGGTCTGCATACAGTGACACTGAGGCTATGGGCCATCCTGGACACAGACAATCATCAGCACACAGTACTAATGTACAGTCACAGAATCCTTATGCAGGAGAGTCTGGGAGCGAGGTACTTTCATCATTGTCTTCTCCCGAGGAACTCTACAGAGAACCTCCAGCACCGCAGAGGCTCCCTTTACCACAGCATAACTTCCACAGTGGCACGCAGCCCATGAATTCTGATGGTCAACAACATGATCAGCTTGTGATGCAGCGTATAGTCAAACAAGGTAGTCCTTCTCTCGTCACACTAGGAACGAAGGAGCCCAAGTCACCTGTTGCAGTGAATCACATCCCTACTACAAAAAGTGCCTTTGCTCCTAAAGCCCATAGTTTTGGCAGAGGTAAAGGCGGTGCTTTTAGCTCAATCGGAAGGGGGAAAGCGAAAGGAAATTAGAATGTTAGCCTGTACACATCAGGAAGAAATTAGGTGTCTATTTCGCCTTCTGATTAAATGTCCTGTACCTTTGTAGGATCACGTGCTATGTCACAATTACCATGAATTCTTGGAAATTCAGGCCACTATAATTATTTTATAAAATAATTAAAGGGAAATCTGGGCCACATAGAACCCATAAAAATCATAATTATTAAAGTGTCCCAAATAATTGAGAATTTATGGTAATGATTATTTCAGAAAGGGTCTTATAGCCCAAAATACATGTACATGTACATGCCATAATTGTGATGGAATACCCTTGATGAAGTACTTGATATTCATTGTAACCTCAATCACAGTTTGTCTTCTATGACTTTTCGATGTCTTAATTATAAATAACCAATTCCCAGTGACCAATATGGGTGTTTCCATGTCTTCCATGGTTCATAATGATGCTTTTCATATTGAAATAATTATTGCGGGAACACTAATTAGTGTCCCTAAAGTCAGTCTATTTGCTTACGTTTGTGAGATATTGAGTTCTCTATGGCTACACATATTAGCCACAAAAGTTCATTTTGATCACTGCCTGTAATCTCAAGTAAAATACAGACATTTAGTTCCTGTATCAGTTGACAGGACGTCTGCCAGTGACTGGTTGTACAAACACCCATGGATAACTTGTCTAAAAAAAGCCAAGCACAGAAATGACCCATGTAGCATGCAAATCAAAGCTACGTTCAGTTGTGAGGTCATCCATGCGTCCATTCCCAGGAAACTTAGTGGTGATCGGATGTGCGGTCATATACTATGCCCTGGGTGCCCACGCATTTAGTGCAGGAATTAAATGTCTGCACTGTACATAGAAGTTAAAGGAAAGGAAAGACTTGATAGGAACAGCACTTTTAAGACAAGTACTGGTATTGTAAATGTTGCATAAAACCGATGTTGAATTATTTAGATTATAGTTTTGTACCTTGCAGTATTATAAAGGATTTATTTTTGCAAATTCAACATACACAACAGTGAAAAGAGACACAAGGTGTTTATATTTGGGTTTCTTCATAAGGATAAAGACTAGAAGAAGGTTATATGCAATTGGATTGAACTGATATGACATTCTCTTGTCATTTGGTTTATTGGAGTGATCATGCACATCAAAATCATTTTCTAGATGTAAAATACTTCTGAAAATAACCTTGGAATAAAGTTTGATCTTGAGAAATATTTCAAGCAAGGTTGTTTTTGGAATTTGGATACTGGGTACCCAAAATTGGTAATTGTAAAATTTTCAGGTGTTTTATTTTTTTAGAGTTATTGTAAGAACTCTAAAATGTACAGAAAAGGCAAAATATAATTATGCTATGCCATGGGAATTATATTGAGGTGAAAATATTCAAATAATGGCTAGGAATAGGCATTTTGAGTGATTCTTCACCCAAAGATTTAGATACCCTGATATGTGATTTTTGAGGGTTCGAGTGTTCTAATGACATCCAGACAGACATCTTAGAACTATGGCCAATACAAAATGATATAAAAAAGCTGGAAAAAAATGACTAAAACCCTGGCACATGGGTACTCATCTTAGAGTACTCAGCGAGAGCATTCCAATGAATACCAACATGACAGGGTTTAGATGGTTTTCAAAAATCTTTGCGTCATTGTCTTTCGGACGAAACGTGCCTCAGCATTAGAAGGGTTAAGATATGAAGTAGCTCTTACAAAAGAACTCGCCATGCTAGCACTGAGCTAGGTGGTAGAGGGATTTGTGTTGTGGGATCTGGATGCACTTTCCCTGTCGTATCAGGTTCCTTATTGTATTAATCATGCCATGTGTATTTTTACCACTGAATCAAATATTTTAATGTAAATTGACAAGGATGATTCTTAAGTGTTATGTGATCAAAATTTATTTTGATTGATAGCTTATGTGCAAGATTTGTATGGTTCTCGTTACAATGGTTCTCTTTACAAGATATTTCATTTAAAAATGCTACATGTGGCACAAAGTATTGGATACAGTGTTAATATTGCAGCAGTTTAAAAAATGTGTACTTAGCGCATCCCTGGAGTCGGCATCTTTTAAGTTGTGCATCATTATTTGGACACTCTGACACCATAACTTGTCATTCAGTACGCAAAAATTAAACTGCCCATAAAAGGCAGCTGCCTGCGAGTGTATTACTTTATATGCGCAAAAAATGTGGTATACCTTACTTGCTAGAGATTTTTTAGCTAGAAATGGCCTCATAAGTAAGTGGTTAGAACTTGAGTATGGTTCTTAATTCATTGTCTGCAATTCTAAAATCCAGGAATTAGATGAAGAATGTAGTTTCTGATATGGAAAGTGTCTTAAATTCTTGAAATCTGAGAGATTTAATCAGCCGGTATACTGATTGATATAAAATGTGTATAAAACATATTACGTCATCTGAATGTTTTAAAGAATGTCTCTATCATTGTAGATGTACCCTATGGGTGGCTTGCAAAGTAGCGAAATTTACCTATAAACATATGGCAAATGCTACGATACTCTCACACCATACTTATACAGTGCAAACATTTGATTCTTACACTTAATGCATGGGCATACCTGATATTATACACAATGCCCAGTTGCCACCTGTAATGTCACAGGTAAGGAATTTTGATAGGCGGCTATTGTTTATATGCATGGCTAATAACATTGCCCAGGTAGCTATGACGATCAGGCAACTGTTTGTTTGGTTACTGGAACACCACCGGTTGACTGGTGCAAGAATCTAATGTCTCAACTCGACATGTAAGTGGAATTTGAGGTTTGTGGTAGGAGGAACTGTTTTGTTGATTACTTTTTCTCATGACTAAGAAATTAGATAATTGTTTTGGTGTTCTCATCACAAAGAAATCAAATTATTATTTTGATGTCATTCTTGTTCTCATCACTAAAGATTAGATTATTGTTTTGGTGTCATTCTTTGAGTTATTCTCAGTGCAAATTATGATATCTGAATTGCTTAGGTTTATTCATATTTTTTCTTGTTAAAAGACACCTCAGTTGCACAAATAATTTGGCTAGGCTTTCTTTTCTTTAGTTTTGGCATAATTGGTTAAAAGTAATGTACTTACTTGAATTATCATTGGAAATGCCATCTGATAATCAAATGTCATTGGTGATAATAATACTAAGACAATAACTAGAGTTTTTCCCACTGCCTAACACACTTGCATGAATTCATCCGAGCTCTACACTAACAGTGAATCGCTGGCCCCAGACCAGTAAAAATTCCAAAAAAATGACTTGGGGCCAGTAAAAACAGAGTTCAACTGGTCCTATAGGGCCAGTAAACATTAAGAGACATTCTTGTCAACAAGCTTTACCCCACATCAGGCACATAAAATGCCTGATAATGTCATGAGTAAAATTTCTAGGACATGTGAAAATTATGAAGGACCAGTAGATCCTAGGTTCACTGTTCCTACAGGGCCAGTTACTTTTTAAGTTAGCGTCGAGGCCAGTTGATAGAGATAAATTAATATGTCAGTAGGTTAATTTCATTTGTTTCTTTATTTAAGTAAAATTTGAGATTTGTAAGAGGAAAATACTTTTGTAGGCCAGTTACTTTTACCATCAGTGAGTGGTATTTTTGTCAATAATTTGGTGGTAATTTTAGTTCTAAGTTGAATCAGTATGGTTATATACTCATAAGAAGTCCCCAAGGCCTTATCTTAATTTTATGTTGGAATTTTAGAATTACTTCATTTTATTACAGAAATGTTTTATCAAAACATGTCCACTGTTTTCAATTGTGATTGTTTGCCTATCCAGTATTCTGTTTCTAGTCATCAAGGAAACTATTGTCATTATTTTAAAACGTCAGACAATTCCCATTATACCTGTTCTTATTTTGATATTTTTGAAATAAATACTTGTCCAATAAGCTTCTGTTTGATGTTGTCTTTACAAGTCGCATTAAAGTATATATATATATATATATATATATATATATATATATATATATATATATATATATATATATATATATATATATATATACATATATATATGCACATACACACACACATATATAGAGAGAGAAATACCATTGTTAAGTTGTCAGTGCGCTTCTCAACTTGACAAGCAATGTGACATTGGAAATGAACTCAAACTTTACTGTCACACATTCCCTTATTTTACATCAGTCAAATCTTACTAAGTGCATATTGAAACAAATGAAAAGGTATTCAGGCACCGACATAAGTACTAGCCTGCTTGCTCTGGTAAGTGAATTTTTGGAAAAAGGGCTTTCGGGCAAGTGCATTTTAGTTTTCACTTGCCCGAATTGGCAAGCTGATTTTCTGAACATTACGCACATTTTTAAATATTAAATTGCCCAAATATCCAGAAATATACAAATAATGCAACAAAACTGAAAAGAAAATGGTATATCATTCATATCTTTAAATCCATGATAAGCAATACATGTCTTTCTAGAGCATAAGTTATAACTTATTTCAGGCAAGTCCAAAATTATTTCGGGCAAGTAAAAATACTAAACTACTTGCCCGGCATCGCAAGTTAGTTCTAAAATTATGTTGGTGCCTGCTATTTGCCAACTGTCAGCCATATTCCAAACAATATGTTTTCTGTGACACCTGTAGTCCTTTCTAAAGTATTTCTCCGTCTTTAAACGCTGATGAGGCATTTCTGGAATAGAAAAGTGATTAAATATTGAATAGTTGAGTTAACTTGCATATGCCACTACCGTATTCGCCCTAATAAGCGCACCTCCCCCCCCCCCCCCCTTTTTTTCACGGTTAGAGGGGAAATGGCCAGCCCAATTGTCATGAAAAACTCATAAAACTACCCCCCCTCCCCCCCCCAGAAGTAGTAAGAAAAGCAAAATCACATACCTTTCCTCTTGCCGTGTCTGCAAACCAGCACTGAATTCTGCCAATTCCTTCGCGCTCCAACTGTTCATATTCGCTGCATGATTGTACTATTGACCAATTAACGATCTTTTCACATGCGGCAAACGTCTAAACAAACTGAACAGCGAGAACGCAAAGGTGCAATAACGGCCAATACGCTCCGACACGCAATCATTGAGGTGTGCGGTAAAACGGAAGATTGCCAACATCCCTTCTACAGAAAATTTTCCCAACCTTCCCGCACCGTGCGGTTAATCGGGCGCATACGGTATATTAATCATGATATTAACCTGAGACCGGTACAACAGAGGGATAGAAATAAATAAATGGGTAGTGACGAACATCTAAAGATCTATGAACCAGATACGACTTTTGTTTCATATCCCTATGAGCAATCATAGTTCCAGTCACAACTAATGGCTTAGGTGCAAAATCCCCCCAACCCTATTATCACCAACATATCAGACCATCACGGACTAACCATGGTACGCAACCAAAACCTATCATAAGTAATTTGTTTAACTTACTCAACCAATGATAAGAATTAAGAAAATCACCCCAGAGAATTTTAAAAAATAACACTAATTAGTGTCCCTAAAGTCAGTCTATTTGCTTACGTTTGTGAGATATTGAGTTCTCTATGGCTACACATATTAGCCACAAAAGTTCATTTTGATCACTGCCTGTAATCTCAAGTAAAATACAGACATTTAGTTCCTGTATCAGTTGACAGGACGTCTGCCAGTGACTGGTTGTACAAACACCCATGGATAACTTGTCTAAAAAAAGCCAAGCACAGAAATGACCCATGTAGCATGCAAATCAAAGCTACGTTCAGTTGTGAGGTCATCCATGCGTCCATTCCCAGGAAACTTAGTGGTGATCGGATGTGCGGTCATATACTATGCCCTGGGTGCCCACGCATTTAGTGCAGGAATTAAATGTCTGCACTGTACATAGAAGTTAAAGGAAAGGAAAGACTTGATAGGAACAGCACTTTTAAGACAAGTACTGGTATTGTAAATGTTGCATAAAACCGATGTTGAATTATTTAGATTATAGTTTTGTACCTTGCAGTATTATAAAGGATTTATTTTTGCAAATTCAACATACACAACAGTGAAAAGAGACACAAGGTGTTTATATTTGGGTTTCTTCATAAGGATAAAGACTAGAAGAAGGTTATATGCAATTGGATTGAACTGATATGACATTCTCTTGTCATTTGGTTTATTGGAGTGATCATGCACATCAAAATCATTTTCTAGATGTAAAATACTTCTGAAAATAACCTTGGAATAAAGTTTGATCTTGAGAAATATTTCAAGCAAGGTTGTTTTTGGAATTTGGATACTGGGTACCCAAAATTGGTAATTGTAAAATTTTCAGGTGTTTTATTTTTTTAGAGTTATTGTAAGAACTCTAAAATGTACAGAAAAGGCAAAATATAATTATGCTATGCCATGGGAATTATATTGAGGTGAAAATATTCAAATAATGGCTAGGAATAGGCATTTTGAGTGATTCTTCACCCAAAGATTTAGATACCCTGATATGTGATTTTTGAGGGTTCGAGTGTTCTAATGACATCCAGACAGACATCTTAGAACTATGGCCAATACAAAATGATATAAAAAAGCTGGAAAAAAATGACTAAAACCCTGGCACATGGGTACTCATCTTAGAGTACTCAGCGAGAGCATTCCAATGAATACCAACATGACAGGGTTTAGATGGTTTTCAAAAATCTTTGCGTCATTGTCTTTCGGACGAAACGTGCCTCAGCATTAGAAGGGTTAAGATATGAAGTAGCTCTTACAAAAGAACTCGCCATGCTAGCACTGAGCTAGGTGGTAGAGGGATTTGTGTTGTGGGATCTGGATGCACTTTCCCTGTCGTATCAGGTTCCTTATTGTATTAATCATGCCATGTGTATTTTTACCACTGAATCAAATATTTTAATGTAAATTGACAAGGATGATTCTTAAGTGTTATGTGATCAAAATTTATTTTGATTGATAGCTTATGTGCAAGATTTGTATGGTTCTCTTTACAATGGTTCTCTTTACAAGATATTTCATTTAAAAATGCTACATGTGGCACAAAGTATTGGATACAGTGTTAATATTGCAGCAGTTTAAAAAATGTGTACTTAGCGCATCCCTGGAGTCTGCATCTTTTAAGTTGTGCATCATTATTTGGACACTCTGACACCATAACTTGTCATTCAGTACGCAAAAATTAAACTGCCCATAAAAGGCAGCTGCCTGCGAGTGTATTACTTTATATGCGCAAAAAATGTGGTATACCTTACTTGCTAGAGATTTTTTAGCTAGAAATGGCCTCATAAGTAAGTGGTTAGAACTTGAGTATGGTTCTTAATTCATTGTCTGCAATTCTAAAATCCAGGAATTAGATGAAGAATGTAGTTTCTGATATGGAAAGTGTCTTAAATTCTTGAAATCTGAGAGATTTAATCAGCCGGTATACTGATTGATATAAAATGTGTATAAAACATATTACGTCATCTGAATGTTTTAAAGAATGTCTCTATCATTGTAGATGTACCCTATGGGTGGCTTGCAAAGTAGCGAAATTTACCTATAAACATATGGCAAATGCTACGATACTCTCACACCATACTTATACAGTGCAAACATTTGATTCTTACACTTAATGCATGGGCATACCTGATATTATACACAATGCCCAGTTGCCACCTGTAATGTCACAGGTAAGGAATTTTGATAGGCGGCTATTGTTTATATGCATGGCTAATAACATTGCCCAGGTAGCTATGACGATCAGGCAACTGTTTGTTTGGTTACTGGAACACCACCGGTTGACTGGTGCAAGAATCTAATGTCTCAACTCGACATGTAAGTGGAATTTGAGGTTTGTGGTAGGAGGAACTGTTTTGTTGATTACTTTTTCTCATGACTAAGAAATTAGATAATTGTTTTGGTGTTCTCATCACAAAGAAATCAAATTATTATTTTGATGTCATTCTTGTTCTCATCACTAAAGATTAGATTATTGTTTTGGTGTCATTCTTTGAGTTATTCTCAGTGCAAATTATGATATCTGAATTGCTTAGGTTTATTCATATTTTTTCTTGTTAAAAGACACCTCAGTTGCACAAATAATTTGGCTAGGCTTTCTTTTCTTTAGTTTTGGCATAATTGGTTAAAAGTAATGTACTTACTTGAATTATCATTGGAAATGCCATCTGATAATCAAATGTCATTGGTGATAATAATACTAAGACAATAACTAGAGTTTTTCCCACTGCCTAACACACTTGCATGAATTCATCCGAGCTCTACACTAACAGTGAATCGCTGGCCCCAGACCAGTAAAAATTCCAAAAAAATGACTTGGGGCCAGTAAAAACAGAGTTCAACTGGTCCTATAGGGCCAGTAAACATTAAGAGACATTCTTGTCAACAAGCTTTACCCCACATCAGGCACATAAAATGCCTGATAATGTCATGAGTAAAATTTCTAGGACATGTGAAAATTATGAAGGACCAGTAGATCCTAGGTTCACTGTTCCTACAGGGCCAGTTACTTTTTAAGTTAGCGTCGAGGCCAGTTGATAGAGATAAATTAATATGTCAGTAGGTTAATTTCATTTGTTTCTTTATTTAAGTAAAATTTGAGATTTGTAAGAGGAAAATACTTTTGTAGGCCAGTTACTTTTACCATCAGTGAGTGGTATTTTTGTCAATAATTTGGTGGTAATTTTAGTTCTAAGTTGAATCAGTATGGTTATATACTCATAAGAAGTCCCCAAGGCCTTATCTTAATTTTATGTTGGAATTTTAGAATTACTTCATTTTATTACAGAAATGTTTTATCAAAACATGTCCACTGTTTTCAATTGTGATTGTTTGCCTATCCAGTATTCTGTTTCTAGTCATCAAGGAAATGATTGTCATTATTTTAAAACGTCAGACAATTCCCATTATACCTGTTCTTATTTTGATATTTTTGAAATAAATACTTGTCCAATAAGCTTCTGTTTGATGTTGTCTTTACAAGTCGCATTAAAGTATATATATATATATATATATATATATATATATATATATATATATATATATATATATATATATATATATATATATATACATATATATATGCACATACACACACACATATATAGAGAGAGAAATACCATTGTTAAGTTGTCAGTGCGCTTCTCAACTTGACAAGCAATGTGACATTGGAAATGAACTCAAACTTTACTGTCACACATTCCCTTATTTTACATCAGTCAAATCTTACTAAGTGCATATTGAAACAAATGAAAAGGTATTCAGGCACCGACATAAGTACTAGCCTGCTTGCTCTGGTAAGTGAATTTTTGGAAAAAGGGCTTTCGGGCAAGTGCATTTTAGTTTTCACTTGCCCGAATTGGCAAGCTGATTTTCTGAACATTACGCACATTTTTAAATATTAAATTGCCCAAATATCCAGAAATATACAAATAATGCAACAAAACTGAAAAGAAAATGGTATATCATTCATATCTTTAAATCCATGATAAGCAATACATGTCTTTCTAGAGCATAAGTTATAACTTATTTCAGGCAAGTCCAAAATTATTTCGGGCAAGTAAAAATACTAAACTACTTGCCCGGCATCGCAAGTTAGTTCTAAAATTATGTTGGTGCCTGCTATTTGCCAACTGTCAGCCATATTCCAAACAATATGTTTTCTGTGACACCTGTAGTCCTTTCTAAAGTATTTCTCCGTCTTTAAACGCTGATGAGGCATTTCTGGAATAGAAAAGTGATTAAATATTGAATAGTTGAGTTAACTTGCATATGCCACTACCGTATTCGCCCTAATAAGCGCACCTCCCCCCCCCCCCCCCTTTTTTTCACGGTTAGAGGGGAAATGGCCAGCCCAATTGTCATGAAAAACTCATAAAACTACCCCCCCTCCCCCCCCCAGAAGTAGTAAGAAAAGCAAAATCACATACCTTTCCTCTTGCCGTGTCTGCAAACCAGCACTGAATTCTGCCAATTCCTTCGCGCTCCAACTGTTCATATTCGCTGCATGATTGTACTATTGACCAATTAACGATCTTTTCACATGCGGCAAACGTCTAAACAAACTGAACAGCGAGAACGCAAAGGTGCAATAACGGCCAATACGCTCCGACACGCAATCATTGAGGTGTGCGGTAAAACGGAAGATTGCCAACATCCCTTCTACAGAAAATTTTCCCAACCTTCCCGCACCGTGCGGTTAATCGGGCGCATACGGTATATTAATCATGATATTAACCTGAGACCGGTACAACAGAGGGATAGAAATAAATAAATGGGTAGTGACGAACATCTAAAGATCTATGAACCAGATACGACTTTTGTTTCATATCCCTATGAGCAATCATAGTTCCAGTCACAACTAATGGCTTAGGTGCAAAATCCCCCCAACCCTATTATCACCAACATATCAGACCATCACGGACTAACCATGGTACGCAACCAAAACCTATCATAAGTAATTTGTTTAACTTACTCAACCAATGATAAGAATTAAGAAAATCACCCCAGAGAATTTTAAAAAATAACACTAATTAGTGTCCCTAAAGTCAGTCTATTTGCTTACGTTTGTGAGATATTGAGTTCTCTATGGCTACACATATTAGCCACAAAAGTTCATTTTGATCACTGCCTGTAATCTCAAGTAAAATACAGACATTTAGTTCCTGTATCAGTTGACAGGACGTCTGCCAGTGACTGGTTGTACAAACACCCATGGATAACTTGTCTAAAAAAAGCCAAGCACAGAAATGACCCATGTAGCATGCAAATCAAAGCTACGTTCAGTTGTGAGGTCATCCATGCGTCCATTCCCAGGAAACTTAGTGGTGATCGGATGTGCGGTCATATACTATGCCCTGGGTGCCCACGCATTTAGTGCAGGAATTAAATGTCTGCACTGTACATAGAAGTTAAAGGAAAGGAAAGACTTGATAGGAACAGCACTTTTAAGACAAGTACTGGTATTGTAAATGTTGCATAAAACCGATGTTGAATTATTTAGATTATAGTTTTGTACCTTGCAGTATTATAAAGGATTTATTTTTGCAAATTCAACATACACAACAGTGAAAAGAGACACAAGGTGTTTATATTTGGGTTTCTTCATAAGGATAAAGACTAGAAGAAGGTTATATGCAATTGGATTGAACTGATATGACATTCTCTTGTCATTTGGTTTATTGGAGTGATCATGCACATCAAAATCATTTTCTAGATGTAAAATACTTCTGAAAATAACCTTGGAATAAAGTTTGATCTTGAGAAATATTTCAAGCAAGGTTGTTTTTGGAATTTGGATACTGGGTACCCAAAATTGGTAATTGTAAAATTTTCAGGTGTTTTATTTTTTTAGAGTTATTGTAAGAACTCTAAAATGTACAGAAAAGGCAAAATATAATTATGCTATGCCATGGGAATTATATTGAGGTGAAAATATTCAAATAATGGCTAGGAATAGGCATTTTGAGTGATTCTTCACCCAAAGATTTAGATACCCTGATATGTGATTTTTGAGGGTTCGAGTGTTCTAATGACATCCAGACAGACATCTTAGAACTATGGCCAATACAAAATGATATAAAAAAGCTGGAAAAAAATGACTAAAACCCTGGCACATGGGTACTCATCTTAGAGTACTCAGCGAGAGCATTCCAATGAATACCAACATGACAGGGTTTAGATGGTTTTCAAAAATCTTTGCGTCATTGTCTTTCGGACGAAACGTGCCTCAGCATTAGAAGGGTTAAGATATGAAGTAGCTCTTACAAAAGAACTCGCCATGCTAGCACTGAGCTAGGTGGTAGAGGGATTTGTGTTGTGGGATCTGGATGCACTTTCCCTGTCGTATCAGGTTCCTTATTGTATTAATCATGCCATGTGTATTTTTACCACTGAATCAAATATTTTAATGTAAATTGACAAGGATGATTCTTAAGTGTTATGTGATCAAAATTTATTTTGATTGATAGCTTATGTGCAAGATTTGTATGGTTCTCTTTACAATGGTTCTCTTTACAAGATATTTCATTTAAAAATGCTACATGTGGCACAAAGTATTGGATACAGTGTTAATATTGCAGCAGTTTAAAAAATGTGTACTTAGCGCATCCCTGGAGTCTGCATCTTTTAAGTTGTGCATCATTATTTGGACACTCTGACACCATAACTTGTCATTCAGTACGCAAAAATTAAACTGCCCATAAAAGGCAGCTGCCTGCGAGTGTATTACTTTATATGCGCAAAAAATGTGGTATACCTTACTTGCTAGAGATTTTTTAGCTAGAAATGGCCTCATAAGTAAGTGGTTAGAACTTGAGTATGGTTCTTAATTCATTGTCTGCAATTCTAAAATCCAGGAATTAGATGAAGAATGTAGTTTCTGATATGGAAAGTGTCTTAAATTCTTGAAATCTGAGAGATTTAATCAGCCGGTATACTGATTGATATAAAATGTGTATAAAACATATTACGTCATCTGAATGTTTTAAAGAATGTCTCTATCATTGTAGATGTACCCTATGGGTGGCTTGCAAAGTAGCGAAATTTACCTATAAACATATGGCAAATGCTACGATACTCTCACACCATACTTATACAGTGCAAACATTTGATTCTTACACTTAATGCATGGGCATACCTGATATTATACACAATGCCCAGTTGCCACCTGTAATGTCACAGGTAAGGAATTTTGATAGGCGGCTATTGTTTATATGCATGGCTAATAACATTGCCCAGGTAGCTATGACGATCAGGCAACTGTTTGTTTGGTTACTGGAACACCACCGGTTGACTGGTGCAAGAATCTAATGTCTCAACTCGACATGTAAGTGGAATTTGAGGTTTGTGGTAGGAGGAACTGTTTTGTTGATTACTTTTTCTCATGACTAAGAAATTAGATAATTGTTTTGGTGTTCTCATCACAAAGAAATCAAATTATTATTTTGATGTCATTCTTGTTCTCATCACTAAAGATTAGATTATTGTTTTGGTGTCATTCTTTGAGTTATTCTCAGTGCAAATTATGATATCTGAATTGCTTAGGTTTATTCATATTTTTTCTTGTTAAAAGACACCTCAGTTGCACAAATAATTTGGCTAGGCTTTCTTTTCTTTAGTTTTGGCATAATTGGTTAAAAGTAATGTACTTACTTGAATTATCATTGGAAATGCCATCTGATAATCAAATGTCATTGGTGATAATAATACTAAGACAATAACTAGAGTTTTTCCCACTGCCTAACACACTTGCATGAATTCATCCGAGCTCTACACTAACAGTGAATCGCTGGCCCCAGACCAGTAAAAATTCCAAAAAAATGACTTGGGGCCAGTAAAAACAGAGTTCAACTGGTCCTATAGGGCCAGTAAACATTAAGAGACATTCTTGTCAACAAGCTTTACCCCACATCAGGCACATAAAATGCCTGATAATGTCATGAGTAAAATTTCTAGGACATGTGAAAATTATGAAGGACCAGTAGATCCTAGGTTCACTGTTCCTACAGGGCCAGTTACTTTTTAAGTTAGCGTCGAGGCCAGTTGATAGAGATAAATTAATATGTCAGTAGGTTAATTTCATTTGTTTCTTTATTTAAGTAAAATTTGAGATTTGTAAGAGGAAAATACTTTTGTAGGCCAGTTACTTTTACCATCAGTGAGTGGTATTTTTGTCAATAATTTGGTGGTAATTTTAGTTCTAAGTTGAATCAGTATGGTTATATACTCATAAGAAGTCCCCAAGGCCTTATCTTAATTTTATGTTGGAATTTTAGAATTACTTCATTTTATTACAGAAATGTTTTATCAAAACATGTCCACTGTTTTCAATTGTGATTGTTTGCCTATCCAGTATTCTGTTTCTAGTCATCAAGGAAATGATTGTCATTATTTTAAAACGTCAGACAATTCCCATTATACCTGTTCTTATTTTGATATTTTTGAAATAAATACTTGTCCAATAAGCTTCTGTTTGATGTTGTCTTTACAAGTCGCATTAAAGTATATATATATATATATATATATATATATATATATATATATATATATATATATATATATATATATATATATACATATATATATGCACATACACACACACATATATAGAGAGAGAAATACCATTGTTAAGTTGTCAGTGCGCTTCTCAACTTGACAAGCAATGTGACATTGGAAATGAACTCAAACTTTACTGTCACACATTCCCTTATTTTACATCAGTCAAATCTTACTAAGTGCATATTGAAACAAATGAAAAGGTATTCAGGCACCGACATAAGTACTAGCCTGCTTGCTCTGGTAAGTGAATTTTTGGAAAAAGGGCTTTCGGGCAAGTGCATTTTAGTTTTCACTTGCCCGAATTGGCAAGCTGATTTTCTGAACATTACGCACATTTTTAAATATTAAATTGCCCAAATATCCAGAAATATACAAATAATGCAACAAAACTGAAAAGAAAATGGTATATCATTCATATCTTTAAATCCATGATAAGCAATACATGTCTTTCTAGAGCATAAGTTATAACTTATTTCAGGCAAGTCCAAAATTATTTCGGGCAAGTAAAAATACTAAACTACTTGCCCGGCATCGCAAGTTAGTTCTAAAATTATGTTGGTGCCTGCTATTTGCCAACTGTCAGCCATATTCCAAACAATATGTTTTCTGTGACACCTGTAGTCCTTTCTAAAGTATTTCTCCGTCTTTAAACGCTGATGAGGCATTTCTGGAATAGAAAAGTGATTAAATATTGAATAGTTGAGTTAACTTGCATATGCCACTACCGTATTCGCCCTAATAAGCGCACCTCCCCCCCCCCCTTTTTTTCACGGTTAGAGGGGAAATGGCCAGCCCAATTGTCATGAAAAACTCATAAAACTACCCCCCCTCCCCCCCCCAGAAGTAGTAAGAAAAGCAAAATCACATACCTTTCCTCTTGCCGTGTCTGCAAACCAGCACTGAATTCTGCCAATTCCTTCGCGCTCCAACTGTTCATATTCGCTGCATGATTGTACTATTGACCAATTAACGATCTTTTCACATGCGGCAAACGTCTAAACAAACTGAACAGCGAGAACGCAAAGGTGCAATAACGGCCAATACGCTCCGACACGCAATCATTGAGGTGTGCGGTAAAACGGAAGATTGCCAACATCCCTTCTACAGAAAATTTTCCCAACCTTCCCGCACCGTGCGGTTAATCGGGCGCATACGGTATATTAATCATGATATTAACCTGAGACCGGTACAACAGAGGGATAGAAATAAATAAATGGGTAGTGACGAACATCTAAAGATCTATGAACCAGATACGACTTTTGTTTCATATCCCTATGAGCAATCATAGTTCCAGTCACAACTAATGGCTTAGGTGCAAAATCCCCCCAACCCTATTATCACCAACATATCAGACCATCACGGACTAACCATGGTACGCAACCAAAACCTATCATAAGTAATTTGTTTAACTTACTCAACCAATGATAAGAATTAAGAAAATCACCCCAGAGAATTTTAAAAAATAAAATAGTCTTACATGTTTGCCTAGATGAATAGAACATGGATTGGTCGCCACAGTCCAATTACCATAGGACCCATTTTAAAGCCCTGGACACCTAATCTCGTTGAATCTATAGTCTCAGTGGACATGACGTCACTAGGAGACAAAGACCAATGAGGGCTTTCATATCTGTTTACATTAGAGGAGGCTGCTCACGCACACGCGCAGATGCATCTCTTGAGTGGTTCTGGGCTAGGAGTCGTCCTGAGGCTGTGGAGCGAGATCTGCTGGTTGCGTATCCAGTGATCGTTAATCGTGCTGTTTGTCATGATACAATCTGTGTTCTGGTGTCAAATCAAATTCCATCCTCCAGAATCTGCAAAGAGCCATGAAATGAAGTAAAATAGACCTAGTGTTATGAACTCGTCTTTTGTCTTTTTATATATATTCCTGGTCTAAAATCTCAATGTTTTTACAACCTTGAGCTTAAATTAACAATTAATGTGTACTACTTACTGAGATGAATGGAACAATGGATTGGTCGCCAGAGACCAATTACCGTATGGCCTATAGTGAAGCGCTGGACACACCTAATCCAGGGTTTTCGCCAGGATTTCAAAAGTGCCTGTCCACAACAACAATTTCAAAATTTCTGCCCGTCCACATTTAGCTACTAATCTACTTCAAATCCTTCTACCAACTACATTATATAGCCTATTATGTCAAAAAGGGCATTTTGCACTTCAGCTCTGTCCTAGAAGATGCATGGTTTCTTGGGAAATATTTGGTAATTTGGTAATTACCCTCCAAAAGTCAAAATTGAAAATTCTTCATAGAAAATTGTCCCTGTCCATAAAGGTGGTTTTCAGGAAAAGACAGGTGGGACGGGTCCTGGCATAAGTCCCTGACCTAATCTCACCATGTCTATTCTCTGTGTGAAGCTGGGAGTAGTAGACAGGGAGTGGGTACTGTGCTTGCATCCTCAAATGTCGCTGCCTCTCTATGAGTCATAGATAAGCTGTGTACCCCCATGATTGGCTGCCTGCTGGGCTTATCTCCTTGGTAACTATCTGACCTAGATAGAATGACAAGCTGCAGACCCAGTCAGCTAGTCAGTTTCTCTGCTGCTTGCTTACTGCACAGAGCATTCCATCAGTTGTGTCAAGCTGCCAGCCTCTTTCTGAAAACAATTACGTCACCAATATTTTCCCAGTCTTCGCCGCGTTACTCGAGGCACGGACACTCTAGGTACTAGCATGCTGAGGCAATGGGGTTGCGGATCAAGGGGATCCATCTCTCTGGTGTGAAGACTCACTGGGAGACAAAGACCAATCAGTGTCAGGCTTCTTTTGGCATTAATGGGTTATTTACTTCTCCAAGGCACTTGAAGAAGTGCCTCATCAACCTCTAAACAAGAGACCCAGGTACTAATAGTTTCCAGGAGATGGTTCTGGAGGAAAAGTTAGAAAGTTACCGGTGACTTGACTTGAGTAGGCATAAGTCACAGACATACTCAGGCAAAGAGGAGTGAATTTTTAATTCCCTATCTATACCACATCAGGCCTTGACATTAACTTTTTGAGGCACTTGCCCCGCGGGCAAGTGCCATGAGGCTTTCACTTGCCTGGGCTAAGTTTTACTTGCCCGGCCTCACTAGGGGTCAGGCTTCAGCTGGTAACTGAGGACTGCTGGGCTATAGGTTCACAAGTCTTCATAGATTCATAGATTTCCTGTAGATCAGAGCCAATTTTCTTCAACAATGGACTTTTAACTGGACCCGTGATCACCCGGAGTATTATGCGTCTGATAATTCCACTGGTCAGCCGGAACAGTAACTGAACAGAAGTACTTGTCCGGCGGCCAATATCACTTGTCCCGGACGACAGGACAGTGCTTAATGTCAAGCCCTGCACATAAACATTCCTCATACTGTCTTTCTTTCACTACATATAATTCCAACAAGATATTACCCCCAAGGTCTTTGTACATGTATCGGAAGGAGCCCTATTAAGAATCAGGGCCCTATTAACAATCAATTTGGTTTTCTTCCCGTGGAAATGTCATCACAAGATGTAGGATCATGATATTTCCTGTGTGAATACTAAGTGACTTTGGGGCTATAGAAAATCTAATTGAGATTATTTGATAACTAACAAATTTGGTGGAAGAAGGTAGTGATGTGATGACCAAGCCACAGACTTGAAGGCTGCAATGGCCAAAAATTGACAGCCTTCCATTTTACCACAAAAAACAAGGAACTTAAATTACTATCTAACCCTACCTAGGTTTGCCTCTTTCTTACAAATAAGAATGATTAAAAGTTAATATTCGGTCTGTTTGTAAATTCAATTAAATTGCAAAAAAAATTGGAAGTCAATTAATTTACAAAAACCATTGTTTTAGAACAAAATCAAGGTGATTCTTAATAGGGCCCTTAAATGTTTCAATAACACACATCTGAGAACCATATCTTTCAAGCCCTCAAGGAGGATCTTATTGGTGGGGGATCCACATCAACTAACCATACAGCATAAACTCAAGGACCTCACCTACCTAACAGTAGGTGGGTCTGGTATAAATTCTAAACACTGTTATTTATTTCATGAGAAACCCTCAAATTGATTTTTAATAGGGCCCTCTCCTATAACCAGGGACTTCAATGACTCTCTCTGATGTAACAAACAATTTACAAATACCTTGGATTTGAATAACAACCTCAAATCAGCTAACATGCACTTCAAAACTTTCTGATCAACACTGATAAATACAAAGTGTTTCTGCAGTTGGGCAGTTTTGGGAGTTAAGACCTTGAAAAAGAAATGACTTCCAAGAGATTTTGAGATATGATTATGAAAAACCTAATTTTTTTAGTAAAAACATGACTTGACCCATTTTTATACCAGACATTTACATAAAATTGATAGGTGTTAGTTGTGATATGCAAGCACTTAAACATCCTAAATCGATAAATCTTCATGAAATAAAAGTACAGATAGTAATCGAAGGATTCTATCTGAGACATGAGGGTGTTTCTGTGGTTCTGTCTTAGGTGATGTTTTCAAAAGTGATGCAGGCGGTCCTGCCACCTATCGTCGGACAGGCGAACTAAAACATTCATCGCTCGGGAATTTCCGTGTGGCTTCCGCTCGTGACGTCATTTCACCAATGTGGAGTAAAATGGCGGCCGTCATACGGCGTTTACATTAGTTAGGGGGATTTTCCTGAATAACTCCCAAAATGATCAGGTAAGGTTAATTTCAACTATCCAGCCTTCACTATGAAAAGGTGAGGGATCTCTTTCGTACCTTTGCTTAGCTGTGTTGCCTTGAAATTTCTCGGAATATCCCTGTTAATGTGCTGTTTGCACGTTTTTGTTTATCCAGCAATCCAGGGAAGTGTATATGTGAAAGTGATTTGTTCCTACAGAAAAGGTTGCCAATAGCCTGGTGCAAATTCGACTCAGGATAAAAAGTACTTGTGCATTTGGCCCATTATACAATTTACATGGATAAGTCATCGAAGTAAAGCAAGGAATGGTTTATGTACTTTGGAAAACATGGCGAAATTGTGAGAAGTTTGCCTGACTGGAGTGGAGGGTGGAGTCTGGAGACAGCCTTTCTGTACATGTACAATGTACACCCTACCACAGGGTAGGCAAAAGGAAAGGAAGGCTAGCATTAAAATGAACCATGATTTGTTCATCACATCCAAGATTTACATATTGTGGAAATTTTGTAGCCAGTGCTTTCACATCATGCATTGTTCAATTTTGTCTGAAAAATCATAGAATCATTCTGGTTAAATGTGTATTGTGTGATTCTCTTGAGTAAAAGATCTAAAGAAATTACACTTGTGTCATGTCAATATTAAAGCTTTCATGTTTAAACATATTTGGCAGGCTTGTGGCTAAATAGTTATGTAAAACAAATAGCTTGTTCAGCTGCATGCTTTTCAAATAACCTCAACCTGTTTGCCTTGGCCACAGACTGGGAATGTCTTCTTTGTGATCTACCGACATCACTTGGACAACAGTGTACTGGCACATTCTCTTTGAGAACAGCTAAGCCTGACTTGTGGCCAGCTAGCAGAGCATCATTTGGACACCCAAACCCTCAAAAATTACCCCGTAGTATATATTGTTGTTGCCCTTGAAAAATAGGACGCCCAAAAAATCTTTCAAAATCCTGGCCAAAACCCGTCACTATAATTGGGGATTGAACTAGGACAAAAGCTGTTTGTATGTATGTGAGTATATAAGATAGCCTAGATATAGGCGAGTTGTCTGATTAATAAAAAAAATCAGTAAATTCAGTATAAGATTATAGATCTCTTCCCAAAATGATGATGTGACCATTGGAAGTTTTATCACATAGCCACATTTTTCGGACTGACATGAATTGATGCAAAAATGTCAATCTCCAGCCATTTCTTTTTGCTTTTATTGATTAGTATCATTTTGACTGATTATGATAGCAATCTACAGCTGAATACTGCTCCATAAGGGTTGATTAAATGGCAACATCACTGTACACATATTGGCAGAATGAATTACTTATGAAGGTGGTGATATAGGATCTTTTTGTTGTAAACCTCACAGCTACCTCCCACACAGGAACAAGACTAACAATAGAGCCCTGCATGGCTGTGTTATTGATCTGAGGTTAGTGTTACATCCCTATAAAGGTAATATATCTGATATTTGCACCAAATGCATTTTTTACCACCATGTACTAACCACACATACTTGCTATATATATTACTTTACAAGCACTTGACCCTTATGCTGGTGGTGGCTAATTTTGGCAATACAAAATGATGCAAAAAATACTTTAAAATGACTGAAACCCTGGCACATGGGTAGTCATCTGACAGTACTCAGCGAGAGCTACCCAATGTATACCTAAATGGCAGGGTTTAGATATTTTTCAAAAATCTGTTCGTCCTATGCTCTGAACATTGAAAGTAGCCTCAGCATGAGAGGGGTTTTAAAATTGTTGTAAGGCTCATAACTAGGAGTGTAATCGATACCAAGGCATCGGGTGGAATCGCCGATCCCATGGAAAAGATCGCTATAAAATCTCATATCGATCATTCCGATTCTGGAATTGACAAATGGTTGATACTAATTGATAGTCATTTTGTCATCATATTGCAATGCAATAAAATGACTAAGTAATGAGACAACACCAGTCAGTAGCTCAGTGTGCCAGGTCATCTAATCTACTACCTAAAAAAGAAAGTATAGTGTGGGAATGTTAAAATTGTGAAGCATCTGATACAGTTTTTCACCAAAATGCTATGATTCTTCTCCCTGTATATGCCGTTAGGAATCGGAAAGTATCGGAAAAAACATTACCGATTCCAATTCCAAACCTTGGATACCGATCACACTCCTACTCATAGTCTCATGTAAACAAAGGTCTGATTTCATAAGACTGCTGAGACAGTTTCCTTAAATATGAAACTCTTGGTGGGCCCCTTATGACATAAACATGGCACTGAATCTGTCCACTGGCCTTAGGATTGATGTTCCTATGTATCAAATATTTCAATTGCTATTTGAATTCTATGGATAGATTATCTACCAGGGTGTTTCTCATGGAATGTAATTATTTCTGTTAATGTCAGAAAACATTTGTCTAGTGGGATGTTTCTGATAAAATATTTGAATTATTGTTTATATAACCGAAGCCCACTGTCCAGTGGGATGTTGTTTTAGGTGATCGTGGAACTACCGTTTATCTTAGGAAGTCTTTGATGGCAGTGGGCTATCAGGGTGTGTGCCTGTATGAGTGTGGAGATATGGATTAATGTGGCCAGGATCAGCATTACTAATGTAGTTAGTCTATCTCTTATCACTGTGCTGACCACTGCTAATGGATTGATATGACAGGCACCTGTGGTGAGCTGCAGAACGCCCCCCAGGCATTCACAGATACACGGCAGTCACCCAAAGGCTCACAGGATCTAAGGAAATGGAATAAATGATATTCACATGTCAGCAATATCTGCTTAATCAAAGGATCTTAGCTCGGCATGAGTGAGTGAGGAGGTAACTGTCAGTGTCAATGGATGGATTACTACCGACTTGAAATAAAGATTATCTATCTATCTATGGATTGCATTGGAAAGACTGGGAAAGCAGGAGCAGTGGTGAGTGTTGCTAAGTGAGGAGTTCTGACCAAATGGAATTATTAAAAGCAAATGGCATGAATGATATTGAATATGTCTCCAATATCAGCTGTTATCAAAGGATCTCAGCTCTGCACGACTGAGGGGATAGGTAATCCATGTCAAAGAATGGATTGCATGGGTAAGACTGGGAAATCATGAGCAGTAATGATAGTTCAAAATTAAGAGTTCTGACCAAATAGGATATGAAAAGGAACTGTCATAAATGTAGGGCTGTCATTGATAACGCCCGTATCGATGAATCGACAAAAAAAACTTATCGATATCGAAGAAGGCACAACATATCGATTCATATGCAAATTAGGTAAATAAACTATTTTTCAGGAAAACACAGCTTGAACAACACATAAATTCCCCACTACAACTGTGTTTGCCATTCCATTTATCCTTGAATTCACACAGATGAATGGGTATGTGTTAGGGCTGTGATCAATAGGTCAAAAAATCACCCCAAATGCGAAGTACAACCATTCCTCATAAGCACATTGCTGGTTTTCATTCATTTTGAATTTGATCGAATCGAAGTAGCATATCGGTAATAATTTTGTCAATTATCGAATCGATAAATATTTCTTACCAATGACAGCCCTACATAAATGATATTCATATGTATACAATATCAGCTGTTAGATCTAAGGGTCTTAGCTCTGCATGACTGAGTGAGCAAGAAGCTAGCTGTCAGTGTCAATGAAAGGACTGTACATGTAAAGACTGTGGGAGGACCAAAGGACTGTGCATAAGTAGGAGTTCTGACCAAATTGACATAAGAAAAGGAAATGACATAAATGATACCCACATACATATCTTCTGTTATCTGAGGATCTTAGCTCTGCACGACTGAGTGGGTAGGAAGCTATCTGTCAGTGTCAATGACAGGACTGTATTGAAAAGATTGAGTGGAAAACAGGAGAAGTAAGGATTACTGTACACATCAGAAATTTGACCACACGGATATATCCATGGGATATATATATGATAAGGAAATGGAATAAATGATATATGTGTGCAATATCTGTCCTAAACAAAAGGATCTTAACTCCACATTACTAAGTGAGTTTTGCTGTCAGTGTCAATGAAAGGGACTGTATGGGAAACTGCTGCAACTAGAAGACAGTCTGAGTAATAAGGATTGTACACCCCACAGGCCAGAGGAGGACTACATGGACAGAGGATAAGGAAATAGAATAGATGCTATTCATGTTGTGTGCATATCTGAGGTAATATAAGGATCTTAGCTCTGCATGCCTTAATGGGTATGTAACTGTCACTTTCTACATGTTAATGAATGGTCTGCATTGGAAAGACTGCGGGAGGACAAGAGTAGTAAGGAAGTTAACTGATGGTGCTAAAGTAAGGCTCCTCCAGTTCTGACCACGTGAAAAGGTGACAAGGAAATAGAGTAAATGATAGTGGTAGGAATCAGCTTGGATTTTCATGATCCATCATCAGTTAGGTACAACCGATGATCGATCATAATCAGTTGCACCCGCTTTCATCCCAGCAGCACTTATTGGCTATTTCTGCCGCTAAGTAAGTAATATTTCAGACATTTTCTGGTACTGTTTTTGGCAGAAAAACTTGGTCAAAATATGTCCAGGAAGATGTGTCAAAACACATCCTTTTTGCTGTTTATTTCGATTATAATCGATGCCAAATTTGGGGATCGTTTTAATCGAAACCCTTTCGATCCGATGATGGATTATATAATATATCATCGGATTATCACTAGTAAATGATATTTATGCCTGCAATCAGCCATATATCAAGGGGTCTAATTTTAAGTTCAGCAGAACTAGGTAGGTATCTGCCAATGTCAATGGGCTGGCTGTACGGGGGAAAAGTCATCATGAAGCTAAGAACAATAGTCCTAGCTCTGGCACCACTCATGAGTGGTGCCAGAGCTATGCGATTAGCTCATAATTATTTGGGTATTTTGCTATCAGTCAGTAAAAATCAGGGGTCACATAGGAGAGTGCTTGAAGACAAAAGCAGTCCTAATGGTGATGCTGTTAACATCTGTATATGGGTAGCTTAAGTCAGATCTATACAATAAAGGGCCACACAAGGTATATTGATTGTGTACCATGGTCTTAGCCAGCAGGGCGTCTGGGTGCCTTTTTGGACACCCAAACCCTTAAAATGAACCCTTCAGGACACCCAAATCTTTTTTGTGTGGAATTTAAAAAAATCTCAATCTCAAGCTTATAATTGAAGTTTTTCATCTCCTTATAATTCCCATGGCATTGTTTAATGATATCATGCCTTATTTTGATGAATTTATACATGTTTATGGTTGAAATATGAGTATATTGCGATGCCCCTTAAAAATTTGGACACCCAAAAATTTTACAACTGCCAATTTTAGGCACCCGGTTTCTGAATACTGGCTAAGACACTGTTGTGTACATAATGGCAGTACTTAGCAGTTAATGATGGTGCCAGCATTATGAGTTTTGTTCACAAACTGTGTATGTGGGTAGTAGGCTGAATTCAGAAATAATGATAAGGCTGTGCTGGACACAGGAATAGTGGGGGTGTACTGTGAATATGATTTGTTGGCATTATTCAGACCACATGCATTTATATGACAAGGTGATGAAATGAATGTTTATTCATGTTTGCAATGTTTGCTGTAAGCAAAGGATCTTAGCCCATGCAGGGTGCAACATAGTTTCCTAAACATTATTTGTGAGCGGGCAAGCTTTCCTCTATTGTTTACTTGCCCTACTGGAGTACTGGTACATCCACTTGCCCTGCCACTGTTAAACAAAGATGAGTTACGGGGCAAGTGGTTATGTTGTAGAGCTCAGTATTATGAGTTGTGGAGCACATTGGTATATCATGTATATATGAGTTGATTGAAGCCATTATCACTCTCTATTTGTACATAGTAAAATGTGTAATAAATAATTTGGACCATAGGTTTATGATGCTTGACAATTCATTGTTGATTTCATTGTTGTCTCTGCAGGTAGCAGCGTGGTAGGATGGGGAGTAATATGCTTTCAGACAATTCATTGTTTATTTTATTGTTGATTTCATTGTTGTCTCTGCAGGTAGCAGTGTGGTAGGATGGGGAGTAATATGCTTTCAGACAATTCATTGTTGATTTCATTGTTGTCTCTGCAGGTAGCAGCGTGGTAGGATGGGGAGTAATATGCTTTCAGACAATTCATTGTTGATTTCATTGTTGTCTCTGCAGGTAGCAGTGTGGTAGGATGGGGAGTAATATGCTTTCAGACAATTCATTGTTGATTTCATTGTTGTCTCTGCAGGTAGCAGCGTGGTAGGATGGGGAGTAATATGCTTTCAGATAATTCATTGTTGAATTCATTGTTGATTTCATTGTTGTCTCTGCAGGTAGCAGCGTGGTAGGATGGGGAGTAATATGCTTTCAGACAATTCATTGTTGAATTCATTGTTGATTTCATTTGTTGTCTCTGCAGGTAGCAGCGTGGTAGGATGGGGAGTAAGCGGATAGACATCAATACCGCAGGTCTGGAGGAGCTGGAGCAGCTCAGTGGGGTGGGGCAGTCCAAGGCCCAGGCCATCCTCGACGCCAGAAAGGTAAGTCACATTCTCAGCAATACCTAAAATACACACTATATCTTAACCCTTATGCTGCAGGCTAATTTGGTTGATCAATACAAAATGATGCAAAAATCCTGAAGAATGATTGAAACCCTGGCTCATGGGTACTCATCTGAGAGTACTCAGTGAGAGCTTATCCAACGAATACCGACATCACAGGGTTTAGATGGTTTTTAAAAATATTTGCAAAAGTTCAAAAAATCACCCCACGTGTGAACCGCCTACATGCCAAATGAGCACATTACTGGTGATGATGTAAAGATCAGCAGAACAGTTAACATAAACAAGAATCGGATTTAAGTACCATATCGGTAATTATTTTACCGCTTATCGAATCGGTAAAAAATTCTTATCAATGACAGCCCTACTACATATCCATTCTTTTATTCATCTAAGGTCTTCTGCTCCCGTTGTCCTACTTCCAGATAAAAATGTAAAATTCTGAGGGTAGCGGAGTGGAGGTCATGTACCCCTATCGGCTGGCTGTACCAGACATTACAGCATCACCTATAGTGTGATGATAGTTATCTAATGTCTGGCCAAGCCTGGCTGGAACAATGCCACTTGCCAGGCCCAACTGTTACGTAACCACCAGACCAGTACTCCTGCATACTAATCAGTGATCTTGCTTTGTCCAAATGCTCAAAGCTTAGACAAAGGGATTCATCTATGTGTGAGAGAGAGAGAGAGAGGGGGGGGAAGAGAGAGGGAGGGGAAGAGAGAGGGAGGGGAAGAGAGAGGGAGGGGAAGAGAGAGGGAGGGGAAGAGAGAGAGGGTGGGTGGGCGAGAGAGGCAGGGGAAGAGAGAGAGGGGATGAGGGAGAGAGAAAAAGAGGGGGGGAGAGAAAGAGAGGGTGAGGGATGGAGGGGGAGAGAAAGATAACGAGAGCAAGGGGGATAGGGAGAGAAAGAGAGGGGGATAGAGAGAGAGAGTAAGGGAGGGTGCGAGAGAGAGAAAGAGGGGTACAGAGAGAGTAAAATTTCAATGATCCCATTCATCTCTTTGTCTGCACTGGATTTAAACATCATAAATGTTTTAGCGCTCATCAGTATTTTTCTGTGTAGAACAAAGCAAGAGAGAGTCATGCATGTGGAACAATAGCTATTGTCTTAATCCTAGCATTCCATTGTTACCTGCTAATTGCTTTACTGACACAGGGTGAATAGAACCTGTGCCTATATGCCATGTCGCTATATTGAATATTATATTATGTATGCCATTTGTTGTCAGTATAGCACCTATGAAATATTAAGCAGCTTTGTTCAGAGGTGCATTTGCAACTATTAATTAGGGATTTATTGAGAATGTAAGATCAATAACTTGCCAGTATTGTATCTTTATGGCCTTTTCCCTGAAAGTAATGAAAATAAATAAAAGTGCCAAAAAATCCCAAACTGTTCGGCATACACTCATCCAAGGATTTTAGCTAGGAGTATCGCATGACTAAGTCATTTGGAAAGACTGATATTTTAAAATAATACTAGGGAGTCGTTACATGTTTCATTTGTGAATTTCTATAAAAATATCAATTTTGAGGAAATGATAGAAGATGTTCTCCTCATGTTAATGTTAGAACATTAATTTATTCAAAAGTAAATACACAAGTATAAGGGTTTACAATCAGAATACATGAATATGGTTGTAATCTGAGTAGTTTGTGGTCTCCTTTGAAAAGGACGATGCCCCAAAATTTTACATTATATGTAACAGTTGCTAATTTTGGGCATCCAGTTTCTGACTCCTGGCTCAGACTCTGATCTGAATGCATTGTGGTCTCCCAAGAAATATAGGACATTCAAAAGTAGCATAGGTTCCCTTTTCTATGCTTGCTTAGACGCTTTAACTTAAACACCTGAACCATTTTAAGAGAAAGTTATAAAGAACATGATTATATTGCTCCTGAGGCATAAAAAAAATAATTGTTTGTTTCCTGTAACGGTCCGGGAAAAAATAGGGTAGGTAGGTCGGTAAAAAAAAAATTTTTGCATTATTTTTTTGTCAAAAATGTGTGTTTTATGCATGATTTACGTTGATTGGGAGTTGGGAGGGCGGAAAAAACTTTAGGGTAGGGATTCTTTTGAATAAAAACTTGTTAGGGTAGGGTTTCAGGAAACAAACAACTTTTTTTTAAGGCCTGATCCTCAATTCCTCTGGCCTTGATGATAGTGGTTAAGTTGTCCTTATGAGGGCCAGATATGTTATGTACATATAACTATGCCAGTAGTGTATGCCCTGCAGTGCAGTACTATTAGTGCACACAATAGGCACAGTATTGGGTGTATCGCCTTACATTGCTCACAGCCGGTGCTGAATACCAGTCTAGACTTACAACACATGACTGGGTAAAACTGAAACAGTTTGCACTAGTAGGGATAGGTACTAGTGAACCACAAAATCTGCCTCCCCCCACCCCTGAATATTTGCACTTTCATTCCCTTTCAATCATTGCACTGTGATACCTTAAGTACATCTAGGTAAGATGACATACAGATACATAATTGCAATTATGGCATGTGACCAAATGACTCACAATAACATTTCACTGTAAATACCCTCTCGTCTGATTCTCACTACACAGCGTATGTTTGTGCAGCATACCGTACTGTTCAATAACAGGTTTACACTCTTCCGTAGTGCACAGGAAAGAAGCCTTTCAATTCCACTTCATATATCAGCTCTAAGCCATTCCAATGCTGAGACTACTTACGTCCTGAGCGAAAAGATGCAAAGAATTTTGAAAGTCATCTAAACCCTGTCCTGTTGGTATTCATTGGAAAGGTCTCGTTTAGGGGTCTTGGATGAGAACCCATGTGCCAGGGTTTCAGTCATTTTTCAGGTCTTTTGCATAATTTTGTACTGGCCAAATTAGCCACCAGCAGCATAAGGGTTAAGTTACCCGGTAGAAACACCTATGAGAAAGGAGACAGATTTTGATATGTTTCTGCTGTGTCATGGCATCATGTAAACACACTCATCATTGAAAGATACATGCAATGACACAGAGGCTATTGTGAAGTGAATACATGTCTATAGTCGTAATATGTGAAAATTGTAGTGTCTATTGAAAAATAGGACGCCTACAAATGTTGAAATTAGCAATTTTCTAAAATTGTATGTATGCGCCCTGCCCAGTTGAAAAAAATGACGTCCATATATTTTCCAAATGCCAATTTTGGGCACCCCTGTTCTTGATCCTGGCTCTGACCTTGTTTTATATGATGTTGATCCCTGTATGCGCCCTGCCCAGTTTCCTAGGAAGGCCACGTTCTACCTATCACCTCAGTAGAGTAGCATTCCTGGGCTCAACTGGGCTAAACCTGTCACTCCATCTGCACATATGTACATGTACAACATGTGAATAACAACAACAGCAGCAGCAGTGGGACTGTGGGAGCCGAGGCCCGCTTGAGACCCAGATAAATTCTCCGCGGCGATTGAGTTCCCACCAGCCACTTAACTGTGTCAATATAGGAGCACTGCACTATTGTGGTGGTGGTGGAGCCCTTGGAGAAGGGAGGTCACCAGGGGTGTTGGGCTGGGCAGGCGGGCATGTGGGGCTGGGCCGAGACCTATTAAGCACATGGTCTCTCCAGGGATTGAGCCAAGGTCTTAGCCAGGGTTTAGGAGCTGGGTGGCCAAAACATTTGTAAAATTTTTGGACGTCCAATTTTTTCAAGGGAAATCACAATATGGCCTTGAAAAAAAAATGTTTGTTTCTTGATCCGAAAAAAATATATATGGTAGGTAGGTCGGTAAAAAGAATTTTTGCATAATCTTTTGGGTCAAAAAAATGTGTTTTATGCATGTTTTACGTTGATTGGGAGTTGGGAGGGCTAGCGGAGGACTGCTGGGGTAACTGGGACAGAGGCACCCTAGGAAAGGGTGTTCATGGAGGAGGGTTCACCAGGGGTGTTGGGGTACAAGGAAGGCTAGTAGCGAGGACTGCTGGGGTAACTGGGACAGAGGCACCCTAGGAAAGGGTGTTCAGGGAGGAGGGTTCACCAGGGGTGTTGGTGTACAAGGAAGGCTAGCGGAGGACTGCTGGGGTAACTGGGACAGAGGCACCCTAGGAAAGGGTGTTCATGGAGGAGGGTTCACCAGGGGTGTTGGGGTACAAGGAAGGCTAGTAGCGAGGACTGCTGGGGTAACTGGGACAGAGGCACCCTAGGAAAGGGTGTTCATGGAGGAGGGTTCACCAGGGGTGTTGGGGTACAAGGAAGGCTAGTAGCGAGGACTGCTGGGGTAACTGGGACAGAGGCACCCTAGGAAAGGGTGTTCAGGGAGGAGGGTTCACCAGTGACATTGGGCAACAAGGCAGGGTAGCGAGGACTGCTGGGGTAACTGGGACAGAGGCACCCTAGGAAAGGGTGTTCAGGGAGGAGGGTTCACCAGTGGCATTGGGTTACAAGGCAGGGTAGCAAGGACTGCTGGGTTAACTGGGACAGAGGCACCCTAGGAAAGGGTGTTCTTGGAGCAGAGTCTTAGCCAGGACTTAGAAACTGCATGGGTGTCCAAAATTGACAATTACATGCCAGAAATTTACATTTTAAGAAATTACTCCTCCCAAAATGTGGGTGTCTTAAGGGGTGATTTTTTGGGGTTTGGGTGTCCCAAAGACCCTGCTGGCTAAGACTATGTCAGGGAGGAGGGTTCACCAGGGGCGTTGGGGTACAAGGCAGGGTAGCGAGGACTCCTAGGGTAACTGGGTGAGACCCTGCTCACAGCACAAGGTTTCCCTCAGCCTACGTGTAGTGTACAGACCCTGTGAACCATATACAAATGACCCAAATACGTATTGCTGTTAGGGCTGGGTGCAGCTTGTGTACTGTAGGGCCTGTTCTCTATGTGTGTACTTAACACCTTCCTATACACAGCCCCCTTCTCAAATACAATACAGCAAAAAAGACGGCTTCCATGTATAATATTGACTCAGTGGAACCCAATGAACAGCCAATAGTTAACCCTTTAATATGCTGCTGGTGGCTAATTTGGGCCAGATACAAAATGATGCTAAAACAGAAAAACGACTGAAACCCAAGTATATTGGTTCTCATCTAAGAGTACTCAGAGCCTTCCAATTAATACCAACACAATAGGATTTAGATGGTTTCTCAAAAAATCTTTTGTTCTTGTGCTTTTGATGAAGGATGTGTTAGTGAAATAAAGGACACATTTTGTACCAAATTGCTGTAAAATGTTTGTAATTTTGAGTCATCATGTTCATATCTGCTCTTGCTCAGTTTTAGTCTTTTTTAATACTATGATATGCCACTAATTAGCCACAAAACAATCTCTGTATCTAGAAGGTAATATCACAGTTATAGAAATAAATGAATCATCTAAGAATTTTATGAAAGAATTGCTATGTACCAGAGACCAGTCTCTCTTTGCACTATATATCTTGCATCTATGGCATGTTTATTGGTGGAGTACTATTCAAGTACAATATGTAGCCTTGCCTTTTCGCTACTGATGGCTTATTCAGTCAAAACAATAAGATGTAAAATAGCTTAGAAATGACTGGAACCCTGGCACATTGGTACTCATATGATAGATCTGATTAAAACCTTTCAAATGAATACCAACATGACAGGGTTTGGAACTTTGGACAGTTTCCAAACATTATGGGTGGAGTACTATTCAAGTGCAATACGTAGCTTGCCCTTTTCACTACTGATTGGCTCATTCAGTCAAAACAATAAGATGCAGAGAAGCTAACAAATATCTAGAACCCTGGCACATCGGCACTCATATGATAGATCTGAGTACGACCTTTTGAATGAATACCAACATGACTGGGTTTGGAGAGTTTTCAAAGATTTTTGCCGATTTAAGCCTCAGCATTGAACGGGTTAGTCTGGGAAGTTCTGTGGGAAGGATTAAGGGATTGTATATTGTTCTATACTATAGCAGCATGTGCTGTTAATTAATGAGAGGCCTTAGAGCTATTTGTATTTATCATATTCCATAGAGCACTGGAGGCTGTAGCTGGTACAAGATCTCTGGCTCTGGGAATGTATGGAGTATGGTTATGTAATACACAGGAACTCATCAGGCAGAACAAGAAACCCAGACTCATTATGTAATGTACTGTTGCCCCCTGCTGTTACTCAAGGCATAGCAACTCTACACTGTGATACTTACATGCAATTTGATACCCCCTAGTGCTGCCCTCTATACTAGCACCAAATACTATCACATTTATACTCCCTGCTGCCATGCCACACAATGATACTCACATATAACACCTACCAGTGCCAGGGGCTTAGCCGCAATGCGTCCAGCGTGTCATTTGGACACGCAGAACACTGTTTTTTGACACTCAAAAGTTTATGTCAGAATTTGCTGAAGATGACTTTTCTTATAAGATAGAAGATGTAGAAGCTGTAGTGTCACTTTTATAAGACACACAAAGCAGTATCTGGCCTAAAAAAGCAAAATATGTAAAGGTATAGGGTCTATCTTATTAGTAGTATGTATTTTGTACCACACTTTGGACACGCAAAAGTCTATGAAACCTCTATTTGGACACCCTGTTTCCAAATATCGGCTAAGACCCTGACCAGTGCTGCCCCATATACTAGAACCAATCATCAAATTCACCCTCTCTGATTGATTCAGTTGTGCACAGGACATTTTCGTGTTCAAAATGGCTTCTCTTGAGGTACCTATTGCTCTTTCTGCGGCTATTGAACTTATGGTATGAGCTTACAGGGGGAAATGGCATGATTTATTATGCTCTCTCTGCCTGGAGAAATCTCTGAAATCCCTGTACTTAGGAGCACCTGTTGGCCGTGATCAGGGGCTTAGGCAGGCTTAGCATGTACATACAATATACTTCAGGGACGTGGGTTTTACAGAGGATAGCCATAATCTATGCTTGGCCTACGTTACCATGCTTTAAACATGAGCATTAACCTATATGTTTCTGGTGGCTAATTTGGCCAATACAAAATGATGCAAAAAACCTGTAAAAAGAATTGTAACCATGGCAATGGGTACTCATCTGAGAGTGCTCAGTAAGAGCTTTCCAATGTATACCAACATGACAGGGTTTAGATGGTTTTCAAAAATCTTTGCATCCTTATGAGCACTTTGGACTAAAGTAGCCTTAGGGTTAAACATGAACATTAACAATGCCGTAGATAAAGGGTCCCAATGTGACATTTGTGAGTTAATGAGTATTGTGTATGCTGTATTATCATTGTTTATGGTTTCTCAGCTATATGGTATAGCTCTAGGTATCCCAGCTCCAATCCCACCTACTAGCACTGGCAGGCCAGGTGTCCTTAGCTGAACCTGAATCAGTGCTACAAGACAAAGAGTAGTCGAGCACAGTGCATGATTCAATATAGTAGCTGCAGCAGCAGCAGTAGTAGTGATGGTAGCAGTAGTAGAAGTAGTAGTAGTAGTAGTAGCAGTAGTAGCAGTAGTAGCAGTAGTAGTAGTAGTAGTAGTAGTAGTAGTAGTAGTAGTAGTAATATTAAAGTTAATTGTAATGGTAGTATTAGCAGTAGTATTAGTTATGTTAGTGTTAGTAGTTATGTTAGTGGTAGTAGTAGTAGTAGTAGTAGTAGTAGTAGTAGTAGTAGTAGTAGTTGTTGTAGTAGTAGTAGTGAAGTTAATTGTAATGGTAGTAGTAGCACTTACTTAGTATTAGTTATGTTAGTGGTAGTGATAGTAGTAGTAGTAGTAGTAGTAGTAGTAGTAGTAGTAGTAGTAGTAGTAGTAGTAGTAGTAAAGTTAATTGTAATGGTAGTAGTAGCAGTAGTATTAGTTATGTTAGTGGTAGTAGTTATGTTAGTGGTAGTAGTAGTAGCAGGAGCAGGAGCAGTAATAGAAGTAGTAGATGATGATTCAGTATGACTAGGTAAGCCTTACAGTGTCTGTGACTTTGAAGGGGAATCTTCCCTCCCACACTCTCCCCTGGCTTCCAGCAAGCTTTACCCGTCAATGGCTGGTCAGTATTAGTAGCAGTAGCAGTAGATGATTCAGTATGACTAGGTAAGCCTCCCAGTGTCTGTGACTTTGAAGGGGAATCCGCCCTCCCACACTCTCCCCTGGCTTCCAGCAAGCTTTACCCGTCAATGGCTGGTCAGTATTAGTAGCAGTAGCAGTAGATGATTCAGTATGACTAGGTAAGCCTCCCAGTGTCTGTGACTTTGAAGGGGAATCCGCCCTCCCACACTACCTGCTGGCAAGCTTAATACCCATCAATGGCTGGTCAGCACAGACTTGCTGACTCACACCCCTGTCTGTATCACTCCTCTTGCAGTCAGCAACTTTACATATTTGCATCTGGAATTTATGCATGGTCTGACTACCTAGAATATGACTCGTAAAAAATAGAAATATTTGAAAATACCAATAAGTGTCTGAGCATACCTACACCACTTGTGATGTGAGCTCTAAGCATTAGGCCAAGAAAAAATATTGTTTGTTTCCTGTAAGGGTCTGAAAAAAAATAGAGTACAGGGCTCGACGTTAAGGCTAGCCCTGTAGCCCCGGGCTAGTTATTGAAAGGCAGGGCTAGTAAATTCTACCTGTGAGTAGCCCTGAGGGGCTAGATAGAATTAGAATATCAGCGCTTCGAAAATTATGAAGCCCACCTTTGGCTCTGCATACCTGGATGATAATTGAACTCAATTTACCACAATACACTGTATTCTTTTCATGTTATCAACAGAGGCTATGATATCAACAGAGGTCACTATTTGAAAAGAATTGTCATTAATATCAGGGCTAGCAAAAATATTTCAGGGCTAGTAAAAGTTCCGGTAACTAGCCCTGCAGGGCTTATGAATTTTTTTCTTAATGTGGAGCCCTGGGGTAGGTAGGTCAGTAAAAACGTTTTGTTTTTTTTTTGCATTATTTTTTTTGTCAAAAATGTGTGTTTTACGCATGTTTTACGTTGATTGGGAGGTGGGAGGGCGGAAAAAACTTTAGGGTAGGGATTTTCTGAATAAAAACTTTTTATGGTAGGTTTACAGTAAACTAACTAACTTTTTTTTTAGGCCTTAGTTGGTTTATTGCAAGGCTGCAGCCAGTTAAAATTTGAATATCCTCATGATACCAGTATGTCGGGCTACTATCATTATTATCGGATCTTTGGGTGCATATTCTTAGATAATCAGGAACATTTTATTACACCTAGGCAGGGTCTTGGCCAGGATCTTGAAACTTGGTGCCCAAAATTGGCAAATGGAAAATATTTAGGCGTCCTATTTTTCAAGGAAGACCACAATATACTCAGATTACCACCATCATATCCTAATACAATGTCATGGGGATTATATTGAGGTAAAAAAACTTCAATTGTGTGCTTGAAATTGACATTTTAAGAAATGACTCACAGAAATGTTTGGTTGTCCTGAGGGGTGATTTTCGAGGGTCTGGGTGACGTGGGTGTCCAAAAGACACCCAGACACCCTGCTGGCTGAGACTATGCATTGCTCATCAGCACTGCTAACCACTACCACCCTCCCTTTAGTGTCCATAGTGGTCGTGCGGGGCATAGAGTCTCTGGCAGCTCGTGCACTGGCAGCGGGTTTCACCACAATACCGCATCATCGCTCCTCCTCGGCGAGATCAATAGGAATTCCCATACAGTGTGATTCACGATGACTGTATGCTGTGTGAGTGTGTACTGTGATGACTCCTCTACTACTAACTACTACAGCACGTGGTGGTGAGGTACGCGCTCGCGTTCCCTCGACCAGTTGCTGATAGGGTGGGGCATGGACATGGACAGCATTGTGGATTTACCAGGCTTCCAATGCTGAGGCTACTTTCATCCAAAGCACAAGGAAACAAAGATTTTCGAAAACCATGTAAACCATGTTGTGTTGGTATTCATTGGGTAGCTCTCACGCAGTACTTACTCTCAGATGAGTACCCATGTAAGGTTAAACCATTTCAATGCTGAGGCTACTTTCGTCTAAATATAAAGCACAAGGATGCAAAGATTTTTGAAAACCATCTGAACCCTGTCATCGATGGATAATCTACGAATTAACACCTATCTGAGCATCAATTATCGTTATTGATGGATAATCTACGGATTAACACCTATCTGAGCATCAATTATCATCATCGATGGATAATCTACGAATTAACACCTATCTGAGCATCAATTATCATCATCGATGGATAATCTACGAATTAACACCTATCTGAGCATCAATTATCATTATTGATGGATAATCTACGGATTAACACCTATCTGGCCATAAATTATCATTATTGATGGTAATCTACGGATTAACACCTATCTGGCCATAAATTATCATTATTGATGGTAATCTACGGATTAACACCTATCTGGCCATAAATTATCATTATTGATGGATAATCTACGGATCAACAACTATATGGCCATCAATTATCGTTATTGATGGACAATCTACGGATGAATAACTATCTGGCCATCAGTTATCGTTATTGATGGATATGTGTTGGAGCCCTCATTTCTTGGGAAACGGAACTAGCACTAGTCACCGACAATGATCCTCACGGATAATGTACAGGATTCAGGATCCTCACGGATTATGTACAGCATTCAGGATCATCATCAGGATCTAAAAGTTGTTCTCATCTGTCATGTCATCTACGAAATAGCTACGAAATGGAATATTGACAACCTTTTAAACTCGGTCAAGTTCTTTCAGTGTAATGTGTGCAAGGACTAAAAGTTATCAAGATACTTTATTTCATATACACATACATGTAGTAAAGTTGAGAAATTATTCGATAGTGTAAGATCCGATTCAAATTTGCTAGGTACCATGATTTAGACGAGCTACCATTATAATCGTAGGAGGTAGGAAAAATGTAAGTGAGCAATCAGTTGCATGATGTCTCTTGAGCCATGTCGCGTAGAATATGTTAGTTCCCTGAATGAAAGTTTTTTTAAAATCATATTCAGGTTTAAAGTTGTACAGGACTTGATTGTTATAAGTTATGACCCCATAATTTGGACATTTGTGGAAAAATGGCTTCTACTGGTCATGCTAGAATTTTGTCCAAGTAGGTTGACATAAGTCACATAGTGACTTTGCTATTTTGTTCTCATATGAAAAAATTGCAGTACTTAAATGAAACACCATGAGCTTAGAGTTAGCCAAGTAATTGGATGCAGTATATGAAATATTTGATGTACTCCGATAATTTTGTTTTCCCGGCAAATTCTTCCCCTCCTCACCTTGAGTCACTATGAGTAGTACGCTGTTTGGACATTTGTTTTTGTTACCATGGTAACCAATTAACTTGCAAATAGACTAATTGGGCTGTGCATGTGTGAGAGGTACTCAAGCGCTTAGTGCATTAGTAAGTCATCTGTTACAAACAGGGTACTTACGGGAACAGATCTGGGAACCGAGATCATCAGAGGAGTGCCATAGTAGTACACAAACCAATTACCGTTATTTCTCAGTAATTTGGGACACTTTTTAATAATTACGATTTTTATGGGTTGAGGGTGGCCCATGACCTCTGGAAATACCTTGCAGTTGTATCAGCGAGATTTAGAGCTAGGTCCATGGTTTGTGAAATGGCAACAGGTATTTTAATGTATGAGTAAGTCATCTGTTACAAACAGGGTACTTAGGGAAACAGATCTGGGCACCGAGATCAGTAGGCACGAAGAGGAGTGCCATAGCAGTACACAAACCACTTACATCTCTGCACTCTAATCTGTGGTCAGGCATTGTTACAAACATGGGGCAGGCACCGACATAAGTACTTGCCCGCTTGCCCCTGCAAGTGAATTTTTGGCTTTCGGGCAAGCACATTTTAGTTTGCACTTGCCCGAACGGGCAAGCTGATTTTCTTAGCATTATACACATTTTTACATGGATAATGGTACAAATTAGTGGTCGGACGATTAAGCGAGAACTCGAGCATTCGGTTGAGCTGAGGCTGACTCGACCCGTTCGAACAGCATTTGAAATAATCGATTATGTCAAATGCGAAATTTCTGAAGAAATATTGTGAAATTACGCGGCCAAAACTTACAAAAACATTAGAACTTTTGTTTAAGTGACACAGAACGGCTCCATGTCAACACACAAGAGTAAACAAATCTACTGCGCCATATTTCGTGCACCGATTTATCAAGTGCCGCGGTTCACCGCACGAGTGCCGGTGCATGCCGCGGCACAATGATGTTTGAAAATGTTTGCCAATGTGGCCGTAAAACTCGAACCAAATCGATTAATTGTTCGAAATATTTTTCGATCAATTGATTCAAAAAATCTCTTTGCATCCGAACCCTAGTACAAATACCCAGAAACAGTGTATTAGCCTGGGTTTAGAAACTGGGTGCCTAAAATTAGCAGTTGTAAATTTTTTGGGTGACCAAATTTTTAAGGGGGATCACAATATACTCATATTTCAACCATAAACATGTATAAATTCATCAAAATAAGGCATGATATCATTAAACAATGTTATGGGATTTGAAAGGAGATGAAAAAATTCAATTGTAAGCTTGAGATTGAGATTTTTAGAAATTCCACACAAAAAAATTTGGGTGTCCTGAGAGGTTCTTGTTAAGGGTTTGGGTGTCCAAAAAGGCGCCCAGACGCCCTGCTGGCTAAGACCATGCCTAGAAATATGCAAAGAATGTGCACAAAATTGAATAGAAAAGGTGTTTTTTATCATTTCATCCATGATAAACAATACATGCCATTCTAGCATTTGTTCTAACTTATTTTGGGCAAGCCACAAATTATTTCGGGCAAGTCCTGACTCCCCACTGAAGGGAAATATAGATAATTGGTTTCAAATTGACAGAGTTTGAAATTTCTTACCAAAATATTTGCATATCCTGACGTGTGTGTTTGCAGGGATGTGAGTGTCCAAATAAATCCCTGCGTGCTAAGAACCTGTGTCAAACTATCTTATTGATATACTACAGTATCATGAATCCAGAGTTTTTCGGAACTAGGGTTGGATGCCATGTGTCGGCAGTAGAATGGGTGTAGTAAGGGGGGGGGGGGAGGTTGACTGTAACGTGTTCGTGTTCGGCGTTCATTTACACTACAGGTCTGTAGTGTAAATGAACGCCCGCTACGCGTCGCCACCGTCGCATATTATAATATTATAATTACTTGTGACGTCATCAAAACTGTAAAATCGCTAATTTCACTGATTTAAAAAAGGTTATTTAATTTCCTAAAAGTGTATTCTTAGTACAATTGGTCCATTGAATGTATCCATGCTGTTTGACCAAGACAGATTGGACGCTATCATACATAACTGGAAGAACCAAGTTTTCAGTAATAAAACAATCCATAGCGTTCCGCGAAGTGCATTCGACGTGTTTGAAGCCGCCTATCGGCGGGTTCCGGAACCTCGCATCTAGATTTACTCAGGATGGCTTGACACTAGGCCCTTTGACAAACTAACTTAACTGTGCACAGCACAATGCTAAAAGAAGATGTCAACATCCCTGGGTTTCAGGTGAGGATTGGCACCTTCAAAATTTTCACGATACGATACAATATCATTATTCCCTTAACAAAATAATATCTTTACGACAGGGTCTTAGCCAGGATTTGGAAACTGGGTGCCTAAAATTGGCAATTGTAAAACTTATGGGCGTCCTAAATTTTAAGGGGAACCACAATTTACTAATATTTCAACCATAAACATGTATAAATTTATCAAAATAAGGCATGATATCCTTATACAATATCATGGAAATTATATGAAGATGAAAAAATTCAATTGTATGCTTTAGATTGACATTTTAAGAAATTCTTCACAAAAATCTTTGGGTGTCCTGAGGGGTGCTTTTTAGGGGTCTGGGTGTCCAAAAAGACACCCAGACGCCCTGCTGGCTAAGACTATGCTTTATGATATTGTTAACGATAAATAGAAAAGTACCTTTGTGTGGAGAATGGAGATGTCCAAGTAGCTGTTAAACATATATTTATATCGTCAAGCAGTATTGGTGTAACAGATTTTAAATGATACGATACTTTTTTGGATCTGATCGAATACTGGTACCTTTCCCTAGTATCAGATTGACCTTAAAAGGTTCATTTTGAACCTTGTTAAGTATAATATTCTTTCTGGGTCGATTTGAGCAGTCGGTTATAAATGTAACTATGTGCTTTCTTTTCTGCCAGAATCTTTGTTAGGGTTATAATCGTTATGTGTACCAAAACAGGTCAACTCATTAAGTACCTGCATTATATCATACTGCAGATTACCACAAGCAGCTTAATCGTGCTTGCCTACTAGCTCATGAACTGATTTGACTGCACCTGATTTAACTCTTAACCATTATGCTGCTGGTGGCTCAGTTATCCAATACAAAATAATGCAAAAATCCTGAGAAATCACTGAAGCCCTGGCATATGGGTACTCATATGAAAGTACTCAATGAGAGCTATCCAATTAGTACCAAGATGACAGGGTTTAGGTGTTTTTCAAAAATCTTTGCGTTCTTGTGCATTGGACGAAAGTAGCCTCGGCTTTGGAAGGGTTATTATGTAGTTTCCTGCATATTACCTTCACATGTAGTTCAAGATATCATGTTAGGAGCTAATCATCTTACCTGAATATACCTTGAACCAAACACCTCTGACCCATTTTCACAACTCTAATATGCATGGCGGGTTATTATATACATTATGTAGTGTTGGAAATGTCTTCAGTGACTGATTAAGGTAGAAATCTTTCCTCACACCATGCTACATATTTGATACAATATTAATCAAACTCCATGGGATATTTAACCCTCATACTGCAGATGGCTTATTTGACTAACACAAAATGATGCAAAAAAGCTGAAAAATGATAGAAACCCTGGCACATGGGTACTCATCTGAGAGTACCCTGCAAGAGCTTTCCAATGAATACCAACATGATGGGGTTTAGATGATTTTCAAAAAATATTTGTAATTTTGTGCTTTGAACGAAGGTAGCCTCAACATTGAAAGGGTTAAGCTCCTGGTGATATTTGATCTTCCCCACGCCCAAGTTTCTGTGGGTCCATCTTACGAATAATTGCAGCATATATCTACCGATTTTGATTGTTTGAAAAAAACAGCATATTTTTGTGTTCTGAATGAAAACTGCTTGTTCTGAATTAGCTTTGACTTACAAATAGCATGTAGAGTGGACAAAATAGAAGCCATAAGAATTAATGGGCTACAAAATAGAAACCATCAACATCTAAGGTGTCAACCAAATAGAAGATTTGCAGACTTGGGTTATAGTGTGCGTTCAAGTAACAATGCACACATACCCCAGGATTTACTTTTGGCCAAAAAAAGTTGTTATTTCATTTGAAACATAATGTGGGTTCTTTGTAACCTTGAAACTCCTTTTATACCTTCAGCTGGTCATGAGAAAGCAGGAGTTTTTCTTGACTATAAGCAACCTAGACCTGTATTTTCCAGTCTACTTGGATGCACTACCAGTAGCCAATACCTGTATTTCCCATTCTTCTGGGATGTACTAGTATCAGTAACTGATACCTGTGTTTTTCAGCCTTTTCCTAGAGAAAAAAGCCACCTAGACCTGTATTTTCCAGTCTAGTTGGATGTTCTACCAGTAGCCAATACCTGTATTTCCCATTCTTCTGGGATGTACTACAGGTGAACTTGGATATGACAGACTCAATGGGACCAGGAAAATTGGTCTGTCATCTGCAAAATCCGTCGTATATATATGACGAATACTTGATATGCATCTGACTGGGACCAAGCATATCGTCCGTCATATGCAAAAATCCGTCGTACAGTGGTCCGTCATATCCAAGTTCACCTGTAGTATCATTAACTGATACCTGTATTTTCCAGTCTACTGGGATATTGAGTATCAGTAAGTGAGACCTGTGTTTTTCAGCCTAGGAGGAGGACGCCACCCCTATCCGTAGTAACTTTAACCCTTACACTGCTGGAGGCTAATTCTACCAATACAAGATAATGCAAAAAACCTGAAAAATCACCGAAACCCTGGCAAATGGGTACTCATCTGAAAGTACTCAGTGAGAGCTTTCCAATGAGTACCAACATGACAGGGTTTGGATGGTTTTCAAAAGTTTTTGCATTTTTCTCCCATGGACAAAAGTACCCTCAGCATGGAAAGGGTTAAGACACCAACCTGAGGAGCCAATGGTTTATAGAATACCTGTTTCACTGAACCCCAACCACACTGGTTGGTGATTGTGACTTTAAAATGTGACTTCTGATCCTACAATGTCTCATGAGAAAATGTGTGATTGTGTTCAAGGAATAGAACTGTATTATTATGCTGGATAAGACTATGGACAAAATTCTGAGCACCAATGGTCGCGCAGACAATAGAAAAAGTCAGAAGTACAATAAATGATAGAAACTGCAAAAAGAGTAAGCCTAGAGGAAAAAGCAAGTACATATGAGGAAATGTTATTGGTGGATTAGAGAAGAATTACAAGAAAGCTGGGAATCTTGAGAATCGTGAGACTGTAATAGATGATAGAGAATGGAATGGAAAACAAATGTGATTTGATAAGAATACAATGAGAGCAAAAGCGATGATTAAAAGATCAAGGCTGCTTAGAAAAGAACTCAGAATTTGAAAACAGCAGGCATGTGTTTAGAGAACAATAACAGAAAACTATTGTGTAAAGAGAGGAAACCGTTGAATCAGTGTGAAGAAGCTAAAAAAAAAGTGTTTCTCGCCGGTCTAATGGGAAAACCACAGATATCAGACACCTACTCTGGAAACAATAGAAAATAAGTGAAGAACAAAAGGAGAAAACAATGGGAAGAACTGCATGATGCTATTATAAGAATGATGAGAAAAAACTGTGGGAAAAGCATTGAGCAGTTTGCATAGTTGAGAAAAACAATGGGATGCTAAAAGGGAGAACAATGAGAGAAAACAATAGGACAAACTGTGGGATATTTGGAGAAACAATGGAATGCTAAAAGGGAGAACAATGCAAGAAAACAATAGCACAAACTGCGGGATGTTTGGAAAAACAATGGGATACCAAAAGGGAGAACAATGAGAGAAAACAATAGCACAAACTGCGGGATGTTTGGAAAAACAATGGGATGCTAAAAGGGAGAACAATGCGAGAAAACAATAGCACAAACTGCGGGATGTTTGGAAAATCAATAGGATGCTTAAAGGGAGAACAATGCAAGAAAACAATAGCACAAACTGCGGGATGTTTGGAAAAACAATGGGATGCTTAAAGGGAGAACAATGCAAGAAAACAATAGCACAAACTGCGGGATGTTTGGAAAAACAATGGGATGCTTAAAGGGAGAACAATGCAAGAAAACAATAGCACAAACTACGGGACATTAGGAAAAACAACCTGAGAAAACATTGGGATATCATGTGAAAGTTATTGGGAAACTTAAGGCAGAACAATGAAAGACTTAGGAGATGTCATGGAGGTGGCATGGAAATTCAGTTCTCTCTGTGTCAATCAGGTAGTGTTGAAATAAGGTTATTTAAATATGCATGTTTATCAATAGTAATTGAGCTATTGTATTTGACACCTTCAGATTCAGAATTGCCCTTCAAGATTTGTTTAAATGATGTATTTACAAAAAAAATTAATAAAGAAGTCTTATCACTAATATCTTTCAAATGATATGTATGTACAGCTGCACACTCTGCATATTCTAAGGCCTAAAGAAAAAAGTTGTTTGTTTCCTGTAACCCTACCCTAACAGGTTTTTATTCAAAAAAATCCCTACCCTAACGTTTTTTCTGCCCTCCCAACTCCCAATCAACGTAAAACATGCAGAAAACACACATTTTTGACCAAAAGAATAATGCAAAAAATTGTTTTTACCGGCCTACCTACCCTAATCTTTTTCAGACCGTTACAGGAAACAAACATTTTTTTTTAGGCCTAAGTATTAAGCCATGACAGGTTGCTTTTTATCATAATACAACAGGTTATTGTCTTTATTACATATAGACTATCAGAAATATCTCTGGACCTTTTAAATTCTGTAACAAGTGAATACCAGTCCTTTTCTTGGAGTATACGATTTATAGAAATATACATATCCATTCATATGAAAGGTGTTATGTACAAGTGATTTTCAGTTTTGCTATTTGTAATAGTATGCAAGTGATGAAACATACACATTCTTCTGTATGAAGAAGACACAGTACTGTGTGGATTTCTAACAAAACAATGGTGAACAACCTTTGTGTTATGAAAATATTTGTTGATAAAAGTGAAAGTCAGTTATGGTTTTCTGTGTGCACTTTGCCCACTAGTGATTGTAGGACCCATTGTCTGGAACTGATGTTGGTCTGGTTTCAGCTCAGTCTCTCCTGGTGCAGCGTAAAGGTGGTGGTTTAACAAGTTAATTGTGGTTTTATTATCGTCATTATTATCATTATTGTTATTATTATTATTATTATTATTTTTATTTTTATTTTTATTTTTATTATTATTTTTAGTAGTAGTAGTAGTAGTAGTAATTGTATTGTGTTATTATCATTATTGTTATCATTATTATTATCATTATTATTATTATTATTATTTTTATTATTATTATTATTATTATTATTATTATCATCATTATCATCATCATCAAAGTTATTATTATTATTATTTCATTTATTTTTCATTATTTTCATCATCATGAAATATTTATTGATTTTATACGAATCATTATCGTTACTAACAATATTATCAACATCATTCTTATCATATCCTCTTTCTCTGTTTCAGGCTCTTGGAGGGTTCAGCAGCCTGAGTGACATCACAAAAGTCCCGGGTATCGGTCCAGGGGTGCTGGAACAGAACCGGGGTATGCTGCTCTGTACCGCACCCACCACCCCAGTCACTAGGAGGAGCCCACGCAAACATGAAAGGTAAGTAGATGGATAGGTAACAGTAAAATGATTTTTTTTGTCGAGGTAGCCCAATTGCATCTTCAAAAGCTTCCACTTGGCGGCGACGGGAGCGGGACGGTTTTTGGGGGCAGTGGTTCTTGCCGCGGTTTATTCAATTTTTCAATCCCCCACATTAGTCAGGGAGCCAAACCCCATTTTTTAAAATTCCGTGGCACCCGAGAGGGTAAAAGCAATGGACCCTTCCAACATTTAGTACATCCCTCCAGTATTAAAAAACACCTGTCTGCCGGACTGAAAAAGTGACGGTATATGATTTAGAGGTCATTTGAAGGTCAAACTCTAAAAAAATAGGCTTTTTCTCAGTAAATGTACTTAAATTCAATGTTTCTTTCATGCAATCACAAACATTCTTATTTCATATGTATCGAAATATCAATATTGACCTTGTGGTTACATATTTTTGAGTTTGTGTGATATTTAAGGTCATCTCAAGGTCAAATAGGGGTCAAATTATTGAAAAATGGGCTTTTTCTGAGTAAAAGTACTAAATTTCTAATCTATTTCTATGACAATTCTATGCATTCTTCATTTTTTAAAGTTTGTAAGAACGTAGTTCTTAAAAACTTTATTATTACACCATGGCGTTTTTAGTTTTGTCTAAGCCTTCTGTTCTGATTTTTGTGTGCGAATGATCTCGTTATTTGTTCGGCGATTTTTCTATTTTTTTCGTATTATTTATAGTTTGTGTGGTGAATTTATTAGATTTTTCATAATATTTGTGTTATTTTGTTTTTAAAGTGTTTTATTCTATGTTTGTTTGTCCGGTTCATTTTTTGGTGGTGTACTCGGTAAGCGGCTTCGCGGATTTGACCCGGATGTTGTTGTCGTTGTTTATATCATCGCGCATGCGTGGGTCAATTTTTCTGCGCATGGGCAGTTAGTTCTGCATATATTATAGTGTTGTGTGCGTGCGCATTGGCGGTTGTGTTTTGCATAATTTATGTGTTGGTCGCGTAGCGATCCTATGACGCAGTTTGCCGTTTGCGATTTCCCTCGAATCACGTGTGTCTGGTGCTCCGTTTGGGGATTCCCCATAGAATATGGGGTTTCCATCGAACATTGTTGGTGTTTGTGTCGTTCAGTGTTGTGATTTTTATTAAAGTTTGTAAGTACGTAATCGGTTAATTAGCCCAAAACAAACAGACATAAAATAAAACGATATTATATTTTATTTGAGAAGTGCGCGACCACGGCAAAATCTATCGCAACACGTTTTTTATCGAGTGCGGCCGTAGTAATTATCGATCCCATGTCTTTGTTCCTTGGTCATTGTGAGTTAATTTAGTAGGTATCTAAGTAAAATAGTTATCAAGTAACAATAATAGCACAAGTTAATTACGATATTTTGAAGAATTGCCAGCGTATTAATAGATTTAAGTTGACGATTTTGAATCTGCAGACGGTGTCAAATATACGATTTCAAAATGGCGGCCGCTGTAAGCGGCCGCGCCGAATGCCGATAGTTTCAATTCCTTCACTGACAACAGATATCCCAAAGGCGGGATATCTATAAAATAAACATTTTCTGAAAGCTGAGAATCAGCTTGTTTAATCCTGCCATCCCATATGCTTCTGCGCTGGAACTGCAGTGTATTAGTTTTTGAACATTGGACCATATGGATTTCCCGAGTCTACTTTGAGCCTTGTAAGTTGTATGAATTGATATTTGTTTAAGTGAAGTTATGTTTTAAGCATCTTAGTTTGGTTTATATTAGGTACAATGTTTTAAGTTAAAAACAAAGGCGTTACAGTACACAGTTACATTGGCCGCGCGGTATTATTCGGAGCTGTCATGACTAACACATTCCTTTGCAAATGAGTTAATTGTCCCTTACGAGAATAAATGCCTCCTTGAAGTAGTGACCTACCTTTTTTATATCAAGCTTTATACATGCAATTGATCTAATCATTTTGGTTAGTTAAACGATTTAAGATCAAACCTTGACAAGTAATCTTAACCCTTGAAGCTTGGATTAAGAAAAGAATGGATATGTAACGAGAGACCAATTACTATATGCCCTGTAGTTACATGCTGGCCTCATGCCAGGACTACCAGATAAGGCAGCAGGGCGAGGTCACGTGGGAACAAGGACCAATCAGGGCTCTTGCATCGATTACATTACAGAGAAACCTTATCTCCACCACCTGCTGTGGGTGCCCAGAGCACCTATTAGTTGACACTGGTTGAGGCTAGCATGTTCAGGTTGACCGGCTGGTTTCCATTCCATGTGTTTGGTCTTCTAAGCTTGAAGTAACAAAGACATACATCTAGCCTGTAAGTCCCGATTCTGTCTTTTCTGTACTCACTTGTCCCGAGAAGGATTCGAACCCTTGACCGGTCGATTACATACATTGTTGTCTGTGCAATTAGATTGTGCAAGGATTGTATGTAGAAGTGGTGTTCTCAGTGATAATCCGCACTAAATAGCGACTGCATCATTTCCATCATTGTAAGTATGGAGGAAACCGAAATGCCCGACTAAAATCAGCGCCTAACCCCTAGTCACTAGCAATTTCCTCACATGTAAATCCTTTCTACTATATTGTCATTAACAAAATGATGTATCGAGTGATGTGTGTCCATGAAAAATAAGTGATACCCTCAAAATATTGCATGGCTGATTTTTTTTATGTACGCATGAAAACTATTATCCATATTTATACCCCACACATTTTAATGTATACTCATAACATCTAGATTGAATAATGAAGTATCACACCAAAACTATTATCCACATTTATGTTGCACCCAAGGGGAAGCATTAAGGAAGGACCCCACACATTTTAATGTATACTCATAACATCTAGATTGAATAATGAAGTATCACTGTGAATATAGAAGTCAAACAAAAATTGAAATCAAAAAGCATTGGGACTTGTGGCAGTCCCTTCTTGCCAGTGTGACTTACTCCAAATATTGTGTGAGATTAGTTTGAGGTCAACCAGAGAAATACATCCCCTTGAACCGCAACGCCATAGGCACAGCATGCTAGCACCTAGGGTATGTGCGCCTCGGATTACGCGGTGTAGCCTTGGTCACGTGATCTGATCTGTGCAATTAGCATGCAGCATCCTTTCTAGGTCAGATTGTTGCCAAGGAGATGGGAGGCAGCGACATTTGATGATGCATGGACAGTGCCCGATCCCGGTCTACTCATCTCAGGGTCAACCCAAAAAATTAAAAAGTATCATGTAGGGCTGCACTCACCACTCACGAACTCGAGTGGCTCGAGCCCTGGAGCAAACTCGCCGAGCTCGAGCTGAAATGTTCAAATCGTGAGCTCGTCGATGTTGGGAACACAAACGTAACACAGGGGACATAACACACATTATCAACATACATAACTGCATATCACTGTCATGTCTTCAATACATTCTCCAATGTATACATTCAAGCGGTGTTAAGTGTTAAACTGACCTTTTTACCTCGTCAGCACGTTTTGAAATTAAATAAACATGGCAATGTTAATAAATGTCTGCCAATAAATATTTATTTCTTAATAGCTGGGCTGGAAAATAAATATTTTTTTGGAAAATCAGAACGTCCGTGAGCTCATGAGCTCACGAGTCAAACGGGTGGTGAGCTCATGAGTTGATCTCCCTCCGTGAGTGCAGCTCTTGTATAATGACAGTTGCTAGTAATTATTGGAACTTTTTTATGTTCAAAACTGAGAACCTTTAGTACTTATTTTCATGGGTCATAACTGCAGGTAACAGTTTCAGGATGGATTAAATCTGAACTTCGAGGTGAACCTTACAAACATGTCCTAAACATCTTTTATCAGCACTTTTTCGACTAGTTTTTCTTAGGCAAATGGGTCTTAGGTTTGAGTAATTTCAGGTCATCAGTGTTCTGACCATGAATGGGTTGGCAACTGTAACTGGGGAAAAAGAACAAGAATTCAACAGAGATGGTCTTTATTATTGTGCCTGTAAGGTGTGTCCAATTTGGATGATACATGAGATTTCATGAATAAATTAATGCTTATTTTCCCTCAAAGAGACGCGCAGTAGCTCCTACTGTAGAGGTGCAGCAGAAGACATCAACTGGATTTGACCTTCCATCTATGTTTCAAGTTCATTGTATAGTATTTGTATCAAACAACTGCAAATTAACTAGCATATAATCAACTAAAGAATATTTGAATCCCAGTACAAAATATCATATGAAAAAGTACATGTATCACAATTGCTGTGTTCTATTTACAGATACTTTTTCACAGTGAATGAGATGCTGAAGGTAGGGAGAGCGGTGAAGTCTCCAGAGGCAAGGGCTGGGTGCTGCTGAGGGGCATGGCAGCGAGAAGACATGCTTGTGCAGGGTTATAGACAACAGAACCAACAGCAATGCTGACAGTACATGATTAGCTTGCACAGACGCTCTGAGGCATTCTATAGGCAGTTTTCTTAATCTATACAAGGAATTTCAAAGTTCACGACCTTGGAAACCAAAAGTTAGGCTACCAGAGATGATACAGGACATAAACAAGGGCCTCTTACAAGTTCCAGGATGATATTTGTATTGTGACTAAGAAAATGTTCAGCAACCAGCTCTATATGGCATGTAAATTTATCAACCTTGGCAATTTCTGATCTAAAATTCCACTCAATCCTAAATGCAAACCACTTAAGGGATACGTATGAATTTGGATGAATTAGTTGATTTAGCTCCACTGGTCAGGTGAGTCTGCAGCAGCTGATGTTCTCCACTCCTCACTCTGACCACTGCTATAGAAGGGAACAGTGTGGTCCAAGTCCCTGCAGCACCTCAAGCCTTATTTCATATACATGTATATATATTTATATATATATATATATATATATATATATATATATATATATATATATATATATATATATATATATATTTATATATATATATATATATATTTATATATATATATATATATATATATATATATATATATATATATATATATATATATATATATATATATATACACACATTCTTGGTGGGATAGAAAGCTTGCACATAGTGGAACCCTCAACACTTCTAACCAGTAAACATGATTAGAAACATCACCAGAAGGAACAGATACCGAAATAACCCACAAGCTAGTGATATCTTGTAGTTAGCATGATTTTCCCCAGCGGTCAACTGAACATGCACTTTTTGATGGGGGTTGAAGAGATGGATGGAGCTCAGAGTCAAGATCTAGAGCTACCACAGAAAAGCTACTTGTTGATAAAAGTTGTTATTCAAACATTTTCTCTTTTAATTATATGATAGTCTGAAATCAAGCTCTAGCCTCATGCTAACTGTGGCTTAAGCTGCATTTTTCACAAGAATCTATCTATATTGAATACACAGCTTAAACCTTCAAGATACCTTACACAGTATGTCTTTCACTCTATTGCATCCCTGCTAGCAGCATCCATCAGCTGGCCATTTACATATATAATAGGTACAAATTGATCTCATGTGTGATGGTCCCCCGGCCTGTTAACATCCATATGTATGTTAAATTAGGTTCACAATCGGATGCAATATCTGAAAGAAATTCCTGACCTTCAAACTTCTTATTACGCGAACATTTGGCAGATTCTAGCAGGAGATACCCCTCCAAGAGCGATGGGATGAAACCAGGAGAAAAGCTGTTGAAACAAGTTTACACAGAAGCAGAATATTACTAAGGATCAAAAAGTTCTCAAAAAATATTCCAGCATGACAAATACTGAGGGAGTTGGTGAGCATGTTCTAGTGAATAGCCCGTGGGCCTATTGCCTTGAACATGGACTACCCATCTTACTCCCTATCATACTAGGGCTCCAAGACTATACTACTACATACTAATCAGACCATTCAGATCTGCTAGTCATCTGAACTAGTTCAACAATTATGCTGGATGTGATGATATCAAAAGTCTATGTACACGATCATGGGAGTTGTGTCAGTGGTTGCCGCTTCCATACAGAGATGCGCAGGAACTATGAACCTGGGAATCAGAACAACGCTAGTTAGGGTGACTTTCAGAGATGATTTCCATTAACCTTTTTTTTTTGTTTTTGTTTTTTTGGTCTTAATTTTCGCCGAAATGTTCCCATCCCTGGATGTGGATTGGTTACCAGAAAAGCTAACCGACCTCGCAGGTACCCGTCTTGATTCCATGATTGTCGCCTGACTCGGTTGGGGGAGTTTGGGGTGGGTCTTAGGGCTAGTGATCATGATACATATAACACACCCTCCTTGTTCGAGAAACTACTTTGACGCTTACTGAAACAATAACCTTGATCTTCAGCGATGTGACTTAATTCATGATGATCTGTTAGCTTTTTTGGGTTGATATTTCACTGTGCAATGAAATCAGTGACGCCCCCTGGATTAGGTAGGACAGAGCCTCCGAGTCCGAGAGCTGGATATAGTACAAGTGATGGGTGTACTATAACAACTACGTGACAGAACTAAGCAGCACAGACAGGGGCAGGTTGGGACGTGGGTTGGGGGACTGAAAACTGCCAGAGATGTCCATATGTCAGTTGGGAGAGCTCTGCCTTCTGGCACTGTAGCTGCTGTCTAAGACTCTAACACTCGATGCTACAGCTGCCTATGACAAGACAAGAAAGGTACACATAGTTTGTGTTTATTGATATCCAACATCATCAGTTCCTCAATTTATTACAGACCTAACGGAAATTCAAGCCACAGCAACAACCAAACAAAACACAATAATTGATCACATTTACACAAACATTACTAATTCAAAAATGTCAGGGGTAATAAAAACATACTATTCTGACCATGACCAAATTTTCATTCAATTCTGACACCATAGAAAAGCAATAGGTGGTGAAATATTCAAAACAGCACATAGACAAAAAATCGAGTAAATGAATAAAAATTTACCAAGTGCAAAAGTTTAAAAAGCAGAAAATTTACCAAGTGCAAAACATTTAAAAAAAAACATAAGAACAAAGCTACTAACAATTGCGAAAACAATCAATTAAAAAACATAAAATACAAGACAAACTTTTGACGCCATTGGCGTCTCTCTTGTTGGTATTGGACTATTAGTATTGATCTTGTAGTAGTTTGGTTTCTCTTTTGGGAGATGTTCAAGGTCATTTCAAGGTCAAAAATAGGTCAAAACGATGAAAAATGAACTCTTTTCTGAGCATATGTACTAAGTTTTTAACATATTTTTAGGGCAATCATATGCATTCTTCTTCTTATGGTATTGGACTATTGAAATCGATCTTGTAGTTATTTGATTTCTATTTTGGTTGATATTCAAGGTCATCTCAAGGTCAATAAGGGCAAAAAAAGTTGAAAAAATGGGCTTTTTCTGGGTAAAAGTACTAGTTTTTCAATCTTATTTATAGTAATCACATGCATTCTTCTTTCTTATGGTATTAGACTATTGATAATGATCCAAGAGGGTAAAAGCAATGGAACCTTCCAACATTTAGTACATCCCTCCAGTATTAAAAAGCACTTGTCTGCCGGACTGAAAAAGTGACGTTATATGATTTAAGGTCATTTGAAGGTCAAACACTTAAAAATAGGCTTTTTTCTTAGTAAATGTACTTTGATTCAATGTTTCTTTGCTACAATCACAGACAGTATAGAAATAACAATACTTACTTTGTGGTTACATATTTTTATGTTTGTGTGATATTCAATGTCATCTCAAGGTCAAATAGGGGTCAAATAACTGAAAAATGAGTACAAGTACCAATTCAGCACCAGAGTTATTATCAAAATTGTCACTTATAAAGCGCTATTTCTATTAAAATAGAATAAGAAGGAAAGCATGTGATTGCTATAGAAAAAAAGATTACTTTTACTTAGAAAAAGCAAAAAAAATTCAACTTTTTGACCATGAAATGACCTTGAATTCCACAAAAAACAGAAATCAGATTACTGAAAAATCACTTTCAATAGTCCAATACCAATAAAAGAAGAATGCATGTGATTGCTATTAGAAATATATTAAGAACTTAGTACAGAAAAAGCCTATTTTCAACTTTTCGAACCCTTTTCATCCTTGAAATGACCTTGAGTATCTCACAAAATTGATAGCAGATTACTACAAGACCAAAACTAATTGTCCAATACCGATAAAAGAAGAATGTATGTGATTGTCATAAGATATATATCAAAAACCTAGTACTTTTACTCAGAAAAAAGTTCATATTTCAACTTTTGGACCCCTTTCAGGACCTTCAAATAACTTTGAATACCCCACAAAGTAGATAGCAGATTACTACAAGACCAACATCATTTGTCTAGTACTAAAAAAAAAAGAATGCAAGTGATTGCTATAAAAATATATTATAAACTTAGTACTTTTACTTAGAAAAAAGCCCATTTTTTAACTTTTGGATCTTTTTTTTACCTTAAAAATGACCTCGAGTATGACACAAAATGGAAATCATGATATTGGAAGATCAATACCAATAACTAGTCCAATACCAAAGAAAAGAAGTATGCATATGATTCTCATAGAAATATATGAAAAAATTGGTACTTATACCCAGAAAAAGCCCATTTTTCAATTATTTGACCCCTATTTTTCCTTGAAATGATCCTAAATATCACACAAACAAAAAAATACTTTACCACAAGGTCAGTATTGATATTTTTATACATATGAAATAAGAACGTCTGTGATTGCAGCAAAGAAACATTGAATCTAAGTACATTTACTAAGAAAAAAGCCTATTTTTAAGTGTTTGACCTTCAAATGACCTTTAATCATACACCGTCACTTTTTCAGTCCGGCAGACAAGTGCTTTTTAATACTGGAGGGATGTACTAAATGTTGGAAGGTTCCATTGCGTTTAACCTCTCGGATCATTATCAATAGTCCAATACCATAAGAAAGAAGAATGCATGTGATTACTATAAATAAGATTGAAAAACTAGTACTTTTACCCAGAAAAAGCCCATTTTTTCAACTTTTTTTTGCCCTTATTGACCTTGAATATCAACCAAAATAGAAATCAAATAACTACAAGATCGATTTCAATAGTCCAATACCATAAGAAGAAGAATGCATGTGATTGCCCTAAAAATATGTTAAAAACTTAGTACTTCTGCTCAGAAAAGAGTTCATTTTTCATCGTTTTGACCTATATTTGACCTTGAAATGACCTTGAACATCTCCCAAAAGAGAAATCAAACTACTACAAGATCAATACTAATAGTCCAATACCGAAAAATGAAGAATGCATAGAATTGTCATAGAAATAGATTAGAAATTTAGTACTTTTACTCAGAAAAACCCCATTTTTCAATAATTTGACCCCTATTCGACCTTGAGATGACGTTGAATATCACACAAACATAAAAATATGTAACCACAAGGTCAATATTGATATTTCGATACATATGAAATAAGAATGTTTGTGATTGCAGCAAAGAAACATTGAATCTAAGTACATTTACTGAGAAAAAAGCCTATTTTTTTAGAGTTTGACCTTCAAATGACCTCTAAATCATATACCGTCACTTTTTCAGTCCGGCAGACAGGTGTTTTTTAATACTGGAGGGATGTACTAAATGTTGGAAGGGTCCATTACTTTTACCCTCTCGGGTGCCACCAACTCTAAATTTAAGGCCCTTTTTTCAGTTTGGCTCCCTGACTACATCACGATGGGTTAATTGCGGCGGTTTACCATCGGCAGGATGGGACACTCTCGAAAGACAGAGCGGAACATGTCGGCTTTCTGATGGAGAAACCGCTGCCGTTCTGCTCGCCGTCCCGCCTAGTGGAAACGCACCCTTAACCCATTAACACTCAGAGCAGCCAAAACAGGCCTGACAAATTTGGAAATATATTACTTTCAAAAGCATTTTCTGGAAAATATTTGAATTAGAAATGTTTATCAGAAGCCACACTAAAACTCTCCATCAAATATTTTGTGAGCTTTCGCTTTGTTCTGAAGTTATTTTCAAAGTCTGAGAGTAGCAGACGTTAGGTTCTAGTGGAGTTCTAAGTGTGAATGGGTTAATCACTCTTCTAGCTCTACAAATATCAGGACAATGTTTGTTGAGCCTACCAGAAATTTCCACCTAAGTATTATTTTGATGCAGATTTCATTTAAAAAAATATTAGAACCCAATTAATTGTTATTGGCTATTGCTTGATCCTGGACTATTTTAGTAATATTATTTATGGTTATATGTAGTGCCACTATTGCTTTTGACCAGATTTAGCTAAGTACTAGTACACTTCAAATCCTTATACCAGCTACAATTAATAGCCTAGTGTGTCAAAAAGGGCAATTAACACATCACCTATGTCCTAGAAGATGGTTTGTTAGGAAATAATTAGTTATTACACCCCAATAGTCAAAATCAAAAAATCTTCATAGAAATGTTTGCCTGTCCAAACAGGAGGTTTTTAGGAATCTACCTGTCCAAAAGACTGGCAGGACTGGTCCTCGGGGTCTTAGCCAGGATTTAGAAACTGGGTGCCTAAAATTGGCAATTGTAAAATTTTGGGGCGTCCACATTTTTTAAGGGGGACCACAATATACTCATATTTTAACCATATAAAACATGTATGAATTTATCAAAATAAGGCATGGTATCCGTATACAATATCATGGGAATTACAAGATTAAAAAAATCAATTTATATGCTTGAGATTGACATTTTAAGAAATTCCTCTTAAAAATATTTGGGTGTCCTGAGAGGTGCTTTTTAAGGGCTTGGGTGTCCAAATAGACACCCAGACGCCCTGCTGGCTAAGACCATGCTTGGGTGTCCAAATAGAGACCCAGACGCCCTGCTGGCTAAGACCATGCTTGGGTGTCCAAATAGAGACCCAGACGCCCTGCTGGCTAAGACCACGCTGGTCCTGGCTTAGTCCCTGCATGCAGCATTGATAAAGCAGAGACTCTCCAGGGAGCCGAATGACGAGGCGTGGCACGTTTTGATATTTGCTGTTCACACCTGCTTCCTGATCTATACAAGGCTGTAAGCGTGAGCAGCAGAGAGGCAGTTGCCATGCCGATGGTTGGTATGGGTGATCACCCTGAGGTAGATAAGGCCTTAAAAAAGTTGTTTGTTTCCTGTAACCCTACCCTAACAAGTTTTTATTCAAAAAAATCCCTACCCTTAAGTTTTTCCTGCACTCCTAACTCCCAATCAACGTAAAACATGCATAAAACACACATTTTTGACCAAAAAAATAATGCAAACAATTTCTTTTATGACCTACCTATCCTATTTTTTTTCAGACCGTTATAGGAAACAAACAATATGTTTTTCTTGGCCTAAGCCTTGAGGAATACAAAGTCTTTAAGGCCAAGAAAAAAAGATAGTTTGTTTCCTGTAACGGTCTGGAAAAAATAAGGTAGGTAGGTTGGGACTCCTTTCTGTGTGGACTCCTTTGGCGGAAATCAGGACACGATGTGTCATCGCATTAGTAGTGCGAGTTGGCGCAGGTAAGGAACAACTTTTCTTATTTGCTGAAACGAAACGGTACTCAAAAACGAAATGGTGCCTTTTAGTACCGGTTCTCAATGAAACGGTATAATACCGGTACTTTTCTAAATGAATCTCGGTTCCTATCGTTACCCGAGTATCGGTATGCTACCCTATTGATGACATCTTTTTTGTCTCGTTCGTTGTTTCAGGGAGACTAGGAGTACGTGTAAGCTGGAGTCGGAGTCAGCGAGGCAACTTCGCTTCGATATCCCATCAGCCTCTTCCACCTCATCATCATCTTCCTCCTCCTCTTCCTCCTCCTCCGCGTCCTCATTGGACGCCTCAGAACAATGCTCCGGCTCAAAACACAAACCCGACCTCTCAAAGGTCAAAGTTGAAAGTGTAGAATCAAAGACCTTGACCTTGACGCCTTCCACGAGTCAATTAAATGTGAAGGTGGAGATGTGTGAGTGTGATAAGGGGAGCGGAAACTATGAGGACTCCGAGAATGAGTCCGAGGGGACAATGCCTTCAATCAGTGGAATCAAAATGGAGGATACCGAGGACAGTGCGAATAGTTGCTATGACGATGCATCGGCAGAGGAGGAACAGGAAGTTGAGGAGGAGGAGGAGGAGGGTGATCTAGACGATTTCTTGGAGGAAGATCCCGATAGCCTACTTCAAGTGCAATTGTCCAGCTACTTCCCGGAGAAAAACATTGGGGTAAGTGTTGTTTTTTATCATCAGCTCCACTCTGATTCTAGCAGCTGATTGGTCGATTTATTTGTTGTATGGGGACTTTATTGGGCTTCTAACATTACTTTTAACAATTTCCAATGAAAGGAGCCCGATACTAATCCTTTATTAGGATCCTAACAATGCCGTTCACAACTTTCATTGTTAGGTCCCCGAAATTATCATATAGTGCCATGTCAACCGTTAACTACATTTTCCCCGCCAGAAGTCGCTTAAGCATAGCAACAAGATGGTCTCGTGCAATATCATTGGACTGTCATTGATATGACAAGTATCGATCGATTGATTGGAATCATTTTTCCAATTAATTGAAAAAAAAAATTTTCAACTTTCTACTGTAGAGTAAACTTTTTTTTTCGGCTTTTTACACCATCTGTTTGCCATTTTTAGCAAACACTAATAAGACTTTTGAATAGAAACTCAAGTATTCAATCCGAAAATGTTGAGAAAACTTTTGGGCGTCCAAATTTTTAAGGCGGACCACAATATACTCAGATTTCAACCATAAACATGTATAAATTTACCAAAATAAGGCATGCCATCCTATACAATGTTATTGGAATTATATGGAGATGGAAAAGTTCAATTATATGCTTGAGATTGACATTTTAAGAAATTCCTCGCAAAATAATTTGGGTGTCCTGAGGGGTGCTTTTTAAGGGTTTGGGTGTCCAAAAAGATACCCAGATGCCCTGCTGGCTAAGACCATAACCAAAAATGTCTGGCAGTTCCCGGTACTACAGGCATGAACGGGTTAACAAATATTCACCATTTTTCCTAAGAAGTGATTTGCCTATTCCTAGAAGCCTTTATTAGATGCTACGAAATACCCTGGATGCTTAGTAGTGTGGTTAATAATACCAAAAGCTATCTCCTAGGAAACAGGCTGCATGGATGTCCACGCTGCAGGTCCTCAAGGTAATTCCACAGGTCTGCACTAGTTCAGCCTGTGCCACGGTGGGATCAAGTAGTTTAGAGCATAGTCTTAGCCAGCAGGGGGTCTGGGTGTCTTTTTGGACACCCAAACCCCTAAAAAGCACCCCTCAGGACACTCAATTTTTTTGGTTAGGAATTTCTCAAAATATCAATCTCAAGCATATAATCAAAAATTTT
>OZ012690.1:6843386-7156960 GCA_963942565.1 Maea johnstoni | reverse complement strand
GCTCGAACTAACAGAGTTTAGGCTAGCTATATGATCTGCATCTTAAGACAACATCTGTGAACCAGCGTGAACATTTAATTTCAAACTGTTATCTTTTGCAGCTTTCACCTTCCGGCACCTAGCACCATATTTGGCAGTATTCGAGCATCCACCTCCGTCCACAATGGGCAGGCCATGCAGCGAAGGAGAATCCCATCCCGGAGCAACCCGCCCCCAGAGCTCGCTGACTGGCTGAAAGTCTTCACAGTATGTTATGCTAGTCCACTTAGAAAATATACAGTAAACCCCTTTATCAATGCTGTTTTCTGCCATTAAAAATGACCCTCATTAACTAATCATGTACGGTAAATGAAGCGCAGGGTCAGGGGTATCCAAATGTTATAGAAATCTAAGGGGAAAAAACTCATTATTGGGCAGGGTCTTAGCCAAGATTTAGAAACTTGATGCCCAATTTTTGGGCATATTATTTTTGAATAAAGAACACAATATACTTGGATTACAACCACAACCATGTGTATACCTATTGAAATAAAACATAATATTCTTATACAATGTCATGGGAATTATATTGAGGAGAAAGAATCAATTATATGCTTGTGTTTGTCATTTGTAAAAAGATTCTCACAAAAGATGGGGTGTCCAGAGGGGTGATTTTTGAGTGTTTGGGTGTCCAAATGAAGCCCTGGCGGCTTAGACTATGTTATGGGTTTATATACTGCAAGCCAGTTTCTATTGGGACTAGGGTGACACCATTCTTGGATGCCTATTTCAATCATTAGGAGAGCTATCTGGTGTCTTTAGGCCACTAGGGTTAAGCTGATTGTATGAGTGAGTGATAGAACTGACTACACAGGTAAAAACTGACGGGTCCAAACGGGCCCGTTATTATGACAGGCCCGTAACGGGCCCGTTACAGGCTCAGAACCCATTATAATAGGCCCGAAAAGAGTTTGTTATAACAGGCCCGTTACGGGCCCGTAAAAATAATAACAATAATTGGACCGTTACCAGTTTTCAACCCGTGAAATGTCGATATATTGAGGGATCAAAATACTAGGGCTGTCATTGTTTAGAATTTTTTCTCGATTCGATATATTGAAAAATTGTTTTCGATTTCGATACGATGCATTGATATATCCATAGAAATGCTATCTATGCCATGATGGAAAATAATGAAGCATTAATGCTGGTTTTTCACCATTTTATGAGGGTCCTGTCTCATTTTATTGCTTCTTCTTGGAATACAACAAGAAAAGTGAGGCATGACCATGTAGAGAAATGCTTTTAGAAAGTATGTGACTAGCAACTTGAACTTGAACATGAACTTTAACCTGTGTAGTATTTGTTGTTGTCTTTCTGTTTCTTTAAATGACTGTTTGTTGTGTGTGTTTTAACCTGTGTAGTATTTGTTGTTGTCTTTCTGTTTCTTTAAATGACTGTTTGTTGTGTATATTTCAGGCGTGGAGTAACGCGGAGCGGCTGCTGGCGCTGGACGAGCTGATAGATATCTGTGAACCCACCCAGGTGCGGCATATGATGGCAGTCATCGAGCCGCAGTTCCAGCGAGACTTCATCTCATTATTACCCAAAGAGGTGAGATCTACAAGCAGTACTGTGCAAAGTGTTGATAATATGGCAGTTTAACCCTTATGCTGCTGGTTACTAATTTAGATAATACTAAATGATGCAAGAACCTAAAAAATGACTGAAACCCTGGCAAATGGGTACTCATCTGAGAGTGCTCAGCGAGAGCTTCCCAATGAATACCAACTTGACAGGGTTCAGATGCTTTCCAAGAATCTTTGTGTCCTTGTGCTTTAAACAAAGGTAGTCTCAGCATTGGAAGGGTTAATTAATGCATACTTTGCATCAATATGCATATGCCCCCTTTAGGGCTGAAGATTGTTTGAATTTAACGATATGATAACGGTTTGGTTCAAATGAAAAAAAGATGCAGTATTTTTGATAGATTTTGAGAAAAAAAATGCCCTTATTGATTAAAGTGGGCTGGAGTTGGCAAACATTTAAGAAACTAATTTTTGATGATAACAATTCATATTTTATTCAATAAAAAAACACAAATAGCATAACAATATAGTGTAAGTCTTTATTTCATTTATTGTATATTGCTTGTATCAGTACAAAATGTAAATATGTAAATATATGAGCATATTGCTCAAAATACTAAGAGGAAACTAAAGCACACAATGCGTTCTTGAGAAAAAAGTGGCTCTTAATGTTCCTTGACTTCTTTATTCCTGAAATATTTTTATCAAGAACATACTATGCTTAGGGATTAAGAATTTTGACTTGATTTTTTTCCACCCTGTCATCTTCTTTCATTTTCTCGTTGCCTTGATTTTAAAGTTTTCGCGTTTCGTTTCAGCTCGCTCTCTACGTGCTTTCATTCCTGGAGCCCAAGGATCTGCTCCGAGCGGCCCAGACGTGCCGATACTGGCGAATATTAGCGGAGGACAATCTATTATGGCGTGAAAAATGTCGAGAAGAGAGTATCGACGAATCCCTAGTGTTCGGTTCTAAAATGCGGCGGCTGAAATCCTCGCCAGGGTCGCCGAGAAGTCCATGGAAAAGTTTATACATGAGACAGCATCAAATAGAACAGCATTGGCGGTCAGGGACAATCAGACCTCAAAAGGTCTGTACAGAAAACAGATTTTAACCCATTCACACTCAAGAGTTCCTCTAGAAGTATCGTCTGCTACTTTCATACTTTTGGAAATAACTTGGGAATAAAGCGAAAGTTTGCGAGCTATTTCAAGGAGAGCTGTTGTTTATCTTCTGATCAACATTTTTCTTTCAAATGTTTTCAAAAAAATGCTTTTGTAAGGAAAATATTTCCAAAATCGTCAGGCCTCTTTTGGCCGCTCTGAGTGTAAATGGGTTAAGTCACATATAACCTTGTCATAATGAATATGAATCCCGTGATTTCTAGATAATTAAGATACAAGAATGGTTCTGATCAAATAAGAAAATAAATTGTTATCAAAAGTATTGTAGATCCAGATGGTGATTGCTGGAGAAACTCTTAACCCTTCCAATGCTGAGGCTACTTTCTTCCCAAGCACAATTACGCAAATATTTTGAAAACCTTCTAAACCCTGTCATATTGGTACTCATTGGAAAGCTCTCACTGAGTACTCTCAGATGAGTACCCAAATGCCAGGGTTCCAGTCGTTTTTCAGGTTTTTTGCATCATTTTATATCGGCCAAATGAGCCACCAGCAGCATAAGGGTTAAGCGTTAATGGGTTAATATTTTGTATGAAGGTATCTTCTCTTTGCTCTGGTACTTCAGCAAATATCATGGCTTAATCACAGAATGATTCTGCAAAATTATTTTATCGTGTTATTCAATCATTGTAAATACAGCATTCTTTTAGGATAAACACATGTACACACACTCGTATACACACACTAATGAGATTCCTGTAAGCACACTGACAGTGAAAGAAAAATTAGTGTGTGCCAACGTGCTATTTTAGGAGGTTATTTGACGAGATGGACCATAAGCATCTGTCCACTGATTATTCTTTATAAAGGGCTTTTGAACATAGTTGGAAAAGGCACTATATCGAATATCAATTGTTATTATTGTTTCCATTAATGTTTGTGTATATTTTCAGGTTTTGAAAGGCCATGATGACCATGTTATCACGTGTTTAGAATTCTGTGGCAGTAGAATAGTTAGTGGTTCCGATGATAACACACTGAAAGTGTGGTCAGCCATCACAGGGAAGGTGAGAATCATATACGCTATTACATGTATATATCATTTATTGACTGTAGGATTGTACTACAGTATATAAAGGATAGATCAAGAAACAAATAAATCATGAATATACATGGTATATAATGTGCTCTCAGGCACTTAAGGGGACATATTAACTTAGTAATAATTAGACAGAATAATAATAGATTGTGATTAGTATCAATTGAAAGGTATAAAAATATATACACTAAGAAATGTGTATATGTATATAGAATACTATTATCTTTTAGAATAATGTGGGAGTAGAATGATAGATAAGTTTCTGAAATCTCAATAAAAGAATAAACTAGCCATTACGGGCAAGTTAGTGTTTTTAAATAAAAATGATTTAAAAATAAAAAAAAGTTAGTGTTTTTTCCCTTCCAATGCTGAGGCTGCCTTCGTCCAAAGAACAAGGACGCAAAGAGTTTTGAAAACCATCTAAACCCTGTCATGTTGGTATACATTGGATAGATCTCAATTTTAGTTTGCACTATCCCGAATGGGCAAGCTGATTTTCTGAGCACTACATATTAATTTACAGAAAATGGCACCAACACCCAGTAACATGGAAACGGTGCAACAAAATTTAAAATAAGATTGGTCTTCAGATCATTAAATCCATGACAAATAATACATGCCATTCTAGCACATGTTATAACTTTTTTCGGGCAAACCAAAAAATATGTCAGGCCATGGTCTTAGCCAGCAGGGCGTCTGGGTGCCTTTTTGGACATCCAAACTCTTAAAAAGAACCCCTCAGGACACCCAATTTTTTTTGTATGGAATTTCTAAAAATCTCAATCTCAAGCTTATAATTGAATTTTTTCATCTCTTTAAAATTCCCATGACATTGTTTAATGATATCATGCCTTATTTTGATGAAGTTATACATGTTTATGGTTGAAATATGAGTATATTGTGATCCCCCTTAAAAATTTGGACGCCCAAAAATTTTACAACTGCCAATTTTAGGCACCCAGTTTCTAAATCCTAGCTAAGACACTGTGTCAGGCAAGTAAAAATCTTGAACTACTTGCCTGGTATGGCAAGTTCATTCTGAAACTTATATTGGTGCCTAGAGGGTTTTATTTTATTTTGTGTTATTTTATTTCAGTGCCTGAGGACACTGGTGGGCCATACCGGTGGTGTGTGGTCGTCACAAATGCAAGGTCATATTATAATTAGTGGTTCAACCGATAGGACACTCAAAGTGTGGAACGCGGATACTGGACAATGTATGCATACCTTATATGGGCACACCTCAACAGTCAGATGTATGCATTTATATGAAAATAAGTGAGTATTTTTGCTAGCCTATAAAAACTTTTCACTAAGATGTATGCATTTATATGAACATAAGTGAGTACTTTTGTTACCCTACATATACTTATAACTAAGATGTATGCATTTATATGAACATAAGTGAGTACATTTGCTACCCTATAAATACTTTTTACTAGGATGTAATCATTTTAAATAAAAAGTAAGTGAGTACTTTTGTGTCCCCATAAATACTTTTCACTAAGATGTAGGCATTTATATTAACATAAGTAAGTACTTTTGTGTCCCTATAAATACTTTTCACTATGATATATACATTTATTTGAAAAATAAGTGAGTACTTTTGCTACCCTATAAATACTTTTTACTAAGATGTAGTTTTTTGGAAGCAGTAGGTAACTTTGATATTCATATTGTAGAGATTTTGATATATGTCATCCATATCCATGACGCTTTCTGAGCATAAATTCATAAACTATTGCAGAAATTGATCACCACCCTACATGTATGGGACATCATGACATGTTGTATGTACGATGATATATATTTTGACCTTACAGAGTGGATACTGTTTTTTTGGAAGTCACCTTGATGTTTTGAACATCAATACTATTAGATATCCTTGTTGTGAAATAGGTATACAGCAAGATGTCTGCAAGTGCCATATCAGCTGGCTGAACTCCTAACACTGCCAATTGTTAAAAACAATGGTGGAAGCCCAGTGCAGTCCAGTACAACAATGTAATTCATCAGCTGCTAGAAACAGAGAGGAGCTGATGATATCGTTAAATATCCACTTGTACACATTCTAAAATATATTTGTTTTTGACAGAGTTGTGAGTGGTTCGCGGGATGCCACTCTGCGAGTATGGGACATAGAGAGTGGTCAGTGTCTACATGTGCTCATGGGGCATGTGGCTGCAGTCCGCTGCGTCCAGTATGATGGCCGGAGGGTGGTCACTTGTACGCATACTAATATATACTTGTTTTTCACAGAGTTGTGAGTGGTTCGCGGGATGCCACTCTGCGAGTATGGGACATAGAGAGTGGTCAGTGTCTACATGTGCTGATGGGGCACGTGGCTGCAGTCCGCTGCGTCCAGTATGATGGCCGGAGGGTGGTCAGCGGTGCCTATGACTACATGGTCAAGGTGTGGGATCCAGAGACAGAGACATGTCTCCATACGCTGCAGGGACACACCAACAGGGTGTACTCATTACAGGTAAGAAAGTCATGTGATAATTAGCACAGGTTAAAATTCTAACTTTACAGGGATGCACCAACAGGATGTACTCTTATGATGATAATGATAATAATAATAATGATAATAATAATAATGATAATAATAATAGTAATAATAATTATAATAATAATGATAATAAAAAGGATAATAGTAATGATAATGATAATAATAATAATGATAAAGATGAGATAATAATAGTAATAATAACGATAATAATAATTAGGTCATATTTAATATAGCGCACTTTCTATCTATAATGATGAGGTAGACGCATGATAACTAAACAGAGGAAATATTTTCTTTGTGGTAATCATACTTGAAGGCATATTGGTATTCCATTCATGTACATTGCAAACAAGCTTCTGAATATCCAAATCCACAATCAACTCTTCTCAACTTATAATTATTAAAATTATCCAACGTGAATTATCGGATCTTTATAGTAGCTTATCTTATACTTTGTTTCAGTTCGACGGTACTCATATAGTTAGCGGTTCCTTGGACACTTCTATCCGTGTGTGGGATGTTGAGACAGGGAACTGCCTGCACACGCTGATAGGGCACCAGTCGCTCACGAGTGGCATGGAGCTTAAGGACAATATATTAGTATCAGGAAACGCAGACTCCACAGTCAAAGTCTGGGACATCACCACTGGACAGTGCTTACAGACGCTACAAGGTAAATCAATGCATTGATTTGTTCTCATATTTGTTCTCATTGTAGAGCAGGGCATCATTGTTATTCTGGACATCATAGTTTTTTTTATTCATTTATTTATTTTTTATTAAATGATTTGCTCTTTAGAGTAACAAATTTTATAAAGGAGAACACATTTTTTTCTCTAAAAAACAGGGCCTTATTCGGACATCCGAACCTTAAAAACATGCCAGGACATCGGAATGTTTTTGATAAGAAAATTCCTAATACTTAAATGATTTACCCTTAGATTTACAAAAATGTTCTCAATAAAAACTGGACCTTCTACATAGGGCATTATTTGGACACTTGAACTTTTAAAACATGCCATGACATCTACATGTTTTTGTTAAGGAAATTCGTGATATATTAATTATTGGCTCGAAATGGATATACATGTCCTTTCAAGCCAAAACTTATACCATGTTAATATTGCTGCAATTTAATTAATGCATACTTTGTGCACCCCTGGAGTTCACATTTATATAACTGCGCTCCGTAATGTGGACATCATATTTTATTTTAATTTCGCCTTTTGCAGGTCCCAGCAAGCATCAGAGTGCAGTGACGTGTCTTCAGTTCAACAAGAAGTTCGTCATCACCTCCTCAGACGACGGCACCGTCAAAATCTGGGACCTTCGGAACGGGGAATTTATCAGGAACTTGGTGGCGTTGGAGAGTGGGGGCAGTGGAGGCGTGGTGTGGCGAGTGCGGTGTAGTAATACGAAACTCGTCTGCGCCGTCGGGAGCAGAAACGGAACCGAGGAAACCAAGCTCCTCGTCCTGGACTTTGACGTAGAAGACAAGAAATTAGTCACTTAAAATGATGCCAGTATTCACACTTGGGACAAGTGCAAGATGTTTGTTTATAGTTGAATTTTGATTATTTTTTCATTTTCATTTTTTTTTTCTATTTTTTTTTTTTTTTTTTTTTTTTTTTTTCAATATTTTCTATATTTTTTTTTATCTGGGTGGACATCAATACTTGTGCCCTCTTCCAAGTAGGTGTTTGGACATTAAACCTTACGCTGCTGGTGGCTAATTTGGCCAACACAAAATGAGACAAAAAACCTGGGAAATTACTGAAACCCTGGCAAATAAATGGGTACTCATCTGATAGTACTCAGCGAGAGCTATCCAATGAATACCTACATGACAGGGTTTAGGTGTTTTTCAAAAATCTTTGCATCCTTATGCTTTGGACATAAGTAGCCTCAGCATTGGAATTGTTAGTTATGTCTCCTTCGGTGTGTTTTGGAGCTGGAGTACCACAGTATTTAGCCAATGCCCAACCCAGGCATATGCCATAAACTCATCATAGATTTTGTACATGAACAAATGATTTCAAAGAAAACATAAAAAAGAGATTAGTTAATACTAAATGATTTACTTGTAAATTTGCAAATTTTATAAATTTGTACACAGTTAGGATATTTATTTGTGAAGTTTCGCGAGCCCTGGAGAAAAAGGGTCAAAATAACTGGCCCTTGATTATTAGTTAGAAAGAGGTCATTGTAGAGTTAATACTATGAGGCAAAAGGGGTGGCACAAGATAATTATGAAAGGGGAGGCAGTTAGCACTCTTGCTCATTGAATCATACCATGAAATTCTTCTGTATGAACTTTTGAATGAGGTTATTGCTACACATTACATTTTGCTACATACCCTTGCTACAGTTAACCCTTATGCTGCTGGTGGCTAATTTGGCCAATACAAAATGCTGCGTAAACCTTTAAAATGACTGAAACACTGACACATGGGTACTCTCATCTACCAGTACTCAGCGAGAGCTTTCAAATGACTACCAACATGACAGGGTTTGGATGTTTTTTTCAAAAATCTTTGCATCCTTGTGCTTTGGACGAAAGTAGCCTCAGCATTGGAAGGGTTAGATGTGCGCTGAAACCGGGCCATGTTCACAGATAGTTTTACTTATCTCATTATGAGATAAGTGTTAGTTTTCATGTGAATATTTCCTAGAGCCGTAGCTCAATATGATGATAAAAAAGTAACCTTATGTATAGAGAGACTCTGATTATACAATATTCAGTCTGAAGTTGCCACTCTTTTCTGCCTCACTTTTAGCTGAGAATGGTAATGACCTCTTTCCAACTAATAATCAATCTATGACTGCAACTACGGGCAAAGCCTAGTTTAATGAACCGAAATGGTGGCCTTGTTAACCCTTATGCTGCCGGTAACTAATTTGACCAAAACAAAAAATGCAAACAAACACTGAAAAATGACTGAAACCCTGAAACATGGGTACTCATCTGAGAGAACTCGGCGAGAGCTATCCAATGAATACCAACATGATAGGGTTTAAATGGGGTTTTTTCAGTAACGTTTGCGTCCTTGGGCTTTGGACGAAAGTAGCCTCAGCATTTGAAGGGTTAATCTATTACTGCCATATGTGATTGGGTTTCACCCAATAACACACTGTGCCCTTATGGTCTAAGACCTTGGCATACTTTCAACCCTATAAACACATGCCACCCATTTATATCTGATGTGCTCACATTGTCGGGCAACATTATATAATAAAACTCATCATAAAGATTGAATTCTTAAAGAGACATGCAAAGAGGAATGGTTAGAATTGATAGCAACGACTTCCGCACTCAAATATGTATTAACCCATATCTGCTGCTAGTGGTGAATTTAGCCAATACAAAATGTTACAAAAACCTGAGAAAATAACTAAAACCCTGGCACATGGGTACTCACCTGAGAGTGCTCAGCGAGAGCTATCCAATGAATACCAACATGACAGGGTTTAGTGGGTTAATATGAAATACATGCATTACATGAGTACACCTATGATGAGGTATTATGTAACCCTTTCAATCTAGCATTAGGGGGTATTCACAATGCCACCAAAAAGGTAGCAAGTGGGTTTATGTGAAATACCTGTGTTACATGATGAGCACATCTAAAATGAGGGAGTAGGAAACTCACAATGCCAACAAAAGGTGGCAAGTGGTTCAGTATGAAATACATGCATTACATTATGAGTACCTCCACAAATATTGATCACCGGATACGCAACCAGCAGGTCTCGCTCAACAGCCTGGACACAACTTATAGCCTGATGTTGACAAGAACTGCTCAAGAGGTGCAATCTGCACATGGCGGGCACCTTCCTCTATAATGTAGCTATAATGTAAATGATGCGAGAGCCCTCATTGTTTTTTTGTTTCCTAGTTATGTCACACTGACACTAGATTAGTTGTGTCCTGTGGCAACGAATCCATGTGTCTATTCATCTAAGGTACATCTATCATAAGGGAGTGTAAAACGTTCAATATAGCATCATTCACAATGCCACCTTTTTTGGTGGCAAGTCTTCTATAATCAATTGTGTGAATAATAAGATAAGGTTGTAATCAGGTTCTTATATCAATGGTACAGACAGAAAAGGTGTATTACTATAAATTCTCAGTAATATTTGTCTATATATCGTGAAATAGCAACCAGCAATAGATCAAGGGTGGCCCATAATTCTCGATAATTATTTTGCAACATAATTCTAGTGGCCCAAATTCCTAGGGTGGTCTCAATTTCTGAGAATTCATGGTACAATACAGTACAGTAAACAGCCCATCATTGCATGGCATTGGTCCCTCCTACATATCTCAGTGTAAATAAATACATAAGGGTATAATACTACATCGATCAAGACAGGTTGTAGCAGCATAAAGTTGTATCTGCTTGGGGAAGAGGTTTGGTAATTTGACAAAGCAATGCTTCAAGTTGCAGCTAAACTGTATTCTAGTGACCACAGGTCTAGGTTTATTTCAGCCCTTTATTGCCAAGAGTTATCTTTCAAAGGGAAGTGTGGATCCTGTCATACTTTGCATATTTACTTGAACCAAAATATTAATTTACAAAGTATTTGCATGGGAGTTGAACTGTGATTAACATTCCTCCTTGAAATACCTTTCCAAAAGAGTCTCTCTTAATTCAAATGCGGTTTTCATAAGTGTCACTGATTCAAACGAAACTTTGCAAGTAGATCTCCAAGCCCGAATTCTGCGGCTCTGATTACAGAATACAAATTGATGCTAAAAACCTGTAAATGATTGAAACCCTGGCATATGGGTACTCATCTGAGAGTACTCGGTGAGAGCTTTCCAATGAATACCAACATGACAGGGTTTAGATGGTTTTCAAAAAATTCCACATTTTTCTACCATGGCAAAAATAGCCTCAGCATTCAAAGGGTGAATTCTTTGTAATCCTGTCATGGTTCGAGATGACCTGTTTCAGGTGAAATGGTAGGGTTGCTGTTCATTGATATTATTTGCCCGTGATCGAGTAGGAATGGAACCGATGAGCTTTCTCAAGTCCCATTGTTGAGACTCACTACATGATTAGGCTATCAACTTGTCAGTTTCACTGTAGATACTATATAATGGGGTTCCTTTCATATTTTAAGTTTAACATGACAGTTTCTTTCAGTTGAATGAATTTAAAAAGTTTTTGAGAAGGTAGAAATGTTGATTTTTGTTGTTGATGTTTTCATGGTTTTGATTATGTATTTTATGTTGGTGATGTAGCGAAAGTTTGGTTTTGGGATTTTGTTTTATTGAGGTGCCACTTAAAAGTGCTGACATTTTGCTGTAAACCTTTCATGATATCCTCTTAGTTATCCTCTGAAATAAAGGCCAAGTAATCAGTTGTAGTTGTGATGGTAAATCAATATAAGGTCACAATTTTAGTGTTCATTTTACCCACCAGGTGGTATTTTCATTTCCTAATGTCAATCACTGGGCTCTGCCAAATCAATCTATAATAAATCGACGTACTACTAAAAAGAATCATCCAATGATAAATGTTAGAGCAGGTTTATTTGCAAACTTTTTCTGTAGTAGGAAATATGATTCACAATGCCAACAATAGATATTATCATAAAGGAAGGTGCCACCTGGTGAAGAGAGTTGACACTATTAATCTACCACCTGGTGGAGAGAATAGGCATTACTCTGCCACCCGGTGGAAAGAATTGACACTACTATTCTGCCAACTTGTAGAGAGATTTGGCATTTCTACTATGCCACCTGGTGTAGAGAATTAGCACTTCTACTTGCCACCTGGTGGAGAGAATTGACACTACTATTCTCTTGCAGGTGATTGGGGAAGATATTGTTTATTATTATAAGCAAAGTTGTGATTAAATACCAGCCTTCAGGGGTAGCGAGTTTCCTGAGGCTTTACAATGACAGCGTAATTACTTGTTTAATAAATTGTGTATGGTTGATTTTGAGATGTTTATTATTTGTTTCAAACTAATTTTGTTCTGTAATTAGCGCAATTGCTAGCAGTTTATTCTGAGGGAAGCCATCATAATTGACCATTTATGCGTTTGTATATCATAAGAATCTGATATAGGGAGAATGATAACTATAGAACAATAAGTTCCTCAGTGTTAAAGAACTTTTCATGTCGCAACTCAATCAAACAGAGGGTTTGACGATCTAAATAACTTGAGCACAAAAGTATTTGTTTGAGAGTTGTATTCAATGTTGGTATGATCAATGATTGTAACAATTATGTTAATTTACATTGCAATTGATGATATTTGCATATTTGTTCTTTAAGAATATTCCAATCTTTTCCACTTGGGTGTGAGAGATAACATGAAAGAAATGCTCTGAAAACATGTGAAAAGATGCGAAAATAACTTGCTGAATTAATGGTTTGTAAACAAACACATATCATTAGAAATGTTTAAAACATTTCAGTGCCTATTCAAAAGGCGCAACAATACTCCATTAATAAGCAATTTGATGTGTTTCTAGAAGTCTTGATGTTTGGTGTGGTAAAGAGTTTATTCCTAGGTAATTTCCAAAACTTTGTTACAAAATGAAAATGTGAAATTGTCAACCCTTAAGCGGCTGGTTGGTCATTTTACAATACATAATGGTGCAAAAAAAACTGAAAAATGACTGAAACCCTAGCATATGGGTGCTCATCTGAGAGTACTCAGTGAGAGCTATCTAATGAATACAAACATGACAGGGTTGAGATGGTAATCAAAAGTTTTTGCATCCTTGTGTTTTGGACGAAAGTAGCCTCAGCAATGGAAGGGTTAAAAACTTAGGAAATAAGTTACCATTGGACTTCCTTTGGGTTTGTTCTCATTACTAATGCATGCGTGAATGAGACCGCCCAGTCATACACATAATGTGCCTCTTGCTGTGTAATGGTCATTCTAACCCTTATGCTGCTGGTGGCTAATTTAGCCAAAACAAAATGACGCAAAACGCCTGAAAGTGACTGAAACCCCAACAAATGCGTACTCATCTGAGAGTACTCAGCGAGAGCTTTCAAAAGAAAAACCCACACGATAGGGTTACAATGATTTTCATGATTTTTTGCGGTTTGTGTTTTGGACGAAAGTAGCCTCAGCATTGGAAGGGTTGATAAGGTGGGCATCATGGCATTTCTAGACATGGCCTTCTGGGCCAAGAAATATATAAGTATGTTTATTGTAAAAATGGGGTGGCATCTATTTGCGCTGAGAAAGTGTACCAGATACCACTTTAGGGTTTCGCTATCATTAGTCATGTTTATGCAGTGGAAGTTTTTTGTCAATTGCAGGACATAGTCCCATTTCTAAACATTTTAATTGAATAGTAATTTATATTAGCAAACTCTACGAAGACCTGCAAATGTCTGGAGTTTTCGTTAGGAAAGGGTTATTATTATTATCCATAATGTACCTCTGAAATGTCACATGAATACTGGTAGGGCATTTCTTTTTAGCATTAAAGCACCATCAAATGGACAGCTATGGGTAACACTTATTTTAGTCAGGTGACTATCGTAAATGACGCCAAGTCACCTGACTATTTAGAGAAATACATCAAAGAGGAATCGTCTACAAAAATCATGACTCAGCCTTCAGAAGGTGACTATCAGATCTGGAGTTGCATGCTTTGTATGCAAATCTAGTAATTCTGAGGTACATCATTTGTTTAGGGTTTCGAAGGAAGATTCATGTAATCCTTCAACTATACCTGTAGGTGTTAACCTATTCATGCCTGGAGCACCCCAAAACACCCATATTCTGGTGATATATGCCTAAAGAAATTATCTTTCGGATAACATTTGAAAGGGAAATAATAAGTACACTCACACTGGAATACTTGAAGATCAGATGTTAAAATGTTATCAAAGCATTCAGTACTTGTAAAGCTCCAGGCATGAGTGGGTTAACCCTTATGCTGCTGATGGCTAATTTGGCCAATACAAAATGCTGCAAAAAACTGAAAAATGACTGAAACCCTTGCACATTGATACTCATCTGGGAGTACTCCGTAAAAGTTTTCCGATGAGTACCAACATGACAGGGTTTTGTTAGTTTTCAACAATCATTGCATTCTTGTGCTTTTGACGAAATTAGCCTCAGCCTAGGAAGGATATGGGTTAAGCAGAGACATCGCTCCATCAGTTGGGACGTGGGAATGACAGGTCGGACAGAGTTGGGTGTTTGGTCAGTATGATATGTATGTAAAATGTCATTGCTGTTGTAAAAAAGGTAAACCTGTCAGTAATAATGGAAATGCATTGGGGTTGTGTAACTTCATTTTGTTGCTAAAATAAAACAAATATCCTCAACCGAAATACCTGTGTTGTCATTTACCTGTCCGAATATCCCTAGTTTGATCTATTCTCATAAATGATGTTTTAAGTTTAAAAAGATAATGATAGGCATTAAACTGCTCTTTTAGTACTCGTTGATGTTCAGTTAATCAATCAGTAATGACTTCATGAACATTGTTTAGTGATGGCCACTGCATATTTTTGTGCAATATTGTCCTGTGCAGTAGTTGAGAATAAATCTAGGAGAAATGTCAATTAGAACTTAAATTTTGATTAAGTTTCACATTTTCAAGACAACATATTCTAAGGAGTTGTCTGGAGCATGACAGTTTCTAGGGTATTGTTCAGGACACATTGTGATGTTACCAGAGGCTATCTGGTATTACATAAATCATAACTACCTATCATTTTCGATGATTTCCAATAAATGAGGCGCAAAATAAGTGCAAGTATAATACTAAAATGATTCTACATAGTCTCTGTGTGAGGAGGGAATAAGAGGAATATAATGATAACAATAGGTTCATTGTTCTTCACACCATTCATGAGTTTATCGTGTATTCAATGACAATAGCAGAGGTGGCAGTACATGTATTGTGGTTTAAAAACTTGCTGCACATCTTGTGCGGACATTCCTCACGGTTCCTTGTATCGATATGGTTCGTTGTGATGTGGATGAAGCGGTGCTGAGGTGTATTGGTGCGAGTAGTAGCATTGCGTAGTTCCTAAATGACGACTGGGGGCAGAGAGAATTGAGGCGTGAACGTCTAGATGGAGATGTTTTTATAAGTTTATTGAATAGATACGGTATTTTCGTAATGGAGAGGGACCGGGCTCTTGTTTATTGAGCACAAAGTGGGGATCGCGCGCTCGGGCGTATGAATACCAAGCTGGAAGTGGAAGCGATCCAGTTTAGATTGTTACCGTTAGTTCATCATTTTCTCACAGGGCGCCGCCACGTTACGGTATGATCGACGAGGCAGAGATCGGCACCAGTGTTCATGGCATAGCACATATATGATAGCCTCCCCGAATCTCTTCACCTTATAAATAACGAAATCCAATAATCGAAAGAATTTAGAAATGTCGCAGGTGTGTCGGAATTGTTGTGACACGTGTGTGTATAAATACTCTGGCATGTTTACAAATACTCTGAGGCTGACGAGTGCGTGTCAGGATGGGTGGTATTTTGTGTTGATATTTGCCAGTTGAGAGACTATCAATATCAACATGCACTATCTATTGTATTAAACATTGTAGTATGTGTATTGGCTGTAAATATGTTTACAAATCATTTCAATACAAAAATATAGTTATAAACAAAGATAATCGGAAAGAACAGGAAACTTTTTGTCTGTCGGACTTGATTTGGCTAACAGCCTTTTCCTCTTTTTCCCCACAAAAAGTTCGTTTATGCCTTCCAAACTTGGCAAACTTCTTAGGAGCACTACCGCGTGCATGTATGAACATCCTTTTTGTCTCAACTCCGCCGCAAAATGTTGATTTTGCTCATTAGGTCCCATTGTAAAATTTGGCCATTGCCAAGTTTGTACTGTCGGCGATGGTTGGCAATGGGTAAATTTTACAATGGGACCTAATGTGCAAAATCATCATTTTGCGGTGTTGAGACAAAAAGTATGTTTATACATACACGCGGTAGTGCTCCTAAGACGTTTGCCAAGAGTGGATGGCAAACTCGAACGTTTTGTCGCAAAAAGATGGAAAAAGTGGTTGCCAAACTCGAGTCAGACAGACTATAGCACCCTTGTTCATTGAATCATACCATGAAAGTCTTCTGTATGAACTTTTGAATGAGGTTATTGCCGCACATTACAGTCCCTTGCTATAGTTAACCCTTATGCTGCTAGCGGCTAATTTGGCCAATACAAAATGATGCATAACCCTGAAAAATGACTGAAACACTGGCACATGGGTACTCATCTGACAGTACTCAGCGAGAGCTTTCAAATGACTACCAACATGACAGGGTTTGGATGTTTTTCAAAAATCTTTGCATCCTTGTGCTTTGGACGAAAGCAGCCTCAGCATTGGAAGGGTGAGATGTGCACTGAAACCGGGCATTGTTAACTTATCTCTTTATGAGATAAGTGTTAGTTTTCATGCGAATATTTCCTAGAACCGTAGCTCAATATGATGATAAAAAATCGACCTTATGTACAGAGAGACTCTGATTATACAATATTCAGTCTGAAGTTGCCACTCTTTTCTGCCTCACTTTTAGCTGAGTAATGGTAATGACCCCTTTCCAACTAATAATCAATCTATGACTGCAACTACGGGCAAAGCCTAATTTAATGAACCGAAATGGTGGCCTTGTTAACCCTTATGCTGCCGGTAACTAATTTGACCAAAACAAAAAATGCAAAAAAACACTGAAAAATGACTGAAACCCTGAAACATTGCTACTCATCTGAGAGAACTCGGCGAGAGCTATCCAATGAATACCAACATGATAGGGTTTAAATGTTGTTTTTTCAGTAACGTTTGCGTCCTTGGGCTTTGGACGAAAGTAGCCTCAGCATTTGAAGGGTTAATCTATTACTGCCATATGTGATTGGGTTTCGTCCAATAACACACTGTGCCCTTATGGTCTAAGACCTTGGCATACTTTCAACCCTATAAACACATGCCACCCATTTATATCTGATGTGCTCACATTGTCGGGCAACATTATATAATAAAACTCATCATAAAGATTGAATTCTTAAAGAGACATGCAAAGAGGAACGGTTAGAATTGATAGCAACGACTTCCACACTCAAATATTTATTAACCCTTTTGCTGCTAGTGTTGAATTTAGCCAATACAAAATGTTACAAAAACCTAAGAAAATAACTAAAACCCTGGCACATGGGTACTCACCTGAGAGTGCTCAGCAAGAGCTATCCAATGAATACCAACATGACAGGGTTTAGTGGGTTAATATGAAATACATGCGTTACATGATGAGTACACCTATGATAAGGTATTATGTAACCCTTTCAATCTAGCATTATTCACAATGCCACCAAAAAGGTAGCAAGTGGGTTTATGTGAAATACCTGTGTTACATGATGAGCACATCTAGAATGAGGGAGTAGGAAACTCACAATGCCAACAAAAGGTGGCAAGTGGTTCAGTATGAAATACATGCATTACATTATGAGTACCTCCACAAATATTGATCACCGGATACGCAACCAGCAGGTCTCCCTCAACAGCCTGGACACAACTTATAGCATGATGTTGACAAGAACTGCTCAAGAGGTGCAATCTGCACATGGCGCGCACCTTCCTCTATAATGTAGCTATAATGTAAATGATGCGAGAGCCCTCATTGTTTTTTGTTTCCTAGTTATGTCACACTGACACTAGATTCGTTGTGTCCTGTGGCAACGAATCCATGTGTCTATTCATCTAAGGTACATCTATCATAAGGGAGTGTAAAAGGTTCAATATAGCATCATTCACAATGCCACCTTTTTTGGTGGCAAGTCTTCTATAATCAATTGTGTGAATTATAAGATAAGGTTGTAATCAGGTTCTTATATCAATGATAAAGACAGAAAAGGTGTATTACTATACATTCTCAGTAATATTTGTCTATATATCGTGAAATAGCGACCAGCAATAGATCAAGGGTGGCCCATAATTCTTGATAATTATTTTGCAAAATAATTATAGTGGCCCAAATTCCTAGGGTGGTCTCAATTTCTGAGAATTCATGGTACAATACAGTACAATAAACAGCCCATCATTGCATGGCACGGGTCCCTCCTACATATCTCAGTGTAAATAAATACATAAGGGTATAATACTACATCGATCAAGACAGGTTGTAGCAGCATAAAGTTGTATCTGCTTGGGGAAGAGGTTTGGTAATTTGACAAAGCAATGCTTCAAGTTGCAGCTAAACTGTATTCTAGTGACCACAGGTCTAGGATTATTTCAGCCCTTTATTGCCAAGAGTTATCTTTCAAAGGGAAGTGTGGATCCTGTCATACTTTGCATATTTACTTGAACCAAAATATTAATTTACAAGGTATTTGCATGGGAGTTGAATTGTGATTAACATTCCTCCTTGAAATACCTTTCCAAAAGAGTCTCTCTTAATTCAAATGCGGTTTTCATAAGTGTCACTGATTCAAACGAAACTTTGCAAGTAGATCTCCAAGCCCGAATTCTGCGGCTCTGATTACAGAATACAAATTGATGCTAAAAACCTGTAAATGATTGAAACCCTGGCATATGGGTACTCATATGAGAGTACTCGGTGAGAGCTTTCCAATGAATACCAACATGACAGGGTTTAGATGGTTTTCAAAAAATTCCACATTTTTCTACCATGGCAAAAATAGCCTCAGCATTCAAAGGGTGAATTCTTTGTTATCCTGTCATGGTTCGAGATGACCTGTTTCAGGTGAAATGGAAGGGTTGCTGTTCATTGATATTATTTGCCCGTGATCGAGTAGGAATGGAACCGATGCGCTTTCTCAAGTCCCATTGTTGAGACTCACTACATGATTAGGCTATCAACTTGTCAGTTTCACTGTAGATACTATATAATGGGGTTCCTTTCATATTTTAAGTTTAACATGACAGTTTCTTTCAGTTGAATGAATTTAAAAAGTTTTTGAGGAGGTAGAAATGTTGATTTTTGTTGTTGATGTTTTCATGGTTTTGATTATGTATTTTATGTTGGTGATGTAGCGAAAGTTTGGTTTTGGGATTTTGTTTTATTGAGGTGCCACTTAAAAGTGCTGACATTTTGCTGTAAGCCTTTCATGATATCCTCGTAGTTATCCTCTGATATAAAGGCCAAGTAATCAGTTGTAGTTGTGATGGAAAATCAATATAAGGTCACAATTTTAGTGTTCATTTTACCCACCAGGTGGTATTTTCATTTCCTAATGTCAATCACTGGGTTCTGCCAAATCAATCTATAATAAATCGACGTACTGCTAAAAAGAATCATCCAATGATAAATGATAGAGCAGGTTTATTTGCAAACTTTTTCTGTAGTAGGAAATATGATTCACAATGCCAACACTAGATGTTATCATAAAGGAAGGTGCCACCTGGTGAAGAGAGTTGACGCTACTAATCTACCACCTGGTGGAGAGAATAGGCATTACTCTGCCACCCGGTGGAAAGAATTGACATTACTATTCTGCCAACTTGTAGAGAGATTTGGCATTTCTACTATGCCACCTGGTGTAGAGAATTAGCACTTCTACTTGCCACCTGGTGGAGAGAATTGACACTACTATTCTCTTGCAGGTGATTGGGGAAGATATTGTTTATTATTATAAGCAAAGTTGTGATTAAATACCAGCCTTCAGGGGTAGCGAGTTTCCTGAGGCTTTACAATGACAGCGTAATTACTTGTTTAATAAATTGTGTATGGTTAATTTTGAGATGTTTATTATTTGTTTCAAACTAATTTTGTTCTGTAATTAGCGCAATTGCTAGCAGTTTATTCTGAGGGAAGCCATCATTATTGACCATTTATGCGTTTGTATATCATAAGAATCAGATATAGGGAGAATGATAACTATAGAACAATAATTTCCTCAATGTTAAAGAACTTTTCATGTCGCAACTCAATCAAACAGAGGGTTTGACGATCTAAATAACTTGAGCACAAAAGTATTTGTTTGAGAGTTGTATTCAATGTTGGTATGATCAATGATTGTAACAATTATGTTAATTTACATTGCAATTGATGATATTTGCATATTTGTTCTTTAAGAATATTCCAATCTTTTCCACTTGGGTGTGAGAGATAACATGAAAGAAATGCTCTGAAAACGTGAAAAGATGCGAAAATAACTTGCTGAATTAATGGTTTGTAAACAAACACATATCATTAGAAATGTTTAAAACATTTCAGTGCCTATTCGAAAGGCGCAACAATACTCCATTAATAAGCAATTTGATGTGTTTCTAGAAGTCTTGATGTTTGGTGTGGTAAAGAGTTTATTCCTAGGTAATTTCCAAAACTTTGTTACAAAATGAAAATGTGAAATTGTCAACCCTTAAGCGGCTGGTTGGTCATTTTACAATACATAATGGTGCAAAAAAAACTGAAAAATGACTGAAACCCTAGCATATGGGTACTCATCTGAGAGTACTCAGTGAGAGCTATCTAATGAATACAAACATGACAGGGTTGAGATGGTAATCAAAAGTTTTTGCATCCTTGTGTTTTGGACGAAAGTAGCCTCAGCAATGGAAGGGTTAAAAACTTAGAAAATAAGTTACCATTGGACTTCCTTTGGGTTTGTTCTCATAACTAATGCATGCGTGAATGAGACGGCCCAGTCATACACATCATAACGTGCCTCTTAATGGTAATGGTCATTCTAACCCTTATGCTGCTGGTGACTAATTTTGCTAAAACAAAATGACGCAAAAAGTCTGAAAGTTACTGAAACCCCAGCAAATGGGTACTCATCTTAGAGTACTTTGGGAGAGTTTTCAAATAAAAACCCACACGATAGGGTTATGATGATTTTCATAATTTTTTGCGCTTTGTGTTTTGGACGAAAGTAGCCTCAGCATTGGAAGGGTTGATAAGGTGGGCATCATGGCATTTCTAGACATGGCCTTCTGGGCCAAGAAATATATAAGTATGTTTATTGTAAAAATGGGGTGGCATCTTTTTGCTCTGAGAATGTGTACCAGATACCACTTTAGGGTTTCGCTATCATTAGTCATGTTTAAGCAGTGGAAGTTTTTTGTCAGTTGCAGGACATAGTCCCATTTCAAAACATTTTAATTGAATAGTAATTTATATTAGCAAACTATACGAAGACCTGCAAATGTCTGGAGTTTTCGTTAGGAAAGGGTTATTATTATTATTATCCATAATGTACCTCTGAAATGTCACATGAATACTGGTAGGGCATTTCTTTTTAGCATTAAAGCACCATTAAATGGACAGCTATGGGTAACACTCATTTTAGTCAGGTGACTATCGTAATTGACGCCAAGTCACCTGACTATTTAGAGAATTTCATCAAAGAGGAATCGACTACAAAAATCATGACTCAGCCTTCAGAAGGTGACTATCAGATCTGGAGTTGCATGCTTTGTATGCAAATCTAGTAATTCTGAGGTACATCATTTGTTTAGGGTTTCGAAGGAAGATTCATGTAATCCTTCAACTATACCTGTAGGTGTTAACCTATTCATGCCTGGAGCACCCCAAAACACCCATATTCTGGTGATATATGCCTAAAGAAAACATCTTTCGGATAACATTTTAAAGGGAAATAGTAAGTACACTCACACTGGAATACTTGAAGACCAGATTCTTAACTTTCATTATTTTCTAAAATGTTATCGAAGCATTCAGTACTTGTAAAGCTCCAGGCATGAGTGGGTTAACCCTTATGCTGCTGATGGCTAATTTGGCCAATACAAAATGGTGCAAAAAACCTGAAAAATGACTGAAACCCTTGCACATTGATACTCATCTGGGAGTACTTCGTAAGAGCTTTCCGATGAGTACCAAAATGACAGGGTTTCGTTAGTTTTCAACAATCATTGCATTCTTGTGCTTTTGACGAAATTAGCCTCAGCCTAGGAAGGATATGGGTTCAGTAGAGACATCGCTCCATCAGTTGGGATGTGGGAATGACAGGTCGGACAGAGTTGGGTGTTTGGTCAGTATGATATGTATGTAAAATGTCATTGCTGTTGTAAAAAAAGGTAAACCTGTCAGTAATAATGGAAATGCATTGGGGTTGTGTAACTTCATTTTGTTGCTAAAATAAAACAAATATCCTCAACCGAAAAACCTGTGTTGTCATTTACCCGTCCTAATATCCATAGTTTGATCTATTCTCAAAAATGATGTTTAAAGTTTAAAAAGATAATGATAGGCATTAAACTGCTGTTTTAGTACTCGTTGATGTTCAGTTAATCAGTCAGTAATGACTTCATGAACATTGTTTAGTGATGGCCACTGCATATTTTTGTGCAATATTGTCCTGTGCAGTAGTTGAGAATAAATCTAGGAGAAATGTCAATTAGAACTAAAATTTTGATTAAGTTTCACATTTTCAAGACAACATATTCTAAGGAGAGGTCTGAGCATGACAGTATCTAGGGTATTGTTCAGGACACATTGTGATGTTACCAGAGGCTATCTGGTGTTACATAAATCATAACTACCTATCATTTTCGATGTTTTCCAATAAATGAGGCGCAAAATAAGTGCAAGTATAATACTAAAATGATTCTACATAGTCTCTGTGTGAGGAGGGAATAAGAGGAATATAATGATAACAATAGGTCCATTGTTCTTCACACCATTCGTGAGTTTATCGTGTATTCAATAACAATAGCAGAGGTGGCAATACATGTATTGTGGTTTAAAAACTTGCTGCACATCTTGTGCGGACATTCCTCGCGGTTCCTTGTATCGATCTGTAATATTACCTATGGTCTCGGTGAACTAAATGATGTATCCCTCCGAGTAGTAGCATTGCGTAGTTCCTAAAAGACGACTGGGGGCAGAGAGAATTGAGGCGTGAACGTCTAGATGGAGATGTTTAGAAGCTTATTGAATAGATACGGTATTTTCGTAATGGAGAGGGACCGGGCTCTTGTTTATTGAGCACAAAGTGGGGATCGCGCGCTCGGGCGTATGAATACCAAGCTGGAAGTGGAAGCGATCCAGTTTAGATTGTTACCGTTAGTTCATCATTTTCTCACAGGGCGCCGCCACGTTACGGTATGATCGACGAGGCAGAGATCGGCACCAGTGTTCATGGCATAGCACATATATGATAGCCTCCCCGAATCTCTTCACCTTATAAATAACGAAATCCAATAATCGAAAGAATTTAGAAATGTCGCAGGTGTGTCGGAATTGTTGTGACTCGTGTGTGTATAAATACTCTGGCATGTTTACAAATACTCTGAGGCTGACGAGTGCTTGTCAGGATGGGTGGTATTTTATGTTGATATTTGCCAGTTGAGAGACCATCAATATCAACATGCACTATCTATTGCATTAAACATAGCTGTATGTTTATTGGCTATAAATATATTTACAAAATTATTTCAATACAAAAATATAAACAGATAAACAGAAAGAACAGGAAAAGTATAGTCTGTCGGACTTGATTATGCTATAACAGCTTTTTCCTCTTTTTCCCCACAAAAAGTTCGTTTATGCCTTCCAAACTTGGCAAACCTCTTAGGAGCACCGTACCGCGTGCATGTATAAACATACGTTTTGTCTCAACTCCGCAAAATGTTGATTTTGCTCATTAGGTCCCATTGAAAAGTTTGCCCATTGCCAAGTTTGTACTGTCGGCGATGGTTTGTCACAAAAAGATGGAAAAAGCTAGTGGTTGCCAAACTCGAGTCAGACAGACTATAGCACTCTTGTTCATTGAATCATACCATGAAATTCTTCTGTATGAACTTTTGAATGAGGTTATTGCTACACATTACATTTTGCTACATACCCTTGCTACAGTTAACCCTTATGCTGCTGGTGGCTAATTTGGCCAATACAAAATGCTGCGTAAACCTTTAAAATGACTGAAACACTGACACATGGGTACTCTCATCTACCAGTACTCAGCGAGAGCTTTCAAATGACTACCAACATGACAGGGTTTGGATGTTTTTTTCAAAAATCTTTGCATCCTTGTGCTTTGGACGAAAGTAGCCTCAGCATTGGAAGGGTGAGATGTGCACTGAAACCGGGCATTGTTAACTTATCTCTTTATGAGATAAGTGTTAGTTTTCATGCGAATATTTCCTGGAACCGTAGCTCAATATGATGATAAAAAATCGACCTTATGTATAGAGAGACTCTGATTATACAATATTCAGTCTGAAGTTGCCACTCTTTTCTGCCTCACTTTTAGCTGAGAATGGTAATGACCTCTTTCCAACTAATAATCAATCTATGACTGCAACTACGGGCAAAGCCTAGTTTAATGAACCGAAATGGTGGCCTTGTTAACCCTTATGCTGCTGGTAACTAATTTGACCAAAACAAAAAATGCAAAAAAACACTGAAAAATGACTGAAACCCTGAAACATGGGTACTCAGCTGAGAGAACTTGGCGAGAGCTATCCAATGAATACCAACATGATAGGGTTTAAATGGGTTTTTTTTCAGTAACGTTTGCGTCCTTGGGCTTTGGACGAAAGTAGCCTCAGCATTTGAAGGGTTAATCTATTACTGCCATATGTGATTGGGTTTCGTCCAATAGCACACTGTGCCCTTATGGTCTAAGACCTTGGCATACTTTCAACCCTATAAACACATGCCACCCATTTATATCTGATGTGCTCACATTGTCGGGCAACATTATGTAATAAAACTCATCATAAAGATTGAATTCTTAAAGAGACATGCAAACAGGAATGGTTAGAATTGATAGCAACGACTTCCACACTCAAATATTTATTAACCCTTTTGCTGCTAGTGGTGAATTTAGCCAATACAAAATGTTACAAAAACCTGAGAAAATAACTAAAACCCTGGCACATGGGTACTCACCTGAGAGTGCTCAGCAAGAGCTATCCAATGAATACCAACATGACAGGGTTTAGTGGGTTAATATGAAATACATGCGTTACATGATGAGTACACCTATGATAAGGTATTATGTAACCCTTTCAATCTAGCATTATTCACAATGCCACCAAAAAGGTAGCAAGTGGGTTTATGTGAAATACCTGTGTTACATGATGAGCACATCTAGAATGAGGGAGTAGGAAACTCACAATGCCAACAAAAGGTGGCAAGTGGTTCAGTATGAAATACATGCATTACATTATGAGTACCTCCACAAATATTGATCACCTGATACGCAACCAGCAGGTCTCGCTCAACAGCCTCGACACAACTTATAGCCTGATGTTGACAAGAACTGCTCATGAGGTGCAATCTGCACATGGCGCGCACCTTCCTCTATAATGTAGCTATAATGTAAATGATGCGAGAGCCCTCATTGTTTTTTGTCTCCTAGTTATGTCACACTGACACTAGATTAGTTGTGTCCTGTGGCAACGAATCCATGTGTCTATTCATCTAAGGTACATCTATCATAAGGGAGTGTAAAACGTTCAATATAGCATCATTCACAATGCCACCTTTTTTGGTGGCAAGTCTTCTATAATCAATTGTGTGAATAATAAGATAAGGTTGTAATCAGGTTCTTATATCAATGCACAGAAAAGGTATATTGCTATAAATTCTCAGTAATTTGGACACTTTAATTATTTAGAATTTTATGGGTTGAGGTTGGCCCATGTTTTGTGAAAATACTGACAACGCTGAGTAATATTTGTCTATATATCGTGAAATAGCGACCAGCAATAGATCAAGGGTGGCCCATAATTCTTGATAATTATTTTGCAAAATAATTATAGTGGCCCAAATTCCTAGGGTGGTCTCAATTTCTGAGAATTCATGGTACAATACAGTACAACAAACAGCCCATCATTGCATGGCACGGGTCCCTCCTACATATCTCAGTGTAAATAAATACATAAGGGTATAATACTACATCGATCAAGACAGGTTGTAGCAGCATAAAGTTGTATCTGCTTGGGGAAGAGGTTTGGTAATTTGACAAAGCAATGCTTCAAGTTGCAGCTAAACTGTATTCTAGTGACCACAGGTCTAGGTTTATTTCAGCCCTTTATTGCCAAGAGTTACCTTTCAAAGGGAAGTGTGGATCCTGTCATACTTTGCATATTAACTTGAACCAAAATATTAATTTACAAAGTACTTGCATCAGTTGCATGGGAGTTGAATTGTGACTAACATTCCTCCTTGAAATACCTTTCCAAAAGAGTCTCTTAATTCAAATGCGGTTTTCATAAGTGTCACTGATTCAAACGAAACTTTGCAAGTAGATCTCCAAGCCCGAATTCTGCGGCTCTGATAACAGAATACAAATTGATGCTAAAAACCTGTAAATGATTGAAACCCTGGCATATGGGTACTCATCTGAGAGTACTCGGTGAGAGCTTTCCAATGAATACCAACATGACAGGGTTTATATGGTTTTCAAAATTTTCCACATTTTTCTACCATGGCAAAAATAGCCTCAGCATTCAAAGGGTGAATTCTTTGTAATCCTGTCATGGTTCGAGATGACCTGTTTCAGGTGAAATGGTAGGGTTGCTGTTCATTGATATTATTTGCCCGTGATCGAGTAGGAATGGAACCGATGAGTTTTCTCAAGTCCCATTGTTGAGACTCACTACATGATTAGGCTATCAACTTGTCAGTTTCACTGTAGATACTATATAATGGGGTTCCTTTCATATTTCAAGTTTAACATGACAGTTTCTTTCAGTTGAATGAATTTAAAAAGTTTTTGAGAAGGTAGAAATGTTGATTTTTGTTGTTGATGTTTTCCTGGTTTGATTATGTATTTTATGTTGGTGATGTAGCGAAAGTTTGGTTTTGGAATTTTGTTTTATTGACGTGCCACTTAAAAGTGCTGACATTTTGCTGTAAACCTTTCATGATATCCTCGTAGTTATCCTCTGATATAAAGGCCAAGTAATCAGTTGTAGTTGTGATGGTAAATCAATATAAGGTCACAATTTTAGTGTGCATTTTACCCACCAGGTGGTATTTTCATTTCCTAATGTCAATCACAGGGTTCTGCCAAATCAATCTATAATAAATCGACGTACTGTATTACTAAAAAGAATCATCCAATGATAAATGATAGAGCAGGTTTATTTGCAAACTTTTTCTGTAGTAGGAAATATGATTCATAATGCCAACACTAGATATTATCACAAAGGAAGGTGCCACCTGGTGAAGAGAGTTGACATTACTAATCTATCACCTGGTGGAGAGAATAGGCACTACTCTGCCACCCGGTGGAAAGAATTGACACTACTATTCTGGCAACTTGTGGAGAGAATTGGCACTTCTACTTGCCACCTGGTGTAGAGAATTAGAACTTCTACTTGCCACCTGATGGAGAGGAGTGACACTACTAATCTGCCACCTGGTGGAGACAATTGGCACTCCTACTTGCCACCTGGTGGAGAGAATTAGAACTTCTACTTGCCACCTGATGGAGAGGAGTAGCACTACTAATCTGCCACCTGGTGGAGACAATTTGCACTCCTACTTGCCACCTGGTGGAGAGAATTGACACTACTATTCTCTTGCAGGTGAATGGGGAAGATATTGTTTATTATTATAAGCAAAGTTGTGATTAAATACCAGCCTTCAGGGGTAGCGAGTTTCCTGAGGCTTTACAATGACAGCGTAATTACTTGTTTAATAAATTGTGTATGGTTAATTTTGAGATGTTTATTATTTGTTTCAAACTAATTTTGTTCTGTAATTAGCGCAATTGCTAGCAGTTTATTCTGAGGGAAGCCATCATAATTGACCATTTATGCGTTTGTATATCATAAGAATCTGATATAGGGAGAACTATAGAACAATAATTTCCTCAGTGTTAAAGAACTTTTCATGTCGCAACTCAATCAAACAGGGTTTGACGATCTAAATAACTTGAACACAAAAGTATTTGTTTGAGAGTTGTATTCAATGTTGGTATGATCAATGATTGTAACAATTATGTTAATTTACATTGCAATTGATGATATTTGCATATTTGTTCTTTAAGAATATTCCAATCTTTTCCACTTGGGTGTGAGAGATAACATGAAAGAAATGCTCTGAAAACATGTGAAAAGATGCGAAAATAACTTGCTGAATTAATGGTTTGTAAACAAACACATATCATTAGAAATGTTTAAAACATTTCAGTGCCTATTCGAAAGGCGCAACAATACTCCATTAATAAGCAATTTGATGTGTTTCTAGAAGTCTTGATGTTTGGTGTGGTAAAGAGTTTATTCCTAGGTAATTTCCAAAACTTTGTTACAAAATGAAAATGTGAAATTGTCAACCCTTAAGCAGCTGGTTGGTCATTTTACAATACATAATGGTGCAAAAAAACTGAAAAATGACTGAAACCCTAGCATATGGGTACTCATCTGAGAGTACTCAGTGAGAGCTATCTAATGAATACAAACATGACAGGGTTGAGATGGTAATCAAAATTTTTGCATCCTTGTGTTTTGGACGAAAGTAGCCTCAGCAATGGAAGGGTTAAACACTTAGAAAATAAGTTACCATTGAACTTCCTTTGGGTTTGTTCTCATAACTAATGCATGCGTGAATGAGACCGCCCAGTCATACACATAATGTGCCTCTTACTGTGTAATGGTCATTCTAACCCTTATGCTGCTGGTGGCTAATTTAGCCAAAACGAAATGACGCAAAACGCCTGAAAGTGACTGAAACCCCAACAAATGCTTACTCATCTGAGAGTACTCAGCGAGAGCTTTCAAATGAAAAACCCACACGATAGGGTTACAATGATTTTCATGATTTTTTGCGGTTTGTGTTTTGGACGAAAGTAGCCTCAGCATTGGAAGGGTTGATAAGGTGGGTATCATGGCATTTCTAGACATGGCCTTCTGGGCCAAGAAATATATAAGTATGTTTATTGTAAAAATGGGGTGGCATCTATTTGCGCTGAGAATGTGTACCAGATACCACTTTAGGGTTTCGCTATCATTAGTCATGTTTAAGCAGTGGAAGTTTTTTGTCAATTGCAGGACATAGTCCCATTTCAAAACATTTTAATTGAATAGTAATTTATATTAGCAAACTCTACGAAGACCTGCAAATGTCTGGAGTTTTCGTTAGGAAAGGGTTATTATTATTATCCATAATGTACCTCTGAAATGTCACATGAATACTGGTAGGGCATTTCTTTTTAGCATTAAAGCACCATTAAATGGACAGCTATGGGTAACACTCATTTTAGTCAGGTGACTATCGTAATTGACGCCAAGTCACCTGACTATTTAGAGAATTTCATCAAAGAGGAATCGACTACAAAAATCATGACTCAGCCTTCAGAAGGTGACTATCAGATCTGGAGTTGCATGCTTTGTATGCAAATCTAGTAATTCTGAGGTACATCATTTGTTTAGGGTTTCGAAGGAAGATTCATGTAATCCTTCAACTATACCTGTAGGTGTTAACCTATTCATGCCTGGAGCACCCCAAAACACCCATATTCTGGTGATATATGCCTAAAGAAAACATCTTTCGGATAACATTTTAAAGGGAAATAGTAAGTACACTCACACTGGAATACTTGAAGACCAGATTCTTAACTTTCATTATTTTCTAAAATGTTATCGAAGCATTCAGTACTTGTAAAGCTCCAGGCATGAGTGGGTTAACCCTTATGCTGCTGATGGCTAATTTGGCCAATACAAAATGGTGCAAAAAACCTGAAAAATGACTGAAACCCTTGCACATTGATACTCATCTGGGAGTACTTCGTAAGAGCTTTCCGATGAGTACCAAAATGACAGGGTTTCGTTAGTTTTCAACAATCATTGCATTCTTGTGCTTTTGACGAAATTAGCCTCAGCCTAGGAAGGATATGGGTTCAGTAGAGACATCGCTCCATCAGTTGGGATGTGGGAATGACAGGTCGGACAGAGTTGGGTGTTTGGTCAGTATGATATGTATGTAAAATGTCATTGCTGTTGTAAAAAAAGGTAAACCTGTCAGTAATAATGGAAATGCATTGGGGTTGTGTAACTTCATTTTGTTGCTAAAATAAAACAAATATCCTCAACCGAAAAACCTGTGTTGTCATTTACCCGTCCTAATATCCATAGTTTGATCTATTCTCAAAAATGATGTTTAAAGTTTAAAAAGATAATGATAGGCATTAAACTGCTGTTTTAGTACTCGTTGATGTTCAGTTAATCAGTCAGTAATGACTTCATGAACATTGTTTAGTGATGGCCACTGCATATTTTTGTGCAATATTGTCCTGTGCAGTAGTTGAGAATAAATCTAGGAGAAATGTCAATTAGAACTAAAATTTTGATTAAGTTTCACATTTTCAAGACAACATATTCTAAGGAGAGGTCTGAGCATGACAGTATCTAGGGTATTGTTCAGGACACATTGTGATGTTACCAGAGGCTATCTGGTGTTACATAAATCATAACTACCTATCATTTTCGATGTTTTCCAATAAATGAGGCGCAAAATAAGTGCAAGTATAATACTAAAATGATTCTACATAGTCTCTGTGTGAGGAGGGAATAAGAGGAATATAATGATAACAATAGGTCCATTGTTCTTCACACCATTCGTGAGTTTATCGTGTATTCAATAACAATAGCAGAGGTGGCAATACATGTATTGTGGTTTAAAAACTTGCTGCACATCTTGTGCGGACATTCCTCGCGGTTCCTTGTATCGATCTGTAATATTACCTATGGTCTCGGTGAACTAAATGATGTATCCCTCCGAGTAGTAGCATTGCGTAGTTCCTAAAAGACGACTGGGGGCAGAGAGAATTGAGGCGTGAACGTCTAGATGGAGATGTTTAGAAGCTTATTGAATAGATACGGTATTTTCGTAATGGAGAGGGACCGGGCTCTTGTTTATTGAGCACAAAGTGGGGATCGCGCGCTCGGGCGTATGAATACCAAGCTGGAAGTGGAAGCGATCCAGTTTAGATTGTTACCGTTAGTTCATCATTTTCTCACAGGGCGCCGCCACGTTACGGTATGATCGACGAGGCAGAGATCGGCACCAGTGTTCATGGCATAGCACATATATGATAGCCTCCCCGAATCTCTTCACCTTATAAATAACGAAATCCAATAATCGAAAGAATTTAGAAATGTCGCAGGTGTGTCGGAATTGTTGTGACACGTGTGTGTATAAATACTCTGGCATGTTTACAAATACTCTGAGGCTGACGAGTGCTTGTCAGGATGGGTGGTATTTTATGTTGATATTTGCCAGTTGAGAGACTATCAATATCAACATGCACTATCTATTGCATTAAACATAGCTGTATGTTTATTGGCTATAAATATATTTACAAAATTATTTCAATACAAACTTATAAACAGATAAACAGAAAGAACAGGAAAAGTATAGTCTGTCGGACTTGATTATGCTATAACAGCTTTTTCCTCTTTTTCCCCACAAAAAGTTCGTTTATGCCTTCCAAACTTGGCAAACCTCTTAGGAGCACCGTACCGCGTGCATGTATAAACATACGTTTTGTCTCAACTCCGTAAAATGTTGATTTTGCTCATTAGGTCCCATTGAAAAGTTTGCCCATTGCCAAGTTTGTACTGTCGGCGATGGTTTGTCACAAAAAGATGGAAAAAGCTAGTGGTTGCCAAACTCGAGTCAGACAGACTATAGCACTCTTGTTCATTGAATCATACCATGAAATTCTTCTGTATAAACTTTTGAATGAGGTTATTGCCGCACATTACAGTCCCTTGCTATAGCTATTAACCCTTACGCTGCTAGTGGCTAATTTGGCCATTACAAAATGATGCATAAACCTGAAAAATGACTGAAACACTGGCACATGGGTACTCATCTGATAGTACTTAGCGAGAGCTATCCGATGAATACCAACACGACAGGGTTTAGGTGTTTTTCAAAAATCTTTGCATCCTTATGCTTTGGACATAAGTAGCCTCAGCATTGGAATTGTTAGTTATGTCTCCTCCGGTGTGTTTTGGAGCTGGAGTACCACAGTATTCAGCCAATGCCCAACCCAGGCATATGCCATAAACTCATCATAGATTTTGTACATCAACAATTGATTTCAAAGAAAATATAAAAAAGAGATTAGTTAATACTAAATGATTTACTTGTAAATTTGCAAATTTTATAAATTTGTACACAGTTAGGATATTTATTTGTGAAGTTTCGCGAGCCCTGGAGAAAAAAGGGTCAAAATAACTGGCCCTTGATTATTAGTTAGAAAGAGGTTATTGTAGAGTTAATACTATGAGGCAAAAGGGGTGGCACAAGATAAGTATGAAAGGGGATGCAGTTAGCACTCTTGCTCATTGAATCATACCATGAAATTCTTCTGTATGAACTTTTGAATGAGATTATTGCTACACATTACATTTTGCTACATATCCTTGCTACAGCTAACCCTTATGCTGCTGGTGGCTAATTTGGTCAATACAAAATGCTGCGTAAACCTTTAAAATGACTGAAACACTGACACATGGGTACTCTCATCTACCAGTACTCAGCGAGAGCTTTCAAATGACTACCAACAAGACAGGGTTTGGATGTTTTTTTCAAAATTCTTTGCATCCTTGTGCTTTGGACGAAAGTAGCCTCAGCATTGGAAGGGTGAGATGTGCACTGAAACCGGGCATTGTTAACTTATCTCTTATCTCTTTCATGCGAATATTTCCTGGAACCGTAGCTCAATATGATGATAAAAAAGTAACCTTATGTATAGAGAGACTCTGATTATACAATATTCAGTCTGAAGTTGCCACCCTTTACTGCCTTACTTTTAGCTGAGAATGGTAATAATGACCTCTTTCCAACTAATAATCAATCTATGACTGCAACTACGGGCAAAGCCTAGTTTAATGAACCGAAATGGTGGCCTTGTTAACCCTTATGCTGCCGGTAACTAATTTGACCAAAACAAAAAATGCAAAAAAACACTGAAAAATGACTGAAACCCTGAAACATGGGTACTCATCTGAGAGAACTCGGCGAGAGCTATCCAATGAATACCAACATGATAGGGTTTAAATGTTGTTTTTTCAGTAACGTTTGCGTCCTTGGGCTTTGGACGAAAGTAGCCTCAGCATTTGAAGGGTTAATCTATTACTGCCATATGTGATTGGGTTTCGTCCAATAACACACTGTGCCCTTATGGTCTAAGACCTTGGCATACTTTCAACCCTATAAACACATGCCACCCATTTATATCTGATGTGCTCACATTGTCGGGCAACATTATATAATAAAACTCATCATAAAGATTGAATCCTTAAAGAGACATGCAAAGAGGAATGGTTAGAATTGATAGCAACGACTTCCACACTAAAATATTTATTAACCCTTCTGCTGCTAGTGTTGAATTTAGCCAATACAAAATGTTACAAAAACCTAAGAAAATAACTAAAACCCTGGCACATGGGTACTCACCTGAGAGCGCTCAGCGAGAGCTATCCAATGAATACCAACATGACAGGGTTTAGTGGGTTAGTATGAAATACATGCGTTACATGATGAGTACACCTATGATAAGGTATTATGTAACCCTTTCAATCTAGCATTATTCACAATGCCACCAAAAAGGTAGCAAGTGGGTTTGTGTGAAATACCTGTGTTACATGATGAGCACATCTAGAATGAGGGAGTAGGAAACTCACAATGCCAACAAAAGGTGGCAAGTGGTTCAGTATGAAATACATGCATTACATTATGAGTACCTCCACAAATATTGATCACCCGATACGCAACCAGCAGGTCTCACTCAACAGCCTGGACACAACTTATAGCATGATGTTGACAAGAACTGCTCAAGAGGTGCAATCTGCACATGGCGCGCACCTTCCTCTATAATGTAGCTATAATGTAAATGATGCGAGAGCCCTCATTGTTTTTTGTCTCCTAGTTATGTCACACTGACACTAGATTAGTTGTGTCCTGTGGCAACGAATCCATGTGTCTATTCATCTAAGGTACATCTATCATAAGGGACTGTAAAACGTTCAATATAGCATCATTCCCAATGCCACCTTTTTTGGTGGCAAGTCTTCTATAATCAATTGTGTGAATAATAAGATAAGGTTGTAATCAGGTTCTTATATCAATGGTACAGACAGAAAAGGTGTATTACTATAAATTCTCAGTAATATTTGTCTATATATCGTGAAATAGCGACCAGCAATAGATCAAGGGTGGCCCATAATTCTCGATAATTATTTTGCAACATAATTCTAGTGACCCAAATTCCTAGGGTGGTCTCAATTTCTGAGAATTCATGGTACAATACAGTACAGTAAACAGCCCATCATTGCATGGCATTGGTCCCTCCTACATATCTCAGTGTAAATAAATACATAAGGGTATAATACTACATCGATCAAGACAGGTTGTAGCAGCATAAAGTTGTATCTGCTTGGGGAAGAGGTTTGGTAATTTGACAAAGCAATGCTTCAAGTTGCAGCTAAACTGTATTCTAGTGACCACAGGTCTAGGTTTATTTCAGCCCTTTATCGCCAAGAGTTATCTTTCAAAGGGAAGTGTGGATCCTGTCATACTTTGCATATTAACTTGAACCAAAATATTAATTTACAAAGTATTTGCATGGGAGTTGAATTGTGATTAACATTCCTCCTTGAAATACCTTTCCAAAAGAGTCTCTTAATTCAAATGCGGTTTTCATAAGTGTCACTGATTCAAACGAAACTTTGCAAGTAGATCTCCAAGCCTGAATTCTGCGGCTCTGATTACGGAATACAAATTGATGCTAAAAACCTGTAAATGATTGAAACCCTGGCATATGGGTACTCATCTGAGAGTACTCGGTGAGAGCTTTCCAATGAATACCAACATGATAGGGTTTAGATGGTTTTCAAAAAATTCCACATTTTTCTACCATGGCAAAAATAGCCTCAGCATTCAAAGGGTGAATTCTTTGTAATCCTGTCATGGTTCGAGATGACCTATTTCAGGTGAAATGGAAGGGTTGCTGTTCATTGATATTATTTGCCCGTGATCGAGTAGGAATGGAACCGATGAGCTTTCTCAAGTCCCATTGTTGAGACTCACTACATGATTAGGCTATCAACTTGTCAGTTTCACTGTAGATACTATATAATGGGGTTCCTTTCATATTTTAAGTTTAACATGACAGTTTCTTTCAGTTGAATGAATTTAAAAAGTTTTTGAGAAGGTAGAAATGTTGATTTTTGTTGTTGATGTTTTCATGGTTTTGATTATGTATTTTATGTTGGTGATGTAGCAAAAGTTTGGTTTTGGGATTTTGTTTTATTGACGTGCCACTTAAAAGTGCTGACATTTTGCTGTAAACCTTTCATGATATCCTCGTAGTTATCCTCTGATATAAAGGCCAAGTAATCAGTTGTAGTTGTGATGGTTAATCAATATAAGGTCACAATTTTAGTGTTCATTTTACCCACCAGGTTGTATTTTCATTTCCTAATGTCAATCACTGGGCTCTGCCAAATCAATCTATAATAAATCGACGTACTACTAAAAAGAATCATCCAATGATAAATGATAGAGCAGGTTTATTTGCGAACTTTTTCTGTAGTAGGAAATATGATTCACAATGCCAACACTAGATATTATCACAAAGGAAGGTGCCACCTGGTGAAGAGAGTTGACATTACTAATCTATCACCTGGTGGAGAGAATAGGCACTACTCTGCCACCCGGTGGAAAGAATTGACACTACTATTCTGCCAACTTGTGGAGAGAATTAGCACTTCTACTTGCCACCTGATGGAGAGGAGTGACACTACTAATCTGCCACCTGGTGGAGACAATTTGCACTCCTACTTGCCACCTGGTGGAGAGAATTGACACTACTACTCTCTTGCAGGTGATTGGGGAAGATATTGTTTATTATTATAAGCAAAGTTGTGATTAAATACCAGCCTTCAGGGGTAGCGAGTTTTCTGAGGCTTTGCAATGACAGCGTAATTACTTGTTTAATAAATTGTGTATGGTTAATTTTGAGATGTTTATTATTTGTTTCAAACTAATTTTGTTCTGTAGTTAGCGCAATTGCTAGCAGTTTATTCTGAGGGAAGCCATCATAATTGACCATTTATGCGTTTGTATATCATAAGAATCAGATATAGGGAGAATGATAACTATAGAACAATAATTTCCTCAGTGTTAAAGAACTTTTCATGTCGCAACTCAATCAAACAGAGGGTTTGACGATCTAAATAACTTGAGCACAAAAGTATTTGTTTGAGAGTTGTATTCAATATTGGTATGATCAATGATTGTAACAATTATGTTAATTTACATTGCAATTGATGATATTTGCATATTTGTTCTTTAAGAATATTCCAATCTTTTCCACTTGGGTGTGAGAGATAACATGAAAGAAATGCTCTGAAAACGTGAAAAGATGCGAAAATAACTTGCTGAATTAATGGTTTGTAAACAAACACATATCATTAGAAATGTTTAAAACATTTCAGTGCCTATTCAAAAGGCGCAACAATACTCCATTAATAAGCAATTTGATGTGTTTCTAGAAGTCTTGATGTTTGGTGTGGTAAAGAGTTTATTCCTAGGTAATTTCCAAAACTTTGTTACAAAATGAAAATGTGAAATTGTCAACCCTTATGCGGCTGGTTGCTCATTTTACAATACATAATGGTGCAAAAAAAAAATGAAAAATGACTGAAAATGACTCATCTGAGAGTACTCAGCGAGAGCTTTCAAATGAGTACCCACACGATAGGGTTACAATGATTTACATGATTTTTTGCGGTTTGTGTTTTGGACGAAAGTAGCCTCAGCATTGGAAGGGTTGATAAGGTGGGCATCATGGCATTTCTAGACATGGCCTTCTGGGCCAAGAAATATATAAGTATGTTTATTGTAAAAATGGGGTGGCATCTATTTGCGCTGAGAATGTGTACCAGATACCACTTTAGGGTTTCGCTATCATTAGTCATGTTTAAGCAGTGGAAGTTTTTTGTCAATTGCAGGACATAGTCCCATTTCAAAACATTTTAATTGAATAGTAATTTATATTAGCAAACTCTACGAAGACCTGCAAATGTCTGGAGTTTTCGTTAGGAAAGGGTTATTATTATTATCCATAATGTACCTCTGAAATGTCACATGAATACTGGTAGGGCATTTCTTTTTAGCATTAAAGCACCATTAAATGGACAGCTATGGGTAACACTCATTTTAGTCAGGTGACTATCGTAATTGACGCCAAGTCACCTGACTATTTAGAGAATTTCATCAAAGAGGAATCGTCCACAAAAATCATGACTCAGCCTTCAGAAGGTGACTATCAGATCTGGAGTTGCATGCTTTGTATGCAAATCTAGTAATTCTGAGGTACATCATTTGTTTAGGGTTTCGAAGGAAGATTCATGTAATCCTTCAAATATACCTGTAGGTGTTAACCTATTCATGCCTGGAGCACCCCAAAACACCCCTATTCTGGTGATATATGCCTAAATAAAACATCTTTCGCATAACATTTGAAAGGGAAATAGTAAGTACACTCACACTGGAATACTTGAAGACCAGATTCTTAACTTTCATTATTTTCTAAAATGTTATCGAAGCATTCAGTACTTGTAAAGCTCTAGGCATGAGTGGGTTAACCCTTATGCTGCTGATGGCTAATTTGGCCAATACAAAATGGTGCAAAAAACCTGAAAAATGACTGAAACCCTTGCACATTGATACTCATCTGGGAGTACTCCGTAAGAGCTTTCCGATGAGTACCAAAATGACAGGGTTTCGTTAGTTTTCAACAATCATTGCATTCTTGTGCTTTTGACGAAATTAGCCTCAGCCTAGGAAGGATATGGGTTCAGTAGAGACATCGCTCCATCAGTTGGGACGTGGGAATGACAGGTCGGACAGAGTTGGGTGTTTGGTCAGTATGATATGTATGTAAAATGTCATTGCTGTTGTAAAAAAAGGTAAACCTGTCAGTAATAATGGAAATGCATTGGGGTTGTGTAACTTCATTTTGTTGCTAAAATAAAACAAATATCCTCAACCGAAATACCTGTGTTGTCATTTACCCGTCCTGATATCCCTAGTTTGATCTATTCTCATAAATGATGTTTTAAGTTTAAAAACATAATGATAGGCATTTAACTGTTCTTTTAGTACTCGTTGATGTTCAGTTAATCAATGAGTAATGACTTCATGAACGTTGTTTAGTGATGGCCACTGCATATTTTTGTGCAATATTGTCCCGTGCAGTAGTTGAGAATAAATCTAGGAGAAATGTCAATTAGAACTTAAATTTTGATTAAGTTTCACATTTTCAAGACAACATATTCTAAGGAGATGTCTGGAGCATGACAGTATCTAGGGTATTGTTCAGGACACATTGTGATGTTACCAGAGACTATCTGGTGTTACATAAATCATAACTGCCTATCATTTTCGATGTTTTCCAATAAATGAGGCGCAAAATAAGTGCAAGTATAATACTAAAACGATTCTACATAGTCTCTGTGTGAGGAGGGAATAAGAGGAATATAATGATAACAATAGGTTCATTGTTCTTCACACCATTCATGAGTTTATCGTGTATTCAATGACAATAGCAGAGGTGGCAGTACATGTATTGTGGTTTAAAAACTTGCTGCACATCTTGTGCGGACATTCCTCACGGTTCCTTGTATCGATCTGTAATATTACCTTTGGTCTCGGTGAACTAAATGATGTATCCCTTCGAGTAGTAGCATTGCGTAGTTCCTAAATGACGACTGGGGACAGAGAGAATTGAGGCGTGAACGTCTAGATGGAGATGTTTAGAAGTTTATTGAATAGATACGGTATTTTCGTAATGGAGAGGGACCGGGCTCTTGTTTATTGAGCACAAATTGGGGATCGCGCGCTCGGGCGTATGAATACCAAGCTGGAAGTGGGAGCGATCCAGTTTAGATTGTTACCGTTAGTTCATCATTTTCTCACAGGGCGCCGCCACGTTACGGTATGATCGACGAGGCAGAGATCGGCAGCAGTGTTCATGGCATAGCACACATATGATAGCCTCCCCGAATCTTTTCATCTTATAAATAACGAAATCCAATAATCGAAAGAATTTAGAAATGTCGCAGGTGTGTCGGAATTGTTGTGACACGTGTGTGTATAAATACTCTGGCATGTTTACAAATACTCTGAGGCTGACGAGTGCTTGTCAGGATGGGTGGTATTTTATGTTGATATTTGCCAGTTGAGAGACTATCAATATCAACATGCACTATCTATTGCATTAAACATAGCTGTATGTTTATTGGCTATAAATATATCTACAAAATTATTTCAATACAAAAATATAAACAGATAAACAGAAAGAACAGGAAAAGTATAGTCTGTCGGACTTCAGTTGATTATGCTATAACAGCTTTTTCCTCTTTTTCCCCACAAAAAGTTCGTTTATGCCTTCCAAACTTGGCAAAGCTCTTAGAAGCACCGTACCGCGTGCATGTATAAACATACGTTTTGTCTCAACTCCGCAAAATGTTGATTTTGCTCATTAGGTCCCATTGAAAAGTTTGCCCATTGCCAAGTTTGTACTGTCGGCGATGGTTTGTCACAAAAAGATGAAAAAAGCTAGTGGTTGCCAAACTCGAGTCAGACAGACTATAGCACTCTTGTTCATTGAATCATACCATGAAATTCTTCTGTATGAACTTTTGAATGAGGTTATTGCCGCACATTACAGTCCCTTGCTATAGCTATTAACCCTTACGCTGCTAGTGGCTAATTTGGCCATTACAAAATGATGCATAAACCTGAAAAATGACTGAAACACTGGCACATGGGTACTCATCTGATAGTACTTAGCGAGAGCTATCCGATGAATACCAACATGACAGGGTTTAGGTGTTTTTCAAAAATCTTTGCATCCTTATGCTTTGGACATAAGTAGCCTAAGCATTGGAGTTATGTCTCCTAGGGTGTGTGTTTGGATCCGGAGTACCACAGTATTCAGCCAATGCCCCAACCCAGTCATATGCCATGAACTCATCATAGATTTTGTACATGAACAAATGATTTCAAAGAAAATATTAAAAAGAGATTAGTTAATACTAAATGATTTACTTGTAAATTTGCAAATTTTATAAATTTGTACACAGTTAGGATATTTATTTGTGAAGTTTCGCGAGCCCTGGAGAAAAAAGGGTCAAAATAACTGGCCCTTGATTATTAGTTAGAAAGAGGATATTGTAGAGTTAATACTATGAGGCAAAAGGGGTGGCACAAGATAATTATGAAAGGGGAGGCAGTTAGCACTCTTGCTCATTGAATCATACCATGAAATTCTTCTGTATGAACTTTTGAATGAGGTTATTGCTACACATTACATTTTGCTACATACCCTTGCTACAGTTAACCCTTATGCTGCTGGTGGCTAATTTGGCCAATACGAAATGCTGCGTAAACCTTTAAAATGACTAAAACACTGACACATGGGTACTCTCATCTGCCAGTACTCAGCCGGAGCTTTCAAATGACTACCAACATGACAGGGTTTGGATGTGTTCTTTTCAAAAATCTTTGCATCCTTGTGCTTTGGACGAAAGTAGCCTCAGCATTGGAAGGGTGAGATGTGCACTGAAACCGGGCATTGTTAACTTATCTCATTATGAGATAAGTGTTAGTTTTCATGCGAATATTTCCTGGAACCGTGGCTCAATATGATGATAAAAAAGTAACCTTATGTATAGAGAGACTCTGATTATACAATATTCAGTCTGAAGTTGCCACTCTTTTCTGCCTCACTTTTAGCTGAGAATGGCAATGACCTCTTTCCAACTAATAATCAATCTATGACTGCAACTACGGGCAAAGCCTAGTTTAATGAACCGAAATGGTGGCCTTGTTAACCCTTATGCTGCCGGTAACTAATTTGACCAAAACAAAAAATGCAAAAAAACACTGAAAAATGACTGAAACCCTGAAACATGGGTACTCATCTGAGAGAACTCGGCGAGAGCTATCCAATGAATACCAACATGATAGGGTTTAAATGGGTTTTTTTCAGTAACGTTTGCGTCCTTGGGCTTTGGACGGAAGTAGCCTCAGCATTTGAAGGGTTAATCTATTACTGCCATATGTGATTGGGTTTCGTCCAATAACACACTGTGCCCTTATGGTCTAAGACCTTGGCATACTTTCAACCCGATAAACACATGCCACCCATTTATATCTGATGTGCTCACATTGTCGGGCAACATTATATAATAAAACTCATCATAAAGATTGAATTCTTAAAGAGACATGCAAAGAGGAATGGTTAGAATTGATAGCAACGACTTCCACACTCAAATATTTATTAACCCTTTTGCTGCTAGTGTTGAATTTAGCCAATACAAAATGTTACAAAAACAAGAAAATAACTAAAACCCTGGCACATGGGTACTCACCTGAGAGTGCTCAGCGAGAGCTATCCAATGAATACCAATATGACAGGGTTTAGTGGGTTAATATGAAATACATGCGTTACATGATGAGTACACCTATGATAAGGCATTATGTAACCCTTTCAATATAGCATTATTCACAATGCTACCAAAAAGGTAGCAAGTGGGTTTATGTGAAATACCTGTGTTACATGATGAGAACATCTAGAATGAGGGAGTAGGAAACTCACAATGCCAACAAAAGGTGGCAAGTGGTTCAGTATGAAATACATGCATTACATTACGAGTACCTCCACAAATATTGATCACCGAATACGCAACCAGCAGGGCTCACTCAACAGCCTGGACACAACTTATAGCCTGATGTTAACAAGAACTGCTCAAGAGGTGCAATCTGCACATGGCGGGCACCTTCCTCTATAATGTAGCTATAATGTAAATGATGCAAGAGCCCTCATTGTTTTTTGTTTCCTAGTTATGTCACACTGACACTAGATTAGTTGTGTCCTGTGGCAACGAATCCATGTGTCAATTCATCTAAGGTACATCTATCATAAGGGAGTGTAAAACGTTCAATATAGCATCATTCACAATGCCACCTTTTTTGGTGGCAAGTCTTCTATAATCAATTGTGTGAATAATAAGATAAGGTTGTAATCAGGTTCTTATATCAATGATACAGACAGAAAAGGTGTATCACTATAAATTCTCAGTAATATTTGTCTATATATCGTGAAATAGCGACCAGCAATAGATCAAGGGTGGCCCATAATTCTCGATAATTATTTTGCAAAATAATTATAGTGGCCCAAATTCCTAGGGTGGTCTCAATTTCTGAGAATTCATGGTACAATACAGTACAGTAAACAGCCCATCATTGCATGGCATTGGTCCCTCCTACATATCTCAGTGTAAATAAATACATAAGGGTATAATACTACATCGATCAAGACAGGTTGTAGCAGCATAAAGTTGTATCTGCTTGGGGAAGAGGTTTGGTAATTTGACAAAGCAATGCTTCAAGTTGCAGCTAAACTGTATTCTAGTGACCACAGGTCTAGGTTTATTTCAGCCCTTTATTGCCAAGGGTTATCTTTCAAAGGGAAGTGTGGATCCTGTCATACTTTGCATATTTACTTGAACCAAAATATTGATTTACAAAGTATTTGCATGGGAGTTGAATTGCGATTAACATTCCTCCTTGAAATACCTTTCCAAAAGAGTCTCTCTTAATTCAAATGCGGTTTTCATAAGTGCCACTGATTCAAACGAAACTTTGCAAGTAGATCTCCAAGCCCGAATTCTGCGGCTCTGATTACAGAATACAAATTGATGCTAAAAACCTGTAAATGATTGAAACCCTGGCATATGGGTACTCATCTGAGAGTACTCGGTGAGAGCTTTCCAATGAATACCAACATGACAGGGTTTAGATGGTTTTTCAAAAATTTCCACATTTTTCTACCATGGCAAAAATAGCCTCAGCATTCAAAGGGTGAATTCTTTGTAATCCTGTCATGGTTCGAGATGACCTGTTTCAGGTGAAATGGTAGGGTTGCTGTTCATTGATATTATTTGCCCGTGATCGAGTAGGAATGGAACCGATGAGCTTTCTCAAGTCCCATTGTTGAGACTCACTACATGATTAGGCTTGTCAGTTTCACTGTAGATACTATATAATGGGGTTCCTTTCATATTTTAAGTTTAACATGACAGTTTCTTTCAGTTGAATGAATTTAAAAAGTTTTTGAGGAGGTAGAAATGTTGATTTTTGTTGTTGATGTTTTCATGGTTTTGATTATGTATTTTATGTTGGTGATGTAGCAAAAGTTTGGTTTTGGGATTTTGTTTTATTGACGTGCCACTTAAAAGTGCTGACATTTTGCTGTAAACCTTTCATGATATCCTCGTAGTTATCCTCTGATATAAAGGCCAAGTAATCAGTTGTAGTTGTGATGGTAAATCAATATAAGGTCACAATTTTAGTGTGCATTTTACCCACCAGGTGGTATTTTCATTTAGCTAATGTCAATCACTGGGCTCTGCCAAATCAATCTATAATAAATCGACGTACTACTAAAAAGAATCATCCAATGATAAATGATAGAGCAGGTTTATTTGCAAACTTTTTCTGTAGTAGGAAGTATGATTCACAATGCCATCACTAGATATTATCATAAAGGAAGGTGCCACCTGGTGAAGAGAGTTGACACTACTAATCTACCACCTGGTGGAGAGAATAGGCAGTACTCTGCCACCCGGTGGAAAGAATTGACACTACTATTCTGCCAACTTGTGGAGAGAATTGGCACTAATACTATGCCACCTGATGGAGAGAATTGGCACTAATACTATGCCACCTGATGGAGAGAATTGGCACTTCTACTTGCCACCTGGTGTAGAGAATTAGCACTCCTACTTGCCACCTGGTGGAGAGAATTGACACTACTACTCTCTTGCAGGTGAATGGGGAAGATAATGTTTATTATTATAAGCAAAGTTGTGATTAAATACCAGCCTTCAGGGGTAGCGAGTTTCCTGAGGCTTTACAATGACAGCGTAATTACTTGTTTAATAAATTGTGTATGGTTAATTTTGAGATGTTTATTATTTGTTTCAAACTAATTTTGTTCTGTAATTAGCGCAATTGCTAGCAGTTTATTCTGAGGGAAGCCATCATAATTGACCATTATGCGTTTGTATATCATAAGAATCAGATATAGGGAGAATGATAACTATAGAACAATAATTTCCTCAGTGTTAAAGAACTTTTCATGTCGCAACTCAATCAAACAGAGGGTTTGACGATCTAAATAACTTGAGCACAAAAGTATTTGTTTGAGAGTTGTATTCAATGTGGGTATGATCAATGATTGTAACAATTATGTTAATTTACATTGCAATTGATGATATTTGCATATTTGTTCTTTAAGAATATTCCAATCTTTTCCACTTGGGTGTGAGAGATAACATGAAAGAAATGCTCTGAAAACGTGGAAAGATGCGAAAATAACTTGCTGAATTAATGGTTTGTAAACAAACACATATCATTAGAAATGTTTAAAACATTTCAGTGCCTATTCGAAAGGCGCAACAATACTCCATTAATAAGCAATTTGATGTGTTTCTAGAAGTCTTGATGTTTGGTGTGGTAAAGAGTTTATTCCTAGGTAATTTCCAAAACTTTGTTACAAAATGAAAATGTGAAATTGTCAACCCTTAAGCGGCTGGTTGGTCATTTTACAATACATAATGGTGCAAAAAAACCTGAAAAATGACTGAAACCCTAGCATATGGGTACTCATCGGAGAGTACTCAGTGAGAGCTATCTAATGAATACAAACATGACAGGGTTGAGATGGTAATCAAAAGTTTTGCATCCTTGTGTTTTGGACGAAAGTAGCCTCAGCAATGGAAGGGTTAAAAACTTAGAAAATAAGTTACCATTGGACTTCCTTTGGGTTTGTTCTCATTACTAATGCATGCGTGAATGAGACTGCCCAGTCATACACATAATGTGCCTCTTACTGTGTAATGGTCATTCTAACCCTTATGCTGCTGGTGGCTAATTTAGCCAAAACAAAATGACGCAAAACGCCTGAAAGTGACTGAAACCCCAACAAATGCGTACTCATCTGAGAGTACTCAGCGAGAGCTTTCAAATGAAAAACCCACACGATAGGGTTAAAATTTTGCGGTTTGTGTTTTGGACGAAAGTAGCCTCAGCATTGGAAGGGTTGATAAGGTGGGCATCATGGCATTTCTAGACATGGCCTTCTGGGCCAAGAAATATAGAAGTATGTTTATTGTAAAAATGGGGTGGCATCTATTTGCGCTGAGAATGTGTACCAGATACCACTTTAGGGTTTCGCTATCATTAGTCATGTTTAAGCAGTGGAAGTTTTTTGTCAATTGCAGGACATAGTCCCATTTCAAAACATTTTAATTGAATAGTAATTTATATTAGCAAACTCTACGAAGACCTGCAAATGTCTGGAGTTTTCGTTAGGAAAGGGTTATTATTATTATCCATAATGTACCTCTGAAATGTCACATGAATACTGGTAGGGCATTTCTTTTTAGCATTAAAGCACCATTAAATGGACAGCTATGGGTAACACTTATTTTAGTCAGGTGACTATCGTAATTGACGCCAAGTCACCTGACTATTTAGAGAATTTCATCAAAGAGGAATCGACTACAAAAATCATGACTCAGCCTTCAGAAGGTGACTATCAGATCTGGAGTTGCATGCTTTGTATGCAAATCTAGTAATTCTGAGGTACATCATTTGTTTAGGGTTTCGAAGGAAGATTCATGTAATCCTTCAACTATACCTGTAGGTGTTAACCTATTCATGCCTGGAGCACCCCAAAACACCCATTTTCTGGTGATATATGCCTAAAGAAAACATCTTTCGGATAACATTTGAAAGGGAAATAATAAGTACACTCACACTGGAATACTTGAAGATCAGATGTTAAAATGTTATCGAAGCATTCAGTACTTGTAAAGCTCCAGGCATGAGTGGGTTAACCCTTATGCTGCTGATGGCTAATTTGGCCAATACAAAATGGTGCAAAAAACCTGAAAAATGACTGAAACCCTTGCACATTGATACTCATCTGGGAGTACTCCGTAAGAGCTTTCCGATGAGTACCGAAATGATAGGGTTTCGTTAGTTTTCAACAATCATTGCATTCTTGTGCTTTTGACGAAATTAGCCTCAGCCTAGGAAGGATATGGGTTCAGCAGAGACATCGCTCCATCAGTTGGGACGTGGGAATGACAGGTCGGACAGAGTTGGGTGTTTGGTCAGTATGATATGAATGTAAAATGTCATTGCTGTTGTAAAAAAAGGTAAACCTGTCAGTAATAATGGAAATGCATTGGGGTTGTGTAACTTCATTTTGTTGCTAAAATAAAACAAATATCCTCAACCGAAATACCTGTGTTGTCATTTACCCGTCCTAATATCCATAGTTTGATCTATTCTCATAAATGATGTTTTAAGTTTAAAAAGATAATGATAGGCATTAAACTGCTCTTTCAGTACTCGTTGATGTTCAGTTAATCAGTCAGTAATGACTTCATGAACGTTGTTTAGTGATGGCCACTGCATATTTTTTGTGCAAAATTGTCCTGTGCAGTAGTTGAGAACAAATCTAGGAGAAATGTCAATTAGAACTAAAATTTTAATTAAGTTTCACATTTTCAAGACAACATATTCTAAGGAGTTGTCTGGAGCATGACAGTTTCTAGGGTATTGTTCAGGACACATTGTGATGTTACCAGAGGCTATCTGGTATTACATAAATCATAACTACCTATCATTTTCGATGATTTCCAATAAATGAGGCGCAAAATAAGTGCAAGTATAATACTAAAATGATTCTACATAGTCTCTGTGTGAGGAGGGAATAAGAGGAATATAATGATAACAATAGGTTCATTATCGTGTATTCAATAAGAATAGCATAGGTGGCAGTACATGCAGCTGAGTACATGTATTGCGGCTTAAAAACTTGCTGCACATCTTGTGCGGACATTCCTCACGGTTCCTTGTATGGATATGGTTCGTTGTGATGTGGATGAAGCGGTGCTGAGGTGTATTAGTGCGAGTAGTAGCATTGCGTAGTTCCTAAATGACGACTGGGGGCAGAGAGAATTGAGGCGTGAACGTCTAGATGGAGATGTTTAGAAGTTTATTGAATAGAAAGGGTATTTTCGTAATGGAGAGGGACCGGGCTCTTGTTTATTGAGCAAAAAGTGGGGATCGCGCGCTCGGGCGTATGAATATCAAGCTGGAAGTGGAAGCGATCCAGTTTAGATTGTTACTGTTAGTTCATCATTTTCTCACAGGGCGCCGCCACGTTACGGTATGATCGACGAGGCAGAGATCGGCACCAGTGTTCATGGCATAGCACATATATGATAGCCTCCCCGAATCTCTTCACCTTATAAATAACGAAATCCAATAATCGAAAGAATTTAGAAATGTCGCAGGTGTGTCGGAATTGTTGTGACACGTGTGTGTATAAATACTCTGGCATGTTTACAAATACTCTGAGGCTGACGAGTGCTTGTCAGGATCTTGGATTGGTCTTCTAAGTCAGGATGGGTGGTATTTTATGTTGATATTTGCCAGTTGAGAGACTATCAATATCAACATGCACTATCTATTGCATTAAACATAGCTGTATGTTTATTGGCTATAAATATATTTACAAAATTATTTCAATACAAAAATATAAACAGATAAACAGAAAGAACAGGAAAAGTATAGTCTGTCGGACTTCAGTTGATTATGCTATAACAGCTTTTTCCTCTTTTCCCCCACAAAAAGTTCGTTTATGCCTTCCAAACTTGGCAAACCTCTTAGGAGCACCGTACCGCGTGCATGTATAAACATACGTTTTGTCTCAACTCCGTAAAATGTTGATTTTGCTCATTAGGTCCCATTGAAAAGTTTGCCCATTGCCAAGTTTGTACTGTCGGCGATGGTTTGTCACAAAAAGATGGAAAAAGCTAGTGGTTGCCAAACTCGAGTCAGACAGACTATAGCACTCTTGTTCATTGAATCATACCATGAAATTCTTCTGTATAAACTTTTGAATGAGGTTATTGCCGCACATTACAGTCCCTTGCTATAGCTATTAACCCTTACGCTGCTAGTGGCTAATTTGGCCATTACAAAATGATGCATAAACCTGAAAAATGACTGAAACACTGGCACATGGGTACTCATCTGATAGTACTTAGCGAGAGCTATCCGATGAATACCAACATGACAGGGTTTAGGTGTTTTTCAAAAATCTTTGCATCCTTATGCTTTGGACATAAGTAGCCTAAGCATTGGAGTTATGTCTCCTAGGGTGTGTGTTTGGATCCGGAGTACCACAGTATTCAGCCAATGCCCCAACCCAGTCATATGCCATGAACTCATCATAGATTTTGTACATGAACAAATGATTTCAAAGAAAATATTAAAAAGAGATTAGTTAATACTAAATGATTTACTTGTAAATTTGCAAATTTTATAAATTTGTACACAGTTAGGATATTTATTTGTGAAGTTTCGCGAGCCCTGGAGAAAAAAGGGTCAAAATAACTGGCCCTTGATTATTAGTTAGAAAGAGGTTATTGTAGAGTTAATACTATAAAAGGGGTGGCACAAGATAATTATGAAAGGGGAGGCAGTTAGCACTCTTGCTCATTGAATCATACCATGAAATTCTTCTGTATGAACTTTTGAATGAGGTTATTGCTACACATTACATTTTGCTACATACCCTTGCTACAGTTAACCCTTATGCTGCTGGTGGCTAATTTGGCCAATACGAAATGCTGCGTAAACCTTTAAAATGACAAAAACACTGACACATGGGTACTCTCATCTGCCAGTACTCAGCGAGAGCTTTCAAATGACTACCAACATGACAGGGTTTGGATGTGTTTTTTTCAAAAATCTTTGCATCCTTGTGCTTTGGACGAAAGTAGCCTCAGCATTGGAAGGGTGAGATGTGCACTGAAACCGGGCATTGTTAACTTATCTCATTATGAGATAAGTGTTAGTTTTCATGCGAATATTTCCTGGAACCGTGGCTCAATATGATGATAAAAAAGTAACCTTATGTATAGAGAGACTCTGATTATACAATATTCAGTCTGAAGTTGCCACTCTTTTCTGCCTCACTTTTAGCTGAGAATGGCAATGACCTCTTTCCAACTAATAATCAATCTATGACTGCAACTACGGGCAAAGCCTAGTTTAATGAACCGAAATGGTGGCCTTGTTAACCCTTATGCTGCTGGTAACTAATTTGACCAAAACAAAAAATGCAAAAAAACACTGAAAAATGACTGAAACCCTGAAACATGGGTACTCAGCTGAGAGAACTTGGCGAGAGCTATCCAATGAATACCAACATGATAGGGTTTAAATGGGTTTTTTTTCAGTAACGTTTGCGTCCTTGGGCTTTGGACGAAAGTAGCGTCAGCTTTTAAAGGGTTAATCTATTACTGCCATATGTGATTGGGTTTCGTCCAATAACACACTGTGCCCTTATGGTCTAAGACCTTGGCATACTTTCAACCCTATAAACACATGCCACCCATTTATATCTGATGTGCTCACATTGTCGGGCAACATTATATAATAAAACTCATCATAAAGATTGAATTCTTAAAGAGACATGCAAAGAGGAATGGTTAGAATTGATAGCAACGACTTCCACACTCAAATATTTATTAACCCTTTTGCTGCTAGTGGTGAATTTAGCCAATACAAAATGTTACAAAAACCTGAGAAAATAACTAAAACCCTGGCACATGGGTACTCACCTGAGAGCGCTCAGCGAGAGCTATCCAATGAATACCAACATGACAGGGTTTAGTGGGTTAATATGAAATACATGCGTTACATGATGAGTACACCTATGATAAGGTATTATGTAACCCTTTCAATCTAGCATTATTCACAATGCCACCAAAATGGTAGCAAGTGGGTTTATGTGAAATACCTGTGTTACATGATGAGCACATCTAGAATGAGGGAGTAGGAAACTCACAATGCCAACAAAAGGTGGCAAGTGGTTCAATATGAAATACATGCATTACATTATGAGTACCTCCACAAATATTGATCACCAGATACGCAACCAACAGGTCTCACTCAACAGCCTGGACACAACTTATAGCCTGATGTTGACAAGAACTGCTCAAGAGGTGCAATCTGCACATGGCGCGCACCTTCCTCTATAATGTAGCTATAATGTAAATGATGCGAGAGCCCTCATTGTTTTTTGTCTCCTAGTTATGTCACACTGACACTAGATTAGTTGTGTCCTGTGGCAACGAATCCATGTGTCTATTCATCTAAGGTACATCTATCATAAGGGAGTGTAAAACGTTCAATATAGCATCATTCACAATGCCACCTTTTTTGGTGGCAAGTCTTCTATAATCAATTGTGTGAATAATAAGATAAGGTTGTAATCAGGTTCTTATATCAATGGTACAGACAGAAAAGGTGTATTACTATAAATTCTCAGTAATATTTGTCTATATATCGTGAAATAGCGACCAGCAATAGATCAAGGGTGGCCCATAATTCTCGATAATTATTTTGCAAAATAATTATAGTGGCCCAAATTCCTAGGGGGGTCTCAATTTCTGAGAATTCACGGTACAAAACAGTACAATAAACAGCCCATCATTGCATGGCACGGGTCCCTCCTACATATCTCAGTGTAAATAAATACATAAGGGTATACTACTACATCGATCAAGACAGGTTGTAGCAGCATAAAGTTGTATCTGCTTGGGGAAGAGGTTTGGTAATTTGACAAAGCAATGCTTCAAGTTGCAGCTAAACTGTATTCTAGTGACCACAGGTCTAGGTTTATTTCAGCCCTTTATTGCCAAGAGTTATCTTTCAAAGGGAAGTGTGGATCCTGTCACACTTTGCATATTTACTTGAACCAAAATATTAATTTACAAAGTATTTGCATGGGAGTTGAATTGTGGCTAACATTCCTCCTTGAAATACCTTTCCAAAAGAGTCTCTCTTAATTCAAATGCGGTTTTCATAAGTGTCACTGATTCAAACGAAACTTTGCAAGTAGATCTCCAAGCCCGAATTCTGCGGCTCTGATTACAGAATACAAATTGATGCTAAAAACCTGTAAATGATTGAAACCCTGGCATATGGGTACTCATCTGAGAGTACTCGGTGAGAGCTTTCCAATGAATACCAACATGACAGGGTTTAGATGGTTTTCAAAAATTTCCACATTTTTCTACCATGGCAAAAATAGCCTCAGCATTCAAAGGGTGAATTCTTTGTAATCCTGTCATGGTTCGAGATGACCTGTTTCAGGTGAAATGGAAGGGTTGCTGTTCATTGATATTATTTGCCCGTGATCGAGTAGGAATGGAACCGATGAGCTTTCTCAAGTCCCATTGTTGAGACTCACTACATGATTAGGCTATCAACTTGTCAGTTTCACTGTAGATACTATATAATGGGGTTCCTTTCATATTTTAAGTTTAACATGACAGTTTCTTTCAGTTGAATGAATTTAAAAAGTTTTTGAGGAGGTAGAAATGTTGATTTTTGTTGTTGATGTTTTCATGGTTTTGATTATGTATTTTATGTTGGTGATGTAGCGAAAGTTTGGTTTTGGGATTTTGTTTTATTGACGTGCCACTTAAAAGTGCTGACATTTTGCTGTAAACCTTTCATGATATCCTCGTAGTTATCCTCTGATATAAAGGCCAAGTAATCAGTTGTAGTTGTGATGGTAAATCAATATAAGGTCACAATTTAGTGTGCATTTTACCCACCAGGTGGTATTTTCATTTCCTAATGTCAATCACTGGGTTCTGCCAAATCAATCTATAATAAATCGACGAATTACTAAAAAGAATCATCCAATGATAAATGATAGAGCAGGTTTATTTGCGAACTTTTTCTGTAGTAGGAAATATGATTCACAATGCCAACACTAGATATTATCATAAAGGAAGGTGCTACCTGGTGAAGAGAGTTGACATTACTAATCTACCACTTGGTGGAGAGAATAGGCACTACTCTGCCACCCGGTGGAAAGAATTGACACTACTTTTCTGCCAACTTGTGGAGAGAATTAGCACTTCTACTTGCCACCTGATGGAGAGGAGCGACACTACTATTCTGCCACCTGGTGGAGACAATTTGCACTCCTACTTGCCACCTGGTGGAGAGAATTGACACCACTACTCTCTTGCAGGTGAATGGGGAAGATAATGTTTATTATTATAAGCAAAGTTGTGATTAAATACCAGCCTTCAGGGGTAGCGAGTTTCCTGAGGCTTTACAATGACAGCGTAATTACTTGTTTAATAAATTGTGTATGGTTAATTTTGAGATGTTTATTATTTGTTTCAAACTAATTTTGTTCTGTAATTAGCGCAATTGCTAGCAGTTTATTCTGAGGGAAGCCATCATAATTGACCATTTATGCGTTTGTATATCATAATAATCAGATATAGGGAGAATGATAACTATAGAACAATAATTTCCTCAGTGTTAAAGAACTTTTCATGTCGCAACTCAATCAAACAGAGGGTTTGACGATCTAAATAACTTGAGCACAAAAGTATTTGTTTGAGAGTTGTATTCAATGTTGGTATGATCAATGATTGTAACAATTATGTTAATTTACATTGCAATTGATGATATTTGCATATTTGTTCTTTAAGAATATTCCAATCTTTTCCACTTGGGTGTGAGAGATAACATGAAAGAAATGCTCTGAAAACGTGAAAAGATGCGAAAATAACTTGCTGAATTAATGGTTTGTAAACAAACACATATCATTAGAAATGTTTAAAACATTTCAGTGCCTATTCAAAAGGCGCAACAATACTCCATTAATAAGCAATTTGATGTGTTTCTAGAAGTCTTGATGTTTGGTGTGGTAAAGAGTTTATTCCTAGGTAATTTCCAAAACTTTGTTACAAAATGAAAATGTGAAATTGTCAACCCTTATGCGGCTGGTTGCTCATTTTACAATACATAATGGTGCAAAAAAAAAATGAAAAATGACTGAAACCCTAGCATATGGGTACTCATCTGAGAGTACTCAGTGAGAGCTATCTAATGAATACAAACATGACAGGGTTGAGATGGTAATCAAAAGTTTTTGCATCCTTGTGTTTTGGACGAAAGTAGCCTCAGCAATGGAAGGGTTAAAAACTTAGAAAATAAGTTACCATTGGACTTCCTTTGGGTTTGTTCTCATTACTAATGCATGCGTGAATGAGACCACCCAGTCATACACATAATGGGCCTCTTACTGTGTAATGGTCATTCTAACCCCTATGCTGCTGGTGGCTAATTTAGCCAAAACAAAATGACGCAAAACGCCTGAACGTGACTGAAACCCCAGCAAATGGGTACTCATCTGAGAGTACTCAGCGAGAGCTTTCAAATGAATACCCACACGGTAGGGTTACAATGATTTTCATGATTTGTTGCGGTTTGTGTTTTGGACGAAAGTAGCCTCAGCATTGGAAGGGTTGATAAGGTGGGCATCATGGCATTTCTAGACATGGCCTTCTGGGCCAAGAAATATATAAGTATGTTTATTGTAAAAATGGGGTGGCATCTATTTGCGCTGAGAATGTGTACCAGATACCACTTTAGGGTTTCGCTATCATTAGTCATGCTTAAGCAGTGGAAGTTTTTTGTCAATTGCAGGACATAGTCCCATTTCAAAACATTTTAATTGAATAGTAATTTATATTAGCAAACTCTACGAAGACCTGCAAATGTCTGGAGTTTTCGTTAGGAAAGGGTTATTATTATTATCCATAATGTACCTCTGAAATGTCACATGAATACTGGTAGGGCATTTCTTTTTAGCATTAAAGCACCATTAAATGGACAGCTATGGGTAACACTCATTTTAGTCAGGTGGCTATCGTAATTGACGCCAAGTCACCTGACTATTTAGGGAATTTCATCAGAGGAATCGACTACAAAAATCATGACTCAGCCTTCAGAAGGTGACTATCAGATCTGGAGTTGCATGCTTTGTATGCAAATCTAGTAATTCTGAGGTACATCATTTGTTTAGGGTTTCGAAGGAAGATTCATGTAATCCTTCAACTGTACCTGTAGGTGTTAACCTATTCATGCCTGGAGCACCCCAAAACACCCCAAAACACCCATATTCTGGTGATATATGCCTAAAGAAAACATCTTTCGCATAACATTTGAAAGGGGAATAATAAGTACACTCACACTGGAATACTTGAAGACCAGATTCTTAACTTTCGTTATTTTCTAAAATGTTATCGAAGCATTCAGTACTCGTAAAGCTCCAGGCATGAGTGGGTTAACCCTTATGCTGCTGATGGCTAATTTGGCCAATACAAAATAGTGAAAAAAACTGAAAAATGACTGAAGCCCTTGCACATTGATACTCATCTGGGAGTACTCCGTAAGAGCTTTCCGATGAGTACCAAAATGATAGGGTTTTGTTAGTTTTCAACAATCATTGCATTCTTGTGCTTTTGACGAAATTAGCCTCAGCCTAGGAAGGATATGGGTTCAGCAGAGGCATCGCTCTCTCAGTTGGGACGTGGGAATGACAGGTCCGACAGAGTTGGGTGTTTGGTCAGTATGATATGTATGTAAAATGTCATTGCTGTTGTAAAAAAAAGGTAAACCTGTCAGTAATAATGGAAATGCATTGGGGTTGTGTAACTTCATTTTGTTGCTAAAATAAAACAAATATCCTCAACCGAAAGACCTGTGTTGTCATTTACCTGTCCTAATATCGCTAGTTTGATCTATTCTCAAAAATGATGTTTTAAGTTTTAAAAGATAATGATAGGCATTAAACTGCTCTTTTAGTACTCGTTGATGTTCAGTTAATCAATCAGTAATGACTTCATGAACATTGTTTAGTGATGGCCACTGCATATTTTTGTGCAATATTGTCCTGTGCAGTAGTTGAGAATAAATCTAGGAGAAATGTCATATTTTGATTAAGTTTCACATTTTCAAGACAACATATTCTAAGGAGAGGTCTGAGCATGACAGTATCTAGGGTATTGTTCAGGACACATTGTGATGTTACCAGAGGCTATCTGGTGTTACATAAATCATAACTACCTATCATTTTCGATGTTTTCCAATAAATGAGGCGCAAAATAAGTGCAAGTATAATACTAAAAGGTTCATTATCGTGTATTCAATAAGAATAGCATAGGTGGCAGTACATGCAGCTGAGAACATGTATTGCGGCTTAAAAACTTGCTGCACATCTTGTGCGGACATTGCTCACGGTTCCTTGTATCGATATGGTTCGTTGTGATGTGGATGAAGCGGTGCTGAGGTGTATCAGTGCGAGTAGTAGCATTGCGTAGTTCCTAAATGACGACTGGGGGCAGAGAGAATTGAGGCGTGAACGTCTAGATGGAGATGTTTATAAGTTTATTGAATAGATACGGTATTTTCGTAATGGACAGGGACCAGGCTCTTGTTTATTGAGCACAAAGTGGGGATCGCGCGCTCGGGCGTATGAATACCAAGCTGGAAGTGGAAGCGATCCAGTTTAGATTGTTACCGTTAGTTCATCATTTTCTCACAGGGCGCCGCCACGTTACGGTATGATCGACGAGGCAGAGATCGGCACCAGTGTTCATGGCATAGCACATATATGATAGCCTCCCCGAATCTCTTCACCTAATAAATAACGAAATCCAATAATCGAAAGAATTTAGAAATGTCGCAGGTGTGTCGGAATTGTTGTGACACGCGTGTGTATAAATACTCTGGCATGTTTACAAATACTCTGAGGCTGACGAGTGCTTGTCAGGATGGGTGGTATTTTATGTTGATATTTGCCAGTTGAGAGACTATCAATATCAACATGCACTATCTATTGTATTAAACATTGCAGTATGTGTATTGGCTGTAAATATGTTTACAAATCATTTCAATACAAAAATATAGTTATAAACAAAGATAAACGGAAAGAACAGGAAACTTTTTGTCTGTCGGACTTGATTTGGCTAACAGCTTTTTCCTCTTTTTCCCCACAAAAAGTTCGTTCATGCCTTCCAAACTTGGCAAACTTCTTAGGAGCACCCCGGGGGGGTCACTTGGGTATTTAGGGGGGTGCATACGTTCGTTATCAAAATTAAAAAATACCCCTGAAGCACTGATTTCTGGTCAAAAAAGCACCCTTATTTTAATAAAACGCTGATTTTTTCCACTAAATAAACACCCCTTCTTTCGTCAAAACGCTGACATTGGATGAACGGGAACACGTATTTTAACTTAAGATTTTATAATCCTCTGCTTGTTTAGCGGCAGCAAGTGGCGGCAGCAAACTCGGAAGCCCAGTCACTTCAGGAGTCACTCGGCGTCAGAGCCGCGTATATTTCGTGGATTGTAAGGGGATTTTGACCCCCATACTTCGTACCTGAGTACAAAAAAGTACCCTTCTTTTACAAAATCGCGGACATGCGGAGGTCTTAAAAAAAGACCCCTTCTTCCGCGAAATACGTAACGCAGGTGCGACCCCCCTCTGTACATGAGTGCCCCCGCCGGGAGGAGCACTACCGCGTGCATGTATGAACATACTTTTTGTCTCAACTCCGCCGCAAAATGTTGATTTTGCTCATTAGGTCCCATTGTAAAATTTGGCCATCGCCAAGTTTGTACTGTCGGCGATGGTTGGCAATGGGTAAATTTTACAATGGGACCTAATGTGCAAAATCAACATTTTGCGGTGTTGATACAAAAAGTATGTTTATACATACACGCGGTAGTGCTCCTAAGACGTTTGCCAAGAGTGGATGGCAAACTCGAACGTTTTGTCGCAAAAAGATGGAAAAAGTGGTTGCCAAACTCGAGTCAGGCAGACTATAGCACCCTTGTTCATTGAATCATACCATGAAATTCTTCTGTATGAACTTTTGAATGAGGTTATTGCCGCACATTACAGTCCCTTGCTACAGCTATTAGTCCTTACGCTGCTAGTGGCTAATTTGGCCATTACAAATGATGCATAAACCTGAAAAATGACTGAAACACTGGCACATGGGTACCCATATGATAGTACTCAGCGAGAGCTATCCAATTAATACCAACATGACAGGGTTTAGGTGTTTTTCAAAAATCTTTGCATCCTTATGCTTTGGACATAAGTAGCCTCAGCATTGGAGTTATGTCTCCTAGGGTGTGTTTTGGATCCGGAGTACCACAGTATTCAGCCAATGCCCAACCCAGGCATATGCCATAAACTCATCATAGATTTTGTACATGAACAAATGATTTCAAAGAAAATATAAAAAAGAGATTAGTTAATACTAAATGATTTACTTGTAAATTTGCAAATTTTATAAATTTGTACACAGTTAGGATATTTATTTGTGAAGTTTCGCGAGCCCTGGAGAAAAAAGGGTCAAAATAACTGGCCCTTGATTATTAGTTAGAAAGAGGATATTGTAGAGTTAATACTATGAGGCAAAAGGGATGGCACAAGATAATTATGAAAGGGGGGGGGGCAGACTCGGCAGTTAGCACTCTTGCTCATTGAATCATACCATGAAATTCTTCTGTATGAACTTTTGAATGAGGTTATTGCTACACATTACATTTTGCTACATACCCTTGCTACAGTTAACCCTTATGCTGCTGGTGGCTAATTTGACCAATACAAAATGCTGCGTAAACCTTTAAAATGACTGAAACACTGACACATGGGTACTCTCATCTACCAGTACTCAGCGAGAGCTTTCAAATGACTACCAACATGACAGGGTTTGGATGTTTTTTTCAAAAATCTTTGCATCCTTGTGCTTTGGACGAAAGTAGCCTCAGCATTGGAAGGGTGAGATGTGCACTGAAACCGGGCATTGTTAACTTATCTCTTTATGAGATAAGTGTTAGTTTTCATGCGAATATTTCCTGGAACCGTAGCTCAATATGATGATAAAAAAGTAACCTTATCTATAGAGAGACTCTGATTATACAATATTCAGTCTGAAGTTGCCACTCTTTTCTGCCTCACTTTTAGCTGAGAATGGTAATGACCTCTTTCCAACTAATAATCAATCTATGACTGCAACTACGGGCAAAGCCTAGTTTAATAAACCGAAATGGTGGCCTTGTTAGCCCTTATGCTGCCGGTAACTAATTTGACCAAAACAAAAAATGCAAAAAACACACTGAAAAATGACTGAAACCCTGAAACATGGGTACTGATTGATTGAAAAAAAATGGCGGACGAAGGAAGTAGTGACGAAGAGCTCTGCGATATGATGGACATTTTGGACGGTTTAGACCCGATTATGATAAATGTTTTGAGGCAGTATGGAGAAATAGACGATGCGGAAATTGAGATTGAAATGGCTGATGGATTTACGAAAGAGGAAGTTAGTAACACGAGACAGAAACTTTTCGAGGGCGCTAAACAAAAGGCAGCGAAATGCCTCACTGAACCGAACGCTGGCGGTATTTTTGGTCCGAATCATACTTCCCAAGCGTTCGCTGACATCCTTTTGTCTAAGGCCGCAGTTGACCAATGGCAGTTGGTCACTAGAAGGAAGATAAACAATTATGCAAAGGATGCGATAGAGCTGCTGGCTTTCCTACAGGGGACTGATGCAGTTTTTCCCGCCAAAGTTGTTAAATCTTTGTCCCTTGATAAAGGAACTTACGAAAACCACCCTGAGGCAGAAGCAGAGGCACTATCCCAACTGGACTCTGAAATCTTAGAGGCCGGTGGAAGTTTCTCCGTGGAAATCGTGAATAACGGTGGCGACTCTGAAACACATTTAATCACAGTAGAACCTGAACGAAGGCCTGATACTGGTGAGGAACAATCGGGTACACCGAACAACCCTGGGTCTAGTCAACAGCCTTATAGAGACGTTGCAGGTACGGACCCCTACTACTACAATAGAGAAACGGACGATCCTCTTTTCATTCTAGTAAAGAGCTTTATTGCCATGTCCGAACGAATGATGGAGTCTTTCGTCGGGAACGATCAGGTCATGAAGACAGCGTATCAGTTCCATAGAGAGTACATGGAGAAAATGGCACATGACACGGCAGAAAAAGTGAAACAGATCGGTGAGTGGCAGAAAGGGGTAAATGAGAGACTGGACAGGTTAGAAAAGAGAAAGGAATTAACCGTGCAACGCGCTCCGGTAGTCATCGTCGACCACGACTCGAGCGGTGATAGTGATACGCGTAATGAACCCCCAGTTAACGCTGTCTCCCAACGTAGAGACACTGATAGAGAAGCGAATGAGGCCGCGAGAGGGAGAAACCAGAAACAAACTGTTGCCCCTGTCGGCCCTAGGAAGCAGTTTCCGCCGAAAAGCATCCACGAGACGCCGAACCCTAGATTAAAGGACAGACAAGAGACCAACGGTGCGAGAAACAAGGTACCAATCCAAAAGAAACCTAGCAAGAAAGCTGAGGTGAAAGAGAAAGTGACGACTAACACTAGACCAGACACTCGATCTACGAAGGCGTCTAGTTACTTCGAGGATGATAACCCCTATTCTCCCCTTGCACAAACATCGAGTGCGAAGGAGAATACCGTCACACAGGGACGTTCTGCTACCAGAGGCAGAGGCCGTATGCGGAAGCAGGTGAACATTGTCAGCCCTGGGGATATCCCCCGACAAACACCTGCCGTGAAACCTAATGATAGTGGCCACAATGATAAGCCCTACACGGCACCTCCCGAAACGGGCAGCGGAAGCGACCATGACATGGAGACACACCATGTTAACGATATGTCCTCATCTTGGTACGATGAGGATGACGACCTTGAAGATCAGTCGATGATAACGGCTGCAGGCAGCGACGATGCAGCCGGTGAGGACGACAACCATGACCATATTGACCAACCACGAGATCCTGAACCTATTCTAAGGAGGAGTAACATGCCGAGCAACGATCGCGATAAGGGTAGGAAACGAACAAGCACTAAAGAGGCACCTATCGATTCACCCCCGCCTCAGTCGAACGAGACGGGTAAGTCGACTGCTCCGATGAGTAAAAAACCTAAGACGGACAGATCGGGCCAGGTGAGAAAGAACACTTACGCTGAGTCCCTAGATAACGGTGTATGGTTAACCCCAGAAAGTAAGAAGTACAAAAGGTCTAAACTGGGAAATAGAAAGATTCCGGAGCTTAAATGTGCGACGGAAATGGCTTTGAAAGAGGTGTATGTGCAGGAACTCGACTGCACTACCTGTTCATGTACCGAAGAGTTCGAAGACATGGTGATTAATTACTGTAGAAAGAGAGGGTTACGAGCAGTAGATGCTTGCAGAATACCTGTTAAAGGCAATCGACTTAAATCTGGGTGTAAATTAACCGTCCGAGACTCCGATTATGGTACTGCCATGAGCAGGGATTTCTGGCCGAAAGGTACTACAACCCGCCGGTGGAATCAGAAGCCTAGGAGTGACTCAGACGAGGATGGAGAAGGAAATATCTCTGAGTAATTTTCGCGGTTAACACAATTATCCTTTTCGGCCTATGGTTGTTAACTCATATTAACTTTGTTAATACTAATCTGGTTGAAGTACATATACATACCCAGTGTAATATAAAGACCTACGACTTTACAGTTACAAATATATGGTGGTATCAAGGGAATGCACCCATACACAAAGTTGCAAACTGCCCCTGGATCGTAGATCAGTTAGGACGTGATATTGTTGTGATTATCCATTATCCTGTATATATTGGTCAGTGCAAAACACTTGTGGTATCGGTTTTGGTGTGCATGCTATTACAGCAGCCGATGTGTAATACAAATGACTCCGTCCAATTTAATGTATATATTTGCCTATGCTTTACACAAATGTCTGTCGTATCTTTGTACAGAGACCTGTTATCACCCATCGTACTTCGAGGAGCGGCTCCGTTACCATGGCTGTCCTACCGGTTTACCTGTTTACAAACACCACGCTTGACCTCCGCCCCCCAGGACGGCCGTTACTATGGAATTGACCCCGTTGATTTAGGACACGGCCGAGCAAGCATTAAACCTGAGCATGGTACGGAGACACTCCTCGAAGTGCAAGTCATGACTATGCAACCAAATGTAAGTAATGATATTCCGTCGATTAATTATCCCATACACGTTACTTTACATCGCAATATGGGTAGTGCACTATATGATGAGTATAGCTGTTACTCTTTAATACCTAACTTAGAAACCAGTATAGAACACTGTGATGATTTTCTCCCAATATGGCCGACCTTGTTGAATGATGTTATAAATCCAATATGTTTGACCTCCACCACACGCAAAGACTACCGCCATGGTTTTCTTGTATTGTACATTTCTCTATACAGAGAGATTTCGCATGTGGGAGCTGCTCCGTTACCATGTCCGCCCCGCAAGTTTACTTGTTTACACATAGAATGTTTGGTACTCACCATGCATAATGAATGGCCCGATGGACGTGGCGCGTACAAAGTAGAGCATAGAAAGACGTATACCGTCCAGGACACTGTGTCGCTCCTTATGGTAATTAGCATAATGAGTCAATTAAGTGAAAGTATTGATGCAATGTATACCACGTCTTATGCAAATTGTAATTCTGATACTGCTCTATATAATGCCGTTGGTCAATTTAGTGACAACATGTGGTATATTACTCTGGGGAGTTATGAAATTTATACGAGGTATTTGACTAACCCCTGTTATTACTCACTACCGAAAAGGATTATCAAGCGTAGTATAATCGTTAGTCATTGTTATGTTGCGACGTTAAAATTAACACGTCAGACCTGTTTTGATATATTTGATTGTTTTGACAGATGGCCTATTGATTTATATAAGATAATAATACGTAATGAAATACACTATGATGAAATATATTTATTTATTTTAATGATTATAAATGTATACACTGACAAACATGAAACTCTGAGTATTCTTTACAACAAATATAATGAAAATAATGTCTATTTACTCTATATATTTATGCTATACTATATTTGTGAGATATATAACCTGTATTTCCCTAGGTATTGTCAATATGACAAAAGTATTTTAGGATTGACAAAAGATACCAAAACTACAAAACCTGCATGACAGAAAGGCCTACTACAGTAAGAATAGCCTGCTGGAACGCTAGAGGTTTTAATAGCGCCGTTCCGTATCTTAGGTATCTTTTCACCTTGTCGGATGTTATAGCCATTTCGGAGCATTGGCTTCATGAAAATAAATTAAAACGTTTGGAAGAAATATCTGAACACTTTTACTATTGTGCTAGGTCTAGTAGTTTTGCGTCAGCCGAAAATTATGGTACGAAAAGAGGACAAGGCGGGGTAGCCTTGTTTTGGAAGAAAACTTTGGGAGGTGTGTCCCAAATTAGTAATTTTGTTCACGACAGGTTCTGCGGGATTAGAATTCAGACCTGCAACAATCTAGTAATTAACATCATCTCAGTGTATCTACCCGCTCAAGGATCCCCAGAGAGCTTTGAAGCCTGTCTCGATGATTTAAGTGAGGTATTGAAAACTCGTGAGTTTGGATCTAAGACCATCATATGTGGTGATACAAATGCTGACATGGGCTCCTTGGGCGGGAAACGCAGCCTTAAGGTGCCGACTCTTAGAGGCAAAATATTTTTTGACTTTGTTAGCAACTTTAACCTTACTTCGGTTAACCTACAGGAAGGTTGTTCGGGCCCTATTCAAACCTTTGTGGGGCCAACCGGGTCGTCTACCATAGACCATATTCTTGTCCCTTCTGATATGATTCCTTGCGTAATTGGATCCTCAGTCCTAGGAGAGGACATTTTAAACTGCTCAGACCATTACCCGGTGACCGCTGAAGTTGATGTTGGACAACTGCTCCCAACTACTATTAATGCATCACCCGTTAGAATGCCAAAATGGAACAAAGTGTCCGTTGAAGACGTAAAATTGCTTTATACAGATGTGGTCGAGAGAAAACTACATGGTTTACTTACCTGTGTTAAGAATATCGATTCCAATCAGGAAATTGACGATGCCATAGAGCAACTAGTTGCGACCCTGAGCAAGGCATCTAAAGCAATTCCAATTGCCTCTTATCGGCCAAATTTGAAACCATATTGGAATTTAGAGTTAAAGAACTTAAAGTTACAAAAAGTTGCAAAACACAGAACCTGGATATCTGAAGGTAAGCCTAGTGACGGCACGTCGGTTGCTTGGTGTGAGTATAAAAGGTCCAAAAAAGAATTTGCAAAAGCACTAAAAAGGGTAAGCAAGACGTATGAAAACGACCAAATGATTGAGGCTGTTGAGAGTTGCTCTGCTGATAAGTCAATCTTCTGGCGTCATCTTAAAAAGTGCCGCGGGCCATCAGGCAGTAAAGTGCTTGCAGTCAAGAATAAAAAGGATGAGGTTATTTATGAAATATGCGATATCTTAAAAATTTGGAAAGAGCATTTCTCCTCGATTTGCACTCCAAAAAATGAACCCTCATTTGACCAAGAGCACTTTACTGCTGTTAATACGAGGATTGATGAGCTTAACAGTATGAAAGATGACAGCCCTTTCTTAGAATATAATTTTGATGAAGCCGAAGTACAAAAGGCTGTGAAGAAGCTCAAGATTAATAAAGCCTGCGGGTACGACCACATTAGTGCTGAGCACATTAAATATGGAGGCCCTCTTTTGATCACTATTATTACTATGATTTTCAACTGTATTAATAAATTGGAGTATGTACCGAATAATTTTAGACGTGGAATTCAGATACCACTATTTAAGGGGAAAAACCTTTGTAGTACGGACACCAACAACTATAGGGGGATTACCCTGTTGAGTACCCTGAGTAAGATCTATGAGTTAATTATTTGGGAAAGACTAGAGCCCTGGTGGAAAAAAGAAGAGGTCATTTCTAGATTGCAAGGTGCTTGCCGCAAAGGCCAGTCTTGCATTCATACCTCGTTACTTTTGCAAGAAACAGTGTCGAGCGTCTTGGAGAAAAACAACAAAGTATTTGTATCATACTTTGATGTCTCCAAGGCTTTCGATACTGTATGGATTAATGGCCTCTTTTTTAAACTGCACGAGATGGGGATCAGGGGTAAACTGTGGCGACTCATGTATCGTACTTATGCCGATTTTTGCTGTAGGGTCAGAGTAGCCAGCAGTTTCTCCGAATGGTACCCCATGTCGTGCGGGATCCATCAGGGAGGGATTCTCTCATTGACAAAGTATCTTGTTTTTATCAATGAACTTTTAGAAGAATTAGAGAAATCGAACCTATGTTGTTCTATTATGAGTATCCGCAGTAGTCCAGCCAGTTATGCGGACGACCTGGCTACCGCAACCATATCTAAATTCCACACTGATAAGGTTCACACTATGGTTAACAACTATGGTAATAGATGGCGCTTCCGCTTCAATGCCTCAAAATCCGCCGTCATGGTTTTTGGGGAGGAGAAGAAGCAATATAACATCAACAAAGAGCATAGGGTTTTTAGATTAGGCCAGGAAAGAGTTAAAGAAAAAGAAACGTATGATCATGTTGGGGTGAAAATCTGTCTTTTTGACGACAACACCACTAGAGTAGAGGAAAAAATCTCCAAGGGAAGAAAAACCTTAAATGCCTCTACAGGCCTGGGCATACGTAAAAACGGTTTAAACATGGGAACCTGTAATATTATTTTTTGGCAAGTGGTAGTTCCCACGGTAACTTTTGGTAGTGAGGTATGGGTGTCTTCAGAAAAAGATGATGAATTATTACTTGCCTTCCAGCGGTATGCTGGAAGAAGAGTACAGCGTTTTCCGCAGAGATCACCTAACTCTAGCAGTTTCTTTGGCCTTGGGTGGATAAAACTTCCCTCTTACATCCAAGTTAAAAAACTACTTTTTATCCTGTCAATATTGAAAATGGAACCTCAAAATACGGTTAAGAAAATTTTTGAGTTACGGTTAACTCAATTTTCATGCGACATGATAAAGAGCAGGGAGAATAGATTTCGTAGCCCAGTCTTTGACATATTGAATATTGCTATTAAATTTGGACTTTATGAAGCGATTAAAGATATGACTCTCCAAAAAATTCCCCTGCCCTCAAAGAAAAGGTGGTCAACCCTAGTATGGCAGAGAGCATGGAATCTGGAGGATATAAACTGGAGGGCATCCAATATGATACACCAAGATAATGACCTTTTAGCACTAACCATTGGTGATTCAAGATATCTCTCTTGGTGGCACCTGTGTGACATTGATTATAGGTTGATTAACATGTGTGAGAATTTGAGCAAGATTGTATGCCACGCTAGCCTACTAAAGAGAGATGATTTCAGATTGAGAGGTATGACAATGAGCAACAAAACATGTATTCACTGTTCTATGTACTGTATTGAAGATATCATGCATATCATTAACCAGTGTCCCTTCTATGACTCAGAAAGGAACAGTATGTATGATGAAATATATAAAATATGTCCGAATGCAAAAAGGTTATGTGAAAAAGAAATAGGACTAGTCCCCTATTTTCTTTTAGGTAGAAGGATACCGGAAATGGAAGAAAATGAATTGATATGGTTTTGGAGTATATCCGGTGAATTTATCAACAGGATGTACAAAAAAGCAATATCAAGTAGAACGGGTATTGGGTAGAGACCTTAATCTACTGTACTATTGATCACCCTTAACAGGGCTCGGACACCGTCTTCCGCATATACCTGATTATCCGCTATTATGCTATCTCTTTAAATAGAATATTTGTATTTCTGTGGTGTATTTTGGAAAATGCGTATTGTAATGTATATTTTATATCTATCGATATAGCCAATAAATACTATACTATACTATATACTCATCTGAGAGAACTCGGCGAGAGCTATCCAATGAATACCAACATGATAGGGTTTAAATGGGGTTTTTTCAGTAACGTTTGCGTCCTTGGGCTTTGGACGAAAGTAGCCTCAGCATTTGAAGGGTTAATCTATTACTGCCATATGTGATTGGGTTTCGTCCAATAACACACTGTGCCCTTATGGTCTAAGACCTTGGCATACTTTCAACCCTATAAACACATGCCACCCTTTTATATCTGATGTGCTCACATTGTCGGGCAACATTATATAATAAAACTCATCATAAAGATTGAATTCTTAAAGAGACATGCAAAGAGGAATGGTTAGAATTGATAGCAACGACTTCCACACTCAAATATTTATTAACCCTTTTGCTGCTAGTGTTGAATTTAGCCAATACAAAATGTTACAAAAACCTAAGAAAATAACTAAAACCCTGGCACATGGGTACTCACCTGAGAGTGCTCAGCGAGAGCTATTCAATGTCAACATGACAGGGTTTAGTGGGTTAATATGAAATACATGCGTTACATTAGGAGTACACCTATGATAAGGCAATATGTAACCCTTTCAATCTAGCATTATTCACAATGCCACCAAAAAGGTAGCAAGTGGGTTTATGTGAAATACCTGTGTTACATGATGAGCACATCTAGAATGAGGGAGTAGGAAACTCACAATGCCAACAAAAGGTGGCAAGTGGTTCAATATGAAATACATGCACTACATTATGAGTACCTCCACAAATATTGATCACCGGATACGCAACCAGCAGGTCTCGCTCAACAGCCTAGACACAACTTATAGCCTGATGTTGACAAGAACTGCTCACGAGGTGCAATCTGCACATGGCGCGCACCTTTCTCTATAATGTAGCTATAATGTAAATGATGCGAGAGCCCTCATTGTTTTTTTGTTTCCTAGTTATGTCACACTGACACTAGATTAGTTGTGTCCTGTGGCAACGAATCCATGTGTCTATTCATCTAAGGTACATCTATCATAAGGGAGTGTAAAACGTTCAATATAGCATCATTCACAATGCCACCTTTTTTGGTGGCAAGTCTTCTATAATCAATTGTGTGAATAATAAGATAAGGTTGTAATCAGGTTCTTATATCAATGGTACAGACAGAAAAGGTGTATTACTATAAATTCTCAGTAATATTTGTCTATATATCGTGAAATAGCGACCAGCAATAGATCAAGGGTGGCCCATAATTCTCGATAATTATTTTGCAAAATAACTATAGTGGCCCAAATTCCTAGGGTGGTCTCAATTTCTGAGAATTCACGGTACAATACAGTACAGTAAACAGCCCATCATTGCATGGCACGGGTCCCTCCTACATATCTCAGTGTAAATAAATACATAAGGGTATAATACTACATCGATCAAGACAGGTTGTAGCAGCATAAAGTTGTATCTGCTTGGGGAAGAGGTTTGGTAATTTGACAAAGCAATGCTTCAAGTTGCAGCTAAACTGTATTCTAGTGACCACAGGTCTAGGTTTATTGCAGCCCTTTATTGCCAAGAGTTATCTTTCAAAGGGAAGTGTGGATCCTGTCACACTTTGCATATTTACTTGAACCAAAATATTAATTTACAAAGTATTTGCATGGGAGTTGAATTGTGACTAACATTCCTCCTTGAAATACCTTTCCAAAAGAGTCCCTCTTAATTCAAATGCGGTTTTCATAAGTGTCACTGATTCAAACGAAACTTTGCAAGTAGATCTCCAAGCCCGAATTCTGCGGCTCTGATAACAGAATACAAATTGATGCTAAAAACCTGTAAATGATTGAAACCCTGGCATATGGGTAATCATCTGAGAGTACTCGGTGAGAGCTTTCCAATGAATACCAACATGACAGGGTTTAGATGGTTTTCAAAAATTTCCACATTTTTCTACCATGGCAAAAATAGCCTCAGCATTCAAAGGGTGAATTCTTTGTAATCCTGTCATGGTTCGAGATGACCTATTTCAGGTGAAATGGAAGGGTTGCTGTCCATTGATATTATTTGCCCGTGATCGAGTAGGAATGGAACCGATGAGCTTTCTCAAGTCCCGTTGTTGAGACTCACTACATGATTAGGCTATCAACTTGTCAGTTTCACTGTAGATACTATATAATGGGGTTCCTTTCATATTTTAATTTTAACATGACAGTTTCTTTCAGTTGAATTTAAAAAAGTTTTTGAGAAGGTAGAAATGTTGATTTTTGTTGTTGATGTTTTCATGGTTTTGATTATGTATTTTATGTTGGTGATGTAGCGAAAGTTTGGTTTTGGGATTTTGTTTTATTGACGTGCCACTTAAAAGTGCTGACATTTTGCTGTAAACCTTTCATGATATCCTCGTAGTTATCCTCTGATATAAAGGCCAAGTAATCAGTTGTAGTTGTGATGGTAAATCAATATAAGGTCACAATTTTGGTGTGCATTTTACCCACCAGGTGGTATTTTCATTTCCTAATATCAATCACTGGGCTCTGCCAAATCAATCTATAATAAATCGACGTATTACTAAAAAAAATCATCCAATGATAAATGATAGAGCAGGTTTATTTGCGAACTTTTTCTGTAGTAGGAAATATGATTCACAATGCCATCACTAGATATTATCATAAAGGAAGGTGCCACCTGGTGAAGAGAGTTGACATTACTAATCTATCACCTGGTGGAGAGAATAGGCACTACTCTGCCACCCGGTGGAAAGAATTGACACTACTATTCTGCCAACTTGTGGAGAGAATTGGCACTTCTACTTGCCATCTGATGGAGAGGAGTGACACTACTAATCTGCCACCTGGTGGAGACAATTTGCACTCCTACTTGCCACCTGGTGGAGAGAATTGACACTACTATTCTCTTGCAGGTGATTGGGGAAGATATTGTTTATTATTATAAGCAAAGTTGTGATTAAATACCAGCCTTCAGGGGTAGCGAGTTTCCTGAGGCTTTACAATGACAGCGTAATTACTTGTTTAATAAATTGTGTATGGTTAATTTTGAGATGTTTATTATTTGTTTCAAACTAATTTTGTTCTGTAATTAGCGCAATTGCTATCAGTTTATTCTGAGGGAAGCCATCATAAATGACCATTCATGCGTTTGTATATCATAAGAATCGGATATAGGGAGAATGATAACTATAGAACAATAATTTCCTAGAACTTTTCATGTCGCAACTCAATCAAACAGAGGGTTTGACGATCTAAATAACTTGAGCACAAAAGTATTTGTTTGAGAGTTGTATTCAATGTTGGTATGATCAATGATTGTAACAATTATGTTAATTTACATTGCAATTGATGATATTTGCATATTTGTTCTTTAAGAATATTCAAATCTTTTCCACTTGGGTGTGAGAGATAACATGAAAGAAATGCTCTGAAAACGTGAGAAGATGCGAAAATAACTTGCTGAATTAATGGTTTGTAAACAAACACATATCATTAGAAATGTTTAAAACATTTCAGTGCCTATTCGAAAGGCGCAACAATACTCCATTAATAAGCAATTTGATGTGTTTCTAGAAGTCTTGATGTTTGGTGTGGTAAAGAGTTTATTCCTAGGTAATTTCCAAAACTTTGTTACAAAATTGTCAACCCTTATGCGGCTGGTTGCTCATTTTACAATACATAATGGTGCAAAAAAAAAATGAAAAATGACTGAAACCCTAGCATATGGGTACTCATCTGAGAGTACTCAGTGAGAGCTATCTAATGAATACAAACATGACAGGGTTGAGATGGTAATCAAAAGTTTTTGCATCCTTGTGTTTTGGACGAAAGTAGCCTCAGCAATGGAAGGGTTAAAAACTTAGAAAATAAGTTACCATTGGACTTCCTTTGGGTTTGTTCTCATTACTAATGCATGCGTGAATGAGACCACCCAATCATACACATAATGGGCCTCTTACTGTGTAATGGTCATTCTAACCCTTATGCTGCTGGTGGCTAATTTAGCCAAAACAAAATGACGCAAAACGCCTGAACGTGACTGAAACCCCAGCAAATGGGTACTCATCTGAGAGTACTCAGCGAGAGCTTTCAAATGAATACCCACACGGTAGGGTTACAATGATTTTCATGATTTGTTGCGGTTTGTGTTTTGGACGAAAGTAGCCTCAGCATTGGAAGGGTTGATAAGGTGGGCATCATGGCATTTCTAGACATGGCCTTCTGGGCCAAGAAATATATAAGTATGTTTATTGTAAAAATGGGGTGGCATCTATTTGCGCTGAGAATGTGTACCAGATACCACTTTAGGGTTTCGCTATCATTAGTCATGTTTAAGCAGTGGAAGTTTTTTGTCAGTTGCAGGACATAGTCCCATTTCAAAACATTTTAATTGAATAGTAATTTATGTTAGCAAACTATACGAAGACCTGCAAATGTCTGGAGTTTTCGTTAGGAAAGGGTTATTATTATTATCCATAATGTACCTCTGAAATGTCACATGAATACTGGTAGGGCATTTCTTTTTAGCATTAAAGCACCATTAAATGGACAGCTATGGGTAACACTCATTTTAGTCAGGTGACTATCGTGACGCCAAGTCACCTGACTATTTAGAGAAATTCATCAAAGAGGAATCGACTACAAAAATCATGACTCGGCCTTCAGAAGGTGACTATCAGATCTGGAGTTGCATGCTCTGTATGCAAATCTAGTAATTCTGAGGTACATCATTTGTTTAGGGTTTCGAAGGAAGATTCATGTAATCCTTCAACTATACCTGTAGGTGTTAACCTATTCATGCCTGGAGCACCCCAAAACACCCCTATTCTGGTGATATATGCCTAAAGAAAACATCTTTCGCATAACATTTGAAAGGGAAATAGTAAGTACACTCACACTGGAATACTTGAAGACCAGATTATTAACTTTCATTATTTTCTAAAATGTTATCGAAGCATTCAGTACTTGTAAAGCTCTAGGCATGAGTGGGTTAACCCTTATGCTGCTGATGGCTAATTTGGCCAATACAAAATGGCGCAAAAAACCTGAAAAATGACTGAAACCCTTGCACATTGATACTCATCTGGGGGTACTCCGTAAGAGCTTTCCGATGAGTACCAAAATGACAGGGTTTTGTTAGATTTCAACAATCATTGCATTCTTGTGCTTTTGACGAAATTAGCCTCAGCCTAGGAAGGATATGGGTTCAGCAGAGACATCGCTCCATCAGTTGGGACGTGGGAATGACAGGTCGGACAGAGTTGGGTGTTTGGTCAGTATGATATGTATGTAAAATGTCATTGCTGTTGTAAAAAAAGGTAAACCTGTCAGTAATAATGGAAATGCATTGGGGTTGTGTAACTTCATTTTGTTGCTAAAATAAAACAAATATCCTCAACCGAAATACCTGTGTTGTCATTTACCCGTCCTGATATCCCTAGTTTGATCTATTCTCATAAATGATGTTTTAAGTTTAAAAACATAATGATAGGCATTTAACTGTTCTTTTAGTACTCGTTGATGTTCAGTTAATCAATGAGTAATGACTTCATGAACGTTGTTTAGTGATGGCCACTGCATATTTTTGTGCAATATTGTCCCGTGCAGTAGTTGAGAATAAATCTAGGAGAAATGTCAATTAGAACTTAAATTTTGATTAAGTTTCACATTTTCAAGACAACATATTCTAAGGAGAGGTCTGAGCATGACAGTATCTAGAGTATTGTTCAGGACACATTGTGATGTTACCAGAGACTATCTGGTGTTACATAAATCATAACTGCCTATCATTTTCGATGTTTTCCAATAAATGAGGCGCAAAATAAGTGCAAGTATAATACTAAAACGATTCTACATAGTCTCTGTGTGAGGAGGGAATAAGAGGAATATAATGATAACAATAGGTTCATTGTTCTTCACACCATTCATGAGTTTATCGTGTATTCAATGACAATAGCAGAGGTGGCAGTACATGTATTGTGGTTTAAAAACTTGCTGCACATCTTGTGCGGACATTCCTCACGGTTCCTTGTATCGATCTGTAATATTACCTTTGGTCTCGGTGAACTAAATGATGTATCCCTTCGAGTAGTACCATTGCGTAGTTCCTAAATGACGACTGGGGACAGAGAGAATTGAGGCGTGAACGTCTAGATGGAGATGTTTAGAAGTTTATTGAATAGATACGGTATTTTCGTAATGGAGAGGGACCGGGCTCTTGTTTATTGAGCACAAATTGGGGATCGCGCGCTCGGGCGTATGAATACCAAGCTGGAAGTGGGAGCGATCCAGTTTAGATTGTTACCGTTAGTTCATCATTTTCTCACAGGGCGCCGCCACGTTACGGTATGATCGACGAGGCAGAGATCGGCACCAGTGTTCATGGCATAGCACACATATGATAGCCTCCCCGAATCTTTTCATCTTATAAATAACGAAATCCAATAATCGAAAGAATTTAGAAATGTCGCAGGTGTGTCGGAATTGTTGTGACACGTGTGTGTATAAATACTCTGGCATGTTTACAAATACTCTGAGGCTGACGAGTGCTTGTCAGGATGGGTGGTATTTTATGTTGATATTTGCCAGTTGAGAGACTATCAATATCAACATGCACTATCTATTGCATTAAACATAGCTGTATGTTTATTGGCTATAAATATATCTACAAAATTATTTCAATACAAAAATATAAACAGATAAACAGAAAGAACAGGAAAAGTATAGTCTGTCGGACTTCAGTTGATTATGCTATAACAGCTTTTTCCTCTTTTTCCCCACAAAAAGTTCGTTTATGCCTTCCAAACTTGGCAAAGCTCTTAGAAGCACCGTACCGCGTGCATGTATAAACATACGTTTTGTCTCAACTCCGCAAAATGTTGATTTTGCTCATTAGGTCCCATTGAAAAGTTTGCCCATTGCCAAGTTTGTACTGTCGGCGATGGTTTGTCACAAAAAGATGAAAAAAGCTAGTGGTTGCCAAACTCGAGTCAGACAGACTATAGCACTCTTGTTCATTGAATCATACCATGAAATTCTTCTGTATGAACGTTTGAATGAGGTTATTGCCGCACATTACAGTCCCTTGCTATAGCTATTAACCCTTACGCTGCTAGTGGCTAATTTGGCCATTACAAAATGATGCATACACCTGAAAAATGACTGAAACACTGGCACATGGGTACTCATCTGATAGTACTTAGCGAGAGCTATCCGATGAATACCAACATGACAGGGTTTAGGTGTTTTTCAAAAATCTTTGCATCCTTATGCCTTGGACATAAGTAGCCTAAGCATTGGAGTTATGTCTCCTAGGGTGTGTTTTGGATCCGGAGTACCACAGTATTCAGCCAATGCCCCAACCCAGGCATATGCCATGAACTCATCATAGATTTTGTACATGAACAAATGATTTCAAAGAAAATATTAAAAAGGGATTAGTTAAACTAAATGATTTACTTGTAAATTTGCAAATTTTATAAATTTGTACACAGTTAGGATATTTATTTGTGAAGTTTCGCGAGCCCTGGAGAAAAAAGGGTCAAAATAACTGGCCCTTGATTATTAGTTAGAAAGAGGATATTGTAGAGTTAATACTAAGAGGCAAAAGGGGTGGCACAAGATAATTATGAAAGGGGAGGCAGTTAGCACTCTTGCTCATTGAATCATACCATGAAATTCTTCTGTATGAACTTTTGAATGAGGTTATTGCTACACATTACATTTTGCTACATACCCTTGCTACAGTTAACCCTTATGCTGCTGGTGGCTAATTTGGCCAATACAAAATGATGCGTAAACCTTTAAAATGACTGCAAAACTGGCACATTGGTACTCTCATCTACCAGTACTCAGCGAGAGCTTTCAAATGACTACCAACATGACAGGGTTTGGATGTTTTTTTCAAAAATCTTTGCATCCTTGTGCTTTGGACGAAAGTAGCCTCAGCATTGGAAGGGTGAGATGTGCACTGAAACCGGGCATTGTTAACTTATCTCTTTATGAGATAAGTGTTAGTTTTCATGCGAATATTTCCTGGAACCGTAGCTCAATATGATGATAAAAATGTAACCTTATGTATAGAGATGCTCTGATTATACAATATTCAGTCTGAAGTTGCCACTCTTTTCTGCCTCACTTTTAGCTGAGAATGGTAATGACCTCTTTCCAACTAATAATCAATCTATGACTGCAACTACGGGCAAAGCCTAGTTTAATGAACCGAAATGGTGGCCTTGTTAACCCTTATGCTGCCGGTAACTAATTTGACCAAAACAAAAAATGCAAAAAAAACACTGAAAATGACTGAAACCCTGAAACATGTGTACTCATCTGAGAGAACTCGGCGAGAGCTATCCAATGAATACCAACATGATAGGGTTTAAATGGGTTTTTTTCAGTAACGTTTGCGTCCGTGGGCTTTGGACGAAAGTAGCCTCAGCATTTGAAGGGTTAATCTATTACTGCCATATGTGATTGGGTTTCGTCCAATAGCACACTGTGCCCTTATGGTCTAAGACCTTGGCATACTTTCAACCCTATAAACACATGCCACCCATTTATATCTGATGTGCTCACATTGTCGGGCAACATTATATAATAAAACTCATCATAAAGATTGAATTCTTAAAGAGACATGCAAAGAGGAATGGTTAGAATTGATAGCAACGACTTCCGCACTCAAATATTTATTAACCCTTTTGCTGCTAGCCAATACAAAATGTTACAAACACCTGAGAAAATAACTAAAACCCTGGCACATGGGTACTCACCTGAGAGTGCTCAGCGAGAGCTATCCAATGAATACCAACATGACAGGGTTTAGTGGGTTAATATGAAATACATGCGTTACATGATGAGTACACCTATGATATGGTATTATGTAACCCTTTCAATCTAGCATTTTTCACAATGCCACCAAAAAGGTAGCAAGTGGGTTTATGTGAAATACCTGTGTTACATGATGAGCACATCTAGAATGAGGGAGTAGGAAACTCACAATGCCAACAAAAGGTGGCAAGTGGTTCAGTATGAAATACATGCATTACATTATGAGTACCTCCACAAATATTGATCACCGGATACGCAACCAGCAGGTCTCACTCAACAGCCTGGACACAACTTATAGCATGATGTTGACAAGAACTGCTCAAGAGGTGCAATCTGCACATGGCGCGCACCTTCCTCTATAATGTAGCTATAATGTAAATGATGCGAGAGCCCTCATTGTTTTTTTGTTTCCTAGTTATGTCACACTGACACTAGATTAGTTGTGTCCTGTGGCAACGAATCCATGTGTCTATTCATCTAAGGTACATCTATCATAAGGGAGTGTAAAATGTTCAATATAGCATCATTCACAATGCCACCTTTTTTGGTGGCAAGTCTTCTATAATCAATTGTGTGAATAATAAGATAAGGTTGTAATCAGGTTCTTATATCAATGGTACAGACAGCAAAGGTGTATAACTATAAATTCTCAGTAAAATTTGTCTATATATCGTGAAATAGCGACCAGCAATAGATCAAGGGTGGCCCATAATTCTCGATAATTATTTTGCAAAATAATTATAGTGGCCCAAATTCCTAGGGTGGTCTCAATTTCTGAGAACTCATGGTACAAAACAGTACAATAAACAGCCCATCATTGCATGGCACGGGTCCCTCCTACATATCTCAGTGTAAATAAATACATAAGGGTATAATACTACATCGATCAAGACAGGTTGTAGCAGCATAAAGTTGTATCTGCTTGGGGAAGAGGTTTGGTAATTTGACAAAGCAATGCTTCAAGTTGCAGCTTAACTGTATTCTAGTGACCACAGGTCTAGGTTTATTGCAGCCCTTTACTGCCAAGAGTTATCTTTCAAAGGGAAGTGTGGATCCTGTCATACTTTGCATATTTACTTGAACCAAAATATTAATTTACAAAGTATTTGCATGGGAGTTGAATTGTGATTAACATTCCTCCTTGAAATACCTTTCCAAAAGAGTCTCTCTTAATTCAAATGCGGTTTTCATAAGTGTCACTGATTCAAACGAAACTTTGCAAGTAGATCTCCAAGCCCGAATTCTGCGGCTCTGATTACAGAATACAAATTGATGCTAAAAACCTGTAAATGATTGAAACCCTGGCATATGGGTACTCATCTGAGAGTACTCGGTGAGAGCTTTCCAATGAATACCAACATGACAGGGTTTAGATGGTTTTCAAAAAATTCCACATTTTTCTACCATGGCAAAAATAGCCTCAGCATTCAAAGGGTGAATTCTTTGTAATCCTGTCATGGTTCGAGATGACCTGTTTCAGGTGAAATGGAAGGGTTGCTGTTCATTGATATTATTTGCCCGTGATCGAGTAGGAATGGAACCGATGAGCTTTCTCAAGTCCCATTGTTGAGACTCACTACATGATTAGGCTATCAACTTGTCAGTTTCACTGTAGATACTATATAATGGGGTTCCTTTCATATTTTAAGTTTAATATGACAGTTTCTTTCAGTTGAATGAATTTAAAAAGTTTTTGAGAAGGTAGAAATGTTGATTTTTGTTGTTGATGTTTTCATGGTTTTGATTATGTATTTTATGTTGGTGATGTAGCGAAAGTTTGGTTTTGGGATTTTGTTTTATTGACGTGCCACTTAAAAGTGCTGACATTTTGCTGTAAGCCTTTCATGATATCCTCGTAGTTATCCTCTGATATAAAGGCCAAGTAATCAGTTGTAGTTGTGATGGTAAATCAATATAAGGTCACAATTTTAGTGTGCATTTTACCCACCAGGTGGTATTTTCATTTCCTAATATCAATCACTGGGGTCTGCCAAATCAATCTATAATAAATCGACGTACTACTAAAAAGAATCATCCAATGATAAATGATAGAGCAGGTTTATTTGCAAACTTTTTCTGTAGTAGGAAATATGATTCACAATGCCATCACTAGATATTATCATAAAGGAAGGTGCCACCTGGTGAAGAGAGTTGACACTACTAATCTACCACCTGGTGGAGAGAATAGACACTACTCTGCCTCCCAGTGGAAAGAATTGACACTACTATTCTGCCAACTTGTGGAGAGAATTGCCACTAATACTATGCCACCTGGTGGAGAGAATTGGCACTTCTACTTGCCACCTGATGGAGAGGAGTAGCACTACTAATCTGCCACCTGGTGGAGAGAATTGACACTACTACTCTCTTGCAGGTGAATGGGGAAGATAATGTTTATTATTATAAGCAAAGTTGTGATTAAATACCAGCCTTCAGGGGTAGCGAGTTTCCTGAGGCTTTACAATGACAGCGTAATTACTTGTTTAATAAATTGTGTATGGTTAATTTTGAGATGTTTATTATTTGTTTCAAACTAATTTTGTTCTGTAATTAGCGCAATTGCTAGCAGTTTATTCTGAGCGAAGCCATCATAATTGACCATTTATGCGTTTGTATATCATAAGAATCAGATATAGGGAGAATGATAACTATAGAACAATAATTTCCTCAGTGTTAAAGAACTTTTCATGTCGCAACTCAATCAAACAGAGGGTTTGACGATCTAAATAACTTGAGCACAAAAGTATTTGTTTGAGAGTTGTATTCAATGTTGGTATGATCAATGATTGTAACAATTATGTTAATTTACATTGCAATTGATGATATTTGCATATTTGTTCTTTAAGAATATTCCAATCTTTTCCACTTGGGTGTGAGAGATAACATGAAAGAAATGCTCTGAAAACATGTGAAAAGATGCGAAAATAACTTGCTAAATTAATGGTTTGTAAACAAACACATATCATTAGAAATGTTTAAAACATTTCAGTGCCTATTCAAAAGGCGCAACAATACTCCATTAATAAGCAATTTGATGTGTTTCTAGAAGTCTTGATGTTTGGTGTGGTAAAGAGTTTATTCCTAGGTAATTTCCAAAACTTTGTTACAAAATGAAAATGTGAAATTGTCAACCCTTATGCGGCTGGTTGCTCATTTTACAATACATAATGGTGCAAAAAAACTGAAAAATGACTGAAACCCTAGCATATGGGTACTCAACTGAGAGTACTCAGTGAGAGCTATCTAATGAATACAAACATGACAGGGTTGAGATGGTAATCAAAAGTTTTTGCATCCTTGTGTTTTGGACGAAAGTAGCCTCAGCAATGGAAGGGTTAAAAACTTAGAAAATAAGTTACCATTGCACTTCCTTTGGGTTTGTTCTCATTACTAATGCATGCGTGAATGAGACTGCCCAGTCATACACATAATGTGCATCTTACTGTGTAATGGTCATTCTAACCCTTATGCTGCTGGTGGCTAATTTAGCCAAAACAAAATGACGCAAAACGCCTGAAGTGACTGAAACCCCAGCAAATGGGTACTCATCTGAGAGTACTCAGCGAGAGCTTTCAAATGAAAAACCCACACGATAGGGTTACAATGATTTTCATGATTTTTTGCGGTTTGTGTTTTGGACGAAAGTAGCCTCAGCATTGGAAGGGTTGATAAGGTGGGCATCATGGCATTTCTAGACATGGCCTTCTGGGCCAAGAAATATATAAGTATGTTTATTGTAAAAATGGGGTGGCATCTATTTGCGCTGAGAATGTGTACCAGATACCACTTTAGGGTTTCGCTATCATTAGTCATGTTTAAGCAGTGGAAGTTTTTTGTCAATTGCAGGACATAGTCCCATGGCCATTTCAAAACATTTTAATTGAATAGTAATTTATATTAGCAAACTCTACGAAGACCTGCAAATGTCTGGAGTTTTCGTTAGGAAAGGGTTATTATTATTATCCATAATGTACCTCTGAAATGTCACATAAATACTGGTAGGGCATTTCTTTTTAGCATTAAAGCACCATTAAATGGACAGCTATGGGTAACAATCATTTTAGTCAGGTGACTATCGTAATTGACGCCAAGTCACCTGACTATTTAGAGAATTTCATCAAAGGGGAATCGACTACAAAAATCATGACTCAGCCTTCAGAAGGTGACTATCAGATCTGGAGTTGCATGCTTTGTATGCAAATCTAGTAATTCTGAGGTACATCATTTGTTTAGGGTTTCGAAGGAAGATTCATGTAATCCTTCAACTATACCTGTAGGTGTTAACCTATTCATGCCTGGAGCACCCCAAAACACCCCTATTCTGGTGATATATGCCTAAAGAAAACATCTTTCGCATAACATTTGAAAGGGAAATAGTAAGTACACTCACACTGGAATACTTGAAGACCAGATTCTTAATTTTCGTTATTTTCTAAAATGTTATCGAAGCATTCAGTACTTGTAAAGCTCTAGGCAAGAGTGGGTTAACCCTGTTGCTGCTGATGGCTAATTTGGCCAATACAAAATGGTGCAAAAAACCTGAAAAATGACTGAAACCCTTGCACATTGATACTCATCTGGGAGTACTTCGTAAGAGCTTTCCGATGAGTACCAAAATGACAGGGTTTCGTTAGTTTTCAACAATCATTGCATTCTTGTGCTTTTGACGAAATTAGCCTCAGCCTAGGAAGGATATGGGTTCAGTAGAGACATCGCTCCATCAGTTGGGATGTGGGAATGACAGGTCGGACAGAGTTGGGTGTTTGGTCAGTATGATATGTATGTAAAATGTCATTGCTGTTGTAAAAAAGGGTAAACCTGTCAGTAATAATGGAAATGCATTGGGGTTGTGTAACTTCATTTTGTTGCTAAAATAAAACAAATATCCTCAACCGAAATACCTGTGTTGTCATTTACCCGTCCTGATATCCCTAGTTTGATCTATTCTCATAAATGATGTTTTAAGTTTAAAAACATAATGATAGGCATTTAACTGTTCTTTTAGTACTCGTTGATGTTCAGTTAATCAATGAGTAATGACTTCATGAACGTTGTTTAGTGATGGCCACTGCATATTTTTGTGCAATATTGTCCCGTGCAGTAGTTGAGAATAAATCTAGGAGAAATGTCAATTAGAACTTAAATTTTGATTAAGTTTCACATTTTCAAGACAACATATTCTAAGGAGAGGTCTGAGCATGACAGTATCTAGGGTATTGTTCAGGACACATTGTGATGTTACCAGAGGCTATCTGGTGTTACATAAATCATAACTACCTATCATTTTCGATGTTTTCCAATAAATGAGGCGCAAAATAAGTGCAAGTATAATACTAAAATGATTCTACATAGTCTCTGTGTGAGGAGGGAATAAGAGGAATATAATGATAACAATAGGTCCATTGTTCTTCACACCATTCATGAGTTTATCGTGTATTCAATAACAATAGCAGAGGTGGCAATACATGTATTGTGGTTTAAAAACTTGTGCGGACATTCCTCGCGGTTCCTTGTATCGATCTGTAATATTACCTATGGTCTCGGTGAACTAAATGATGTATCCCTCCGAGTAGTAGCATTGCGTAGTTCCTAAAAGACGACTGGGGGCAGAGAGAATTGAGGCGTGAACGTCTAGATGGAGATGTTTAGAAGCTTATTGAATAGATACGGTATTTTCGTAATGGAGAGGGACCGGGCTCTTGTTTATTGAGCACAAAGTGGGGATCGCGCGCTCGGGCGTATGAATACCAAGCTGGAAGTGGAAGCGATCCAGTTTAGATTGTTACCGTTAGTTCATCATTTTCTCACAGGGCGCCGCCACGTTACGGTATGATCGACGAGGCAGAGATCGGCACCAGTGTTCATGGCATAGCACACATATGATAGCCTCCCCGAATCTTTTCATCTTATAAATAACGAAATCCAATAATCGAAAGAATTTAGAAATGTCGCAGGTGTGTCGGAATTGTTGTGACACGTGTGTGTATAAATACTCTGGCATGTTTACAAATACTCTGAGGCTGACGAGTGCTTGTCAGGATGGGTGGTATTTTATGTTGATATTTGCCAGTTGAGAGACTATCAATATCAACATGCACTATCTATTGCATTAAACATAGCTGTATGTTTATTGGCTATAAATATATTTACAAAATTATTTCAATACAAAAATATAAACAGATAAACAGAAAGAACAGGAAAAGTATAGTCTGTCGGACTTGATTATGCTATAACAGCTTTTTCCTCTTTTTCCCCACAAAAAGTTCGTTTATGCCTTCCAAACTTGGCAAACCTCTTAGGAGCACCGTACCGCGTGCATGTATAAACATACGTTTTGTCTCAACTCCGCAAAATGTTGATTTTGCTCATTAGGTCCCATTGAAAAGTTTGCCCATTGCCAAGTTTGTACTGTCGGCGATGGTTTGTCACAAAAAGATGAAAAAAGCTAGTGGTTGCCAAACTCGAGTAAGACAGACTATAGCACTCTTGTTCATTGAATCATACCATGAAATTCTTCTGTATGAACGTTTGAATGAGGTTATTGCCGCACATTACAGTCCCTTGCTATAGCTATTAACCCTTACGCTGCTAGTGGCTAATTTGGCCATTACAAAATGATGCATACACCTGAAAAATGACTGAAACACTGGCACATGGGTACTCATCTGATAGTACTTAGCGAGAGCTATCCGATGAATACCAACATGACAGGGTTTAGGTGTTTTTCAAAAATCTTTGCATCCTTATGCCTTGGACATAAGTAGCCTAAGCATTGGAGTTATGTCTCCTAGGGTGTGTTTTGGATCCGGAGTACCACAGTATTCAGCCAATGCCCCAACCCAGGCATATGCCATGAACTCATCATAGATTTTGTACATGAACAAATGATTTCAAAGAAAATATTAAAAAGGGATTAGTTAAACTAAATGATTTACTTGTAAATTTGCAAATTTTATAAATTTGTACACAGTTAGGATATTTATGTGTGAAGTTTCGCGAGCCCTGGAGAAAAAAGGGTCAAAATAACTGGCCCTTGATTATTAGTTAGAAAGAGGTTATTGTAGAGTTAATACTATGAGGCAAAAGGGGTGCCACAAGATAATTATGAAAGGGGAGGCAGTTAGCACTCTTGCTCATTGAATCATACCATGAAATTCTTCTGTATGAACTTTTGAATGAGGTTATTGCTACACATTACATTTTGCTACATACCCTTGCTACAGTTAACCCTTATGCTGCTGGTGGCTAATTTGGCCAATACAAAATGCTGCGTAAACCTTTAAAATGACTGAAACACTGACACATGGGTACTCTCATCTACCAGTACTCAGCGAGAGCTTTCAAATGACTACCAACATGACAGGGTTTGGATGTTTTTTTCAAAAATCTTTGCATCCTTGTGCTTTGGACGAAAGTAGCCTCAGCATTGGAAGGGTGAGATGTGCACTGAAACCGGGCATTGTTAACTTATCTCTTTATGAGATAAGTGTTAGTTTTCTTCATGCGAATATTTCCTGGAACCGTAGCTCAATATGATGATAAAAAAGTAACATTATGTATAGAGAGACTCTGATTATACAATATTCAGTCTGAAGTTGCCACTCTTTTCTGCCTCACTTTTATCTGAGAATGGTAATGACCTCTTTCCAACTAATAATCAATCTATGAATGCAACTACGGGCAAAGCCTAGTTTAATGAACCGAAATGGTGGCCTTGTTAACCCTTATGCTGCCGGTAACTAATTTGACCAAAACAAAAAATGCAAAAAAACACTGAAAAATGACTGAAACCCTGAAACGTGGGTACTCATCTGAGAGAACCCGGCGAGAGCTATCCAATGAATACCAACATGATAGGGTTTAAATGGGGTTTTTTTTCAGTAACGTTTGCGTCCTTGGGCTTTGGACGGAAGTAGCCTCAGCATTTGAAGGGTTAATCTATTACTGCCATATGTGATTGGGTTTCGTCCAATAACACACTGTGCCCTTATGGTCTAAGACCTTGGCATACTTTCAACCCTATAAACACATGCCACCCATTTATATCTGATGTGCTCACATTGTCGGGCAACATTATATAATAAAACTCATCATAAAGATTGAATTCTTAAAGAGACATGCAAAGAGGAACGGTTAGAATTGATAGCAACGACTTCCACACTCAAATATTTATCAACCCTTTTGCTGCTAGTGGTGAATTGAGCCAATACAAAATGTTACAAAAACCTGAGAAAATAACTAAAACCCTGGCACATGGGTACTCACCTGAGAGTGCTCAGCGAGAGCTATCCAATGAATACCAACATGACAGGGTTTAGTGGGTTAATATGAAATACATGCGTTACATGATGAGCACACCTATGATAAGGTATTATGTAACCCTTTCAATCTAGCATTATTCACAATGCCACCAAAAAGGTAGCAAGTGGGTTTATGTGAAATACCTGTGTTACATGATGAGCACATCTAGAATGAGGAAGTAGGAAACTCACAATGCCAACAAAAGGTGGCAAGTGGTTCAGTATGAAATACATGCATTACATTATGAGTACCTCCACAAATATTGATCACCGGATACGCAACCAGCAGGTCTCACTCAACAGCCTGGACACAACTTATAGCATGATGTTGACAAGAACTGCTCAAGAGGTGCAATCTGCACATGGCGCGCACCTTCCTCTATAATGTAGCTATAATGTAAATGATGCGAGAGCCCTCATTGTTTTTTTGTTTCCTAGTTATGTCACACTGACACTAGATTAGTTGTGTCCTGTGGCAGTGAATCCATGTGTCTATTCATCTAAGGTACATCTATCATAAGGGAGTGTAAAACGTTCAATATAGCATCATTCACAATGCCACCTTTTTTGGTGGCAAGTCTTCTATAATCAATTGTGTGAATTATAAGATAAGGTTGTAATCAGGTTCTTATATCAATGGTACAGACAGAAAAGGTGTATTACTATAAATTCTCAGTAATATGTGTCTATATATCGGTAATTAGCGACCAGCAATAGATCAAGGTTGGCCCATAATTCTTGATAATTATTTTGCAAAATAATTATAGTGCCGCAACTTCCTAGGGTGGTCTCAATTTCTGAGAATTCATGGTACAATACAGTACAGTAAACAGCCCATCATTGCATGGCACAGGTCCCTCCTACATATCTCAGTGTAAATAAATACATAAGGGTATAATACTACATCGACCAAGACAGGTTGTAGCAGCATAAAGTTGTATCTGCTTGGGGAAGAGGTTTGGTAATTTGACAAAGCAATGCTTCAAGTTGCAGCTTAACTGTATTCTAGTGACCACAGGTCTAGGTTTATTTCAGCCCTTTATTGCCAAGAGTTATCTTTCAAAGGGAAGTGTGGATCCTGTCATACTTTGCATATTTACTTGAACCAAAATATTAATTTACAAAGTATTTGCATGGGAGTTGAATTGTGACTAACATTCCTCCTTGAAATACCTTCCCAAAAGAGTCTCTCTTAATTCAAATGCGGTTTTCATAAGTGTCACTGATTCAAACGAAACTTTGCAAGTAGATCTCCAAGCCCGAATTCTGCGGCTCTGATTACAGAATACAAATTGATGCTAAAAACCTGTAAATGATTGAAACCCTGGCATATGGGTACTCATCTGAGAGTACTCTGCGAGAGCTTTCCAATGAATACTAACATGACAGGGTTAAGATGTTTTTCAAAAATTTCCACATTTTTTTTACCATGGCAAAAATAGCCTCAGCATTCAAAGGGTGCATTCTTTGTAATCCTGTCATGGTTCGAGATGACCTGTTTCAGGTGAAATGGAAGGGTTGCTGTTCATTGATATTATTTGCCCGTGATTGAGTAGGAATGGAACCGATGAGCTTTCTCAAGTCCCATTGTTGAGACTCACTACATGATTAGGCTATCAACTTGTCAGTTTCACTGTAGATACTATATAATGGGGTTCCTTTCATATTTTAAGTTTCACATGACAGTTTCTTTCAGTTGAATGAATTTAAAAAGTTTTTGAGGAGGTAGAAATGTTGATTTTTGTTGTTGATGTTTTCATGGTTTTGATTATGTATTTTATGTTGGTGATGTAGCGAAAGTTTGGTTTTGGGATTTTGTTTTATTGACGTGCCACTTAAAAGTGATGACATTTTGCTGTAAACCTTTCATGATATCCTCGTAGTTATCCTCTGATATAAAGGCCAAGTAATCAGTTGTAGTTGTGATGGTAAATCAATATAAGGTCACAATTTTAGTGTGCATTTTACCCACCAGGTGGTATTTTCATTTCCTAATATCAATCACTGGGGTCTGCCAAATCAATCTATAATAAATCGACGTACTACTAAAAAGAATCATCCAATGATAAATGATAGAGCAGGTTTATTTGCGAACGTTTTCTGTAGTAGGAAATATGATTCACAATGCCAACACTATATATTATCATAAAGGAAGGTGCCACCTGGGGAAGAGAGTTGACACTACTAATCTACCACCTGGTGGAGAGAATAGGCATTACTCTGCCACCCGGTGGAAAGAATTGACATTACTATTCTGCCATCGTGTGGAGAGAATTGGCATTTCTACTATGCCACCTGGTGTAGAGAATTGACACTACTACTCTCTTGCAGGTGATTGGGGAAGATATTGTTTATTATTATAAGCAAAGTTGTGATTAAATACCAGCCTTCAGGGGTAGCGAGTTTCCTGAGGCTTTACAATGACAGCGTAATTACTTGTTTAATAAATTGTGTATGGTTAATTTTGAGATGTTTATTATTTGTTTCAAACTAATTTTGTTCTGTAATTAGCGCAATTGCTAGCAGTTTATTCTGAGGGAAGCCATCATAATTGACCATTTATGCGTTTGTATATCATAAGAATCAGATATAGGGAGAATGATAACTATAGAACAATAATTTCCTGTGTTAAAGAACTTTTCAATCAAACAGAGGGTTTGACGATCTAAATAACTTGAGCACAAAAGTATTTGTTTGAGAGTTGTATTCAATGTTGGTATGATCAATGATTGTAACAATTATGTTAATTAACATTGCAATTGATGATATTTGCATATTTGTTCTTTAAGAATATTCCAATCTCTTCCACTTGGGAGTGAGAGATAACATGAAAGAAATGCTCTGAAAACATGTGAAAAGATGCGAAAATAACTTGCTGAATTAATGGTTTGTAAACAAACACATATCATTAGAAATGTTTAAAACATTTCAGTGCCTATTCGAAAGGCGCAACAATACTCCATTAATAAGCAATTTGATGTGTTTCTAGAAGTCTTGATGTTTGGTGTGGTAAAGAGTTTATTCCTAGGTAATTTCCAAAACTTTGTTACAAAATGAAAATGTGAAATTGTCAACCCTTATGCGACTGGTTGCTCATTTTACAATACATAATGGTGCAAAAAAACTGAAAAAAGGCTGAAACCCTAGCATATGGGTACTCATCTGAGAGTACTCAGTGAGAGCTATCTAATGAATACAAACATGACAGGGTTGAGAGGGTAATCAAAAGTTTTTGCATCCTTGTGTTTTGGACGAAAGTAGCCTCAGCAATGGAAGGGTTAAAAACTTAAAAAATAAGTTACCATTGGACTTCCTTTGGGTTTGTTCTCATTACTAATGCATGCGTGAATGAGACGGCCCAGTCATACACATAACGTGCCTCTTAATGGTAATGGTCATTCTAACCCTTATGCTGCTGGTGACTAATTTTGCCAAAACAAAATGACGCAAAAAGTCTGAAAGTTACTGAAACCCCAGCAAATGGGTACTCATCTGAGAGTACTCAACGAGAGCTTTCAAATGAATACCCACACGATAGGGTTACAATGATTTTCATGATTTTTTGCGGTTTGTGTTTTGGACGAAAGTAGCCTCAGCATTGGAAGGGTTGATAAGGTGGGCATCATGGCATTTCTAGACATGGCCTTCTGGGCCAAGAAATATATAAGTATGTTTATTGTAAAACTGGGGTGGCATCTATTTGCGCTGAGAATGTGTACCAGATACCACTTTAGGGTTTCGCTATCATTAGTCATGTTTAAGCAGTGGAAGTTTTTTGTCAATTGCAGGACATAGTCCCATTTCAAAACATTTTAATTGAATAGTAATTTATATTAGCAAACTCTACGAAGACCTGCAAATGTCTGGGGTTTTCGTTAGGAAAGGGTTATTATTATATCCATAACGTACCTCTGAAATGTCGCATGAATACTGGTAGAGCATTTCTTTTTAGCATTAAAGCACCATTAAATGGACAGCTATGGGTAACACTCATTTTAGTCAGGTGACTATCGTAATTGACGCCAAGTCACCTGACTATTTAGAGAAATTCATCAAAGAGAAATCGACTACAAAAATCATGACTCGGCCTTCAGAAGGTGACTATCAGATCTGGAGTTGCATGCTCTGTATGCAAATCTAGTAATTCTGAGGTACATCATTTGTTTAGGGTTTCGAAGGAAGATTCATGTAATCCTTCAACTATACCTGTAGGTGTTAACCTATTCATGCCTGGAGCACCCCAAAACACCCATATTCTGGTGATATATGCCTAAAGAAAACATCTTTCGGATAACATTTGAAAGGGAAATAATAAGTACACTCACACTGGAAAACTTGAAGACCAGATGCATAACTTTCATTATTTTCTAAAATGTTATCGAAGCATTCAGTACTTGTAAAGCTCTAGGCATGAGTGGGTTAACCCTTATGCTGCTGATGGCTAATTTGGCCAATACAAAATGGTGCAAAAAACCTGAAAAATGACTGAAACCCTTGCACATTGATACTCATCTTGTAGTACTCCGTAAGAGCTTTCCGATGAGTACCAAAATGACAGGGTTTCGTTAGTTTTCAACAATCATTGCATTCTTGTGCTTTTGACGAAATTAGCCTCAGCCTTGGAAGGATATGGGTTCAGCAGAGACATCGCTCCATCAGTTGGGACGTGGGAATGACAGGTCGGACAGAGTTGGGTGTTTGGTCAGTATGATATGTATGTAAAATGTCATTGCTGTTGTAAAAAAGGTAAACCTGTCAGTAATAATGGAAATGCATTGGGGTTGTGTAACTTCCTTTTGTTGCTAAAATAAAACAAATATCCTCAACCGAAATACCTGTGTTGTCATTTACCTATCCTGATATCCCTAGTTTGATCTATTCTCATAAATGATGTTTAAAGTTTAAAAAGATAATGATAGGCATTAAACTGCTCTTTTAGTACTCGTTGATGTTCAGTTAATCAGTCAGTAATGACTTCATGAACGTTGTTTAGTGATGGCCACTGCATATTTTTGTGCAATATTGTCCTGTGCAGTAGTTGAGAACAAATCTAGGAGAAATGTCAATTAGAACTTAAATTTTGATTAAGTTTCAGATTTTCAAGACAACATATTCTAAGGATAGGTCTGAGGATGACAGTATCTAGAGTATTGTTCAGGACACATTGTGATGTTACCAGAGGCTATCTGGTGTTACATAAATCATAACTACCTATCATTTTCGATGTTTTCCAATAAATGAGGCGCAAAATAAGTGCAAGTATAATACTAAAATGATTCTACATAGTCTCTGTGTGAGGAGGGAATAAGAGGAATATAATGATAACAATAGGTTCATTGTTCTTCACACCATTCATGAGTTAATTGTGTATTAAATAACAATAGCAGAGGTGGCAGTACATGTATTGTGGTTTAAAAACTTGCTGCACATCTTGTGCGGACATTCCTCACGGTTCCTTGTATCGATATGGTTCGTTGTGATGTGGATAATGCGGTGCCGAGGTGTATTAGTGCGAGTAGTACCTTCGCGTAGTTCCTAAATGACGACTGGGGGCAGATAGAATTGAAGCGTGAACGTCTAGATGGAGATGTTTAGAAGCTTATTGAATAGATACGGTATGTTCGTAATGGAGAGGGACCGGGCTCTTGTTTATTGAGCACAAAGTGGGGATCGCGCGCTCGGGCGTATGAATACCAAGCTGGAAGTGGAAGCGATCCAGTTTAGATTGTTACCGTTAGTTCATCATTTTCTCACAGGGCGCCGCCACGTTACGGTATGATCGACGAGGCAGAGATCGGCACCAGTGTTCATGGCATAGCACATATATGATAGCCTCCCCGAATCTCTTCACCTTATAAATAACGAAATCCAATAATCGAAAGAATTTAGAGATGTCGCAGGTGTGTCGGAATTGTTGTGACACGTGTGTGTATAAATACTCTGGCATGTTTACAAATACTCTGAGGCTGACGAGTGCTTGTCATGATGGGTGGTATTTTATGTTGATATTTGCCAGTTGAGAGACTATCAATATCAACATGCACTATCTATTGCATTAAACATAGCTGTATGTTTATTGGCTATAAATATATTTACAAAATTATTTCAATACAAAAATATAAACAGATAAACAGAAAGAACAGGAAAAGTATAGTCTGTCGGACTTGATTATGCTATAACAGCTTTTTCCTCTTTTTCCCCACAAAAAGTTCGTTTATGCCTTCCAAACTTGGCAAACCTCTTAGGAGCACCGTACCGCGTGCATGTATAAACATACGTTTTGTCTCAACTCCGTAAAATGTTGATTTTGCTCATTAGGTCCCATTGAAAAGTTTGCCCATTGCCAAGTTTGTACTGTCGGCGATGGTTTGTCACAAAAAGATGGAAAAGACTAGTGGTTGCCAAACTCGAGTCAGGCAGACTATAGCACTCTTGTTCATTGAATCATACCATGAAATTCTTCTGTATGAACTTTTGAATGAGGTTATTGCCGCACATTACAGTCCCTTGCTACAGGTATTAACCCTTACGCTGCTAGTGGCTAATTTGGCCATTACAAAATGATGCATAAACCTGAAAAATGACTGAAACACTGGCACATGGGTACTAATCTGATAGTACTCAGCGAGAGCTATCCAATTTATACCAACATGACAGGGTTTAGGTGTTTTTCAAAAATCTTTGCATCCTTATGCTTTGGACATAAGTAGCCTAAGCATTGGAGTTATGTCTCCTAGGGTGTGTTTTGGATCCGGAGTACCACAGTATTTAGCCAATGCCCAACCCAGGCATATGCCATAAACTCATCATAGATTTTGTACATGAACAAATGATTTCAAAGAAAATATAAAAAAGAGATTAGTTAATACTAAATGATTTACTTGTAAATTTGCAAATTTTATAAATTTGTACACAGTTAGGATATTTATTTGTGAAGTTTCGCGAGCCCTGGAGAAAAAAGGGTCAAAATAACTGGCCCTTGATTATTAGTTAGAAAGAGGATATTGTAGAGTTAATACTAAGAGGCAAAAGGGGTGGCACAAGATAATTATGAAAGGGGAGGCAGTCATACCATGAAATTCTTCTGTATGCACTTTTGAATGAGGTTATTGCTACACATTACATTTTGCTACATACCCTTGCTACAGTTAACCCTTATGCTGCTGGTGGCTAATTTGGCCAATACAAAATGATGCGTAAACCTTTAAAATGACTGAAACACTGACACATGGGTACTCTCATCAACCAGTACTCAGCGAGAGCTTTCAAATGAATACAAACATGACAGGGTTTGGATGTTTTTCAAGAATCTTTGCATCCTTGTGCTTTGGACGAAAGTAGCCTCAGCATTGGAAGGGTTAGATGTGCGCTGAAACCGGGCCATGTTCACAGATAGTTTTACTTATCTCATTATGAGATAAGTGTTAGTTTTCATGCGAATATTTCCTAGAACCGTAGCTCAATATGATGATAAAAAATCGACCTTATGTATAGAGAGACTCTGATGATACAATATTCAGTCTGAAGTTGCCACCCTTTACTGCCTTGTTTTTAGCTGAGAATGGTAATAATGACCTCTTTCCAACTAATAATCAATCTATGACTGCAACTACAGGCAAAGCCTAGTTTAATGAACCGAAATGGTGGCCTTGTTAACCCTTATGCTGCTGGTAACTAATTTGACCAAAACAAAAAATGCAAAAAAACACTGAAAAATGACTGAAACCCTGAGACATGGGTACTCATCTGAGAGAACTCAGCGAGAGCTATCCAATGATAGGGTTTAAGTGTTTTTTTTCCAATAACGTTTGCGTCATTAGGCTTTGGACGAAAGTAGCCTCAGCATTTGAAGGGTTAATCTATTACTGCCATATGTGATTGGGTTTCGTCCAATAACACACTGTGCCCTTATGGTCTAAGACCTTGGCATACTTTCAACCCTATAAACACATGCCACCCATTTATATCCGATGTGCTCACATTGTCGGGCAACATTATATAATAAAACTCATCATAAAGATTGAATTCTTAAAGAGACATGCAAAGAGGAACGGTTAGAATTGATAGCAACGACTTCCACACTCAAATATTTATGAACCCTTTTGCTGCTAGTGGTGAATTTAGCCAATACAAAATGTTACAAAAACCTGAGAAAATAACTAAAACCCTGTCACATGGGTACTCACCTGAGAGTGCTCAGCGAGAGCTATCCAATAAATACCAACATGACAGGGTTTAGTGGGTTAATATGAAATATATGCGTTACATGATGAGTACACCTATGATAAGGTATTATGTAACCCTTTCAATCTAGCATTATTCACAATGCCACCGAAAAGGTAGCAAGTGGGTTTATGTGAAATACCTGTGTTACATGATGAGCACATCTAGAATGAGGGAGTAGGAAACTCACAATGCCAACAAAAGGTGGCAAGTGGTTCAGTATGAAATACATGCATTACATTATGAGTACCTCCACAAATATTGATTACCGGATACGCAACCAGCAGGTCTCACTCAACAGCCTGGACACAACTTATAGCATGATGTTGACAAGAACTGCTCAAGAGGTGCAATCTGCACATGGCGCGCACCTTCCTCTATAATGTAGCTATAATGTAAATGATGCGAGAGCCCTCATTGTTTTTTTGTTTCCTAGTTATGTCACACTGACACTAGATTAGTTGTGTCCTGTGGCAACGAATCCATGTGTCTATTCATCTAAGGTACATCTATCATAAGGGAGTGTAAAACGTTCAATATAGCATCATTCACAATGCCACCTTTTTTGGTGGCAAGTCTTCTATAATCAATTGTGTGAATAATAAGATAAGGTTGTAATCAGGTTCTTATGTCAATGGTACAGACAGAAAAGGTGTATTACTATAAATTCTCAGTAATATTTGTCTATATATCGTGAAATAGCGACCAGCAATAGATCAAGGGTGGCCCATAATTCTCGATAATTATTTATAGTGGCCCAAATTCCTAGGGTGGTCTCAATTTCTGAGAATTCATGGTACAATACAGTACAGTAAACAGCCCATCATTGCATGGCACGGGTCCCTCCTACATATCTCAGTGTAAATAAATACATAAGGGTATAATACTACATCGATCAAGACAGGTTGTAGCAGCATAAAGTTGTATCTGCTTGGGGAAGAGGTTTGGTAATTTGACAAAGCAATGCTTCAAGTTGCAGCTAAACTGTATTCTAGTGACCACAGGTCTAGGTTTATTTCCGCCCTTTATTGCCAAGAGTTAGCTTTCAAAGGGAAGTGTGGATCCTGTCATACTTTGCATATTTACTTGAACCAAAATATTAATTTACAAAGTATTTGCATTGGAGTTGAATTGTGACTAACATTCCTCCTTGAAATACCTTTCCAAAAGAGTCCCTCTTAATTCAAATGCGGTTTTCATAAGTGTCACTGATTCAAACGAAACTTTGCAAGTAGATCTCCAAGCCCGAATTCTGCGGCTCTGATAACAGAATACAAATTGATGCTAAAAACCTGTAAATGATTGAAACCCTGGCATATGGGTACTCGTCTGAGAGTACTCGGTGAGAGCTTTCCAATGAATACCAACATGACAGGGTTTAGATGGTTTTCAAAAATTTCCACATTTTTCTACCATGGCAAAAATAGCCTCAGCATTCAAAGGGTGAATTCTTTGGAATCCTGTCATGGTTCGAGATGACCTGTTTCAGGTGAAATGGTAGGGTTGCTGTTCATTGATATTATTTGCCCGTGATCAAGTAGGAATGGAACCGATGAGCTTTCTCAAGTCCCATTGTTGAGACTCACTACATGATTAGGCTATCAACTTGTCAGTTTCACTGTAGATACTATATAATGGGGTTCCTTTCATATATTTTAAGTTTAACATGACAGTTTCTTTCAGTTGAATTTAAAAAAAGTTTTTGAGAAGGTAGAAATGTTGATTTTTGTTGTTGATGTTTTCATGGTTTTGATTATGTATTTTATGTTGGTGATGTAGCGAAAGTTTGGTTTTCGGATTTTGTTTTATTGAGGTGCCACTTAAAAGTGCTGACATTTTGCTGTAAACCTTTCATGATATCCTCGTAGTTATCCTCTGATATAAAGGCCAAGTAATCAGTTGTAGTTGTGATGGTAAATCAATATAAGGTCACAATTTTGGTGTGCATTTTACCCACCAGGTGGTATTTTCATTTCCTAATATCAATCACTGGGCTCTGCCAAATCAATCTATAATAAATCGACGTATTACTAAAAAGAATCATCCAATGATAAATGATAGAGCAGGTTTATTTGCGAACTTTTTCTGTAGTAGGAAATATGATTCACAATGCCATCACTAGATATTATCATAAAGGAAGGTGCCACCTGGTGAAGAGAGTTGACATTACTAATCTATCACCTGGTGGAGAGAATAGGCACTACTCTGCCACCCGGTGGAAAGAATTGACACTACTATTCTGCCAACTTGTGGAGAGAATTGGCACTTCTACTTGCCACCTGATGGAGAGGAGTGACACTACTAATCTGCCACCTGGTGGAGACAATTTGCACTCCTACTTGCCACCTGGTGGAGAGAATTGACACTACTATTCTCTTGCAGGTGATTGGGGAAGATATTGTTTATTATTATAAGCCAAGTTGTGATTAAATACCAGCCTTCAGGGGTAGCGAGTTTCCTGAGGCTTTACAATGACAGCGTAATTACTTGTTTAATAAATTGGGTATGGTTAATTTTGAGATGTTTATTATTTGTTTCAAACTAATTTTGTTCTGTAATTAGCGCAATTGCTAGCAGTTTATTCTGAGGGAAGCCATCATAAATGACCATTTATGCGTTTGTATATCATAAGAATCAGATATAGGGAGAATGATAACTATAGAACAATAATTTCCTCAATGTTAAAGAACTTTTCATGTCGCAACTCAATTAAACAGAGGGTTTGACGATCTAAATAACTTGAGCACAAAAGTATTTGTTTGAGAGTTGTATTCAATGTTGGTATGATCAATGATTGTAACAATTATGTTAATTTACATTGCAATTGATGATATTTGCATATTTGTTCTTTAAGAATATTCAAATCTTTTCCACTTGGGTGTGAGAGATAACATGAAAGAAATGCTCTGAAAACGTGAGAAGATGCGAAAATAACTTGCTGAATTAATGGTTTGTAAACAAACACATATCATTAGAAATGTTTAAAACATTTCAGTGCCTATTCGAAAGGCGCAACAATACTCCATTAATAAGCAATTTGATGTGTTTCTAGAAGTCTTGATGTTTGGTGTGGTAAAGAGTTTATTCCTAGGTAATTTCCAAAACTTTGTTACAAAATGAAAATGTGAAATTGTCAACCCTTAAGCGGCTGGTTGGTCATTTTACAATACATAATGGTGCAAAAAAAACACTGAAAAATGACTGAAACCCTGGCATATGGGTACTCATCTGAGAGTACTCAGTGAGAGCTATCTAATTAATACCAACATGACAGGGTTGAGATGGTAATCAAAAGTTTTTGCATCCTTGTGTTTTGGACGAAAGTAGCCTCAGCAATGGAAGGGTTAAAAACTTAGAAAATAAGTTACCATTGGACTTCCTTTGGGTTTGTTCTCATTACTAATGCATGCATGAATGAGACTGCCCAGTCATACGCATAATGTGCCTCTTACTGTGTAATGGTCATTCTAACCCTTATGCTGCTGGTGGCTAATTTAGCCAAAACAAAATGACGCAAAACGCCTGAAAGTGACTGAAACCCCAGCAAATGGGTACTCATCTGAGAGTACTCAGCGAGAGCTTTCAAATGAGTTCCCACACGATAGGGTTACAATGATTTACATGATTTTTTGCGGTTTGTGTTTTGGACGAAAGTAGCCTCAGCATTGGAAGGGTTGATAAGGTGGGCATCATGGCATTTCTAGACATGGCCTTCTGGGCCAAGAAATATATAAGTATGTTTATTGTAAAAATGGGGTGGCATCTATTTGCGCTGAGAATGTGTACCAGATACCACTTTAGGGTTTCGCTATCATTAGTCATGTTTAAGCAGTGGAAGTTTTTTGTCAATTGCAGGACATAGTCCCATTTCAAAACATTTTAATTGAATAGTAATTTATATTAGCAAACTCTACGAAGACCTGCAAATGTCTGGAGTTTTCGTTAGGAAAGGGTTATTATTATTATCCATAATGTACCTCTGAAATGTCACATGAATACTGGTAGGGCATTTCTTTTTAGCATTAAAGCACCATTAAATGGACAGCTATGGGTAACACTCATTTTAGTCAGGTGACTATCGTAATTGACGCCAAGTCACCTGACTATTTAGAGAATTTCATCAAAGAGGAATCGACTACAAAAATCATGACTCAGCCTTCAGAAGGTGACTATCAGATCTGGAGTTGCATGCTTTGTATGCAAATCTAGTAATTCTGAGGTACATCATTTGTTTAGGGTTTCGAAGGAAGATTCATGTAATCCTTCAAGTATACCTGTAGGTGTTAACCTATTCATGCCTGGAGCACCGCAAAACCCCCCTATTCTGGTGATATATGCCTAAAGAAAACATCTTTCGCATAACATTTGAAAGGGAAATAGTAAGTACACTCACACTGGAATACTTGAAGACCAGATTCTTAACTTTCATTATTTTCTAAAATGTTATCGAAGCATTCAGTACTTGTAAAGCTCTAGGCATGAGTGGGTTAACCCTTATGCTGCTGATGGCTAATTTGGCCAATACAAAATGGTGCAAAAAACCTGAAAAATGACAGAAACCCTTGCACATTGATACTCATCTGGGAGTACTCCGTAAGAGCTTCCCGATGAGTACGAACATGACAGGGTTTCGTTAGTTTTCAACAATCATTGCATTGTGCTTTTGACGAAATTAGCCTCAGCCTAGGAAGGATATGGGTTCAGTAGAGACATCGCTCCATCAGTTTGGACGTGGGAATGACAGGTCGGACAGAGTTGGGTGTTTGGTCAGTATGATATGTATGTAAAATGTCATTGCTGTTGTAAAAAAAAGGTAAACCTGTCAGTAATAATGGAAATGCATTGGGGTTGTGTAACTTCATTTTGTTGCTAAAATAAAACAAATATCCTCAACCGAAATACCTGTGTTGTCATTTACCCGTCCTGATATCCCTAGTTTGATCTATTCTCATAAATGATGTTTTAAGTTTAAAAACATAATGATAGGCATTTAACTGTTCTTTTAGTACTCGTTGGTGTTCAGTTAATCAATGAGTAATGACTTCATGAACGTTGTTTAGTGATGGCCACTGCATATTTTTGTGCAATATTGTCCCGTGCAGTAGTTGAGAATAAATCTAGGAGAAATGTCAATTAGAACTTAAATTTTGATTAAGTTTCACATTTTCAAGACAACATATTCTAAGGAGATGTCTGGAGCATGGCAGTATCTAGGGTATTGTTCAGGACACATTGTGATGTTACCAGAGACTATCTGGTGTTACATAAATCATAACTGCCTATCATTTTCGATGTTTTCCAATAAATGAGGCGCAAAATAAGTGCAAGTATAATACTAAAACGATTCTACATAGTCTCTGTGTGAGGAGGGAATAAGAGGAATATAATGATAACAATAGGTTCATTGTTCTTCACACCATTCATGAGTTTATCGTGTATTCAATGACAATAGCAGAGGTGGCAGTACATGTATTGTGGTTTAAAAACTTGCTGCACATCTTGTGCGGACATTGCTCACGGTTCCTTGTATCGATATGGTTCGTTGTGATGTGGATAATGCGGTGCTGAGGTGTATCAGTGCGAGTAGTAGCATTGCGTAGTTCCTAAATGACGACTGGGGACAGAGAGAATTGAGGCGTGAACGTCTAGATGGAGATGTTTAGAAGTTTATTGAATAGATACGGTATTTTCGTAATGGAGAGGGACCGGGCTCTTGTTTATTGAGCACAAATTGGGGATCGCGCGCTCGGGCGTATGAATACCAAGCTGGAAGTGGGAGCGATCCAGTTTAGATTGTTACCGTTAGTTCATCATTTTCTCACAGGGCGCCGCCACGTTACGGTATGATCGACGAGGCAGAGATCGGCACCAGTGTTCATGGCATAGCACACATATGATAGCCTCCCCGAATCTTTTCATCTTATAAATAACGAAATCCAATAATCGAAAGAATTTAGAAATGTCGCAGGTGTGTCGGAATTGTTGTGACACGTGTGTGTATAAATACTCTGGCATGTTTACAAATACTCTGAGGCTGACGAGTGCTTGTCAGGATGGGTGGTATTTTATGTTGATATTTGCCAGTTGAGAGACTATCAATATCAACATGCACTATCTATTGCATTAAACATAGCTGTATGTTTATTGGCTATAAATATATCTACAAAATTATTTCAATACAAAAATATAAACAGATAAACAGAAAGAACAGGAAAAGTATAGTCTGTCGGACTTCAGTTGATTATGCTATAACAGCTTTTTCCTCTTTTTCCCCACAAAAAGTTCGTTTATGCCTTCCAAACTTGGCAAAGCTCTTAGAAGCACCGTACCGCGTGCATGTATAAACATACGTTTTGTCTCAACTCCGCAAAATGTTGATTTTGCTCATTAGGTCCCATTGAAAAGTTTGCCCATTGCCAAGTTTGTACTGTCGGCGATGGTTTGTCACAAAAAGATGAAAAAAGCTAGTGGTTGCCAAACTCGAGTCAGACAGACTATAGCACTCTTGTTCATTGAATCATACCATGAAATTCTTTTGTATGAACGTTTGAATGAGGTTATTGCCGCACATTACAGTCCCTTGCTATAGCTATTAACCCTTACGCTGCTAGTGGCTAATTTGGCCATTACAAAATGATGCATACACCTGAAAAATGACTGAAACACTGGCACATGGGTACTCATCTGATAGTACTTAGCGAGAGCTATCCGATGAATACCAACATGACAGGGTTTAGGTGTTTTTCAAAAATCTTTGCATCCTTATGCCTTGGACATAAGTAGCCTAAGCATTGGAGTTATGTCTCCTAGGGTGTGTTTTGGATCCGGAGTACCACAGTATTCAGCCAATGCCCCAACCCAGTCATATGCCATGAACTCATCATAGATTTTGTACATGAACAAATGATTTCAAAGAAAATATTAAAAAGGGATTAGTTAAACTAAATGATTTACTTGTAAATTTGCAAATTTTATAAATTTGTACACAGTTAGGATATTTATTTGTGAAGTTTCGCGAGCCCTGGAGAAAAAAGGGTCAAAATAACTGGCCCTTGATTATTAGTTAGAAAGAGGTTATTGTAGAGTTAATACTATGAGGCAAAAGGGGTGCCACAAGATAATTATGAAAGGGGAGGCAGTTAGCACTCTTGCTCATTGAATCATACCATGAAATTCTTCTGTATGAACTTTTGAATGAGGTTATTGCTACACATTACATTTTGCTACATACCCTTGCTACAGTTAACCCTTATGCTGCTGGTGGCTAATTTGACCAATACAAAATGCTGTGTAAACCTTTAAAATGACTGAAACACTGACACATGGGTACTCTCATCTACCAGTACTCCGCGAGAGCTTTCAAATGACTACCAACATGACAGGGTTTGGATGTTTTTTTCAAAAATCTTTGCATCCTTGTGCTTTGGACGAAAGTAGCCTCAGCATTGGAAGGGTGAGATGTGCACTGAAACCGGGCATTGTTAACTTATCTCTTTATGAGATAAGTGTTAGTTTTCATGCGAATATTTCCTGGAACCGTAGCTCAATATGATGATAAAAAAGTAACCTTATGTATAGAGAGACTCTGATTATACAATATTCAGTCTGAAGTTGCCACCCTTTACTGCCTTACTTTTAGCTGAGAATGGTAATAATGACCTCTTTCCAACTAATAATCAATCTATGACTGCAACTACGGGCAAAGCCTAGTTTAATGAACCGAAATGGTGGCCTTGTTAACCCTTATGCTGCCGGTAACTAATTTGACCAAAACAAAAAATGCAAAAAAACACTGAAAAATGACTGAAACCCTGAAACATGGGTACTCATCTGAGAGAACTCGGCGAGAGCTATCCAATGAATACCAACATGATAGGGTTTAAATGTTGTTTTTTCAGTAACGTTTGCGTCCTTGGGCTTTGGACGAAAGTAGCCTCAGCATTTGAAGGGTTAATCTATTACTGCCATATGTGATTGGGTTTCGTCCAATAACACACTGTGCCCTTATGGTCTAAGACCTTGGCATACTTTCAACCCTATAAACACATGCCACCCATTTATATCTGATGTGCTCACATTGTCGGGCAACATTATATAATAAAACTCATCATAAAGATGGAATTCTTAAAGAGACATGCAAAGAGGAATGGTTAGAATTGATAGCAACGACTTCCGCACTCAAATATGTATTAACCCTTTTGCTGCTAGTGGTGAACTTAGCCAATACAAAATGTTACAATAACCTGAGAAAATAACTAAAACCCTGGCACATGGGTACTCACCTGAGAGTGCTCAGCGAGAGCTATTCAATGAATACCAACATGACAGGGTTTAGTGGGTTAATATGAAATACATGCGTTACATGATGAGTACACCTATGATATGGTATTATGTAACCCTTTCAATCTAGCATTTTTCACAATGCCACCAAAAAGGTAGCAAGTGGGTTTATGTGAAATACCTGTGTTACATGATGAGCACATCTAGAATGAGGGAGTAGGAAACTCACAATGCCAACAAAAGGTGGCAAGTGGTTCAATATGAAATACATGCATTACATTATGAGTACCTCCACAAATATTGATCACCGGATACGCAACCAGCAGGTCTCGCTCAACAGCCTTGACACAACTTATAGCCTGATGTTGACAAGAACTGCTCAAGAGGTGCAATCTGCACATGGCGCGCACCTTCCTCTATAATGTAGCTATAATGTAAATGATGCGAGAGCCCTCATTGTTTTTTTGTTTCCTAGTTATGTCACACTGACACTAGATTAGTTGTGTCTTGTGGCAACGAATCCATGTGTCTATTCATCTAAGGTACATCTATCATACGGGAGTGTAAAACGTTCAATATAGCATCATTCACAATGCCACCTTTTTTGGTGGCAAGTCTTCTATAATCAATTGTGTGAATTATAAGATAAGGTTGTAATCAGGTTCTTATATCAATGGTACAGACAGAAAAGGTGTATTACTATAAATTCTCAGTAATATTTGTCTATATATCGTGAAATAGCGACCAGCAATAGATCAAGGGTGGCCCATAATTCTCGATAATTATTTTGCAAAATAATTATAGTGGCCCAAATTCCTAGGGTGGTCTCAATTTCTGAGAATTCATGGTACAATACAGTAGAGTAAACAGCCCATCATTGCATGGCACAGGTCCCTCCTACATATCTCAGTGTAAATAAATACATAAGGGTATAATACTACATCGATCAAGACAGGTTGTAGCAGCATAAAGTTGTATCTGCTTGGGGAAGAGATTTGGTAATTTGACAACGCAATGCTACAAGTTGCAGCTAAACTGTATTCTAGTGACCACAGGTCTAGGTTTATTGCAGCCCTTTATTGCCAAGAGTTATCTTTCAAAGGGAAGTGTGGATCCTGTCATACTTTGCATATTTACTTGAACCAAAATATTAATTTACAAGGTATTTGCATGGGAGTTGAATTGTGATTAACATTCCTCCTTGAAATACCTTTCAAAAAGAGTCTCTCTTAATTCAAATGCGGTTTTCATAAGTGTCACTGATTCAAACGAAACTTTGCAAGTAGATCTCCAAGCCCGAATTCTGCGGCTCTGATTACAGAATACAAATTGATGCTAAAAACCTGTAAATGATTGAAACCCTGGCATATGGGTACTCATCTGAGAGTACTCGGTGAGAGCTTTCCAATGAATACCAACATGACAGGGTTTAGATGGTTTTCAAAAATTAACACATTTTTCTACCATGGCAAAAATAGCCTCAGCATTCAAAGGGTGAATTCTTTGTAATCCTGTCATGGTTCGAGATGACCTGTTTCAGGTGAAATGGAAGGGTTGCTGTTCATTGATATTATTTGCCCGTGATCGAGTAGGAATGGAACCGATGAGCTTTCTCAAGTCCCATTGTTGAGACTCACTACATGATTAGGCTATCAACTTGTCAGTTTCACTGTAGATACTATATAATGGGGTTCCTTTCATATTTTAAGTTTAACATGACAGTTTCTTTCAGTTGAATGAATTTAAAAAGTTTTTGAGAAGGTAGAAATGTTGATTTTTGTTGTTGATGTTTTCATGGTTTTGATTATGTATTTTATGTTGGTGATGTAGCGAAAGTTTGGTTTTGGGATTTTGTTTTATTGACGTGCCACTTAAAAGTGCTGACATTTTGCTGTAAACCTTTCATGATATCCTCGTAGTTATCCTCTGATATAAAGGCCAAGTAATCAGTTGTAGTTGTGATGGTAAATCCATATAAGGTCACAATTTTAGTGTTCATTTTACCCACCAGGTGGTATTTTCATTTCCTAATATCAATCACTGGGGTCTGCCAAATCAATCTATAATAAATCGACGTATTACTAAAAAGAATCATCCAATGATAAATGATAGAGCAGGTTTATTTGCGAACTTTTTCTGTAGTAGGAAATATGATTCACAATGCCAACACTAGATATTATCATAAAGGAAGGTGCCACCTGGTGAAGAGAGTTGACACTACTAATCTACCACCTGGTGGAGAGAATAGGCATTACTCTGCCACCCGGTGGAAAGAATTGACATTACTATTCTGCCAACTTGTAGAGAGATTTGGCATTTCTACTATGCCACCTGGTGTAGAGAATTGGCACTTCTACCTGCCACCTGGTGGAGAGAATTGACACTACTATTCCCTTGCAGGTGATTGGGGAAGATATTGTTTATTATTATAAGCAAAGTTGTGATTAAATACCAGCCTTCAGGGGTAGCGAGTTTCCTGAGGCTTTACAATGACAGCGTAATTACTTGTTTAATAAATTGTGTATGGTTGATTTTGAGATGTTTATTATTTGTTTCAAACTAATTTTGTTCTGTAATTAGCGCAATTGCTAGCAGTTTATTCTGAGGGAAGCCATCATAATTGACCATTTATGCGTTTGTATATCATAAGAATCAGATATAGGGAGAATGATAACTATAGAACAATAATTTCCTCAGTGTTAAAGAACTTTTCATGTCGCAACTCAATCAAACAGAGGGTTTGACGATCTAAATAACTTGAGCACAAAAGTATTTGTTTGAGAGTTGTATTCAATGTTGGTATGATCAATGATTGTAACAATTATGTTAATTTACATTGCAATTGATGATATTTGCATATTTGTTCTTTAAGAATAGTCCAATCTTTTCCACTTGGGTGTGAGAGATAACATGAAAGAAATGCTCTGAAAACACGTGAAAAGATGCGAAAATAACTTGCTGAATTAATGGTTTGTAAACAAACACATATCATTAGAAATGTTTAAAACATTTCAGTGCCTATTCAAAAGGCGCAACAATACTCCATTAATAAGCAATTTGATGTGTTTCTAGAAGTCTTGATGTTTGGTGTGGTAAAGAGTTTATTCCTAGGTAATTTCCAAAACTTTGTTACAAAATGAAAATGTGAAATTGTCAACCCTTATGCGGCTGGTTGCTCATTTTTACAATACATAATGGTGCAAAAAAAAACTGAAAAATGACTGGAACCCTAGCATATGGGTACTCATCTGAGAGTACTCAGTGAGAGCTATCTAATGAATACAAACATGACAGGGTTGAGATGGTAATCAAAAGTTTTTGCATCCTTGTGTTTTGGACGAAAGTAGCCTCAGCAATGGAAGGGTTAAAAACTTAGAAAATAAGTTACCATTGGACTTCCTTTGGGTTTGTTCTCATTACTAATGCATGCGTGAATGAGACCGCCCAGTCATACACATAATGTGCCTCTTACTGTGTAATGGTCATTCTAACCCTTATTATGCTGCTGGTGGCTAATTTAGCCAAAACAAAATGACGCAGAACGCCTGAAAGTGACTGAAACCCCAACAAATGCGTACTCATATGAGAGTACTCAGCGAGAGCTTTCAAATGAAAAACCCACACGATAGGGTTACAATGATTTTCATGATTTTTTGCGGTTTGTGTTTTGGACGAAAGTAGCCTCAGCATTGGAAGGGTTGATAAGGTGGGCATCATGGCATTTCTAGACATGGCCTTCTGGGCCAAGAAATACATAAGTATGTTTATTGTAAAAATGGGGTGGCATCTATTTGCGCTGAGAATGTGTAACAGATACCACTTTAGGGTGTGCTATCATTAGTCATGTTTAAGCAGTGGAAGTTTTTTGTCAATTGCAGGACATAGTCCCATTTCAAAACATTTTAATTGAATAGTAATTTATATTAGCAAACTCTACGAAGACCTGCAAATGTCTGGAGTTTTCGTTAGGAAAGGGTTATTATTATTATCCATAATGTACCTCTGAAATGTCACATGAATACTGGTAGGGCATTTCTTTTTAGCATCAAAGCACCATTAAATGGACAGCTATGGGTAACACTCATTTTAGTCAGGTGACTATCGTAATTGACGCCAAGTCACCTGACTATTTAGAGAAATTCATCAAAGAGGAATCGACTACAAAAATCAAGACTCAACCTTCAGAAGGTGACTATCAGATGTGGAGTTGCATGCTTTGTATGCAAATCTAGTAATTCTGAGGTACATCATTTGTTTAGGGTTTCGAAGGAAGATTCATGTAATCCTTCAACTTTACCTGTAGGTGTTAACATGTTCATACCTGGAGCACCCCAAAACACCCCTATTCTGGTGATATATGCCTAAAGAAAACATCTTTCGGATAACATTTGAAAGGGAAATAATAAGTACACTCACACTGGAATACTTGAAGACCAGATGCTTAACTTTCATTATTTTCTAAAATGTTATCGAAGCATTCAGTACTTGTAAAGCTCTAGGCATGAGTGGGTTAACCCTTATGCTGCTGATGGCTAATTTGGCCAATACAAAATGGTGCAAAAAACCTGAAAAATGACTGAAACCCTTGCACATTGATACTCATCTGGGAGTACTCCGTAAGAGCTTTCCGATGAGTACCAAAATGATAGGGTTTCGTTAGTTTTCAACAATCATTGCATTCTTGTGCTTTTGACGAAATTAGCCTCAGCCTAGGAAGGATATGGGTTCAGTAGAGACATCGCTCCATCAGTTGGGATGTGGGAATGACAGGTCGGACAGAGTTGGGTGTTTGGTCAGTATGATATGTATGTAAAATGTCATTGCTGTTGTAAAAAAAGGTAAACCTGTCAGTAATAATGGAAATGCATTGGGGTTGTGTAACTTCATTTTGTTGCTAAAATAAAACAAATATCCTCAACCGAAATACCTGTGTTGTCATTTACCCGTCCTGATATCCCTAGTTTGATCTATTCTCATAAATGATGTTTTAAGTTTAAAAACATAGGCATTTAACTGTTCTTTTAGTACTCGTTGATGTTCAGTTAATCAATGAGTAATGACTTCATGAACGTTGTTTAGTGATGGCCACTGCATATTTTTGTGCAATATTGTCCCGTGCAGTAGTTGAGAATAAATCTAGGAGAAATGTCAATTAGAACTTAAATTTTGATTAAGTTTCACATTTTCAAGACAACATATTCTAAGGAGATGTCTGGAGCATGACAGTATCTAGGGTATTGTTCAGGACACATTGTGATGTTACCAGAGGCTATCTGGTGTTACATAAATCATAACTGCCTATCATTTTCGATGTTTTCCAATAAATGAGGCGCAAAATAAGTGCAAGTATAATACTAAAACGATTCTACATAGTCTCTGTGTGAGGAGGGAATAAGAGGAATATAATGATAACAATAGGTTCATTGTTCTTCACACCATTCATGAGTTTATCGTGTATTCAATGACAATAGCAGAGGTGGCAGTACATGTATTGTGGTTTAAAAACTTGCTGCACATCTTGTGCGGACATTCCTCACGGTTCCTTGTATCGATCTGTAATATTACCTTTGGTCTCGGTGAACTAAATGATGTATCCCTTCGAGTAGTAGCATTGCGTAGTTCCTAAATGACGACTGGGGACAGAGAGAATTGAGGCGTGAACGTCTAGATGGAGATGTTTAGAAGTTTATTGAATAGATACGGTATTTTCGTAATGGAGAGGGACCGGGCTCTTGTTTATTGAGCACAAATTGGGGATCGCGCGCTCGGGCGTATGAATACCAAGCTGGAAGTGGGAGCGATCCAGTTTAGATTGTTACCGTTAGTTCATCATTTTCTCACAGGGCGCCGCCACGTTACGGTATGATCGACGAGGCAGAGATCGGCACCAGTGTTCATGGCATAGCACACATATGATAGCCTCCCCGAATCTTTTCATCTTATAAATAACGAAATCCAATAATCGAAAGAATTTAGAAATGTCGCAGGTGTGTCGGAATTGTTGTGACACGTGTGTGTATAAATACTCTGGCATGTTTACAAATACTCTGAGGCTGACGAGTGCTTGTCAGGATGGGTGGTATTTTATGTTGATATTTGCCAGTTGAGAGACTATCAACATGCACTATCTATTGTATTATACATAGCTGTATGTTTATTGGCTATAAATATATTTACAAAATTATTTCAATACAAAAATATAAACAGATAAACAGAAAGAACAGGAAAAGTATAGTCTGTCGGACTTCAGTTGATTATGCTATAACAGCTTTTTCCTCTTTTTCCCCACAAAAAGTTCGTTTATGCCTTCCAAACTTGGCAAAGCTCTTAGAAGCACCGTACCGCGTGCATGTATAAACATACGTTTTGTCTCAACTCCGCAAAATGTTGATTTTGCTCATTAGGTCCCATTGAAAAGTTTGTACTGTCGGCGATGATTTGTCACAAAAAGATGAAAAAAGCTAGTGGTTGCCAAACTCGAGTCAGACAGACCATAGCACTCTTGTTCATTGAATCATACCATGAAATTCTTCTGTATGAACGTTTGAATGAGGTTATTGCCGCACATTACAGTCCCTTGCTATAGCTATTAACCCTTACGCTGCTAGTGGCTAATTTGGCCATTACAAAATGATGCATACACCTGAAAAATGACTGAAACACTGGCACATGGGTACTCATCTGATAGTACTTAGCGAGAGCTATCCGATGAATACCAACATGACAGGGTTTAGGTGTTTTTCAAAAATCTTTGCATCCTTATGCCTTGGACATAAGTAACCTAAGCAGGCTACCTAAGGAGTTATGTCTCCTAGGGTGTGTTTTGGATCCGGAGTACCACAGTATTCAGCCAATGCCCCAACCCAGTCATATGCCATAAATTCATCATAGATTTTGTACATGAACAAATGATTTCAAAGAAAATATAAAAAAGAGATTAGTTAATACTAAATGATTTACATGTAAATTTGCAAATTTTATAAATTTGTACACAGTTAGGATATTTATTTGTGAAGTTTCGCGAGCCCTGGAGAAAAAAGGGTCAAAATAACTGGCCCTTGATTATTAGTTAGAAAGAGGATATTGTAGAGTTAATACTAAGAGGCAAAAGGGGTGGCACAAGATAATTATGAAAGGGGAGGCAGTTAGCACTCTTGCTCATTGAATCATACCATGAAATTCTTCTGTATGAACTTTTGAATGAGGTTATTGCTACACATTATATTTTGCTACATACCCTTGCTACAGTTAACCCTTATGCTGCTGGTGGCTAATTTGGCTAATACAAAATGCTGCGTAAACCTTTAAAATAACTGAAACACTGACACATGGGTACTCTCATCTACCAGTACTCAGCGAGAGCTTTTAAATGACTACCAACATGACAGGGTTTGGATGTTTTTTTCAAAAATCTTTGCATCCTTGTGCTTTGGACGAAAGTAGCCTCAGCATTGGAAGGGTGAGATGTGCACTGAAACCGGCCATTGTTAACTTATCTCTTTATGAGATAAGTGTTAGTTTTCATGCGAATATTTCCTGGAACCGTAGCTCAATATGATGATAAAAAAGTAACCTTATGTATAGAGAGACTCTGATTATACAATATTCAGTCTGAAGTTGCCACTCTTTTCTGCCTCACTTTTAGCTGAGAATGGTAATGACCTCTTTCCAACTAATAATCAATCTATGACTGCAACTACGGGCAAAGCCTAGTTTAATGAACCGAAATGGTGGCCTTGTTAACCCTTATGCTGCCGGTAACTAATTTGACCAAAACAAAAAATGCAAAAAAAACACTGAAAAATGACTGAAACCCTGAAACATGGGTACTCATCTGAGAGAACTCGGCGAGAGCTATCCAATGAATACCAACATGATAGGGTTTAAATGGGGTTTTTTCAGTAACGTTTGCGTCCTTGGGCTTTGGACGAAAGTAGCCTCAGCATTTGAAGGGTTAATCTATTACTGCCATATGTGATTGGGTTTCGTCCAATAACACACTGTGCCCTTATGGTCTAAGACCTTGGCATACTTTCAACCCTATAAACACATGCCACCCATTTATATCCGATGTGCTCACATTGTCGGGCAACATTATATAATAAAACTCATCATAAAGATTGAATCCTTAAAGAGACATGCAAAGAGGAATGGTTAGAATTGATAGCAACGACTTCCACACTCAAATATTTATTAACCCTTTTGCTGCTAGTGTTGAATTTAGCCAATACAAAATGTTACAAAAACCTGAGAAAATAACTAAAACCCTGGCACATGGGTACTCACCTGAGAGTGCTCAGCGAGAGCTATCCAATGAATACCAACATGACAGGGTTTAGTGGGTTAATATGAAATACATGCGTTACATGATGAGTACACCTATGATAAGGTATTATGTAACCCTTTTAATCTAGCATTATTCACAATGCCACCGAAAAGGTAGCAAGTGGGTTTATGTGAAATACCTGTGTTACATGATGAGCACATCTAGAATGAGGGAGTAGGAAACTCACAATGCCAACAAAAGGTGGCAAGTGGTTCAGTATGAAATACATGCATTACATTATGAGTACCTCCACAAATATTGATCACCGGATACGCAACCAGCAGGTCTCACTCAACAGCCTGGACACAACTTATAGCCTGATGTTGACAAGAACTGCTCAACAGGTGCAGTCTGCACATGGCGCGCACCTTCCTCTATAATGTAGCTATAATGTAAATGATGCGAGAGCCCTCATTGTTTTTTTGTTTCCTAGTTATGTCACACTGACACTAGATTAGTAGTGAGTCCTGTGGCAACGAATCCATGTGTCTATTCATCTAAGGTACATCTATCATAAGGGAGTGTAAAACGTTCAATATAGCATCATTCACAATGCCACCTTTTTTGGTGGCAAGTCTTCTATAATCAATTGTGTGAATTATAAGATAAGGTTGTAATCAGGTTCTTATATCAAAGGTACAGACAGAAAAGGTGTATTACTATAAATTCTCAGTAATATTTGTCTATATATCGTGAAATAGCGACCAGCAATAGATCAAGGGTGGCCCATAATTCTCGATAATTATTTTGCAAAATAATTATAGTGGCCCAAATTTCTAGGGTGGTCTCAATTTCTGAGAATTCATGGTACAATACAGTACAATAAACAGCCCATCATTGCATGGCACGGGTCCCTCCTACATATCTCAGTGTTAATAAATACATAAGGGTATAATACTACATCGATCAAGACAGGTTGTAGCAGCATAAAGTTGTATCTGCTTGGGGAAGAGGTTTGGTAATTTGACAACGCAATGCTACAAGTTGCAGCTAAACTGTATTCTAGTGACCACAGGTCTAGGTTTATTGCAGCCCTTTATTGCCAAGAGTTATCTTTCAAAGGGAAGTGTGGATCCTGTCATACTTTGCATATTTACTTGAACCAAAATATTAATTTACAAGGTATTTGCATGGGAGTTGAATTGTGACTAACATTCCTCCTTGAAATACCTTTCCAAAAGAGTCTCTCTTAATTCAAATGCGGTTTTCATAAGTGTCACTGATTCAAACGAAACTTTGCAAGTAGATCTCCAAGCCCGAATTCTGCGGCTCTGATTACAGAATACAAATTGATGCTAAAAACCTGTAAATGATTGAAACCCTGGCATATGGGTACCCATCTGAGAGTACTCGGTGAGAGCTTGCCATTGAATACCAACATGACAGGGTTTAGGTGGTTTTCAAAAATTTCCACATTTTTCTACCATGGCAAAAATAGCCTCAGCATTCAAAGGGTGAATTCTTTGTAATCCTGTCATGGTTCGAGATGACCTGTTTCAGGTGGAATGGAAGGGTTGCTGTTCATTGATATTATTTGCCCGTGATCGAGTAGGAATGGAACCGATAAGCTTTCTCAAGTCCCATTGTTGAGACTCACTACATGATTAGGCTATCAACTTGTCAGTTTCACTGTAGATACTATATAATGGGGTTCCTTTCATATTTTAAGTTTAACATGACAGTTTCTTTCAGTTGAATGAATTTAAAAAGTTTTTGAGAAGGTAGAAATGTTGATTTTTGTTGTTGATGTTTTCATGGTTTTGATTATGTATTTTATGTTGGTGATGTAGCGAAAGTTTGGTTTTGGGATTTTGTTTTATTGACGTGCCACTTAAAAGTGCTGACATTTTGCTGTAAACCTTTCATGATATCCTCGTAGTTATCCTCTGATATAAAGGCCAAGTAATCAGTTGTAGTTGTGATGGTAAATCAATATAAGGTCACAATTTTAGTGTGCATTTTACCCACCAGGTGGTATTTTCATTTCCTAATATCAATCACTGGGGTCTGCCAAATCAATCTATAATAAATTGACGTACTACTAAAAAGAATCATCCAATGATAAATGTTAGAGCAGGTTTATTTGCAAACTTTTTCTGTAGTAGGAAATATGATTCATAATGCCAACACTAGATATTATCACAAAGGAAGGTGCCACCTGGTGAAGAGAGTTGACATTACTAATATATCACCTGGTGGAGAGAATAGGCACTACTCTGCCACCCGGTGGAAAGAATTGACACTGCTATTCTGCCAACTTGTGGAGAGAATTAGCACTTCTACTTGCCACCTGATGGAGAGGAGTGACACTACTAATCTGCCACCTGGTGGAGACAATTTGCACTCCTTGCCACCTGGTGGAGAGAATTGACACTACTACTCTCTTGCAGGTGAATGGGGAAGATAATGTTTATTATTATAAGCAAAGTTGTGATTAAATACCAGCCTTCAGGGGTAGCGAGTTTCCTGAGGCTTTACAATGACAGCGTAATTACTTGTTTAATAAATTGTGTATGGTTAATTTTGAGATGTTTATTATTTGTTTCAAACTAATTTTGTTCTGTAATTAGCGCAATTGCTAGCAGTTTATTCTGAGGGAAGCCATCATAATTGACCATTTATGCGTTTGTATATCATAAGAATCAGATATAGGGAGAATGATAACTATAGAACAATAATTTCCTCAGTGTTAAAGAACTTTTCATGTTGCAACTCAATCAAACAGAGGGTTTGACGATCCAAATAACTTGAGCACAAAAGTATTTGTTTGAGAGATGTATTCAATGTTGGTATGATCAATGATTGTAACAATTATGTTAATTTACATTGCAATTGATGATATTTGCATATTTGTTCTTTAAGAATATTCCAATCTTTTCCACTTGGGTGTGAGAGATAACATGAAAGAAATGCTCTGAAAACATGTGAAAAGATGCGAAAATAACTTGCTGAATTAATGGTTTGTAAACAAACACATATCATTAGAAATGTTTAAAACATTTCAGTGCCTATTCGAAAGGCGCAACAATACTCCATTAATAAGCAATTTGATGTGTTTCTAGAAGTCTTGATGTTTGGTGTGGTAAAGAGTTTATTCCTAGGTAATTTCCAAAACTTTGTTACAAAATGAAAATGTGAAATTGTCAACCCTTAAGCGGCTGGTTGGTCATTTTACAATACATAATGGTGCAAAAAAAAACTGAAAAATGACTGAAACCCTAGCATATGGGTACTCATCTGAGAGTCCTCAGTGAGAGCTATCTAATGAATACAAACATGACAGGGTTGAGATGGTAATCAAAAGTTTTTGCATCCTTGTGTTTTGGACGAAAGTAGCCTCAGCAATGGAAGGGTTAAAAACTTAGAAAATAAGTTACCATTGGACTTCCTTTGGGTTTGTTCTCATTACTAATGCATGCGTGAATGAGACCGCCCAGTCATACACATAATGTGCCTCTTACTGTGTAATGGTCATTTTAACCCTTATGCTGCTGGTGGCTAATTTAGCCAAAACAAAATGACGCAAAACTCCTTAAAGTGACTGAAACCCCAGCAAATGGGTACTCATCTGAGAGTACTCAGCGAACGCTTTCAAATGAATACCCACACGATAGGGTTACAATGATTTTCATGATTTTTTGCGGTTTGTGTTTTGGACGAAAGTAGCCTCAGCATTGGAAGGGTTGATAAGGTGGGCATCATGGCATTTCTAGACATGGCCTTCTGGGCCAAGAAATATATAAGTATGTTTATTGTAAAAATGGGGTGGCATCTATTTGCGCTGAGAATGTGTACCAGATACCACTTTAGGGTTTCGCTATCATTAGTCATGTTTAAGCAGTGGAAGTTTTTTGTCAATTGCAGGACATAGTCCCATTTCAAAACATTTTAATTGAATAGTAATTTATATTAGCAAACTCTACGAAGACCTGCAAATGTCTGGAGTTTTCGTTAGGAAAGGGTTATTATTATTATCCATAATGTACCTCTGAAATGTCACATGAATACTGGTAGGGCATTTCTTTTTAGCATTAAAGCACCATTAAATGGACAGCTATGGATAACAATCATTTTAGTCAGGTGACCATCTTAATTGACGCCAAGTCACCTGACTATTTAGAGAATTTCATCAAAGAGGAATCGTCTACAAAAATCATGACTCAGCCTTCAGAAGGTGACTATCAGATCTGGAGTTGCATGCTTTGTATGCAAATCTAGTAATTCTGAGGTACATCATTTGTTTAGGGTTTCGAAGGAAGATTCATGTAATCCTTCAACTATACCTGTAGGTGTTAACCTATTCATACCTGGAGCACCCCAAAACACCCATATTCTGGTGATATATGCCTAAAGAAAACATCTTTCGCATAACATTTGAAAGGGAAATAGTAAGTACACTCACACTGGAATACTTGAAGACCAGATTCTTAACTTTCATTATTTTCTAAAATATTATCGAAGCATTCAGTACTTGTAAAGCTCTAGGCATGAGCGGGTTAACCCTTATGCTGCTGATGGCTAATTTGGCCAATACAAAATGGTGCAAAAAACCTGAAAAATGACTGAAACCCTTGCTCATTGATACTCATCTGGGAGTACTCCGTAAGAGCTTTCCGATGAGTACCAAAATGACAGGGTTTCGTTAGTTTTCAACAATCATTGCATTCTTGTGCTTTTGACGAAATTAGCCTCAACCTAGGAAGGATATGGGTTCAGCAGAGGCATCGCTCCATCAGTTGGGACGTGGGAATGACAGGTCGGACAGAGTTGGGTGTTTGGTCAGTATGATATGTATGTAAAATGTCATTGCTGTTGTAAAAAAAGGTAAACCTGTCAGTAATAATGGAAATGCATTGGGGTTGTGTAACTTCATTTTGTTGCTAAAATAAAACAAATATCCTCAACCTAATAACCTGTGTTGTTATTTAAGTCATGATATCCATATTATTGCTTGGTCCATTCTCATAAATGACATGAATGAAGTAATTTTTTTGAATGACAGATTTGATTTGACATATAGGCATTTAACTGTTCTGAAGGGCACAATAAAATAATGAAATAATCGGTAGAAATTTGAAAGTATATCATTTCTGAGGGTCCTCAATTAATGATATAGTTCAACTTTTATTTTTCTGAATTGTTTATTCTTAAGATTTTAATGAAGAAATTTCAACAAACGCAGCTAAACATAGCTATCTCAATAATTCCAGGTCATTGTTGGAAATTCTTTGTTTTTTTCATAACCTCGCTCAGACCCCCAACCCCTTCTTAAGAGACTACCTCTTTAAACGACCACTTTTGACTTTTCCCTTGAGCGGTCGCTTAATAGAGGTTTGACTGTATATACATATACCCGTATATAAAGTTAATGGACTAGTTCACTTAACAAAACACATCAATGATAAAAAAAGGATAAGTAGAAGACTGATTAGTTTAATGTTCGGTTGATCAATTAGTAACACTATACTAGTATATAATATAGATTGATTATTAGTTAACTGGTGACCCCGGCATATAGTTAGTGCAATATACCTTTTATTTCACTGTGCAGTAATTAAGAATATGGTATATCTAGGAGAAATGTTAACTAGAACATAAATTTTGATATTGAGTTTCACGAAGACGAGACAGCACATTCTTGGAACATAATTTCTAAACATGTCAGTATCTCAAGTGTTGTTCAGAACACATTATAATGTTACTAGACTTTCTGGTGGCACAAATTTAAAACAACATTATATATGTATATATATATAAACACACAAACATGTATATATATATATATATATATATATATATATATATATATATATATATATATATATATATATATCTGTGTGAAAGAGAGAGAGAGACCATCAGTTTTATTTAGTTTCTCTCATGGCCACTAGGGTTTTGTCATCATTCAAACCAAATTTTCCATCAATTACGAATTTGAATATATTCCTGTAAACGTTAACCCCAATTATTCTTTATCATCAAACGCATATAGTTAATCTGATCCCAACAGATGCTCTCCCATCAGTGATCACCCAAGTGTCGTTGAGATTTTGAGAAAGGATACAGGGAACTGTGTCAATTGAACTTCCGGTTCTCCACTCCTCCCTCTCTCTCTTTCTCTGCATTTGCTGCGGTTATTTGTCCCGTATAAACTATGGAACAGGAGCAACTAGACGCGGAGAATGATAAATATGAGATGTACAGACAGCTCCACGATGTCTGTAGTGAGTAATCTGAATTGAATATGTAAATGAAGTTGACCTGTCATGTTTTCCGTTTGTAATCTCTATTATCGCTCACATGTGAGTACTTGCTAAAATAAAGATGATAGACTAGGCTCCTAGCCCCTAATGAGTTGACCTGCTAAGCAGCTATGGTCGATAGATGGCACCATCTGATCCTCCTATCTCTAGCGATTTTCTTCAAATTGAATCCTCTATTCCCCTGGTGAGATAAATGTAAACTCAATTGGCCACCTATAGGCTATACCTTGGATTAAGAAAAGAATGGATATGTAACGAGAGACCAATTACTATATGCCCTATATTTACATGCTGGCCTCATGCCAGGACTACCAGATAAGGCAGCAGGGCGAGGTCACGTGGGAACAAGGACCAATCAGGGCTCTTGCATCGATTACATTACAGAGAAACCTTATCTCCACCACCTGCTGGGGGTGCCCAGAGCACCTATTAGCGACTATTAGTTGACACTGGTTGAGGCTAGCATGTTCAGGTTGACCGGCTGGTTTCCATTCCATGTGTTTGGTCTTCTAAGGCTATATTATTTGGAGCCTGGTAACAGAAAAAACATTCATGATAGCAGAGAGGTCTATTTATAGAGAGTAGCAACGAACCATGCAGTCCATTAGCTTAACACTGTGGGGGCAAATCTTACCTAGGAGCTCAAGATAAGGGAGGCGGCCATCTTGCCCAGTGATTTAGTTATCAGGTAAAATGGACCTCTTGCACTTTCAAACATGTAAAAATGAATTTCACTTCTTGGAGAGGCTTAACAATATAGTGATCATGGGGATGAAGGTATGAACTATTGTTTGCTATGCTTAATTGATGTTAGCGTAATTGCAATACATGTATTTGGAGAGGTTCAATTGGGGACTCTATTTCACCAGTGATATGACTTAGCATCAGCCATGAGAGACATTTGCAGTAAATTCCACCTTCTAATTCTCAGATACCAACAATTTCAAGTGTGTTTATAAGTTGAAATAGATAAATAAAGAAGTTAATCTCTAGCGTTAATTTATTTTCAAAGAAATTGGTACACCTGCAATAGTATTTTTTTATGGTTTTCTGGACCTTTCCTAAGGTAACAATGGAATTATATGTTCTACCATTTTCTAAGCTGAATGGTGAAAAATGACATTTTAAAAATATTTTTCAATTTTTATCTCCCATGTAAAGTTTAGAACTAATAGATTAGTATTTCCTTGTATCATTGTTATAAGTTATTCTGTACTGCATTTGCTAGTTTCAAGGATTTTAAAGTCTCAAATTTCTGGTCAACTCCAGTTCCATGGCATCAACAGACAAATTAACTTTAAAAAGACTGTCACATAAGGGGTTATCAAATGAAATAGCTGTGATGACACATACCCATGTTAGCATTCTGAAGACATATCAAGAGTCTTGAGCTGAACCAAAAGTAGGCTTATTGCAATTACTAGTAGGCTAACATCAGTTAAACAGTAAACAAATAAAACAGTACTCACCAGCCTTCCTAGCATGCCCAGGTTGATAATCCTCCTCAAAAGGTAAAAGCACTTAATAATGTGTGTATGTTTGTATATTATTAACAAATATTCCCTCAAGACAAGAGGTAGATCAGTAAAATACATTAAACTAATCTTCCATTAGTTTCTAGTGGAGCCACTCTAGTGTGCAGTTGTCAGTGGCTAGTGGTGTATTCTTAAGAAGGGTTTGGAGGAACCAGACTATCTAGAAGTGTGAGAGGCCGACGAACCCCCTCACCTAACAAGCTAAAAAGATACTTTCCTCTGCTTAGTCAGAAAATCAAATGCCAAGAATGCAATTGTGTATCTGTCTGTTAACAGCAGATAATCCCCTCAGACAAACAGGATGCTAATCCGAGTTATCCGACATATCTCCGCCTGACACCAATCAGCTTATTTCCTTCTTGAGACAAAAGACAGGGAATTGAGGAATGAATTTCAATTGCACCAGGTTGTTCTCCAAGTTATAACATAAACATCAAATACTTTGGTCAGTTGTATAATGATTTTCCTTATAACTTGCAATTTTTCTTATTAATTGCTATAAGTATTGACTATGGAGTAACAGTCTGACTGAAAGAATTATTAGTATTAACTCTGAAGTTCTTTTTTCTTAAAACATCAAACCCCAAATGAAATAGTGCACATGCACTTTACATCTGATAAATGAGACTAGAAGTACAGTCCTAATTAACAGTATTTCGTTAAGCCACATTCAAAATAATTCATGTTTGTCTCTCTTTTACAACAAGCCCTCAGCACTCTATACCTGGGTCTGGGAAAGTAGATTATAACCCTGTCAGTGGTATACACAGGAAGTGATGATAAGTAGAGCAGTACACATGCCCAACTGAGCCAGGTTAAACCCCAGGGAATGAGTGGGGTACAGATAAGAGCTCATTTGCATAACAATAGTGCATGACTGGTGTAGTGCTGTTGGCTAATAGTATCCTGTCTCTTTAATCAACGTCTCTGATGATAGAAAAACAAACATATGACAGCTTGGAAAAATGGGCTATGAAGATCCACCGCTGATCATTGCCATTGGTGCAGACATATACCATACCTAGAAGATGGTGTGTTAGGAAAATATTTGGTTGATAGTGAGCGAAGCTCGAAAGGCCATAGGCCTTTCGCGAAGACTCGCAGTCAGTCAATTGAGCGTGAGTGTATATGACGTCACTATAAGAAATACATACAGGGACCCAGAAAGTTGTCACCGTCCAACAATGTCGTCCAACGTGCGGGACAACATACAGATGACTTCCGTTCTGGAGGATTTCTTTAGTGGGTTAAGTAACGACCGATTTCATTGGTCGACAATGACGTAATGTGCAGTACAATAACAAACACGCCCTCCCATTGGATGAAATGTACGAATGCACGTGCGTGAATGAAAGTGGCTGCTACTACATGTATATCCACGTTAAAACTTAATTTCTCGCCCGTCCGTGGCTCAATTCTAATGCAGTTTAGAACCGCCAGAATTCATTCTACTGACCATTGATTTCACTTTAAAATCGGCTCGCTTCCTGGCCATACCACGCCGTGGCCGCTACTTTATCCAAGTTAAAACTGAATTTCTCGCCTGTCCGTGGGTCAATTTTAATGCGGTTTAGATCGATAGAACCGCCAGAATTCATTCTACTGGCCATTGAATTATCGTCAAAATCAGTTGCGAAATATGAATGAAAGTGGCCGCTACTACATGTATATCCACGTTAAAACTGAATTTCTCGCCCGTCCGTGGCTCAATTCTCGGTTCGCTTCCTGGCCATACCACGCCCTGGCCGCTACTATATCCATAAAGTTAAAACTGAATTTCTCGCCTGTCCGTGGGTCAATTTTAATGCGGTTTAGATCGATAGAACCGCCAGAATTCATTCCATTGAATTCTCGTCAAAATCAGTTGCGAAATATGAGTTTTAAGAGTTAAAAATCGTAATGTTTTGTATGCCATTAATTTACGGTCAATCAATGCTGTATTTTGGTCAGAAGTAAAAAAAAAATGAAATAATCCAAAGCTTCGCTCGCTTCCTGGCCATGCCAGCGTCATATTATGATGCTGGCATGGCCAGAAAGCGAGCGAAGCTTTGGATGTTGTTTTTTTACTTCTGACCAAAACACAGCATTGAATTGATTGACAGAAAATCAATGGCATAAAAATTGTTAGGATTTCTAACTGTCGCAAAATATACATTTGGCATCAGATTTTAAAGGGAATTCAATGGCCAGTAGATGAATTCTGGCGGTTCTAACGATCTAAACCGCATTAAAATCGACCCACGGACAGGCAAGAAATTCAGTTTTAACATGGATATAGACTTATAGTAGCGGCCACGGCGTGGCATGGCCAGGAAGCGAGCCGATTTTAAAGATGATTCAATAGCCAGAAGAATGAATTCTGGCGATTCTAACGATCTAAACTGCATTAGAATTGACCCACGAACGGGAGAGAAATTCAGTTTTAACGTTGATATAGTAGCGGCCACGGCGTGGAGCACCCGCAACAATCCACTTTCATTCACGCACGTTCATTCATACATTTCATCCAATGGGAGGCGTTCTTGTTTTTTGTATTGTGCATTACGTCATTGTCGACCAATGAAATCGGTCGTTATTTAACCTATTAAGAATACCTCCCAGAGCGGAAGTCGGCCGCACGAGGGATGATTGTTGGACGGTGACAACTTTCTGGGTCCGTGTATGTATTTCTTATAGTGACGTCATATACACTCACGCTCAATTGACTGACTGCGAGGCTTCGCGAAAGGCCTACGGCCTTTCTGAGCTTCGCTCGCTATTAAACCCCATAAGTCAAAATCGAAAAATCTTCATAGAAATTTTTGCCTGTCCAAACAGGAGGTTTTTAGGAAACAACCCGTCCTGCCTGCCTTTTGGCTAAGTCTCTGGTTCCAAAGCTTCCCGCCCATTCGCCATCTTTCTAGGTACACTTTTTTGGTTTTAGGGTCACGTCATTGCACATATTCATTTGCCCAAGACATTTTAAAAATAAATAATGTAAGCATGTAAAGCATTGAGGCGATGGTAGGTGGTTTTAAGTTACATGACCTTGTACAATGCCTAGCGGAAGAAGCAATCTCAACAGAGCGGTTTTAAACTTGCGGTAACTTGACCTTTACACAAGAATTTTTGCCTGCTTGATTTTAAAAAACAGTACAAAATATTCTTGATTCATTTGGAGAGCTAAGATGATTAAGAAGAGACATTTCTCTTAAAGAAATGGAGTAGAAAATGGTAACTTTCCCCCGTCATCTCAATAAAGATAGAAGAAGCCTAGTGGGGTAGGCATATCATGCTCAGTAACCATAGACTGTACATTCCTTATATTACTAGGGCTGTCATTGACATCCATTTTTTTTCGATTCGATCATTGACATTTTATTTTTCGATTGCGATTATTTCGATTCGATTTTGAAGAACTGCACTAACAGAATATTTTAACATGTTCCACACTATTTTTGTGGCTAGGATCCTAAGATTATCACAATGAAAAGACAATGAAGGTTTTCTCAACACTTTTTGGTTGATACTTGAGTTTATCTTCAAAATTCTTATTAGCGTTGGCTAAAAATGGCGTAAAGGGCTGAAAAAATGTGTTTCGCTTAATTGAAATAACAATTGACATGTTTTTTTTCGATTAATTGGAAAAATTATTTCGATCGATCGATACTTGTCATGTCAATGACAGTCCTATATATTACCTTTCTTTCGTGTTACATAGACTGTGTTTGCCAACATGATATATATAACAGGTCGTCCTTTATCAATCAAATCAGAATTACTATAATTGTTGAAAACAAGGAATTCAATTTAACCTTTTAAGTATTATTCAATAAGAAGATATAGGCCTGGCATCCACAATACCTGCTTGAAACTGATTTCACTTCCTTCAAATTTAAGTGATTCATACTTTTCTGAATTGCTGGTATTGCAGTTATGTCATGACATGGGTCATAAAATATATTGTATGTTTGTTACTTAATTACACTTCAGACTTGTTAATTCTTTGTATTTTAGGTAAGCTCCAGAGGGAGTCAGCCAAGCTGTCCAAGTATCACAAATACATGCTGTACCACAATGAACAAATAGTGGAAATGATCAACACCTCAGAAAAGGTAGGTATAAAATGCTGAATAAGGAAGACTTTGCATTGAACTTGCCTTACATCTGTAAATCAAACCTTATTTCAATGTTGATGTATTTTGAATGAACTTATGATAGAGAAGTCACAAATTCCACCATTATAGGTAATCAATGAATTCTACTATGGAAAGAATTGGCCACTCTGACAACCTACTTCAGTCTGTTACAGAGTCTTGTCAGAAGGCAAGACATTTTATTCTTTCTCATTGGATTTTTGCTATGTTGTTAGTATTCAGTAATTTCAGATTGTAGAACAGGCTATGTTATGAGTCAGAATCTTAGCCAGGATTTAGAAACAGGGTGCCCGAAGTTGGCAATTGTGAAATTTTGGGGCATCCTCTTTCAAGGGAGACCACAAAGTACTCAGATTACAATCATAAACATGCATTTACTTATTGAAATAGGGCATAATAGTGTTATACAACGTCATGGATATTATATTAAGTTAGAAAACTTTCAATTATATGCTTGAAATTGACATTTTCAAGAATAACTTTCAGAAAAAACTTGGTGTCTTGAGGGGTGATTTTTGAGAGTTTGGGTGTCCAAATGATGCCTGGCTAAGACGATAGTGCGAGTTAAAACTCACTAATTCTTTTCATCATATTTCAGGTGCAGAGGAATCTAATGCAGGCATCGTCCATCAAGCCCAAGAGCTCTTTCACTCACAGCTGACCAGTTCCAAGTACTTCCAACACCACACAACTGACTTAGAACAGTACTGCTATTTCCAAGGAATGGATATGATCTGCCAATGTTTTAAAGCAAGTGGATACTTGACGGGTGTTTACTAGGACTACTGGTAATGGACTCCTGAACTGAACTACATGATGGTTGATATCTGATCTTGTGGATGGAACCCCAAATAGGGCCCAAGAGTTTTCTTGAAATAAACATACTAGACTGCAGGGTCTTGGCCAGGATTCAGAAACTGGGTGTCCAAAATTGGCAATTGTAAAACCTTTGGATGTCCTTATTTTCAAGGAGACCACAATATATTCAGATTGCAACCATAAGCATGCATTTACTTAATGAAATAAAGCTCCTTTACATACTATGTAATAGGAATTATGAGGTGAAAAAGATTCAAATATGTGATTAAAATTGGTATTTTAAGAAATTCCTCAATTTTTTGGGATTTCGGCTGCGAAGGGCGATTTTTGAGGGTTTGGGTGTCCAAAAAGACTATGCCAGACTGTTACCACAGGTGACATATCAGAGCCTTTGAAAGTGGACTTTTTTGTAAATATTATGCCATGAAATAAACAAACATGTGATGGTTTTTTAATCCTTACTTAGAAGTGACTTACTGAAGTTTTCATTAATTTTATTTAATCAGTCATTTGCTGCAGAACTGAGATAAACTCCAAGGTTATCATCATCAGTTGATAGAAAGGGTCCTGGCGAAACATGGGTGTAAAAGAAATGATCCAACAACATACTTGAGTTTTTGTGTTTTTTGTTTATTTTTGCATAGCATCTAAGTAAAAGCTAAATATACCACAACTAGTAATGAAAGAGCTAAAATCACACGATTTATGTCAGTATTGAGTTCAATCATCTCCTCTCTCCGTATCTACACAAGATCGCTCCTCCCTCCCGCCCTCCTGCCCTTATCTGCGTTTAATTTACATGCCAGATCAGTCGGTATAAAGCAAGCTACTACCCCTAGGTCATGGAAAGTCTAATTCAACAAACTGACGCCGTTCCCACCATGTTCCATTACCCAGAATACATCAAGTTTATACTAGTTACGGAGAAAACTATGTGATATCCTAACACTACCTCTTTTTTTAAGCGATGGAGTGCATGATGAGAATTTTTTGTGAATTTTTCGTACTATGTACAGTATGATGAGAATTATGGTTGAGTGAGGATGGGCGAGACTGGTGTGACAAACTACTACTTGCCCTTTCTAGTCAAAATAGATCTCTCCCGTGCAGCAGTGACGACACAGAGGAGGACTACAAAAACCACACCCCGTTACATCTGATCGGAAAATAAATAGCTCCTTTGTGACACTCAAATATACCGTCACGATCACTCACCATCTACTTATAATTCAAAACATCTCTTTTTTAATCGTCAAACTAAATTTTTTGGAGTTTTTTGTTTAAGAGGTCGAAAGGTTCACTTCCTATGCTCTCAAGAGATTCCAATCGCACATACTAAGGTCCGTGTTGGACCTTTTCATAGATCATCATAAACCGGGTACACGAGCGAGCGTCACTATCAGGAACAGCAATATGTTGGATCTGGTCTATTGAAGGCATAGGAAGTGAACCTTATTCTACAGACCTAACAACCACACCCTTAAAATACTACTATAATGATGAGAAAAACAAACAATATAGACATCTTCCCTTTTCTGGGAAACCCATCTCGCCCTTATTCAAAGGGGGTATTCATAAGAGCTAGCTACTCTTTTTTCATCCACTTAACACGTTAGTGTACACATGGTTGGACAACTTTAACATAACCCTTTACCCGAGTAATATTAGATAACTATTAAAAGAATGATTGTTAAACCTAACAGGAACAACAAACATCAATCATATATTCTCAAAATATTACCTAGTATCCAGGAAATTTTATAGGTGTCCCACCATGTGTACAATGGTTAATTGCATTGGTTTTGGTTATAATCTTCTCTCATTTGGATTTCAATAAGTCTTCACATTAGATATTTATTATGCTGTGAATACCTTCCCAAGAATATTCAATTAATACCTCCGCTTTGATATCCATTGAGTAAGAGCACTAACTCTGTTATATCTAATACCTGCCAAGGTGGTCAAAGCTTATGTGCATGTATTGTAATGCAAACCACAAAGTTTCAAGAAATACCAAAATAACAATAGCATCTTAAACCAAATTGTTTTTGTAACTTATGAAAGCTTTTGCTTTTGCCCTCGAGGTCAACGACCACCTTGACAGTTCAGATTTACATAATAGATCGAGCACTTACGGCAACCTTTTTTTTTGGTAAATAAAGCAACTGGACATTATTCCCCTGTCCACTTGAAAATCATAGGACACCTAAAAACAAAAGTTTGCTTGAACTCAAAAGGTACAAACATGATAGCTATCTTATCAATAATTGTGGATGAATCGACTTCTCATAGCTTTATACCAATCCTGTAGTGCAGAAAGCTGATAGACATCTTATCGATACGCCAGATTTGTTATAATTCTATGAGAAACCACATCCGTGCGTCCTGACCACATACTTGGTGCAACATGTACCACCATTTATCATCCAGAACAGGCGCAATCACACACTGTTGCTGGCTTGTCATTCTATAATACAAAACCTCTACTCTATGTAGATACTGTTCAGAGGTCCTCAACCAATTCCTTCTCAGAGCAATCAGGCTTAGTGAATATATATATATATATATATATATATATATATATATATATATATATATATATATATATATATATATATAGATAGATATAGATATATATAGATATAGATATAGATATAGATATACCCACACACATACATACCCACACATATGTATTATATAGCACTGGGACTAGGCCAAAATACTGGGCTCATTTTCAGGGCATTCTCTTTATCTTCGAGGAAGCCCAAACTACCCAAGCGTGAGTTATTTGCCAGGTTTGTTGGTTGATAGCCTGAGTGCTCTGAGAAGCAACAGTGAGACCTCATGGAGGCACTTTTCATGTTTCTCGTTTTATACAAACACAATTTTTGTACTCATCAAATTTCCACTACACCCATACTGAAAGTAGGTCCTGCAGCAAAGCAATTCACAAAAATAGTCACAAAATCTCCTCTCAATCATCCTACCTATTAAAAGTTTCTGCTTGAAACTTTATGCACTAGAGCGCGCTCTAGTGGAGGTCAAGAACACTAATCTCTTGACCTCTGACCTCTCAACACCATAAATGACAACTGAGCAACATATATTAATCAACAGCATTATTTCATTAGAGCACTCTTCACTGGTTTTGCATATCGTACAGGCCTGGCTCTACGTAACCAACATCTTTACCTCAATTTAACTCCTGGTGCCGACACGCTCCATGCACTTAAAGCAAGTCTCAATAACAACTAAAGATTTCGGGTAAATATTATCTCTGCAAAGGTGCGTTTTTCTCCGGAGGTTGGTCAAACCTGCTTAATAAAGTGAATGTTAGAGGCCATCTGTTGAAAGAAATTGAATTTAAAGATAGCTGTTTGGGGAACTATCCATAAATGCTGTTGAAATTTTCTCTCACTTCATGCAAGATTATTCCCTTTCACTTGAAATTGATAATGAAGTAAGAGAACTGACCAAGCAAGAAAATTTTCTTGAGCAATGAGTTTTTTTTCAGTTGGGAGAAAACAATGAAATCATACACATTAAAAGCTTTCGAAAGATCATCATCAAAGATTTCTTTCAATTAAAGCGTTACAAAACCAACAATAAAATATCGAAGAATCAGAAACAAACAGCATTGCTTAGGGTAGGTAGCACTGAGAGATGCATCCTTTGAACTAAAGAAAAAGATCTGCAAGACATTTGTTTCCAAACACCTTATTAGAAATGCTGGTTTATCATAACATGGCATAGTGGTCTGCCTGAGTTAACCCCTTACACCAGTAGCACTTCAAAAATGCCTTATCACCTTAAGGATATCATTCTGACAAAAGTGTCCTGAAGCATGTGTATATTGGAGGAGAAGTGATAATTATCTATCAGTTCTCTGACAAATAATTTACTCATTCTGCCTTGGTCTTACTAATTCTTCTGAAAAGATGGCTGAAACGCTGGCACATGGGTACTCATTTGAGCGTTCTCACTGAGAGCTATCCAATGAATACCAACATGACAGGGATTCGAAGATTTTCAAAACTCTTTGCCTCCCTGTGCTTTGGACAGCAGTAGCCTCAGCATTGGAGGAGTTGAGATAATAACTTTTCAAGGGGAACTCTAGGCACCAGCAAAGAATGGTCCGATGTAACTTGGGACCAACCAGAGGAAGACGAGAACATATACATTTAGGCACCGCAAATGTACAATGCTAATGGTAAACAAATGGGATACAAATTAATCATGACCTGGCCAGGTAAGACAAAACAGTCGTCTCAATATGAAACAGTTCCAAGTAGGTCCTTCATCAAACTAGGATAATGACCCTAGTAATGATAGCTTTCTCCCATTCCAGTTACATACAAGACTGAATAACGCTTCAACAAGCGTATTCAATTCTCGCATTTTGGAAGGGCGCCAGCAGAATAATAATCGTTCCACCCATTTGTACCAAAAAGTGTCCGAAAGATCTGCAAAAATGCAAACTTTGTCACACAATAGCCATTCAACAATCTAAATACAAATTGTGCCTCCTCCTCTCTCCATAAAATGGGTGCGAGGGTGGTAATGGGTATCTATAGGTTAGAAGCATGTGAACAGCAGTGTTTAGTATAGCTACAATACGACTACATTCATTTCTTACATCAAAAACAAAACCTTAGCCTCTTTGAGCAACAAGTACTTTTTAGTGGACAGAGACAAATAGACCTTAACCACTAATAATAATAACAACTGAGTAATTAACATTTAGAAGATTTACTTTTTGGGGTACAAGCATTTGAATGTTGTATTTTTCACGCTAGAACTCTCTACTTGAGGTTCTATGTGCGACATCTGACTATGACCATTTACTCAATTATAAGCGTCTAATTGAAGTAACTTCTTGGCCTTGTACTATGTACTTTTACCACAGTGCACCCTGTGCATATTATCTCGCCAATCAAAGATTTATTTTTGAGCATGTATTTAAACAATCAAAAAAGATATGCTCTAATCTGTACAGCTGAGTTCATTATTATTATTGACAATTGCTAAATAAGTAGCATAATTGTAATGTTTCCTATAAAAAAAAACTTCCATTTTTTTTTTTTAGTTTTTTAAACTTAATACCGTGATTTCCACCTTTACAGACAAAGAGACAACTCAGTAGGTTAATCATATCTTGCTTCCTAGGGTGCTTAATATGGAAAGAACGCCTCCTTAGCATAATACACACATCCTTCATTTTTATACATATTTACTAATAACATATGTTCTAAAATGATATTACAGAAGGCGAAGGTAGATTGAATACTTATTTAAGATGACAGTCAACTCTCAAGAAAGCACAGATACTATAAACCAGCAAAACGTTTGGGAATCAGGTATGTATGTATGTATGTATGTATATATATATATATATATATATATATATATATATATATATATATATATATATATATATATATATATATATATATATATATATATATGCTGACAGAAGTTGGCATGAAGGTGGTGGGCGAGAAAATGTTAGGTTTAAGTTCAGTACTATTTCATGTCAAGTGTTCGGTAAAGAGTAGTCATTTAGTGAATAATATATCCTTGTGGTGTGAAAGGCTTGACTAGATGGAACTATTAACAAGAAAAGTCCTTCCATTTCCTGGAACAGTCTCAGTCTCGCATAAATGCTATTCATAACACAGCAATGGGAGAGACATTGATTACTACGAAAACAAAACAAATCAAATAACAGAGGCACCCCATATATAGCAGCATAGCAAGATACTTCCCTTAATGAGCATAATTTCATCAATTCTAACTCTCAAATATTCAATTGGTTATATTTTCTCAATGCTTTGGATTCGTTATTAGCAATATTAAATGATATACATATATACTGGATTACATTGTTAAGTGTTATATTTTAATACCACGGCCACCACCCCCTGCCAGAGATCAGTGTGAGAGAAAGGCAGTATTCAGGAGCATGGTAAACCGAACTACCCTAAATTCTCGGAAACTTAGACCACCCTAACTACATGTACTGCAACCTATATTGCACACAAAAGAAATGATCTCCACAGAGAGATAATCTTTCCCTTAAAACAAAACATGAAAAACCAGTCCAACAATTTTTGTTATTCCCTTTTCAAACCAAATGTGGATAAACAATGACTCTTGTTTATTTGGTCTTACAATGGTTTTCTTTTAAAAACCTGTTTTTGTTCCGAAGTGATTTGACCAAACTTGAGGGTATGCTTTCCTTGCTATAGCTCTCCAACAAGACTAAGGATGGATTTCTTATTAGGTTTACTCCTGAACTCATATAAGTGGATCAAGTGTTCCTCAAAAACGGGAAACTTATAAGTATGTTACAAACTGCGCTTTTTTCTCACTGACGACACAAAGCACCCACCGAGAGCCTCTGTATCAATCTGACCCCTGACAGAGGGTCAAGGACACTCGGTACAATAACCCTTAACTGTAGCCATACCTGAAATAAACCTCCCAAGCTGCATTCCATCCAAGTGAGACTACCTGGATGAGAAACAAAGGAAGGTAACGATAATAATCACATAGGATGCTTATCCCGAATGTTTTTTTTTCACAAGGTCACTAGAAGGTCACTGTCCACATCGAAGTTTAGCCTTCGGATTTTTTTGGCGATGTTTGACTATTGCTTGACTGTGACGACTTCTCCGTTTGACTGGCGTTTCGTGACCTGCTTGACTTGGTCTTTTCCGATTGGCCAGATGTCTTGGTCTTTTCTGATTGGCTGGTGGTCCGTTTTCTTTCCGATTGGCTGTTGGTCCGTTTTCGCTCCGACTGGCTTATGGTCCGTGTTCTCTCTGATTGGCTGGTGGTGCGAGATCTTTCCGACTGGCTCGGGTTGCGCGACCTGGAAGGTCCACTTCCTCCTACAGCTCCCTGTTCATCCTGAAACAGAAAAATAATCCCCGATAATAGACGGAAACCCATCATAGTCAAAGCGGGCATGTGTATTGGAGCATCTTATCCTGGTACTGTCACATCTTTGGTACATTTTATCTCAGTCTATTGGAATGCACTAATTAGGTGAATCTTTACAGTACTCAGTTCACATCTCTCTCTCTTTCTCTCCCCCCCTCTCTCTCTCTCTCTCTCTCTCTCTCTCTCTCTCTCTCTCTCTCTCTCTCTCTCTCTCTCTCTCTCTCTCTCTCTCTCTCTCTCTCTCTCTCTCTCTCTCTCTCTCTCTCTCTCTCTCTCTCTCTCTCTCTCTCTCTCTCTCTCTCTCCCTCATGCTCACATTCCCCTTGAAATAATGTCTAGAATATATCATTGGATACTTCTGAGAGTTGAAGAAGATCATCTAGAAGAAGCTGTTTGCATTGTCATTCAAGGATTGATAAGGTCACCATTCAGAAATCATGATTTTCAGGGACAAAAAAATCACGTTTTCGAGCATCATTGGAAAGGGGTCCACGGCATTGGAATAATACAAGGGTGTACTCTCTTAATACTATGAATTATAACAAAATATTCAAAAACACAATTATCTTAACCCTTATCCTGCTAACCACAACAATTGTTGTGGTGTGCAGCAGTGCTCATAGGTTTCACAGCAGGATAAGGGTTCAGTCATTTCTAGTTCTTACTTAGGGTCAATCACCCCCCCCCCCCCCCCACCTCAAAAATTTTTTTGCATGATTTCATTGTGTGATTCCTCATGCAGACGTGCACCTAACAAAGACTAAGGCACCATGTCAAAAAAATAAATAGTTGTAACTGTTTAGATATTTGATCACAACTGAGATAGGTAAAACTGGACAGAGGATACAGAAAGTGAAACAGTATCAGGCATGACCAGTTCAGATTGATCAGTTTACGAAATCAACATAAGATTTGAATAAGAATGACAGATATCAACGATGACTTAACCTAGTCGTTCACATATCTTACAGAGCCATTTCGCAATTTCTACAGAAGTACAGAGTAAGCAACTGAGAGAGTAAACATGCAATGATAGCAACATACCTCAGACGCTTCCTGATATTGGTTGAAAGACAAATTAAGTATGTGCTTCAACTCTTTTTTTTTTTTTCGTTGAATGTGAAATTCAAGACTTAAAAGATAAAATGAAATTTATAAATGTCTTTACATTGAGAGAGAAATCATTCGTTGACACTTTCGGCATATAGATGCAAGAACCTACAGAAATCATGTTATTTTCACATTTAAAAATTCAAATTATTTTATGATTTGCATTGAAAAAAGCTTTCAATTACTGCTAATTTAGCAAAAAGTAATATATGATACTTCCCTACCACTTTAAAAAAAAAAAAATTTTAAACAAATTTTTACATTTAAAATCCGCTTTGGTTATCACCATGCAACATATATCCAAAGTTATACTACATCATCTACTAGCAACTATTAAGCTGATATGAGTCGCCCTTGCAATAATGGTTTCTTACCTCCACTCTAAAGTCTTCTAGCCTCTTGAACTTGGAGAGCCACTCTTTGAGTCTGGGATCGACTTCTGGTGCCTTCCTTGAGTACTTCAGGAAAGCCCAGAACTTCTCCATACCGTACAGCTGACCTGAAGAGTCAAAGACAATTGATCAATCATACAGTAGATTCTCGGTAATTTGGGACACTTCTTAATAATCACAACTTTTATGGGTTCTCAGTAATTTGGGACACTTTTTAATAATAACAATTTTAAGGGTTCTCAGTAATTTGGGACACTTTTTAATAATAACAATTTTATGGGTTCTCAGTAATTTGGGACACTTTTTAATAATAACAATTTTATGGGTTCTCAGTAATTTGGGACACTTCTTAATAATCACAACTGTTATGGGTTCTCAGTAATTTGGGACACTTTTTAATAATAACAATTTTATGGCTTCTCAGTAATTTGGGACACTTCTTAATAATCACAACTTTTATGGGTTCTCAGTAATTTGGGACACTTTTTAATAATCACAATTTTTATGGGTTCAGTGTGGCCCATGTTTTCTGAAAAATACCATGACGCTGTATCAGCAGTTTACAGCTAGGTCCATATTTTGTGAAATGGCAAATGGCGATAGATCGAGGGATGTCCAGATTTTAATTACTTTGCAAAATAATTATAGTCACCAAAATTCCTAGGGGGTCTTAATTTCCAAGAATTTATGGTCAGAATTTGATGTGCTAGTTGAGCCTTTCCCTAGGAGGAGATTCATACCAGAAGACGCTGGGTATAAAAGTTACCAGTAAACTTTTCATGGGAATACATGACTATGGTCATTTCATTATCAAACCTGGCAACTTATATGGATTATAGCCACCTATTTCTAAAAGCATCATGTAGTCACTGACTTTTCTTGGAGAACCCTAGTAGTAACCTTTTAGTAACCTAAACAAAGTACTATTGGATATGAACTCAATCGTAAGGTTTTGTTTCGTTACTGTCGTTATGCATCGTGTTAACACTCAGATTTTCAACCTAAAGTAACATAGCGAACACAACATTACTCTCCACAGATAGGGAAACGACAACGCTACAACCTTCTATGTAACCTTGGAGCTGGACTGTGGTTTTATAAAGAATCATTGTCTTCAAAAACAATACTACAGCACAAAATATGTCAAAATCTTATCAATGCTTGTAGTTATGCATCGTGTTAACATTCATATTTTTGTAGCCAAATATAACATAGCGAACACAACATAACTCTCCACAGTTAGGGAAACGACAACGTAACAACTATGTAACCTTAAAGCTGGACTGTGGTTTTCAAAAGGATCAATTTGTCCTCAAAAACATTAAATATGTGAAGATCTGACCAATGCTTGTATTTATGCTTTGTGTTAACATTCAGATATGTTAGGGAAACAACAATGCTACAACCTTCTATGTAACCTTGGAGCTGGACTGTGGTTTTCTAAAGTATCATTTTGTCATCAAAAACACTACAATACTAAATATGTCAAGATCTTATCAATGCTTGTTGTTATGCATCGTGTTAACATTCAGATCTGTAGCCAAATATAACATAGCGAACACAACATTACTCTCCACAGATAGGGAAACGACAACGCTACAACCTTCGATGTAACCTTGGAGCTGGACTGTGGTTTTCTAAAGAATCATTTTGTTATCAAAAACACTACAATACTAAATATGTTGAGATCTTATCAATGCTTGTAGTTATGCATCGTGTTAACATTCAGATTTTCAACCAAATATAACATAGCGAACACAACATTACTCTCCACAGATAGGGAAACGACAACGCTACAACCTTCTATGTAACCTTGGAGCTGGACTGTGGTTTTCTAAAGAATCATTTTGTCATCAAAAACACTACAATACTAAATATGTCAAGATCTTATCAATGCTTGTTGTTATGCATCGTGTTAACATTCAGATCTGTAGCCAAATATAACATAGCGAACACAACTTTACTCTCCACAGATAGGGAAACGACAACGCTACAACCTTCTATGTAACCTTGGAGCTGGACTGTGGTTTTCTAAAGAAATATTTTGTTATCAAAAACACTACAATACTAAATATGTCGAGATCTTATCAATGCTTGTTGTTATGCATCGTGTTAACATTCAGATATGTAGCCAAATATAACATAGCGAACACAACATTACTCTCCACAGATAGGGAAACGACAACGCTACAACCTTCTATGTAACCTTGGAGCTGGACTGTGGTTTTCTGTTACCAAAAATACTATAATACTAAATATGTCAAGATTTGGTTAATGCTCTTAGTTATATATCGTGTTAACATCCAAATTTGTGGCCATATTTAACCTAGCAAACAGAACACGCGGAATACCAAACACTCAAACAGGACTACAAAAATAGTTTATAACTTTTTTCCTTTATTTTTAAATCATTTTTATTTTTAAACTAAAAATAGTTTAAAACTTATGACAATGATCAACATACCACACTCATAGTCTGCTATTGTTAGTTCCTGGAAGTCCTTGAATAACTCGAGTCGATACTTCTTCTCCAGGCCATAGCTGTAGAATCGAAACAAACACTCCATGCCATACCTGGAAACATGAAACAATATATCTCATCATGAATCAAATTTAAGAGAACGGTGATATACTGTAAAACCTTTTACTACCACGCACATTTTCATTCACGCAACTGCCACCTGAATTTGGGGGAGGCCATTTAATTACACGCATCAACTGTATCACCGCTAGATGGGGCATTGTTATGCTATTTTGAAAGTTTATCCGCACTAGTAATATACACGTTATCATCACCTAGTGTGAAATGCGTGAAATTAAAAGGGGCGCCATAATAATGGGTTTTACAGTATTGAAGCCTGATGCAGGGTCTTGGTCAGGTTTTAGAAACACCATGTAGTGCGGAAAATTTGGAAATTGTAAAACTTTTGGGGACACTATTTTTCGGAGGAGAACACAATATACACAGATTACAACCGCAAACATCTATTTACTTATTGAAATGAGGCATGATATCCTTACATTGTCATCGGAATAATATCTAAGTGAAAAATTTCAATAATGTGCATGAAATTGACATTTTAAGAAATCACTCCCCCCAAAATTTGGGTGTCCTGAAGGGTGATATTTGAGGGTTTGGGTGTCCAAATGATGCTGTGACGCCCTGCTGGCTAATACTATGGCCTGTGGTATGGCATGTAAGTTTCGCTTTGTATTTGCCCATCACAAAAACTCACAAGCACCTTTCATGTGGCCAAGTATCTGTGGTGAATATTGTAAGCAAATATTTTTGACTAAGGGTAAAGATATAAAGTAGGGAAGAAAGATGGTCAATATACTAAACGATTTCCAGTAAAATTCCACTATCATTTATCAACACAACGAGGATGAAAACGCCTCTGACTCATGACTTTGAATATCAGCACCTCAATAATAATCATAATAATTGTAGTTATGCATCGTGTTAACATTCAGAATTGTAGCCAAATGTAACATAGCGAACACAACATTACTCTCCACAGATAGGGAAACGACAACGCTACAACCTTCTATGTAACCTTGGAGCTGGACTGTGGTTTTCTAAAGAATCTATTTGTCACCAAAAACATTACTAAAGTACTAAATATGTCAAGATCTGATCAATGCTTGTAGTTATGCATCGTGTTAACATTCAGATTTTCAGCCAAATGTAACATAGCGAACACAACATTACTCTCCACAGATAGGAAAACGACAACGCTACAACCTTCTATTTAACCTTGGAGCTGGACTGTGGTTTCATATTATTATTTTTTTTTTTATTGTGCAACAACCATACTGGCAACCTCCATTAATAACTTTCTGAAAATTAAGTCTATAATTTTAAAGATCTGAAGAATGCTTGTAGTTATGCTTCGTGTTAACATTCTGATTTTCAACAAAATATAACATAGCGAACACAACATTACTCTCCACAGAAAGGGAAACGACAACGTAACAACCTTCTATGTAACCTTGGAGCTGGACTGTGGTTTCATTTAAAACAATCTATTAATATATTCGACAATACTACATTAAAGAAAACTTCGGAATATTTTCAAATTAATGCATCCACACGGGAAATGATCTAATAATGCTTGTAGTTATGCTTCGTGTTAACACCCAGATTTTTAGCCAAATGTAACATAGCGAACACAACATTACTCTCCACAGATAGGAAAACGACAACGCTACAACCTTCTATTTAACCTTGGAGCTGGACTGTGGTTTCATATTATTTTTTTTTTTTTTATTGTGCAACAACCATACTGGCAACCTCCATTAATAACTTTCTGAAAATTAAGTCTATAATTTTAAAGATCTGAAGAATGCTTGTAGTTATGCTTCGTGTTAACATTCTGATTTTCAACAAAATATAACATAGCGAACACAACATTACTCTCCACAGAAAGGGAAACGACAACGTAACAACCTTCTATGTAACCTTGGAGCTGGACTGTGGTTTCATTTAAAACAATCTATTAATATATTCGACAATACTACATTAAAGAAAACTTCGGAATATTTTCAAATTAATGCATCCACACGGGAAATGATCTAATAATGCTTGTAGTTATGCTTCGTGTTAACACCCAGATTTTTAGCCAAATGTAACATAGCGAACACAACATTACTCTCCACAGATAGGGAAACGACAACGCTACAACCTTCTATGTAACCTTGGAGCTGGACTGTGGTTTCATTGAAAACAAACTATTAATATATTCGACAATACTACATTAAAGAAAACTTTTTCTTAATAATTTCAAATTAATATTGCATCCACATGGGAAAAGATCTAATAATGCTTGTAGTTATGCTTCGTGTTAACACCCAGATTTTTAGCCAAATGTAACATAGCGAACACAACATTACTCTCCACAGATAGGGAAACGACAACGTTACAACCTTTTATGTGACATTGGAGCTGGACTGTGGTTATAAGGTTAGATATCAATCTTGAAAATCCCTTAGTATTTCATTTGTATATCATCATTAACAAATATAATCCAATACTGTAAAGTTCGAAATATTAACGTGAACGTAATACTAGCGACTTTAACGAGTGGGTCCAATTCGTTTATATTATGATCAGGAAATTAGAAATAATTTCTTTTTTATAAAAAATACTTACCTGCGATCATTGGAAGCTATCTCCAGGGCTTGCTCTGGTCACCCAAAAGGTAGGCTCTCATTTGGCAGTCTCTCCCTATGGAAGATCCTTGCGATGATCATAGCGGAGGGTCTACTAAATGTAGCCTCCAAAATTAAAAATAGACCGTGGTTTGTGTGATCCCCGCTAGGGGCCGCACTGATACCGGTCATGACGTCACGGTTGGCGCATGCGCCTTCATCCTCTTCTCATTTTTGGCGTTAAATACCATCATGGAAGAACGGATTCTAGGGGAGGATACAGAAGGGTGGGCAATGATCGCAGGTAAGTATTTATTTTAAAAAAGAAATTACTTCTAATTTCCTGTTTTATATCTAAATTCTTACCTGCTCACATTGGAAGCAGAGTACCACCGCCAAGAAAAGCTGTGGAAGGATCAGTTCTATTTCCTAGAAGCTGTGCCAGCCGTGACCAGCACTGCTCTACTAAACCTGCCTTTTGTTGCAGGAAGATCTTTAAGATAGAACTGCGCAAAAGTTTGCGGCCGGCTCCAGGCTGCGGCATCCATAATAGCTTCAAATGGCACTCCGGCCATTGTAGCCCAAGTAGTTGCGACCCCTCTGGTGTCGTGGGCTCTAATGCCCATGCGTTGCCTCCGTTCCTTAGGAAGGTGCGAGAACGCCCCCGCTATGGCCTCTTTGACCCAACCAGCGACTGTACTCTTGGTAGCCTTAGTATAAGGCTCCCTTGACCGAATGAAAAGGGCTTTTTCATCCCCTCGCAAGGGCTTGGTTAATTCCAAGTACCATTTCAGGGCCCGGACAGGGCAATGTACTTAGTCGTCTGGCGAGAACTCCTTTAGGCTGAGGAGAAACACCTCACTAGGAGTAAACGAGACCGACTGGTTTTTGTCCAATAGGAGGGATGGGAGAAGACGGACTCCTCCATTTTCCCACCGCAGATGACATGCGTCTATCCTGCAGGAATGGACCCAGCTTCCTCGCCTGGCCGAAGCCAGCTGCAGTAGGAAAGCTGTCTTGACCGCCACCGACCTCAACGGTGCCGTGTGAATCGGCTCAAAGGGAGGGCCCGCTAGGTACTTGAGTACCGTCGGGAGATCCCAAGTCTCATTGAGCGTCCTTGGTCTGGCGGAAACCACAAACAAACCCTTAATAAGGGTCGACAAATCCGTGTTGGACGACACAGTTGTCCCATCCGGAAAACCTCTATGAATGGCTGCGATAGCAGATTTGTATCCTGCAATGGTTGACGGAGCTAAGGGCTTCCCCTTATGCTTCACCGTCCGCAGGCCATTCAGGAATTCCGCGACTTCCGCTACAGGGGCCTCAGCGGGACCCACACCTCGCTCCACACACCATCGTCGGTAGTGGAGAAGACGGGAATCATAAAGCCGGCAAGTTGATTCTCGCCTGGCCCTGGCTGCCGTCTCTGCAACTCCCTGCGAAAAGCCTCGGTCAACGAAGGATTTGCGGACAGCGGCCATACAGCCAGTCTCATTCTGTCCGGTTTGGGGTAAAACATCCCCGTGACCGAGTTCTTCAGGAGGTTGTCCTTGGGTGTGATCACTCGCGGAAGGTCTGTCAGCATGCTGGTCAGCTGACGGAACCACGGCTGGCTGGGCCAGAACGGGGCTACTAGGAGGATCCGGGCTGACCACTGCAGCCTCAGTTTCCTCAATACCCTCGGGATGAGGTTGGTCGGCGGGTACGCGTACCCGTACAGACTCTCCCAATTCTGCGTCAGAGCGTTTATTCCGCTCGACGTCTGAGAGGGGCGCACTGAGAAGAACACTGGAAGTTTGTGGTTCTTCTCTGACGCGAAGAGATCCACATGGGGAGTCGGCCAATGCTCGAATATGAGCCGAACCACTGTCTTGTGGAGGGACCACTCCGTGGGGTGGTTGTGTTTCCCCCTGGACAGGGCGTCCGCCAGGACGTTCCTGACTCCCGATATGTGGTTGGCAACCAGGTAGATCCCGTGTTGCCTGCACCAGGCCCACAGGTCCAGTGCCAGGTAGCACAAGGTGGGGGACTGAGTTCCACCCTCCTTGTTGATGTAGGCCACTGTAGTGGTATTGTCCGTAAGGACATCCACAGCAGTGTCCCGTACCTGAGGCAGAAAATGCTGCAGAGTCAGCCATACTGCCTGCAGTTCGAGCCAGTTGATGTGGTGCTTGGCCCAAGCCCGCGGCCACTGACCTGAGATCACCCAGTCTCCTAGGTGACCTCCCCAGCCCTCCATCGAGGCATCCGTGACTATCGTCATAGTCGGATCTGGCCTGAGAAACGGCCGGCCCACCGTCAGGTTGGCCCGTGATGCCCACCACTCCAGCTCCCTGAGCGATTCGTGATCGGGGTATATCCGGAGATATGGGCTGTCCGAAACTTGCGTCCACTGACTGTGGAGCATAAGTTGGATCAGACGAGTATGCGTCACCGCCATGGGGACTAACTCGCGCAGACTGGACAGATGTCCTAAGAGCTTCTGCCAAGTTTTCGCTGGCTGAGGGCTCCGTGCTAGGAGCGAGGATGCCAGTCGCGACGCTCTGATAACCCTCTTCTCGCTCGGGAAAACGAGCATGTTGATGAGGTCGAGGGTCGATCCCAGGAATGCTGGGAACTGTGTGGGTATCAACTGAGACTTTCCTTCGTTTACGAGGAAGCCCAGTTTTGTCACCCAGAACAGTGTGAGGTCGCGTTGACGTTCCACAAGCGACCTTGACTGGTTCTTCAGAAGCCAGTCGTCTAGATACTGGTGCATGTCTACACCCTGTATCTTGAGGAACGCCTCGATGGTTCGCACAATCCTCGTGAACACCCGAGGTGCTGTTGAGAGCCCGAACGGGAGCACCAGGAATTCGTACGCCCTGCCATCGTAGGCAAAGCGGAGGAACCGTGTGTGTTCGGGAGCTACGGGGACGTGAAAGTAGGCGTCTCTTAAATCTATAGAGACTGCCCACGTCTCTGACATTGAGGAGTCCCTCAAATGCTCTGAGGTCTTTAGCCTCTGCTGGTGGGCCTCTCCCAGGCAGTCCATCACTGTTCGTAGCGTCTCCATCCGAAAGGATAGGGGCTTTACGAATTTGTTGAACGCCTTTAAATTGAGGATCGGGCGCCAACCGCCCGACTCCTTGGCAACCAGAAAGATAGGGGAGTAAAACCCCGGGATGTCCGTGTGGAAGGGAATCTCCCTGATCGCCCGTTTCTCGAGCATGGACTCCAGGCCTCGTTCGAGGTCCTGACGTCGCGCCTGATTCCGAGGAATCGGGGTGCAGCGGGGCTCCTTTGTTCTTGGGGGGTTCCCCGTGAACTCTATCCTGTAGCCCTTGGTTACAGTCTGCAGTACAAACTGGTGGGCGAACGCTCTTAATCGCCCCCCCCCCCCACCGGACAAAGCTGATCATTCTGCATCAGCTTTGGGGGCTGGTTTTGGGGGTGTTATAGGTGGAGTAAGCGTCCTTTTTGGCGCCTCCACCTCGACCCCTACCACGGCCTCTACCGGCACCTCTACCTCCACCGCCTTCGGACGAGGAGGAGTTCGAGCCTCCACCACCTTTTTTACCCTTCTTGTTGTGCTTGCCGCCCGAACCTCTGCCTTTTTTGAAGGGGATCCGAAAACGATCCCCCGATTGCTTCGAGGTCGAGGGCTGGTCACAGGCTAACTGAGCCTGTGACACACTCAAGAGTTGGGTCTTGGTGGTCGACTCTACTGTTTGGGTCCATTGGCCCGCAAACATGAGACCCTTTGTCAGGGGAAGCTCTCTGAGACGCAGTCTGGCCATCGTGGGCACGACTTTCTTGTTCTCCGCCAGAGCTGCCGATAATAATCGGATGCGACGGTCAAAGCCCGCCTCCAACTTCTGGCGTGTGGAGATGCGTCCTATAGCTGCGGTTAAATAGTTGGCCAGAGACACGGCCCCGGCCAGTGTCTCATCCACCATACATTCTGGCATAGGTGGTGGCGTCAACCCCGCGAGGAGAGCAGCGCGCTCTTTCTCTCTACTTACTATAGTTGCAGAAATGAACCCTTGAGTTCGCTGCAAATATATAGAGAGGCGCGCGAGGAGAGATGAAGTCGATTCGACTTGCTTTGCGAATCTCTCTGCCTCTTTGGTCACCGGATGTGGTCCTTTCGGTCCTAAGGGCTTCGCCGGATCCCAATCCAACTTGTAGGTGGATCGCATGTACTCTGTCACCTCGGCGTCCACTTCGAGGACCTTAAGCAAGGTCTCGTCCTCTTCCACAAGAGGGAAGAAGCGCGCGAGGGTAGAGTCCCCGAAGGACCCGGCCTCCTTCACCACCCGTCTGTCGTCGACAGTACACGCTATTTTAGAGACCCGGTCACGGGCCCATAGCGCTGGTGCCTCCACTGCACGTGAGGTCGGTGTGGCAAAGACACTGAACACCGACTCCTCCGGGGGAGGAGAAGCGGATGGTGGTGAGGAGAACTTTAGCACCTTTGCAAGTGCATGGAGAACAGGTACGAACTCCAGAGGGCGAGAAAATTTAAAATCCTGCGCCTCCCAGGATTCACGCCACGACCTAGTAAGGTCAGGGTGTGGTGGGATCGTGTGATCTCCACTCCCATCCCTAGGCGGACCCACCCTTGCGTAAACCGACGTCGCCGGAGCGGTGGACGTGGAGGCCGTCGCGGCTGTCTGAAGTGGCGGAGGCACCTCAGGGGGAGCCACAGGTTCCGCAGGCTTGTCGGAAGCTGCGCCCAAGAGCTCTCGATCGAGCTCAGACCACGCCTCTACAGGCGGAAGACCACAGGGGTCGAAGACCTCCTCCACTTGATCAGCTAACTGATCGTCTTCCTCATCATCCGATTGGTCGGAGAACTGACCGGGAGACAAAGATGCCGGTGACGACCGGCCGGACCTCGTCCTGGTAGGCGAGGGAGAGGCCTCACGACGGTGAGGTCTCTTGGACGGAGGAGGTGAGCACCTCGATGGAGACAAAGAGGGAGATCTTGGTCTCTTCTCAGGGGCAGCTGGTTTATCCAGCTTCTGAGAAATTGCCACAAGCGACTGAGTGATCGCCAAGATTGACTGTGTCATATCTGGCTGCTGAGGCGGAGGAGGAGGATTTGCCTCCTTCAGGGCCGCCACTAACGTCGCTATGTCGAACACCGGAGGCACATTCGGTGTCGGCTGTGGTTGTGGCTGATTAGCCAGAGTCAGGACTGGGGGGGGCAACAGGTCCTCTTCCACCAGACCATGACCCTGAGAGCTTAAACGCCCTGCCAGCTCAAACAATTTCTCCATGTTTTCTTGCTGACCACAGGGAATGTCATCCCCTTCAGAGTCCTCTCCGAACAGGTCCACATAGGGGTCACCCCCCAGTGGATCCGCTTCGAGTTCGGGGAACAAGGGGTCTCTCATCGGAGAGGCGACTCCCACCTGGGCTGCGTCATATGACTTCAAGGCAGCCTTTGTTGGAGTTCGCCCAACTGATGGAGACACTGCTACTGCGGCAGTGGTGAAAATAGACAGTAGCCCACCGGTCCGTTTCTACCAAAAATTTGAATGGGCTAGTAAAAGTATACGTTAACTTGCCCAGAAAGTCTACTAAATATTCTGACCACATTAATTTAGTAAGCATCACATCCAGATTCACATTTCTTCTACGTTAGATTATAAATGTTACAATTCATAAATTTAGCACAATTAGCCATGAATGTTCTGTTATCAGCTACCACTTTGGTTATCGAAGTGATATGGGCCTCTAAATTTTCTGGTGGACCACTAAACTATTCATTTTGATGGACCGTTTGACCACCAAGGCTTAGCAAACTGTTTTCAGCACTGCTGCGGGAGTTACCGCAGATGTAGCAGCAGCTGCCGAAGCAGTCCTCCGGGTGCTGCTCCTAGTAGTGGGGCCAGAAGACCCCTCTGAGGCACCACTCTTTGTGGCCCCCCCCTTTTTCCTGCTAGGAGCAGCAGCCCCGCGGGGCTTCTTCGTTGGAGGTGACTCGTCACGAAGACGAGTTGAAGGCACGGCCTTCCTGGGAGATCTCCTCCTGTGTTCAGGAGTGGGAGATTTTCCCCCAGATCTCTTCCCCGCAGATGCGGTAGAAGAGGCTGACACCGCGGTTGCGGAAGTCACCGCAGTTGCGGAGGTTACCGCAGATGTTACCGCGATTGCGGGACTTCCCGCATCTCCCGCATTTGCGGGATTTACCGCAGTTGCGGTATTTACCGCATTTCCCGCGATTGCGGTATTTACCGCATTTCCCGCAGCTGCGGGAGTTACCGCAGGTGCGGTACGTCGAGTCCTGGCTCGACCACGCTCTAATGGCAAACCTGAAGGTTTGTCAGAGCGCGGAGAACGAGAACGTTCTCTGCGTGCTTTAGTTTTGCGGGCCCGATAGGCCGCATCCCTCTCAGACCGTTGGATTCTCTTGGTCATCCAAGAATCGAATCCTACCCAGGTCTCCTCCGTCCAGGATTCGCACACAGTGCAGGTATGATTCCTGTCACAACGGGTGTGCCGAGAGCAGCACCCGTGCGCGATCCAGGGTACATCAGGAGCAGGGCGAGTGGTGAAATTCGGGCAGGGCGAAGCCCCACACCGAATCTGAGAAGAAGGTCGTCCCGCCGCGGGACCGACGCTATACACGCTGGCCGACGACATCGTCGAAGGTCAGATGGAAACAAGACAATAATACAGGGAAAAAACAGAGATACCGACAAGTTACCTGTCCCAGCGATGTATAATGGTCTCACTGTTATACTCGCTTGTACGTCTGTACTGTAGGCTCTAGTTTATGCATAAACGAGCGTAAAATTTCCGAGAGCTTTCAAAAACCGATTGGCAGAGCAATGGCGCCCAAAAGAGAAGAGGATGAAGGCGCATGCGCCAACCGTGACGTCATGACCGGTATCAGTGCGGCCCCTAGCGGGGATCACACAAACCACGGTCTATTTTTAATTTTGGAGGCTACATTTAGTAGACCCTCCGCTATGATCATCGCAAGGATCTTCCATAGGGAGAGACTGCCAAATGAGAGCCTACCTTTTGGGTGACCAGAGCAAGCCCTGGAGATAGCTTCCAATGTGAGCAGGTAAGAATTTAGATATAAAAATGTGGCTTTGGGAGAACCTTTTTGGTGGGAAAGTGATTGGCCAATGAAATTAGCCACACATAAATTATGATAAATAGCCTGGGGCTGAACATGCGGTCCATTCCATTTACTGCAATAAAGTTTATTATCCCCACCCCCCAACATGTACATACCGTTAATACACAGCAGGGAAGCACTTGGCAGCAACAGATAAGCACAGTAACTTCAGCAAAATCTGTTGCTGTGTGCCGTATCTGCTGCTGTTTGCTCTAATTTTTATCTACTTGATATCGGCAATTGTGAACCACCATGAGATCAACTATAACCCGGTCCGGCACATTAACTGAGTGTTTTATTGGCTATTAACTCCAACCGGCACATTATCTATATGCCGGTTTCTATTTGCGAGTGCACTACATAACATCATGGACTTTGAAGTGGTGATGCTACTGCTGATAACCACCCCAGACTCAAGTGCTGCTGTGACTCCAAAGTCCACAATAGATCAGATTGTGGAGAAATCATGTAGTGGTGATAAAATTTGACCTAGCCCAGCCGGGCTAGGCAAACAATGAAACGTCTAGCCCTGAGCCTTTACGACTAGCCCCGGGCTATCGGGCTACCGTTAATGTCGAGGCCTGCACATGGGGAAAGATCTAATAATGCTTGTGGTTATGCTTCGTGTTAACACCCAGATTTTTAGCCAAATGTAACATAGCGAACACAACATTACTCTCCACAGATAGGGAAACGACAACGTTACAACCTTTTATGTGACATTGGAGCTGGACTGTGGTTATAAGGTTAGATATCAATCTTGAAAAGCCCTAAGTATTTTATTTGTATATTATCACTAACAAATATAATCCAATACTGTAAAGTTCGAAATATTAACGTGAAAGTAATACTAGCGACTTCAACGAGTGGGTCCGATTCGTTTATATTATGATCCGTTAATATTTGTTCTATTTTGCATTCAAATTGCGTATCTAGTCAAAATTACACATGGTCAGTTGATAACCATACGTATATGCATAGACACACGTACGTACAACCAAATTTGAATGATGTACGTAATCACGGTGGATCTGAGTTCCTTAATTGCAATATACCAGTCAGGGCGGGCATTCATTGACACGTTAGTTTGATAAACAGCCGCGTGGTGATACTAGATTAGCACATAAAATCTGCGTAGTTCTAAGAAATTACGATTGCAATAGACCCATTCTGACGATCATTTGTACCGTTCATAGCTCGATCTGGTAATCTTGAGCCCTTAATTTCACTTCTTAGGTGGTTGCGCCTTAATGAAACAAGGTCTAGTCTACAGTATCTTCGTGCATGATAGGTAGGTTAGTGCATGAATTAGAATACCACTACTTAGATGGCGCTTTTGGTGTCAAAGGAACAGACGCTAATATTATGATCCGCTATTATAGAAAAATGGATCGATTCGCCAAGTATAAACTCGCTAATAATTCAAACTATACAGTAATCACTTATAATGTCAAGATCAGATAATTGGATATGAGTTATGAACTGTGTTAACATTGAGATTTGTAGCCAAATATAACACAGCACACAAAACCATTCTCTCCCCTGTCAATCATTCATGTTTGTAAAATGCTAAAAAGAGACCCAGAAAACTAGTTATTTCATACTAACAGAAAAGAATTTTTTTAAATAGACCATATTGATCAGAGGCAATTACTTCGTACATATTTTCATTTTTTAAAGAATCCTAGATTTAGAAGACAATTTCTACTTGGTCTCTGTGCAAGCTTCAAATATTCATCTCATACAAATCTCATGTACATACATATATATATATGTATATATATATATATATATATATATATATATATATATATATATATATATGTATATGTATATGTATATGTATATGTATATATATATACATATATATATATATATATGTATATGTATATGTATATATATATATATAATAATAATAGTCATTTGATATTGCGCCCTTTCCATATAAACATGCTCAAAGGCGCATTACATTCCATTGTCAAAGGATAGATGTTGATATCCACATAGTTAATTGATATATACATCTTTGAACAGATGTGTTTTCAATCGTCGTTTGAAGATTGCCACACTCCCAGCTGCCCGAATATTATCTGGGAGCTGATTCCATAGTTTTGGGGCACAGGCACTAAACGATCTGTCACCGTAGGTTTTCATGTTGTTTCTCGGCTCGCAGAGTAAGTTCTTGGATGTTAATCTCAGTGTCCGTGGTGGGACATACTCTTTCAGCAATTCCCTCAGGTAAGAAGGGATATATATATATATATATATATATATATATATATATATATATATGTCTGTCTGTCTCTCTCTGTCTCTCTCTCTCTATCTATCTATCTATCTACATCTATATATATATACATACTCCAAAGTAAATTATCTTATTGATAAGGAGAAATGTGACATCTAACAGACCTGTATCCTGCCTTGCCATCTTCTGTTGCCATCTGCTTGAACTCCTGGTACATCTTCCTGTTGTAATGCTGCCTTAGGAAAAACGACCAGAACCGAAAGAGGGTGTTCATCTCCTGGGAAAGACCCACTCCAAGCTTCTTACGATCTGAAAAACAACACACACATGTAGTGTATAAAACGACTAGAACCGAAAGAGGGTGTTCATCTCCTGGGAAAGACCCACTCCAAGCTTCTTACGATCTGAAAAACAACACACACATGTAGTGTATAAAACGACTAGAACCGAAAGAGGGTGTTCATCTCCTGGGAAAGACCCACTCCAAGCTTCTTACGATCTGAAAAACAACACACACATGTAGTGTATAAAACGACCAGAACCGAAAGAGGGTGTGCATTTCCTGGGAAAGACCCACTCCAAGCTTCTTACGATCTGAAAAACAACACACACATGCACTGTATAAAACGACCAGAACCGAAAGAGGGTGTGCATCTCCTGGGAAAGACCCACTCCAAGCTTCTTACGATCTGTAAAACAACACACACATGTAGTGTATAAAACGACCAGAACCGAAAGAGGGTGTTCATCTCCTGGGAAAGACCCACTCCAAGCTTCTTACGATCTGAAAACCAACACACACATGTACTGTATAAAACGACCAGAACCGAAAGAGGGTGTTCATCTCCTGGGAAAGACCCACTCCAAGCTTCTTACGATCTGAAAAACAACACACACATATACTTAAAGTCATCTGGAGTTAGCCCTTATGCTGCTGGTAGCTAGTTTGGCCAATGCAAAATGATGCACACAACCTTACAATCAGAAACCACTCCCAGCTTCTTAAAATCTGAAAACCAACGCAGAAATTTACTTAGCCCTACCCATGCTAAGGCTCCTTTCGTCCAATGTACAAGAAGGCAAAGATTTTTTTGAAAACCATCTAAACCCTGCCATGTTGGTACTCCGGTACTTATTTGGTAGGCCTCACAGAGCACTCTCAGATGAGTACCCACATTCCAGGGTTTCAGTGATTTCTCAAGATTTTAGCATCATTTTGTATTGGCATATTTAGCCACCACCAGCATAAGGGTTAAAAGCCATTAGGAAATATGTTAATCGCCAATTTAATTCGCCAAGTAATATCTAGTCAGTCGTAAATGGAGGGTGAAACCGGAGTACCTGGGAAAAACAACCACTTCACCACAAATCCTTGGAAAGAACAATTCTTCAACCTTCTATGTAACCTTTGAACTGAACTGTGGTTTCTAGCCATTTATTCATTTCACATAAAGATTTGTCACAAATGTAGTAACCTTATATGAATTATCTACTATTGATAATGCCACAATCAGATAACAGATTGTAGTTATGCATCGTGTTAACACCCAGATTTTAAGCCAAATGTAACATAGCGAACACAACATTACTCTCCACAGATAGGGAAACGACAACGCTACAACCTTCTATGTAACCTTGGAGCTGGACTGTGGTTTCCTTGGGAATAGTCTATCATAGTATCAACAATGTAATTACAAATTAATGCATCAATATAAAACAAAACCTGCTTAATGCTTGTAGTTATGCTTCGTGTTAACACCCAGATTTTTAGCCAAATGTAACATAGCGAACACAACATTACTCTCCACAGATAGGGAAACGGCAACGTTACAACTTTCTATGTAACCTTGGAGCTGGACTGTGGTTTTCTAAACAATCATTTTGTTATCAAAAACACTACAAAACTAAATATGTCAAGATCTTATTAATGCTTGTTGTTATGCATTGTGTTAACATTCAGAACTGTAGCCAAATATAACATAGCGAACACAACATTACTCTCCACAGATAGGGAAACGACAACGCTACAACCTTCTATGTAACCTTGGAGCTGGACTGTGGTTTTCTAAAGAATCATTTTGTTATCAAAAACACTACAAAACTAAATATGTCGAGATCTTATCAATGCTTGTTGTTATGCATCGTGTTAACATTCAGATCTGTAGCCAAATATAACATAGCGAACACAACATTACTCTCCACAGATAGGGAAACGACAACGTTACAACTTTCTATGTAACCTTGGAGCTGGACTGTGGTTTTCTGTCCATATTTTCATTATACATGAGAATTCATAAGCAATATGCAAACTGTAGTAAACTTACTATCTACATCAATCCCTCACTATATCCCTCATTAACTTTCTGACTATTAGGCCTATAAGTGTCAAGATCTGAAGAATGCTTGTAGTTATGCTTCGTGTTAACATTCAGATTTTCAGCCAAATGTAACATAGCGAACACAACTTTACTCTCCACAGATAGGGAAACGACAACGTTACAACCTTCAATGTAACCTTGGAGCTGGACTGTGGTTTCATTTAAAACAATCTATTAATATATTCAACAATACTACATTAAAGAAAACCTCTTCTTAATAATTTCAAATTAATATTGTATCCACATGGGAAAAGATCTAATAATTCTTGTGGTTATGCTTTGTGTTAACATTCAGATTTGTAGCCAAATGTAACATAGCGAACACAACATTACTCTCCACAGATAGGGAAACGACAACGTTACAACCTTCAATGTAACCTTGGAGCTGGACTGTGGTTCAGTGAAAAAGTGTATTCCTTGCATATATTAGAAGTTCAGAGTTTTATTCAAATATAACTCTAATGTGCAATATTGTTCCACTTCGCTAACTTTTAACAATTAAGAAAAGAGATCTTTCAAATTCGGGAATCGTATACATATCCAATGCAATTTCAAAAACCAAAGCTTCATGTTTTGGATCCCTGGAAAAATTGCCTACACTTCATTTATTTTTCCAACTAATAAACCAAGTCTAAAAAAGCTGCATGAACAAAAAGTGCCGTTTCTTATAACAACGTTATTTCTCACCTTTTCATGCATTTTGTGTGGTTTTTGCGATAATTGTCCCAGATTAAAGTTATTTTCTTATTCATTCAACCCAAGCTTGATGGATAAATTGTGTCTATTTTCTTACCTTTTATGCATTTTGCATGGTATTTATTATAAATGATCCAGACTAAGTTGTTTTTTTATTTATCTAACCAAAGCTTGATGGATATATTGTGAATATAATTTTTTTTGAAAGTTTTCTTAACTTTTATGCAATTTATTGCATGGTATTTGTGGTAAATGTGTTACACAATGTTTTCTTATTCACCCACCGAAGCTTGATGGATAAATTTTCTCACCTTTTATGCATTTTGCGTGGTATTTGTGGTAGACGTGCCAGACGAAGTTGTTGTCTTTGAGGAGTTCGTGTGAAGGGTGCTGGAACTGGGGGAAGGAATGTGGCGTCCCGTAACTCGTGGATAGCATGCTCTCCGTGGGACTGAAAGCACAACAAAAACACATCAATACAATTACTATTATCAATGTAAATTCTCGATAACTTGGGACACTTTTTAATAATTAACATTTTTAATGGTTGAGGGTAGCCACATCTTTACGAAAATACTGACAAAGCAGAGTAATAATTGTCGCTTTGTGAAATAGCTATCATCGATACATCAAAGGTGGTTCATATTTCCCAATAGTTCTTTTGAAAATAATTAGTGGCCCAAATTGCTCAATCTAAATTTCTGAGAATGTCAGTTTGCATTTACAGATGGCAGATTTTTTAAACTTTGGATTGCTAAGAAGTTAGTAGTGAAGTTTTCTCCCTTGAACTTCTTGAAGTCAAATTTGCTCCAAAGCTCACCTGCATAAAGATAATATAAGACGTAATGATAATTTTATTGTAACTCTCTGCCTCTCTCCCTCCCTACGCCCTCCCACATTCTCTCTCTCTCTCTCCCTCCCTCCTCTCTCTCTCTCTCTCTCTCTCTCTCTCTCTCTCTCTCTCTGTGTCTCTCTCTCTCTCTCTCTCTCTCTCTGTGTCTCTCTCTCTCTCTCTCTCTCTCTCTCTCTCTGTCTCTCTCTCTCTCTCTCTCTCTCTCTCTCTCTCTCTCTCTCTCTCTCTCTCTCTCTGGTCTCTCTTGCCTGTCTGTCTTTCCTCCCCCCCTCTCTTTGACTCTCTCTCTTTGACTCTCTCTCGTCTCTCTCTTCTCTCTCTCTCTCTCTCTTCTCTCTCTCTCTCTTCTCTCTCTCTCTCTCTCTCTCTCTCTCTCTCTCTCTCTCTCTCTCTCTCTCTCTCTCTCTCTCACCTTTGAGACAAGGAAGTGGTGCGTGGCCTGTGGTCCTTGGAATCCATCACCCAACCAACGTGACTCTCAACCGGCGGTTACTGCTGTGCGTGTCTTGCGCTTTCTTGGCGTCTACAAAATCAACAACAATGCATAACAAAAACCTCTCATTAAAAACATCACAAAGGAGATAATGGGGTACTTCACAAATATCGCAAAAACAAAGCAATATTTTCAGAAATATTTTTAGGCCAGATGCAAACTGCTCGAAATGTCTTTTTTTTGATTTACACTTCAGAAAAATTGTTATCGAAGTTATAACAGCATCCAGACAAAAATGCCCGAAATAGTATTGTTGTCATGGTTGGGATCCCAGATGAGGAGTAAGTACCAGTCCTCACGTTATCATTCAAGTTTTGTTAAAAAGTTCAAAATTGCTGAAATCCTAAGCACACATTTTGAGGTTGACAGGTAGGGCTGTCATTGATACCGCCCGTATCGATGAATCGATAAAAAAAACCTTACCGATTATCAATATCAAAGAAGGTACAAGATATTGATTCATATGCAAATTAGGTAAATAAACAATTTTTTTTTAGGAAAACACAGCTTGAACAGCATTTACTCCCCAAGACAAATGTGTGCTTCCGTTCCATTTATCCCGAAATTCACACAGATGAATGTTTCTGTGTTAGGGTTGTGATCAATAGGTCAAAAAATCGCCCCCACATGCATACCACAACCATTCCTCAAGAGCACATTGCTGGTTTTCATTCATTTTGAATCAAAGTAGCGTATCGGTAATAATTTTGTCGATTATCGAATCAATGAATATTTCTTATCAATGACAGCCCTATTGACAGGACTAAATTAAACAAAATAAGGTTCCTGGGATGTAGGCGGTACTACTAAGAATTTCATTAAGACCTCGTACCTTTGAGAATTTAAATAATATCATTAAAGAAATACTGATATTGTATTGTGCTGTCAATATCTAACCCTTCCAATGCTGAGGCTACTTTCGTCCAAGGATATATGCAAAGATTTTCGAAAATCATCCAAACCCTTCCACATTGGTATTCATTTGAAAGCTCTCACCAAGCACTCTCAGATGAGTACCCATATGCCAGGGTATCAGTCATTTTTTCAGGATTTTGCATCATTTTGTATTGGCCAAATTAGCCACCAGCAGGATAAGGGTTAAACGGTGCAAGTCCCAGACCTGAGTGGGCGATGGGCACATACCTGTGGGTCTGGAGGTCTCCTCGTGTCCTTGACAACAGGGTAGAACCTCGGTAAAGCTTTGCCGTCCTTGGCGGCGCGGGGCGTGCGCGGGGTGTGGGGCGTTCTGGGTATCGCCGCGATCTGCTGCGGGTTCGCAGGCAGCGAGTGGGCCTGCTCAGGCACATTGGTGGGCGAGGGGACCCTCACAGGAGCCTCTGAAATACCAAACAGATAAACACACATTTAATAATCACACTCAAAAGCCTAAATAAATCTCAATTTAAAAAACTTCAAAAATTCAACATCAACCTAAATTTCCAATATTATCAATAATTTTAAAACCTGCTTCCAGTTAGATAAATCTTTAGACTGTGAAAAGTAAAATTTAATTGAAACATTCCTTATAGCACTAAATACTATACATCATGATTAGTTATCAATAAATATAATCAAAATACTTTCAGCAAAACAATACACATTCATATAATGCTGATATTACAATTGAAGGGTCAACTTATTTCTTTTCATCTTGCTTGACCACTGGAACTGCCCTGATGGCCTAGTGGTCTAAGGCATTGCTACTGACAGCTAGCTGTCTCCCACTGCTCTCTGTGTTCGAATCCCATCCGGTGAATGTGAGAAAGTTGTCAGTGACTTTGGGTTAGGCATGTATTCCGGTTTCCCCCACCGGTTACAACTAGCTAGACATGACTTAGTCTAAACAGGTAGAATGTACCCGAGTTATACATGTCCCTGGTCCCAATAAGGCAAAAAAAGTGACGAAAAACGATATTCCAAATCCAAATTGACCACTGGGTACCTACCTACTGGTTCCGAGGACTTCATGGGAGGGGGTGGGGGCGGGACCTCCTGCTGTACCACTGGCTGCTTGGGCTGTAGGCTGTCGAACTCCTCTTTGGAAATCATTTGCACAGTCTTGTACTGCTCCTCTTGCGAGGTGTTCAACTGCAATGTTGACAATACCTGTTCCCATTAAAACACGTTCTTTATAGCAACTCATCGGAACAATTTTCATTTCAAAAATGATATAATCACATTCATTCCAAAGAAAATTCCATTTCATTACATATAATATTGGAAGAGCTTCATGTATGCAATGTGATTCGATGCATTAGTACCGATATAATTTATTCTTTAAGATTCCACTTAAACCTCTATTCAATGCCTTCCCCAATTAAAACATGTTCCTCATAGCAAGTTGTACACAGTTTTCATTTCACAAAATAATATTATTGCATTCACCTAAAAGAAGCATGCACTGTGTCATTAAGCAATGTGATTCAATGCATTATTTTTTTTGTAATTTTATTCTTAAAGATTCCATCTAAACCTCTAATCTTTCGTAATAGGTGAAGGCATTTCATAAATGTTGTTATGCATCGTGTTAACATTCAGATTTTCAACCAAATGTAACATAGCGAACACAACATTACTCTCCACAGTTAGGAAACGACAACGCTACAACCTTCTATGTAACCTTGGAGCTGGACTGTGGTTTTCTAAAGAATCATTTTGTTATCAAAAACATTACAATACTAAATATGTCGAGATCTTATCAATGCTTGTTGTTATGCATCGTGTTAACATTCAGATCTGTAGCCAAATATAACATAGCGAACACAACATTACTCTCCACAGATAGGGAAACAACAACGCTACAACCTTCTATGTAACCTTGGAGCTGGACTGTGGTTTATAGATAATCCTTTTCTTCATCAACATTTTAAGAATACTAATTACATTCAGGATACTTAATATCTCAGGATCTAATTAATGCTTGTAGTTGTGCATCGTGTTAACATTCAGATTTTTTTGCCAAATATAACATAGCGAACACAACATTACTCTCCACAGATAGGGAAACGACAACGCTACAACCTTCTATGTAACCTTGGAGCTGGACTGTGGTTTTCTAAAAACTCATTTTGTCATCAAAGACACTACAATATTAAATATGTCAGGATCTGTTCAAAGCGTGTAGTTATGCATCGTGTTAACATTCAGATTTTTAGCCAAATGTAACATAGCGAACACAACATTACTCTCCACAGTTAGGAAACGACAATGTTACAACCTTCTATGTAACCTTGGAGCTGGACTGTGGTTTTCTAGATAATCCTTTTCCTCATCAATATTATTAGAATACTTATTACATTTAGAATATTCTATATCTCAGGATCAAATCAATGCTTGTAGTTATGCATCGTGTTAACATTCAGATTTGTAGCCAAATATAACATAGCGAACATAACATTACTCTCCACAGATAGGGAAACGACAACGCTACAACCTTCTATGTAACCTTGGAGCTGGACTGGTTTTTTAGATAATCCTTTTCTTTATCAATATTATTAGAATACTAATTACATTCAGGATACTTAATATCTCAGGATCTAATTAATGCTTGTAGTTATGCATCGTTATAACCTTGGAGCTGGACTGGTTTTATAAAGAATCAATTTGTCATCAAAAACAATACTACAGCACTAAATATGTCAAAATCTGATCAAAGCTTGTACTTATGCATCGTGTTAACATTCAGATTTGTAGCCAAATGTAACATAGCGAACACAACATTACTCTCCACAGAAAGGGAAACGACAACGTTACAACCTTCTATGTAACCTTGGAGCTGGACTGTGGTTTAAAGCAAATATGCATAGTGGCAACGATATCAAAACACTATGCTGGTCTGACCCCAATACAACTCCTTCAATTATTTGCCAAATGAGATCTTCATCAACCACTTATCACTACCCCTTCAAATCTATGTAGTTTCAATTGTGATTTTGATTTTGCGCACAAAATTTGTCACAGCTTGAGATCCTGGGAGTCTGCCATTTTTTTAGTTTTTTTTAATATTTTTTTTATCTAAAACATAAGTTAGTTTTCATAACAACCCTATCAAAATATTTTGTCGTTTCAATATTGATTTTGATTTGTACGTAGGTGCCAGACAACCTTGACCTTGAGGTTGTGAGAATGAGCATGGCTATTGAGCAAGTGGTTTTGTGCACAAAGTTCGTCAGAAGACCATGACATTGAAGTTGTGCCAATTTTTTTTCTTTTTCATATCAAACTTTGCAAAATATTTTGTCGTTTCAATATTGATTTTGATATGTATGTAGATGTCAGACGACCTTGACCTTGAGGAAGTGAGTATGGGCGTGCTATCGAGTGAGTGGTTTGGTGCGCAAAATTTGTCAGAAGACCATGACATCTACGGTGTATGCCAATTTTATTTTTGTTATTTTTCATAACAAAGTTATCAAAATATTTTGTCATTTTAATATTGATTTTGATTTGTATGCAGATGTCAGACGACTGAGCGTGCTATTGAAAAATAACAAAAAAGAAATTAAGTAAATAAAATTGACATAAAGGTTTATCAAAATATTTTGTCGTTTCAATATTGAGTGGTATCAATACCTGGTCTGCGTCCTCCCACAAGTCTGCTTCGTAGTAGCACAGTCCGTCGTTGATGACCTTAGCGAGTTCTGCAGTCATTTTGGAGCGCGGCGTGAAATCGCCCGTCCGGTCGCCTTGCGGGTGTTTACGGAAGGAGGGCGGGGTCTGCGTCACGATCAGAATCTTGCTGATATCCACATCGTCAATCTCACCGTCAGAGTCGTCGGACCTGAGAATACAGAACAGGAAAATGTTAGGTTTAATTCACTGCCAGTCATCAGGCCTATGGATATAGAACAGGAAAAATTATGGTGATGAAATCAGTGTAGGAACTTCTTGCGTTCACACCCAACTAACTTGATCAATACAGAATGATGCAAAAAACCTGAAAAATGGCTGAAACCCTGGCAAATGGGTATTCATCTGAGTACTCAGCGAGAGCTTTCCAATGAATACCAACATGACATGGTTTATATGGCGTTCAAAAATCTTTGCATCCTTATGCTTTGGACAAAAGTAGCCTCAGCATAAGAAGGGTTAAGAGAAAGATAGGATGTTATGTGATAAAATTAAGTTGAGAGTATCTTTTTGGTACCTATTGATTATTACTTTTGGTACCTATTAGTACCCAGTTCTTGTCAAATTACAAAATTTATAAAGCAGTATCTTGTTGATTGCTCAGGAAGCAGAAAATGTACAGTCAAACCTGCCCGAGCAACCACCTCTATTGAGAGACCACATTTTCATTTCCCCAGGTCTAAAATTATAGTTTAAATGACCCTCTATTAAGAGACCATATTTCTTCCCTCTGGTTGTCTCTGAATACAGGTTTGACTGTACATGATAATTAAGTATAAACCTAAGTATCCCGGGTTATTGAGAAAAACTGTTCACTGTTCTAAAATCGCACCAAGACTTACCATTCGGTAAAAGTATTTTTTCTGCCCACATCCAACTGTTCTATCTCTTCATCAAACATGAATTCCAGTTCTTCCCGATCATCTTCCTTGTCCTGAAAAAATATAGGAACAAAATGATAATAATGGTTGGCAGGAGGGGGGGGGGGGGGGGGTATCTCCAATATAATAACAAACAATGGTGTAGTACAGCTTGTGTAGTATCACTTGCCAAAATAAGAGAGAATTCTGTCAGTCATGTTTCACCTAACATGGCGTGAGGTTTTGGTAGATCGAGCCACTCTATCGTCAGGTATGCCTTTGTTTACATTATGAGATTGACTGGCCATACCACGATAGAGAAAGCCCCATGCAAAACTTTTCCACTGCGCCTAGTCGGGCAGCACACGTGTGAAAAGGTGATAGGTTTGATACAGGAAATGATGGACAGTGCTGCTCGACTAGTCATGCCTCGAATTCAATGGCGGAACGGACACGGTGAAAATTATCGCTTCCAGCCAAAAAGCTCTCATTTCTCGCACTCAGGACGGATTTGAGTGCTGTAAAGGCGTCACAACGTGAACTACCATGGTAGGAAACGAATTCAGACTGGGCTAGAAATGTGAGCGCCCAGTTTTTTGGGCGCAGTGGAAAAGTTTTGCATGGGGCTTTCTCTATCGTGGTATGGCCAGTCAACCTCATAATGTAAACAAAGACATACCTGACGATAGAGTGGCTCGATCTAGAGGTTTTGGGTGAAGATATTTTGTAAAATGATGCTTTGTTTTCCGATTTTTTACTATCATTCTCCAGCAAATAAGCATGCCTGGGTGTATCTGTGATATGGGAATTTTTTCAGGCAGCCTTCAAAAAAGACTAGGCAACATTCAAGAAGGAAGAGAGTCAAAAAAGTCTAGTTACAAAAGAGTTTTATTCCCAAGAAAGACAGGAATCAGGGTTTCGAAAGAGTATGGTAGTTGTTGTTGGTAAATAGATGATTGTCCAATCCAGATAATGACATTCAATCATTACATATACTGCTTACGTGTTAAAAATTAACTAGTAACTACCAACTGTGGTAAACTGGTCAATTCACACCTCAGTACCAACACCTTAATAAGGAAAATATCCTTGGCAGTTTTCAAATATAAATCTGCTATGATAAATAGAACAGAAGAGATGCAATGGTGATCATTTTGTGATGATTATATGGAAACACACTGTGTCATAACAAACAGGGCTCGACGTTAAGGCTAGCCCCGTAGCCCCGGGCTAGTTATTGAATGTCAGGGCTAGTAAATTCTACCTGTGAGTAGCCCTGAGGGACTAGATAGAATTAGAATATCAGCGCTTAAACATTATGAAGCCCACCTTTGGCTCTGCATACCTGGATGATAATTTAACTCAATTTACCACAATACACTGTATTCTTTTCATTTTATCAACAGAGGCTATGATATCAACAGAGGTCACTGTTTGAGAAGAGTTGTCATTAATATCAGGGCCAGCAAAAATATTTCAGGGCTAGTAAAAGTTTTGGTAACTATCCCTGCTGGGCTTATGAAGTTTTTTCTTAATGTTGAGCCCTGACAAAGAATACAAAATGACCCACCGTTTCAGACAAAGTAAGCAAAGAATCAAAACCCTAATCAGCAAACCAAACCCATACACGCCTGATTAGCTATTCTAGGGCAAAAAAGAATAGCAAATGATTAACAAATCAAAGCTAGTGGATCTTAACTAGTGGTACAGAAAAAAGCATTGTTACCCTTCCAATGCTGAGGCTGCTTTCGCCCAAAGCACAAGGATGCAAAAAATATTTGAAAATATTTGAAAACCAACGTAACCCTGTCATGTTGGTATTCATTGCCGAGCACTCTCAGATGAGTGCCCATGTGCCAGGGTTTCAGCCATTTTTCATCTTTTTTGCATCATTTTTGTATTGGTCAAATAAGCCACCACCGGCATAAGGGTTAAGCTCTTAACACTACTACCATGCAGACAGACCAAACACCAGCACGAAAAGCTAGCTTGTCTGCAGATAGGAATAATGATCCAGACATGATATCTACTGGACCAACCCAGTATCCTGCAATTTCCTGTAGCAGGATAGTTCCCACAGTCGCCAATAGGTGGCAGCTGCCTCATGGACACCTGCTACAGTTAAAGCCACACTGATTAAGCGCTTAAGCACAACAACATCACGTTAACCCTTCCAATGCTGAGGCTACTTTTGTCCAAAGCACAAGAACTCAAGTATCTTTGATGACCACCTAAACCCTGTCATGTTAAAATTCATTGAACAGCTCTCGCTGAGTACTCTTAGATGAGTGTAATGGGATAAATTAATTCAGAATTCGACCCATATGCTAGGGTTTCAGTCATTTTTCAGCATTGTTGCGTCTTTTTTTTGTATTTGCAATATTAGCCACCAGCAGCATAAGGGTTAAGCACAACAAAACCATGTGAATCACAAGCTTTGGTATAAATGAGCTGTCATTACAAATGATCAGCAGACGAAACAAAAAGAGACACCCACAACAAGCAAAGCCAACAGTGGTTAAAACCAAAAAGAAAAGGAAACAAAACCAGATAAACATAAGTAAGGACCAGTATCTTTCAGTTCCCCTTCACACCCAGAGAGAAAAAATCAGTCTGACACATTTGTCTGTAACTTTACATGGGAGCAAGCTTTTTGAAAAGTACCATATACCGTGTTAGTATTGTGGTAGTTTGATTAATGTGTGCTTTGAGGACCCTTTTGAGTCCACATTTGTTACACCGCGCACCATTATTTGGACATCCGATCCCTGAGCTACTATTGTATGTATGTCAGGGCTCGACATTAAGGCTAGCCCTGTAGCCCCGGGCTAGTTATTGAAAGTCAGGGCTAGTAGATTCAACCTGTGAGTAGCCCTGAGGGGCTAGATAGAATTAGAATATCAGCGCTTAAAAAGTATGAAACCCTCCGTTGGCTCTGCATACCTTAATGATAATATAACTCAATTTAACACAATACACTGTATTCTTTTCATGCTATTAACATCAACAAAGGTCACTATTTGAAAATATTGTCACTAATATCAGGGCTAGCAAAATAGTTCAGGGCTTGTAAAAGTTACAGGAACTAGCCCTGCTGGGCTAATGAAGTTTTTTCTTAATGTTGAGCCCTGTTGATTAACAGCAACTTACAGCTTGTGCCGTCAGCATAAACTTAAAAGGTTATCCGTACACAAAAATTATACTGTGCATCAAAGGCAGCTGCCTGTCAAAGTGCATTATTACATGTGCAAAATTAACACGGTATACAGTATTTGACAGAAAGTTCTTGTTGCTAATGGATGTAACTATTCCTCTCCGTAGTTTTTTTTTTTCTAAAATCACATATATTACGAAATTATACTGATAATTATGGGACCATGAGCAAACTCTGGGCGAGAGGGTTAAAACAATAATGCAAGCATATGCGCCTACAGTTATCTATGAGAGAATCACAACATATACATTAGGTTATTACCATAAAACATCAATAAAACATTCTATCAGGTTAGAGAATAAACCTGTCTCCAGGAATTTCACATCAGAAACAGGTTTACTCTGTAACAGCAGGTGTAACTGCATAACTAAATGACTGAATTGTGTACGCATGGCATGACTTCAGAATACAAACAATTATATTTCATCAGGTTAAGGTGAGAATAAGTCGAATTTGGAATTTTGATAACCACTAGAGACTGAATCTTGACTAGCCTGTTGTAAGGGATAAAGGAAACCCTGTCAACCGTTGAAAACCAGCACCTAAGCCCAAGTCACTGGCAACTTTCTCAATACCCTGGCTAAAAATGTTGAATTTTTTTTTAATAATAATGATATGCTTCAAGCATGCTTTAAGACTTAAATATTGGACTCATTTTACGACCATCAGACAGGCACTAGAAAGACAACTTGATATTGAAAAAAAGTAATACTATGTGAGCTTGAGCGATATTTACTGCATTTATGCTAAGTTCCTCTCAAAAATGTTGTCTGCATACTAAGATACTATTGACAATAATATGTTTGAAAGGAGAGTTGTTTGCTGGTATCTGCTGAATTTTGATGATTTTGCATTCAAATAATTTCCATGAATTATTCTCTTGAAAAAGATGTTATCAAATCTATATATAGAACATTGCTGTGATATGTGATTTAATGGGCATGTAGCAGATACATTGGTAATTTACTAGCTTTTTCCTATAATAGATAAACCTCTCACTCTACATGAGTGTGTGGGTTGAAATTTATGGCTCTGTTATTAGCAAAAATATACATTCTGAGTTAATAAATCAACCACACCAGCTGACTGGCAAATACTGCTGTGCTGATCTTAACCCATAAATACTTGAACAGTTTCAACAAAAAATGTCTGGATCTGACAATATCTTTTGAATTGAGAATAATTTTACAAAATAATTGAAGTAGAGTTGTATTTTTAATGTTCTGATCAACACTTCTCCTTCAAATTTCTTGCCAATTATGCTTTTAGCCTGACAGATTTCATCAAATTGTCACTCTCACAATCTAGTTGTAGGAAGAGTAATCTAACTACTTTATAACACTCTCTAGTTGTAGAAACAGTAATTCAGCTATTTTATAACTACCACTCTATTCTATAACTACCACTCTAACAATCTAGTGGTAGAAACAATAATTTAGCTAGTTTATAACTACCACCCTAGCAATCTAATTGTAGAAATAGTAATTTAACTACTTTATAACTACCACTATAATTACAAACACACTACCACTTATTAATCTAGCTATATTAACAGTGATGTACAAGGGACAACAACTGACCCTACATCAAAGTAGGAATGCAGCCGTACCACAGAGTTTACTTTCCGTACTTTTAGCTACCTAGTCACTTCAGCTGTCTATGAGTATAAGGAGTAGGGTACAAGAGACAGTAACTGACCGTACATGAGAGTAGGAATTCAACCGTACCTCTGGGTTTACCTTCCATACTTCTGAGTATTAACTTGTAGCTACCTAATCACTACAACTCGCTAATATGAGTATAAGAAGTAAGGTACAGGGAATTCAGCCGTACCTCTGAGTTTACCTTCCATACTTCTGATTATTAACAGCTAGCTACTTAATGACTACAACTCTCTATGAATACAAGAAATAAGGTACAAGAGACAACAACTGACCATACATCAAAGTAGGAATGCAGCCTGCCTCAGAGTATACCTTCCATACTTCTAGCTACTAGTACCTAATGACTACAGCTCTCTGAGTATAAAAAGTAAGGTACAAGAGACAACAACTGACCATACATCAAAGTAGGAATGCAGCCGTACCTCTGGGTTTATCATCCATACTTCTAGCTACTAGTACCTAATCACTACAGCTCTCTAGTATGAGTATAAAAAGTAAGGTACAAGAGACAACAATTGACCATACATCAAAGTAGGAATGCAGCCGTACCTCGGAGTTTACCTTCCATACTTCTAGCTACTAGTACCTAATCACTACAGCTCTCTATGAGTATAAAAAGTAAGGTACAAGAGACAACAACTGACCATACATCAAAGTAGGAATGCAGCCGTACCTCGGAGTTTACCTTCGCTTTTTCCTTCTTCTCCTTTGGTTTGCGCGGTTTGACCTCCATCCAGTCCTCGTGAGCTGCGGCCGTCGGCGCGCTGGACGATAACATCGGGAGACGCGACTGCAGCGCCTCGTCATCGTCGTTACTCGTGGGGGCGCCACTGTCTCCACCACTACCGGGGATCTCCATTCCCTCGGGCGGGGGCGCAGTCTCTGTGGCGCCATCTCTTGGCTGAATGGGGGACGATGACATGACAACCGGTTCCGACTCTGAAAAGAAGAAAACGAGCGGTGAACAAATAAGAAACTACTTGACCTTGGAAACAGACCAATTTCCAGAAAGCTACAGCGTCCCTTTCCAGAAATTTTCCGTCACAACTAAAAGGCGACCTGGAAGATATTTCAGTTGCCATGCAGTATACCCAGCCAAAAGTTAAGTATTATACTAAGTAAAGGATAATCTAAGTCTAAAAACTTGGTGCAAATCTCACGCTGATCCTCAAGTGTAGTTATGCATCGTGTTAACATTCAGAATTGTAGCCAAATATAACATAGCGAACACAACATTACTCTCCACAGATAGGGAAACGACAACGCTACAACCTTCTATGTAACCTTGGAGCTGGACTGTGGTTTTCTAACGAATCGTTTTGTTATCAAAAACACTACAATACTGAATATGTTAAGATCTTATCAATGCTTGTAGTTATGCATCGTGTTAACATTTAGATTTTTAGCCAAATATAACATAGCGAACACAACATTACTCTCCACAGATAGGGAAACGACAACGCTACAACCTTCTATGTAACCTTGGAGCTGGACTGTGGTTTTCTAACGAATCGTTTTGTTATCAAAAACACTACAATACTGAATATGTTAAGATCTTATCAATGCTTGTAGTTATGCATCGTGTAAACATTTAGATTTTTAGCCAAATATAACATAGCGAACACAACATTACTCTCCACAGATAGGGAAACGACAACGCTACAACCTTCTATGTAACCTTGGAGCTGGACTGTGGTTTTCTAAAGAATCGTTTTGTTATCAAAAACACTACAATACTAAATATGTTAAGATCTTATCAATGCTTGTAGTTATGCATCGTGTTAACATTCAGAATTGTAGCCAAATATAACATAGCGAACACAACATTACTCTCCACAGATAGGGAAACGACAACGCTACAACCTTCTATGTAACCTTGGAGCTGGACTGTGGTTTTCTTAAGAATGGTTTTGTTATCAAAAACACTACAATACTAAATATGTCAAGATCTTATAGGAGAGCGGCCAAGTGCGAAAAAGGGCTCTATTTAAGATTTATTTTGGGCGGGTCTCACACACACCTCCAACATACATCATTTGAAAGCTTATACTCTCTAGTTTAATATTCTGCCTGTTGGAGTTGTCAAAAGTGGTGCAGATTCTGAGAAAATACGTTTATGTAACATAATGTCTGGAAAAAAGCTGAAAGGTATGAAATTACGATATTTTTTTTTGAAGGGGCTAAAGAGGATAGTATGTTCACTTAACTTTGTGTACTGCAACAAGCCCCATGCCCACAATTCAAATAAAATATTTGAAGCCATACTACTTAATTTTTCTGGTGAAAATTCCAATTTTATTACAAATTTAGGGTACGATTCACCTTTTTCTCAAATGCCATCACATAAATCAACTTTTCAGATAGTACAATACCAGACTTAGCTACATAGCACACATATATATAATCCTACATCTTTTTTCAATCATTTAGGAACCAAACTGAGTTACAAGGCTGATTTATTCAAACGTTTTGGCAATTCCGATGCCTATAAAACTGAAAAAACTGATAATAGAAAAATGTGCAAAATGATATTTAATCTTTCAAATATTCCAAAATGTATCTGAATGACATCCAAACTGAAGCATACCCTGTACAGATATCTTATATTTGATATTGGCTGTCAGATTTTTAGATTTGGTTGCCCAGTCACCCAGGACAACTAAATATTTTGTGAAAATAGTCAACAATTTAGCAAAATTCACAAAACGCTCACAAAAAAATAAAATAATAATAAGTCAAATAAAATTTAATCATACAGGCAACCTTACATAAGTCAGACACTTATAAGTCAGATTTTCTACTAAGTCAGATGGCTTTGCTGGTCCCATTCCTATCATTGCAGTTTTATAATCTTCACATAACTCTAATTTTGCCTATCTCGGACAGAAAATCCTGGTCCCAATTCATCCGACTTATGCAAGGTTACCTGTATTATGAGATTCACAATATGTTTTTCAGGAAGATTTTTTTCTTTTCTTTGATACCAAATGTAAAATGTCCACCTTGAAGAAGACAAAGAACACTCACTGGATGATCAAACTTGTGTGCAAGTGTTCAGACTTAAAGTCTCACAGCATCAACCACAAACAGAATTATTCTGAATCACTGTCTGATGTATCTTGTGTTGAAATCAGATTTTGACAAACATCATCACCGTGACAGGAACACAATTCCACACAGGCCAAGCGGTTCTTTCTACAAGAGCATGTGTCAGTACCACAAAGATTCCTCTTGCTGCAAGTACAAAGCAAATCTTGCATCACCTGGGAGGCTGACAATCCTTCATAGTACACTGGGACAAGCTTCTCCCCCTCTCTTTTCCATCCATATTCCACTGGGGATCCCAGGTCAGGCTTAGCAATGTGGTAGGAAATCCAAATCCATGTTTGCCAGGCAGCCCTTCTGACATGCTGTTTCAGACTCTCTTCACAGGGTGGCAGCTTTGCCAACACACATTCTCGCTTGGCTGTAAGCTTTGCACGTAACACATTCATGTTTGAATGTGCTTCGTTTTCCTTGCCCTTAGGATCATACAAACTAGCAATGAACTTGCGAGCTCCAACAATTGAAGTGTTCTCATCATCACCACCTAGGAAAAATAGCTCAGCAAAGGAGTCTACCCCTTTTTCAGAGATTGTTTTACACACAGAATTTTTTCTTATACCGAAAAAAAACAGATGTTGAATCACACCCTGTGAGAGCGTGAATAGCAGGCAATACTTTCAGAAACAGTGGTGATTGTGAGTGACATATGTCATGTACTGGGATGAACCTCTGAAGGTCAGTGGTTCTGGTTACTGTTCCAGTCTAAATCCAGAATTCTTTCACTCTGTCCATTTGCGGATAGAAGTGAATGGCTAGCACCAGAACATCTGTGTCAGGCATTTTGATGATGACTCGGCCTGTCATGTCATTTCTCTCGAATACGTTGTTGGCATGGACGGCATGTAGAATCATCCTGGTATCAGCTTCCTTATGTGTCCTGTAAAAATCTACTGCTTCTTGTACACCAGCCAGTCCTATGCTCTTTGCCTCCTCACCATTTTCAAATCCTTAAGCAAGGAAAAGTTTTCTACCAGGGTGAGTAGATAACAGTTCAGGAGCATTCGTCTCCATATACCTGCAGAGAAAAGCAAAGAGTGCCTGTTTGTTTAAAGGAACATTTAGAATTTTTTTCTATGGTGGAACTGGTCGACCACCCATTACATGGTATTTCCTGCTCCCTTCACCAGCATCTGCCCTCTGCTCTCTTTCACCCACTTTGACAGAATTTTCATTATCGTATCTGTCAAATATAGGGTTGCATACCGTTAACACAAAATGGTACGATACCGGTACTGGCGAAACGGTACCAGTGGTATCGGTACCGGTATTGTTAACAGTGAAACGGTACATCTGATCTCCGAGGCCTGATCAGCCTTTTTACGACATTCATGTCGCTAACAAGTGTGGTTCCATTCCTCAATTCTATGACAACAATCAATAGTAGAATTGGGGAACAGAACCAACGATTGAGACGGACATTGACAAAGTTAACCGAAGCGAATGATCGCCACAACGCACTGCGAACGTGCGTTGGATGTTACACCGTATCGTGTTTCCCGCTGAATGCTATTCCAGACAGCGTGTCTATAACTGTTTCGTCAGGAATCAGCACACAATGCGTCATCGCCGCATATAATTGGCAGTAACAAATTTTTAATCTGTTGAAACGAAGCGGTACTCAAAAACAAAACGGTGCCATTTAGTACCGGTTCTCAACGAATCGGGTAAATACCAGTTCTTTTTGAAATGAGTATCGGTTCCTATCGGTACCCGAGTACCGATATGCAACCCTAGTCAAAAACATCAAATACTGTATCTGCCTTGTCAAACTCAACCAGCAAGTTGCGCTGATATGCACTGGCTAGGCTATCAAACGTACTGAAACTGTCTCCTGGCATCATGTGAATGGCGGCCATTGCATCCCTGATATATACACTGGATGTCTTGTCATGTTGTGGAAGCTCAGTCACCTTTGATACATCTGCTTCAAGTTTATGTCCAAGCTCTGATTTGGTGGGCTTTCTCATTGAGCCATCATTGTGAAACAGGGCTGATGGAACTGGTCCCACAGGATGACCAAGAACAGATTCAAGGCTGATTTCATCCCTACAGCCAGCAATGTTGAGAGCTCGGCGGAAGATTACTTCTGGACTGATGCCTCCAGTCTTACTTCCCTGTTTGCACAGAAATTTGGCTTTCTTTGTCATATCAGAGAAGGTAAGTACGCCAGATCTACTGATGGGGCTATAAAAGCTGCTTGTCTGCTGTGTTGAGAAGGAGGATTTGACAAATCTCCCCATTTGGTGTAATCCAGTATCTTTGGCTCCCAGTAGTGATTCTTGGACTTCAGGAGAGGCGTGTATACCAGTGGAGATGTTGATCAGTACCTCAGGATGTGCCTCTGTTTCAAATGAGTCTGATACCAGGATGATTCTACATGCCGTCCATGCCAACAACGTATTCGAGAGAAATGACATGACAGGCCGAGTCATCATAATGCCTGACACAGATGTTCTGGTGCTAGCCATTCACTACTATCCGCAAATGGACAGAGTGAAAGAATTCTGGATTGAGACTGGAACAGTAACCAGAACCACTGACCTTCGGAGGTTCATCCCAGTACATGACATATGTCACTCACAATCACCACTATTTCTGGAAGTATTGCCTGCTATTCACGCTCTCACAGGGTGTAATTCAACATCTGTTTTTTTCGGTATAGGAAAAAATTCTGTGTATAAAACAATCGCAGAAAAAGGGGTAGACTCCTTTGCTGAGCTAGTTTTCATAGGTGGTGATGATGAGAACACTTCAATTGTTGGAGCTCACAAGTTCATTACTAGTTTGTATGATCCTAAGGGCAAGGAAAAAGAAGCACATTTAAACATGAATGTGTTACGTGCAAAGCTTGCAGCCAAGCGAGAATGTGTGTTGGCAAAGCTACCACCCTGTGAAGAGAGTCTGAAACAGCATGTCAGAAGGGCTGCCTGGCAAACAAGGATTTGGATTTCCTCCCACATTGCTAAGCCTGACCTGGGATCCCCATGGAATATGGATGGAAAAGAGAGAGGGAGAAGCTTGTCCCAGTGTACTATGAAGGATTGTCAGCCTCCGAGGTGATGCAAGATTTGCTTTGTACTTGCAGCAAGAGGAATCTTTGTGGTACTGACTCATGCTCTTGTAGAAAGAACCGCTTGGCCTGTGTGGAATTGTGTTCCTGTCACGGTGATGATGTTTGTCAAAATCCGATTTCAACACAATATACATCAGACAGTGATTCAGAATAATTCTGTTTGTGGTTGTTGCTGTGAGACTTAGAGTGTGAACACTTGCACACAAGTTTGATCATCCAGTGAGTGTTCTTTGTCTTCTTCAAGGTGGACATTTTACATTTGGTATCAAAGAAAAGAAAAAAAATCTTCCTGAAAAACATATTGTGAATCTCATAATACAGGTAACCTTGCATAAGTCGGATGAATTGGGACCAGGATTTTCTGTCCGAGATAGGCAAAATTAGAGTTATGTGAAGATTATAAAACTGCAATGATAGGGATGGGACCAGCAAAGCCATCTGACTTAGTAGAAAATCTGACTTATAAGTGTCCGACTTATGTAAGGTTGCCTGTATGATTACATTTTATTTGACTTTTTTTGTGAGCGTTTTGTGAATTTTGCTAAATTGTTGACTATTTTCACAAATAATTTAGTTGTCCTAGGTGACTGGGCAACCAAATCTAAAAATCTGACAGCCAATATCCAATATAAGATATCTGTACAGAGTATGCTTCAGTTTGGATGTCATTCAGATACTTTTTGGAATATTTGAAAGATTAAATATCATTTTGCACATTTTTCTATTATCATCTTTTTCAGTTTTATAGGCATAGGAATTGCCAAAACGTTTGAATAAATCAGCCTTGTAACTCAGTTTGGTTCCTAAATGATTGAAAAAAGATGTAGGATTATATATATGTGTGCTATGTAGCTAAGTCTGGTATTGTACTATCTGAAAAGTTGATTTATGTGATGGCATTTGAGAAAAAGGTGAATCGTACCCTAAATTTGTAATAAAATTGGAATTTTCACCAGAAAAATTAAGTAGTATGGCTTCAAATATTTTATTTGAATTGTGGGCAGGAGGCTTGTTGTAGTGCACAAAGTTAAGTGAACATACTATCCTCTTTAGCCCCTTCAAAAAAAAATATCGTAATTTCATACCTTTCAGCTTTTTTCCAGACATTATGTTACATAAACGTATTTTCTCAGAATCTGCACCACTTTTGACAACTCCAACAGGCAGAATATCAAACTAGAGAGTATAAGCTTTCAAATGATGTATGTTGGAGGTGTGTGTGAGACCCGCCCAAAATAAATCCCAAATCTGGCCCCTGGCCGCTCCCCTATTATAAATGCTTGTAGTTATGCTTCGTGTTAACATTCAGATTTGAAGCCAAATATAACATAGCGAACACAACATTACTCTCCACAGATAGGGAAACGACAACGCTACAACCTTCTATGTAACCTTGGAGCTGGACTGTGGTTTTCTAAAGAATCATTTTGTTATCAAAAACACTACAATACTAAATATGTCAAGATCTTATCAATGCTTGTAGTTATGCTTCGTGTTAACATTCAGATTTGAAGCCAAATATAACATAGCGAACACAACATTACTCTCCACAGATAGGGAAACGACAACGCTACAACCTTCTATGTAACCTTGGAGCTGGACTGTGGTTTTCTAAAGAATCAATTTGTCATCAAAAAAACTACAATACTAAATATGTCAAGATCTTATCAATGCTTGTAGTTATGCATCGTGTTAACATTCAGAATTGTAGCCAAATATAACATAGCGAACACAACATTACTCTCCACAGATAGGGAAACGACAACGCTACAACCTTCTATGTAACCTTGGAGCTGGACTGTGGTTTTCTAAAGAATCAATTTGTCATCAAAAAAACTACAATACTAAATATGTCAAGATCTTATCAATGCTTGTAGTTATGCATCGTGTTAACATTCAGAATTGTAGCCAAATATAACATAGCGAACACAACATTACTCTCCACAGAAAGGGAAACGACAACGCTACAACCTTCTATGTAACCTTGGAGCTGGACTGTGGTTTTCTAAAGAATCAATTTGTGATCAAAAACACTACAATACTAAATATGTCAAGATCTTATCAATGCTTGTAGTTATGCATCGTGTTAACATTCAGAATTGTAGCCAAACATAACATAGCGAACACAACATTACTCTCCACAGATAGGGAAACGACAACGCTACAACCTTCTATGTAACCTTGGAGCTGGACTGTGGTTTTCTAGATAATCCTTTTCTTCATCAAAATTATTAGAATACAAACTACATTCAGGATACTTAATATCTCAGGATCTAATTAATGCTTGTAGTTATGCATCGTGTTAACATTCAGATTTATAGCCAAATATAACATAGCGAACACAACATTACTCTCCACAGATAGGGAAACGACAACGCTACAACCTTCTATGTAACCTTGGAGCTGGACTGTGGTTTTCTAAAGAATCAATTTGTCATCATAAACACTACGATACTAAATATGTCAAGATCTTATCAATGCTTGTAGTTATGCATCGTGTTAACATTCAGAATTGTAGCCAAACATAACATAGCGAACACAACATTACTCTCCACAGATAGGGAAACGACAACGCTACAACCTTCTATGTAACCTTGGAGCTGGACTGTGGTTTTCTAGATAATCCTTTTCTTCATCAAAATTATTAGAATACTTATTACATTCAGGATACTTCATATCTCAGGATCTAATTAATGCTTGTTGTTATGCATCGTGTTAACATTCAGATTTATAGCCAAATATAACATAGCGAACACAACATTACTCTCCACAGATAGGGAAACGACAACGCTACAACCTTCTATGTAACCTTGGAGCTGGACTGTGGTTTTCTAATTATCCATCTATCAATCTATGAATATTAATCACAGACTCAATTCACGTTTACCTCAAATAATATTTTCATAAACAAATCCATGGTCCAACTTCAGCTTAAAAGTCATTAATACTTATAGCTATGCACCACTCACTTAGAAAATAACTCAAATGTCACTAATAATACACAGGATACCTCTTCACCTATATATTAATAATGATGATTAAACCTATTACTACAGAATAGGAAATTAAACTGAGATGCAAATTAACCGAATTTGTGATTTTGGATTTTTCCAAGATTTTTTATTCCAAAAAAAGCCAATACTGAAGGTTAAAATTCTAATGACAGGGATAATACATACAACTTTCATCATACCGAACTGACCCCACTTGGAAAAGTTCAGCAGAATAAACCACTCAGATTAATTTCCTATTCTACAGTTTATATTTCCAATGCTGAGGCTACTTTAGACAAAGAACGACAACGTTAAGATTTTGGAAAAAAATCTGAACCCTGTCATGTTGGTACTCATTGGAAAGCTCTCATCGAGTACTGTCAGATGAGTACCCATTTGCCAGGGTTTCAGTCATTTTTCAGGGTTTTTGCATCATTTTGTAGGGGTAAAATTAGCCGCCAGCAGCATAAGGGTTAAATGTGATCTGCTTACCAGGAGTAGCAGAGAGTCCGGCGCTGTAGGGTTTTCCGGGTACAAACTCGGCCACGTCGGGGTTGAAGCTTATAAGGGAGATGGGTGGCCCATCCAGCGGCCATTTTTCAGGTGCTACAAGGGCCCGGATCTTCAGACCATCTTCGGAGAGCTCAATTTCAGTACTCTCCTTCAGGGACTGCAAAAAAGAGAAATGAATTAATTTCTTTTTCACAACTTAACTATCTTCCCAGAGCTCTAATTCAGTAATCTCCTTTAGGGACTACAAAAGAGATAAACTAATTGATTTTTTTATTTCACAACTTCACTTTTTCGGCCATTTACAGCCAGGCTTGGCTAGACAATCATTCATTCTTGTATAGTCCCAAATGTAAGTCAATTTGTGTCACTTTTTTTCTCAAGGAATCATAGCTAATATATTCAATGTTTATATTTTCATTATGACATTGTGGTTTCCCTATCATCAATCTATCCTTATTCCACCTCCAAATATCAAATATCAACTTTTTTTATTTACTAATATCAGGATTTGATAATTGTAGTTATGCTTCGTGTTAACATTCAGATTTTTTAGCCAAATGTAACATAGCGAACACAACATTACTCTCCACAGATAGGGAAACGACAACGCTACAACCTTCTATGTAACCTTGGAGCTGGACTGTGGTTTCATATGATATCATTTTCTATTCTGCACTAACCATACTGGCTACCTCCACTGATAACTTTTTAACTTTTATGTTCATTTTTTCATTATACATGAGAATTCATGCAATATGCAAACTGTAGCAAACTGGCTATCTACATGAATCCCTCATTATAATGTCAAGATCTGAAGTATGATTGTAGTTATGCTTCGTGTTAACATTCAGATTTTCAACCAAATATAACATAGCGAACACAACATTACTCTCCACAGATAGGGAAACGACAACGCTACAACCTTCTATGTAACCTTGGAGCTGGACTGTGGTTTTCTAAAGAATCAGTCTTCAAAGTCACTACAATACTAGATATGTCAAGATCTGATCAATGCTTGCAGTTATGCATCGTGTTAACATTTAGATTTTTTAGCCAAATGTAACATAGCGAACACAACATTACTCTCCACAGTTAGGGAAACAACAACGTAACAACTTTCAATGTAACCCTGGAGCTGGACTGTGGTTTTCATAAGGATCAATTTGTCATCAAAAATTATAAATCAATATTATTGACAATACTACATTAAAGACAACTTCCTCTTAGGGATTTCATATTGATGCATTCATATGGGACAAGATACGTTTATTTGTTACAAATGAGAATTCATAAGCAATATACAAACCTCTTACTATCTACATGAATCCCTCATTTTAATGTCAAGATCAGGTTACAGATTGTAGTTATGCATCATGTTAACACTCAAGATTTTTAGCCAAGTGTAACATAGCGAACACAACATTACTCTCCACAGATAGGGAAACGACAACGCTACTGAAGTACTGAATTATTCTCCTTTAAATGGTTTGTAGATCGTTACTTGTTTCCAGACTATTTTCAAAGGTGTCAAAGATGCAGACAGGAAACACATTGTATGATTGGTTGATGATAATGTGGCTGATAATGTCGACGGGTTGACAATTATTGACAAGATGACGATGAGGAAAATAATGAAGATGATTATATAATGACCACCTTTGTAATTATTGTTGTGAATCATCATAGGTCTAAAAAATAAATTGTTTGTTTCCTGTAACGGCCCGAAAAAAAATAGGGTAGGTAGGTCGGTAAAAATATTTTTTTTTGCATTATTTTTTTGGTCAAAAATGTGTGTTTTATGCATGTTTTACGTTGATTGGGAGTTGGGAGGGCGATAAAAACTTTAGGGTAGGGATTTTTTTGAATAAAAACTTGTTAGGGTAGGGTTACAGGAAACAAACAACTTTTTTTTTTTAGATTTTCAAAGATGTTAAAGATGCAGAACACATTCAATGATGATGATGATGATGATGATGATGATACGATGACCACTTTTTGTAACTATTCTGTTGTGAATCATTTGGCCATACCTCAATGATCTTGTTGACATCCTGGCTTAGAGCTTGCACACGATGAAAGCTTGCAATAAGACTCATAGGTATCCAGCCACCTTTCTCCATTTTCCTCCGCAAGAAGAAATCCCTCGCCAAGTTATCAGTGCTGAAGTAATATTCACTGAAATATGAAAATACCACAATAAATATATTGAAGTATATTCCATAGAGAAGATATATAATGAAGATATATAAACAATTTAGATTGGTGAATCTCAAACAAAACTGATGAAATAATATACTACATATATCAAAATGGTATAAGATTGTTAACATCCTGCCTTATGACCAAATGTAACATAGCGAACACAACATTACTCTCCACAGATAGGGAAACGACAACGTCACAACCTTCTATGTAACCTTGGAGCTGGACTGTGGTTTTCTAAAAAATCATTTTGTCATCAAAAACACTACAATACTAAATATGTCAGGATCTGTTCAAAGCATGTAGTTGTGCATCGTGTTAACATTCAGATTTGTAGCCAAATGTAACATAGCGAACACAACATTACTCTCCACAGATAGGGAAACGACAACGCTACAACCTTCTATGTAACCTTGGAGCTGGACTGTGGTTTCATATTATTATTATTATTTTTATTATGCAACAACCATACTGGCAACCTCCATTAATAACTTTCTGAATATTAGGTCTTTAATTGTAAAGATCTGAAGAATGATTGTAGTTATGCTTCGTGTTAACATTCAGATTTTCAACCAAATATAACATAGCGAACACAACATTTCTCTCCACAGATAGGGAAACGGCAACGTTACAACCTTCTATGTAACCTTGGAGCTGGACTGTGGTTTCCTGACAATTACTTAATGAAGGATTTTAACTGATCAGCAACTTGTATTATCTAGGGCTGTCATCGATACTGCCCGTATCGGTGAATCGGCAGGAAATCCTTGTCGATTATCGATATGTTGGACGTCCCAAGATATCGATTCATAAGAAAATAATACAAAATAATTAATAAAGACGATAAAATGCTGTAAATCACCTGCCTGTCGCTGACTACATGCCGCTCGTAACATGGGATGCTACCGTAAGTCACACACATGCAGTATACGGCTATGCGCATGTGTGGGGGAGGGTCAAAAGGTCATGTAACGACCTCTCGCTCTAACCGCCGCCATGCCGCTTGAGCCAGTCGCTGGCGACAACGTCAAAATAAGCGACTACAGGTAATTCAAATTCGTATCGATTCAAATCGAATCGAAGTACCGTATCGGTAATTTTCTTTTCGAAAATCGAATCGGTAAGAATTCCTTATCAATGACAATCCTAGTATTATATCAATACTCATGTCAAGACCGGATTGCCTATTGTAGTTATGCATCGTGTTAACATTCAGATTTTTAGCCAAATGTAACATAGCGAACACAACATTACTCTCCACAGTAAGGGAAACGGCAACGTTACAACCTTCTATGTAACCTTGGAGCTGGACTGTGGTTCCTGACTGACTGTCATAGCCTACATTTGTTTTCTGAAGTAGTCCTTTAACATGTTCCATCAACCTGGTTTCTTGAATAAGATATTTCTGACTTTTATTACTTACATTTGTTTTCCGATGTAGTCCTTTAACACACTCTCATTGACCTGGTTTCTTGAATAAGATATTTCTGACTTTTGCAACTTACATTTGTTTTCTGATGTAGTCCTTTAACATGCTTTCGTCGACCTGGTTCCCGTATCCAGAAATACCGCCGAAAAATACCGGTCCTGCTTGAAAACTCTGCATAATAGGTGCTGAGGCTGGATCCACAAAGAATTCCTCATCTGAGAAAATACAAAAACAGCATTTCAACAAGAGTCAAATTTGAGTTTTTAAGTGAACTTCTTACATATCAAAACTAAGGGAAAATATCGAAGTCTAATTATTTTTGTTTCAATTTTCTTATTGTTATAAACAAATTTTACTTATTTTTTCTTCAACAATATGATAAATTTAGAATCAGAATCCGAGTATCACAGTTCTTGATTTTTTTGTCTTAATTTTGGTTGACCTCATTTTGAATTGCAGGTTGCCCTGTTGTAATTACTTTAAGGACAATAGGTTATATAAAACCGCATCCTAAGATCATTTTTGAGTGGTACTCTTTCTCTTTCTTTCCAATACTCACTCTGAGGCAGGGAGTCTTCAGAAAAGTTAATTTTAGGGACATCTAAAAAATTAATGTGTTTCAATTATGGACCACACTTATAATAATCATTAGTATTATCATAAAGGTATGTTTAGCATCTAGTTGAAAGATTCATATGGTGTTAACCCACCAATGATCTGTCACCATTTATCCAAGATCCAACTACAATTGTTTCAATATCATTATGCTTATTTTGAACACACAAAACCCTAATTGAATTAATATATTGACTAAATTTATGTGGAGAAAAGGGTACAAGTTTTCACTGGTAACTTCCTATGTATCAGTTCTGAAAATATATACCGGTACCTGAAGCGGGTTAAAAGCAGGCTGACAATTTCGATTAAATCTTTCCAAGCAAAAGTTGGAATTCATTTAAGGGAAGGATGTTAATTAGAACACTGTCCTTTAACTCTCCTTCAAATATGTTTTAAAATCATTTTCAATACCAAAGTTATTGTCAAAGCATCAAGATACAGAGACCAATACCTAGAATTCTGAAGTATTTATGGGTTATTGTGATGTCAAGTGTATATATAATAAAGACAGTGGTGAATTGATACAGTGTACAGAGAGAGAGAGAGATGTGAGACAAGGAGCAGCCCGTAACCAAGCAACATGAAATCCAACTGCAAGATTCATTTTAAATTTGAAATGACATGTGGCCGTCAACGTTCAAACTGCACAAAATGCAAAGAAACTAACCTCTACGCAGGTCCCAGAGTGCACAAGCGAAAAGAAACGTCTTCCCGACAAATATAAGTCAAATGGTCGTCAGAAAAACGGTATTGTGAGCGAAAAGACTAGGCTCAAATCCCTACATGTATTTGACATTTTTCAAGTAACTCATTCACAAAGACAAAATTAGAAATAACTTGTAAAATATGGATGAATGGAGATAAAATTTTCAACCGCTTAAAAAAATCTTCTTAAGTACCTTTACTTAAGAAGTAATTTAGATTATAAGAAAAGACAGATAATGCCAGGCAATACTGTGTTCAAGCTAAGTCATCTCTTTAATTTTATTCAACATACTCTTTCTATTGTATTGCTACTGTAATGCTACTTCTTCTATTACAAAAACAGAGGTTTACTTTTGATAAATGTTTAATTGTCAGTCTAGTATCTTTATCAGTGACAGTAGTCAGAAACCTAGATCTAATGCTAGACTAACTACTGCATCATAGTAGTGGTTGAGTGCAGCACACCATATGATGGCTTGACCACAGTAGCCTACACAGCAGTGACAGTAGTCAGAAACCTAGATCTAATGCTAGACTAACTACTGCATTATACCTTCGATGAAGAAAAGAATGGATATGTAGGGAGAGACCAATTACTATATGCCCTATAGCGAAGAGATGAACTCATGCCAGGAGTACCAGATATGGCATCAGCGCAAGGTCACGTGGGAACAAGGACCAATCAGGGCTCTCGTATCGATTATATTACAGAGAAACCTTATCTCCAGAATCAGCTTGGGATGCACAGAGAACCAATTTTGGGCTATTAGCGGTTATTAGTTGACATTGGTTGAGGCTAGCTTGTTCAGGTTGACCAGCTGGTTTCGAATCCACTTGTGTTTGGTCATCTAAGATTATACCAGTTGATTTAAAGTGCAGCACACCAGATGATGGCTTGAAAGCAGAAGCCCACACAGCAAGAGTGGAGTCAAAAATCTAGATTTAATCCAAGACAAACTAAATTGTCTTATAGTAGTAGTAAGGTGCAACACACCTGTTGATGGTTTGAATACAGTAGCCCACAAATCAAAAGTAGTCAGAAATCTAGATCTAATGCTAGACTCGCTACTGCACTATAGTAGTAGTTTTAGTGCAGCACACCAGGTGATGGCTTGAACACAGTAGCCTACATAGCAGTTACAGTAGTCAGAAACCTAGATCTAATACTAGACTAACTACTGCACTATAGTAGTAGTTGAGTGCAGCACACCAGCTGATGGCTTGACCATAGTTGCCCACACAGCATAAGTAGAGTCAGAAAAACTAGATTTAATCCTAGACTAACTATTGTTTTATAGGATTTAATTGCAGTACATTAGATGATGGCTTGAACACAGTAGCCCACAAAGCACGAGTAGAATCAGAAACCTAGGTTTAATCACAGACAAAATAATGTTTTATAGTAGTAGTTAGCAGATTGAAATCTAGGGGCCCGAAAAGATCTTTAGATAAGTATTAGTGGATGAAAAAAGGATTTCTGGTTATTTTACATACCACTTCGGGCCCCCAGTTTGAAAAATCTAGGGGCCCACAGCAAAATCTGGGGGCATATGCCCCTGGGCCCCTGGGAAAGTCGAACCCTGGTTAGGTGCAGCACACCAGATGAAGGCTTGAACACAGTAGCCCACACAGCAATATGAGTAGAGTCAGAAACCTAGATCTAATTCTAGACTAACTAGTGCACACGAATGAAACCTTGCAGCCTGATTGTTTGGTATCAGGGTGCCTCCTTACTGTTTTCTGAGTAATCCTCACTTGTGGTCCTTGCGATGCCTCCTCCTCTGCCCCCTCTTCCTCTCCCCCGGCCCCTGCCCCTCCCGCGGCCTCGGTAGCTCCCCCTATCTCTGGGGCTGTGAGGGTTGTCGTCCGATCCACGCTCCCTCCAGTTCATGGAGTCCGACCCTGCTATGAGAACAAAGAGAAAATAAGTTAAAACATTACTAAATGAAGCAGGAAAAAAAAACAGTGTGAAAAACAGCTGATTACTTTCTGTACAGACAAACGAAAACAATCAATTCAACCCTTCAAATGCTGCGAGTACTTTCATCCAAAGCATGAGGATGAAAAGATGTTTGAAAACTATCTGAAACTTGCCATGTTGGTATTCATTGGATAGCGCTAGCTGAGTACTGTCAGATGAGTACCCGTGCCAGGGTTTCAGTCATTTTTCATTATATTTGCTTCATTCTGCAGTGGCCAAATTAGCCACCAGCATTATAAGGGTTGAACGAATTCTTACAACATTAGCAAGAATGGAAATCTCATTGAAAAGGGGCATCATCATTATATAAATACCGACTTTGGGAGGTGGTTTTTTGGAATAGGCTCAGTGACTGCGCCTCGCCGGTCCCAACTGCTGCTGTGGATCTTTGGGCGAGGGTTGGAAGGGGGCTGTTTGAACATTAATTTGCCCATCGGTGGCATATTTGCTTTTTTATAAGGAAAAAGGTCCTGGGTGTGTAAAGAGGATGGAAGAGCGATGACTGTCTGTGTAATGATACAATTGCTGCAACAATGTATTTCATATGATATGATACAACTGGATCTATAAAATAATACAATGTTGCAAAAATCTACTGCTTCATTCTTTAACCCATTATGTCCGTATCTCTCTCTGTCTCTGATCCCACTGTGTGTGGATCTTTGGGTGGGGTGGGCTTGGGGGAGTGGGAGCATTTATTTGCCCATCGGGGGCATTTATGAGCACTTTTACATTTGGGAAAAAGTCTTGGGTGGGTACGAAGGACAACAGAGCAATGACAACTGTCTACATTTGAAATGATACAATTGCAGCAACAATGTATTTCATACAATATGATACAACTGGATCTATAAAACAATATAATGTTGCAAAAATCTACTACATCATTCTTTAACCCATTATCTCTGTATTCTCATAAATTTGCTCCACTGCATTCTATATTTGGGTTTTCTCTTAAATGGCCGAAGGGTCTTCAAAACAACTTTCAATCATGGGGTCATTAACTTTTTGAAAAAATAATGCAATTCATGTAATGAACATCTCCTGCTCCAAAATTAGTATCTTTCTTTGCTAAATTGATCCTTTCAGAGATACTGTCACTGCCTTAAATACTGGTCTACCATGTTGAAATTATTTTTTTGCTGATATATATAGAAATTATGGGGTAATATAAAGAAATTCAAGAATTCAGGTGATAAATACCGCACATGCACATCATAAGTTTGGGTTTGGGTGGGGGCAGATATTCCTGTTCCAGTTTTGGAATTTTAAAATGCCGACTCCGAGGCACATACGCGATGCCGATCTAAACTGCCCCTGTGGACCTTTTGCCAGGGGAGTGTAGATGGTGGTTATTTTTTTGAATTTTTGGCATTTAATACCTCAATTTTTCAAAAAATTGGAGAGATATACTATATATTGCTTATTGTATATATATTGTATGTGTACCATATCTTTACCTCATTACTTTGCTTTTTCTGCCCATAATGTTTGTATTTTTTTCCTTTTTGTATTCTATTTAGAAGTCTGATTTGTTCATTTTATCATAATTTGCAATTTCTTTCTTCTGTATTTACTTTTTGTCATCTCTCTCCACTTGGCTTGAGTTACCTGATTTATGAAGCATTTTTTTTATTGCTTTACTGATCTCTCTCTCTCTCTCTCTCTCTCTCTCTCTTTTTCTTCGCAACAAATTCTTTTGAAGTCCCATATTTTGATAGGGGGGGGGGGATCATATTTAATTAGCAGAGCATTTTTTTATTATTTATTTGAATTTTTTGAGTTGATTCTGTAATCCCTTAAAGTCCTGTCGCAACATTAAGAATTCCTTTCAACTGTTTCAAGCCTATATTAAAACTTCAGATCTGTATATTTCTCTCTCCTTTTACTTTTCTTTTTCTTTGGATTTTTGGTATTGCTTTGCATGATCGTTTACATTCAACGATATCCCTTTTTGTATCGTATATATCTCTGTATCCTATGAATTTATTTCTTCTCACTTAGTTTGTGCACCCCGTTTTCCTTTTTTAAGATTATATTTCCCTCCATCTCCTTATTGTATATATTTACTTTTTTATTGTAATTCTGGCAAAATCCACTGCCTAAGCAGAAGTCACAACTGGCAACTTTCTCACATGCCCAAGCTAGGATTTGAATCACAGCAGTGGTGAGAGACAGGGAGCAGTCAGTGACAATCACATACAGCCCAGTGCACACTGTACACACATTGTGTTGCCAAGTGTGCCTTACCTGTCTGCTGTGTAATCAGTGCTGCACTTGGGCAATTAACGGCTATGCTATTCAAAAATATTGTATCCATTGGCTACAAGCAGGGTATATCAGTGGATCCCCATATGTGGCCCATACCACAGGTCATGTTGCGAGAGCTGCTGGTGGCGAGTCCAATTTATATTTCACTAAGACTTTTATGACTTCTTAGAGTTATTGAGGGAGGGGGAAAAAGGGAGGGTGGGGGAAAAGAAATCCTGTGAATTGAATGGAAGCTGATTCTTGCTCTCTTTTATTCCAATTCTTCCACTCTTTGATTCATCAATTATCCTCTCATCTTCCACTTGATGTTCAATTTGAAATTCCCTTTCTTAAAAATACTGTGTAAATTAGAGGGGGGGGGGGGTATACCTTGACTTAGTTGTTTCTTAATTTCTAAATCGCCTGCGCATCAGTGAATATGACGTAGAATCCAAACCCGTGCTGTGCACGGGGGCCTGCTAGTATAAATAAATTCCTTGCAATTCTTAATAGAAAACCGGGTTGCAGAAAAAGAAAGAAACAGTGTGAACAACAGTTCCTCACTTTCATATCAGACAACCAAAAACAATCAAGTTAAAGAGGCTTGTCATGAAATGATACAATGCAATTATTACTTTACCATAAAATTATAGCAACACTCAGTATGTTGGACACAATAATGACTGGTCAAGAACTGATAAACTTTTGTAGTTATGCATCGTGTTAACATTCAGATTTTCCAAATATAACATCGAACACAACATTACTCTCCACAGATAGGGAAACGACAATGTAACAACCTTCTATGTAACCTTGGAGCTGGACTGTGGTTTTCTAAAGAATCTATTAGTCATCAAAAACATTACTAGAGTACTAAATGTGTCAAGATCTGCTCAATGCTTGTAGTTATGCATCGTGTTAACATTCAGATTTTCAACCAAATATAACATAGCGAACACAACTTTACTCTCCACAGATAGGGAAACGACAATGTAACAACTTTCTATGTAACCTTGGAGCTGGACTGTGGTTTTCTAAAGAATCTATTAGTCATCAAAAACATTACTAGAGTACTCGATGTGTCAAGATCTGCTCAATGCTTGTAGTTATGCATCGTGTTAACATTCAGATTTTCAACCAAATATAACATAGCGAACACAACTTCACTCTCCACAGATAGGGAAACGACAATGTAACAACTTTCTATGCAACCTTGGAGCTGGACTGTGGTTTTCTAAAGAATCTATTAGTCATCATAAACATTACTAGAGTACTAAATATGTCAAGATTTGATCAATGCTTATAGTTATGCATCGTGTTAACATTCATAATTTCAGCCAAATGTAACATAGCGAACACAACATTACTCTCCACAGAAAGGGAAACGACAACGTTACAACCTTCTATGTAACCTTGGAGCTGGACTGTGGTTTTCTAAAGAATCTATTTGTCACAAAAAACATTACTACAGTACTTAATATGTCAAGATTAGATCAATGCTTATAGTTATGCATCGTGTTAACATTCAGATTTTCAGCCAAATGTAACATAGCGAACACAACATTACTCTCCACAGATAGGGAAACGACAACGCTACAACCTTCTATGTAACCTTGGAGCTGGACTGTGGTTTTCTAAAGAATCTATTAGTCATCAAAAACATTACTAGAGTACTTATACGTCAAGATTTGATCAATGCTTGTAGTTATGCATCGTGTTAACATTCAGATTTTCAGCCAAATGTAACATAGCGAACACAACATTACTCTCCACAGATAGGGAAACGACAACGCTACAACCTTCTATGTAACCTTGGAGCTGGACTGTGGTTTTCTAAAGAATCTATTAGTCATCAAAAACATTACTAGAGTACTAAATATGTCAAGATCTGCTCAATGCTTATAGTTATGCATCGTGTTAACATTCAGATTTTCAGCCAAATGCAACATAGCGAACACAACATTACTCTCCACAGATAGGGAAACGACAATGTAACAACTTTCTATGTAACCTTGGAGCTGGACTGTGGTTTTCTAAAGAATCTATTAGTCATCAAAAACATTACTAGAGTACTAAATATGTCAAGATTTAATCAATGCTTATAGGTATGCATCGTGTTAACATTCAGATTTTCAGCCAAATGTAACATAGCGAACACAACATTACTCCCCACAGATAGGGAAACGACAATGCTACAACCTTCTATGTAACCTTGGAGCTGGACTGTGGTCAAATGAAATACTTCTTCAGGGTTGCCAGCAAGTATGGTTTGAGGAGAACCACAGGCATACATCTCTCAATTCTCCTCTGCAAGCTGACCTTTGACCTCATAAGCTTTATTTCAGTAATATATTTTTTTTCTTTTTTTTTTTTTTTTGGAGTGGGAGAGGTTGATTATAAGGTTACAGGACCTCTTTGTGGAGTTGCTGATTTGGACAGGCATTTGTTAAATCCTGGGTAAGACCCTGGCCGCCACAGGATGAGTACGAGACGAATACCCACCTCTGGACTCCCCGCCGCGGGCCACCCTCCCGTCTCCCCGCCTGCTCCGTGAAAGATCATTGGTGCTCCTGCTGCGACGGCTGTTGTGCTTCGGGATATCAACCTCCAGAGGCATCCACTTCTGCTTGTTACCTGAAAAACACCAAGTACATGTACTTTATTGTTTACTTTTTCGTTTAAAAAGGGTTCGCCACCCTTTTTTAGGGTTGGCCCGGACATATAAGGGAGGAAAACTTTTTTATAAGCGGATGATATATATAGCATGAATGATGATATGAAATGAAAAAGAAATTATTAAACCCTTCCAATGCTGAGGCTACTTTCGTCCAAAGCACAGGGACGCAAAGATTTTTGAAAACCATCTGAACCCTGTCATGTTGCTATTCATTGGAAAGCTCTCACTGAGTACTATCAGATGAGTACCCATTTGCCGGGGTTTCAGTGATTTCGCAGCTTTTTGTCATCATTTCATGTTCACAAAAATTAGAAACCAGCAGCATAAGGGTTAGAGGGTTCGCGACTCTTATTTTTGGGGTTGGCTAAGATACATAAAGTCGGAAGATTTTTTTAAATGCGGACAGCACAAATAGCATGAATGATGATATGAAATGTATGAGAAACTCTTTGAACTCTGGACCGCACACCTACCAAAACACAGGCCGACAATTTTTTTTCATTAAACATGAGAATTCATAAGCAATAAGCAAACCTCTTCATAACTACATGCATCCCTCTAATTTATGTCAAGATCAAATTACAGACTGTAGTTATGCATCGTGTTAGCACTCAGATTTTTAGCCAAATGTAACATAGCGAACACAACATTACTCTCCACAGATAGGGAAACGACAACGCTACAACCTTCTATGTAACCTTGGAGCTGGACTGTGGTTTTCTAAAGAATCATTTTGTCATCAAAAACACTACAATACTAAATATGTTAAGATCTTATCAATGCTTGTTGTTATGCATCGTGTTAACATTCAGATCTGTAGCCAAATATAACATAGCGAACACAACATTACTCTCCACAGATAGGGAAACGACAACGCTACAACCTTCCATGTAACCTTGGAGCTGGACTGTGGTTTCCTAAAGATTTTTTTCTCATCAAAACCACTACAGCACTTAATATGGCAAGATTTGGTCAATGCTTATAGTTATGCATCGTGTTATCATTTAGATTTGTAGCCAAATATAACATAGCGAACACAACATTACTCTCCACAGATAGGGAAACGACAAGGCTACAACCTTCTATGTAACCTTGGAGCTGGACTGTGGTTTTCTAAAGAATCATTTTGTCATCAAAAACACTAAAATACTAAATATGTCAAGATCTTATAAATGCTTGTTGTTATGCATCGTGTTAACATTCAGATCTGTAGCCAAATATAACATAGCGAACACAACATTACTCTCCACAGATAGGGAAACGACAACGCTACAACCTTCTATGTAACCTTGGAGCTGGACTGTGGTTTCCTAAAGAATCATTTGGTCATCAAAAACACTACAATACTAAATATGTCAAGATCTTATCAATGCTTGTAGTTATGCATCGTGTTAACATTCAGATCTGTAGCCAAATATAACATAGCGAACACAACATTACTCTCCACAGATAGGGAAACGACAACGCTACAACCTTCTATGTAACCTTGGAGCTGGACTGTGGTTTTCTAAAGAATCATTTTGTCATCAAAAACACTACAATACTAAATACTAAATATGTCAAGATCTTATCAATGCTTGTAGTTATGCATCGTGTTAACATTCAGATCTGTAGCCAAATATAACATAGCGAACACAACATTACTCTCCACAGATAGGGAAACGACAACGCTACAACCTTCTATGTAACCTTGGAGCTGGACTGTGGTTTTCTATCCAATTATTTGTTATACTTTAGAATTCATAAGCGATATGCAAATTGTATTAACCTCTTACTATCTACATGGATCCCTCTTATTCATGTCAAGACCTGATTTATAATTGTAGTTATGCATCGTGTTAACATTTAGATTTACAGCCAAATATAACATAGCGAATACATTACTCTCCACAGATAGGGAAACGACAACGCTACAACCAAAAATGTAACCTTGGAGCTGGACTGTGGTTTCCTCCTTTCTAATTTTCAATACCACTAATAATAATACTAAATTAATGGTTCACAAATGCTACAAAATAACTCCCATCTATTAGTGTTAAGATCTGTTCACTAATCTGCACAAATTATATTGGCATTCTGATTTTATAGTCAATATAGTGAACAAACTTTACTCCCTGCCAAGGGTAATAGCACAACTACTATACTCTCCTTTCATCAACTCTTAGAAGAACAACAATGTCCAATCTCGATTGCCAAAATGCTATTATTAGTGCTAGGATCACATTAAAACGGCGATAATTGTGCGTGCCAGTATTCATTATTTTAGCCATGTACAGCAGGCCCAACATGACTATCCAGAGTAGCAGAAACAAATCTTTGAAGAAGGCACTGTACCCAAATGCTGGAGTGTTGTTTCGGGGCTCATTCTTTTCCTGTTTTAAAATTCTTTAGCATTTAAACAATTATACCATCGTCAATGTGATAAAAGATATAAGAAAGATATGATGAAATAGGGTCCAATCAGAAAAGCAGTGATTAAGAAAAAAAATGTCAGGTGCTCAAGTAAACGAGAAATCAGGTTGCAGGTTGATTCTCAGACAAGTAGGGGGTTCCAAAAATAGGGGAGGGGTTTCCCCAAGTAGGAGAGGGGTTTCCCCAAATAGGAGAGGGGTTCCCCAAATAGAAGAGGGGTTTCCACAAGAAGGGTTTCCCCAAATGGAAAAGGGGTTCAGAAGGCTACTTTCTACTTATGAAGGTTGCAGGAAAAGTTAGAGACATACATACTGTACTTTTACCCAAAGCACAAAACTTTACAAAAAAAATTTGAAATCATTTTTTTTTTTTTTTTTGAAATAAAAATCAAATATTATTTTTAATTTAAAAAAAATCAATTTTTTTTTAATGTGCGCACGTCAGACGGTATGTGGTGAGAAAGAGGGTATGTGGGTATGTGATTAGAAGGGCACTCAGTTTCAAGATCTATGCTAATACCCTATGGGTGTGTGGTTAGAAGTGTGTGTTTGGTGATGAGCCTACCTTTCCTCTTTGGTGTCGCTGGCTGCTCATCACTGTGGTTTTCTTGGGGCTCTACAGGATAACAAAACATAGTAGGTGGGTGTCGGTGTGAGTGTGTGGAAACAAAACAAATAATCAAACAAAACTCCAGCCGCACATGCAGCCAATATCAGTATCAGGGACTTAGGCCTGGAAAAAAATTGCTTGTTTCCTGTAACCATCTGGAAAAAATAGGGTGGTAGGAAGGTCGTTGAATTTATTCTTTTTTTTTTGGATTATTTTTTGTTCAAAAGTGTTTTATGCATGATTTATGTTAATTTGGAGTTGGAAGGGCAAAAAAGAAAACTTAAGGGTGGGGATTTTTTTGAGTAAAAACTTGTTATGGTAGGGTTACAGGAAACAAACAACTTTTTTTAAAGGCCTTAGCCAGGACCCTTCCTGCCTGACTTTTGGACAGGCAGTTTCCTGAGAACCTCCTTTTTGGACAGACAAAACTTCTAAAAAGAATTTTCAATTTTGACTTTTTGGGGGTAATTACCAAATATCTCCCTAACATCATATTTTAGGACAAATTGAAATGTTAATTGCCTTTTTTACACAATAGTTTATTAAATGTAGCAGGTTTATAAGGATTTGAAGTAAATTAGAGTAAATTTAGAATTGCTGTTTTGGACAGACATTTTTCAAAATCCTGGCTAAGACCCTGATCAGCTTGCAAATAACCCATACATGCATAGAGACACCATCTCAAAGTAAACCAAAGTGCAGGTGGTACGTATAAAACTAGATTCCCATGCCCAGGGTCCCCCTCTCAAAGATACATTAGTGAGTTGATGATTATGAAAATAACTTAACCATTTCATGCCTGGAGATCTATTTGACAATATTCGTCAGGAGCTTTGACACTGATGAAAATATCTTTGGAGTTCAACATAAGTTCACAAAATATTTGATGGAGAGTTGTGGATTGGAGTTCAATCAACATTTCTCCTTCAAATATTTTCTTAAAAAAATAAAATCCTTTTGTTAGAGAGATATCATGATCATAGTCCGGCAGCTTTGGACACTACAGGCATGAATAGTGCACACACTGTCAGGCACCTCTGATCATAACAGATGAGTATGATGATGAATGGTCTTGAGGGATGATCATTATTTTGAAAGAGTATCTGAAGTATCTGTTTTTGCATTAATTGCAATTAAAATCTTCCAATATTTTCTGAATGAAGATTTCGTCTCCAGGCTATTACTTAACTATACAGGTCCTTATACTATGCACTGGGGGTGGATGGATTAATACTAGGAAAAAAGAACTATAAAATATTATGCCTTACTTAAGTGGGAGACAAACATCAACAGGGTTTGACATTGTGGTGCTAGAAAGGCTGTTGAAAGGAAGTCTGGGTACTTTATATTTTAGAAAATAACTTCAAATTAAAGTCCAAAAAAATATATAGTCAAAAAATGTAAGAGAGATGTAGTTTGCGGTTTGATTAATATTTCTTCTTCTGAAGGAAAAGGTAATTTGGAGATAGGAACTTGGGACACGTTCTAGTGCTAGGACAGCCTTGTGGAGGTCACTTACCTTTCTTTTTGCTTGGTTTTGGCTGTCCCTCGTTGGGGGTCTCCTTGTTTTCCTTGGCGGAGTCGTCGCCCCCCGAGTCACTGTGTGTCTGTTGCTGCTGCTGCAGTTCCGCAGGCTGCTGGTTCTCCGACGTCGCCGCGGGAGCCTCCGGTTCCTTGGTTTCCGTGCTGACTGGTTCCACGGCGGCCGGGACCTCAATCTTCTCATCGGGTTTTGCCACTGGTTTATCCTTCTCCAGCTTCGCGGGAGCTTTCTTAGTTACTCTGGCCGGGTGCTGAAGAATATCAAAACATGTGGTTTGGTAAACTACAGGATGATACTAAGATATATCAGGGCTTCACAACCAGGTTTCGGATTAACTTTACTTTAAGGAAATTAATCATTTAGGCACTATTTAGTTTTAATTACCTTTATCATCATGTTCACAACTAAAATGTTCATGTTAATCAGTTTAAATAAATTGTACCGATTCAATAAAATCCACTAAATAAGATAAGTAATCATATATAGTTATGTTAACGTGCACTGCACATTTACCCATTTCTTTGAATGAACTGTCCAAGAAGTTTTGCTTTTGCTAGGAATGATGAGAAAACAAGGAGGAATTGACAAATATCAATTGCTGATCATGAGAATCGAGCAGGACTCAGGACTCAAGAATGCATGCTCGCTACAAAGGCCCCCTTGCAAAGTTCCATTAACCCCCTGTTACTAATGATGTCACAAAATGTAATATTTCGCTAACAAGGATGCACTAGAGCCATAGCCTTAGCCAGCAGGGCATCATTTGGACAACCAAACCCTCAAAAATAAACTTTTATTGAGAAATTTCTTAATATGTCAATTTCAGCATACAATTGAATTTTTCCCCTTAAATAATTATTTCCATGAATTGTTTCACTTGAATATTAATTTTCATGAGAGTGTATAAGGATATTCTGCCTTACAGAGTTTATTTGACTATATGGACCATAAACATGTGTCCACTGACGATTCTTTTAAGCGCTTTTGAACATTATAGGTGGAAAGGGCGCTACATCAAATATCAATTATTATTATTATTATTATCATTTAAATATGTTAATACATGTTTATGGTTGTAATTAGTATATTAGTGCCTCCGTTAAACTAATAGGACACCATATATTTTACTTCTGCAATTTTAGGGCTGCCACTTTCTAAATCCAGGAAAATACCTTGACGGTGACTCACATTGACCTCTAATGATTAGAGGTCAATGACTTGCAAGTCAAGCCCATTAAGCTACAAGGTTAAGGCACCCCTTGTTAATACTATTACTTACCTGCGTTTCTTCTAAAGTTGACTAAAAAAACAGTTCTTTTTCTACCTGTTACTACATGCTTTAATTAACCACTTTTCATTCTGCACTTTTTATCCAAGGCACAAGAATGCAAAAATGTTTGAAAACAAGCTAAACCCCTATCAGGTTGATATTCATTGGAAAACTCTCACGAACATTTCAAATGAGTACCAATAATATGTCACGGTTTCAGTCATATTTCAACATTTTTGCATCATTTTCTTATGACCAAATTAGTCAACGGCAGCAAAAGGTTGAACCTACCTGCACTTCCCCTAACGTGGGCCACTGTGTTGTATCACTGAAATCACTGGCCTGAAACAATACAAAACAATAGTGATCAAAACAATAGTACTATCAAAACAATAGTGCTATCAAAACAATAGTGCTATCAAAACAATAGTGCTATCAAAACAATAGTGCTATCAAAACAATAGTGCTATCAAAACAATAGTTCTATCAAAACAATAGTACTATCAAAACAATAGTGATATCAAAACAATAGTGATATCAAAACATTTTTTCTCGGGAATCATTCCCAACTTTTCGGCTCCATTTATTGCAGAATATCAACTATGTTGTAATAGGTAACTTACAGGTAGGCAGTCATCAAAAATATATTGGCAAGAGTCTTAGCCAGCAGGGCATCTGGGCATCATTTGGACATCAAAAAACTCTCAAAAATCACCCTTCAGGGCACTCAAATATATTTGTAAGGAAATTCTTGCAATGTTAATTTCAAGCCTATAGTTGATTTTTTTGCTCATCTCATATAATTCCTATGGCATTGTATATGGACATAATGCCTTATTCCAATAAGTAAGTACATGATTACGGTTGTAATCTGAGCATATTGTGGTCTCCCTTGAAAATATAATGCAAAACAATTATACAACTGCCAATTTTGTGCACCCAGTTTCTAAATCCTGGCGAATGCTGCATATTTGTATCCAGTATACAAAAAAATCCTAAGGCTCCTTGAAAGGAAGTTAAGCTATGCATAAATGAGCAAGTAATGTTCAATTAACATGTTCAGATTCAACATGCTGGATGCAGCAACATTTAATTGGATATGTATGTTGAGTTCTATTGGGTCGATCAATCGAAGTCAGGGTGTTTAAAGCAATCGTCATAACAACAATAAATCAATATATTATGAGTTGAAGAGGTGGGCTTGCGTTGAGCCATGGTAAGTTGATGACTTGCTCTTCACCAGTAGTCCATCGATGTTTAGCCAACACAAAGTATGATTCAGAGAAACACTTATACACATAGCCATTCTCATTATGCAATACACATTGGGTCAATAAAAGAGCACACAGATGTCTAACCTGCACATGTATCTAGTATGATACACCAAGCATGGCTGGTGAGTTGAGGTCAACTGACCTATATAACAAAAGGTGGTGTGCAGTAATATATATATATATATATATATATATATATATATATATATATATATATATATATATATATATATATATATATATATATATATATACATATACACATCATTTTGAAATAACTGTTTTAGACAAGCTTTTTATAAAATTCTGGCTGAGACTGCCTGGAATTGCTGTTTTAGACAGGCTTTTTATAAAATTCTGGCTAAGATCCTGTTGTCATATGCAACCCATGATACTTATATTTCTTAGTAATAAAACATATTGGCTAGAATTTTTTTTATATTTATTAGTGTTCGGAATCGGTCACAATTTTCAAGATCAATCATCGGTCCACCTGAACGACCGATGATCGATTAATAATCAAAGTTGTATATGCGCAGTTTTCCTTTGGTAGTCTTGGCTTGTTCAATGGTTCTTGGCTCCATTTTTGTAAAGAAGCTAATATAACTCTCTTTAAATAACCCTTGAACCCCTTAGTTTTACTTGTTACGGCACTGCTTCATATTAATTAAAATTTTGCAGGCTTTAGTGGAGTCTCTCAATTGATCAATAGGCTATTTCTAGAAACAATTTATTTTTTCAAAATAATCAAAATAATCGATCTTATAAAATTGCAATCGATCATCAAAATCAGAGGCTGAATGAGCGATTAATCGGCATGTCCGATTAATCGGACAATCCCTAATATTTATTATATTAATTATCTTTTCAATAATTATTTGGTAGGTTCTCAAAACTATTTCTTAGCCATACATTTCCCAAAAGCATCATTGTAGGAGGTATCATACAAAAAGGTCAATAATTCAGTGTGCTGACTCCGAGTTCTTGCTAATCAAAAATTCTAAGCTGTTTCTAAACCACACAGTCGGGCTGTGCCTTCACAATGTGTTCGTGAAGACAAAACCAATAACCGCATATTCCATTATAAAATACTAGTTTGCCTACAATACAGAATGTCAATATTTAATATTGTGTGTACTACTGGTACCCTTCCTGTGGTTTAAGGCCAGAGCAAAGCAATTCTTAATTTCATATGTCTTAGTATTGAAGTATCTTAACTTGTTTAAAACAATTCACATGACTGATTCCATCATGCACAAATTTGGTATTTTAAAAAAATTACAAGCATAAGTGCATGACACACTACGAGTTGCCCAATTACAAAACCCTTCACACATTAATTTTGTCTAGTAGCAAAACCCAAGTACTCACCTTTTCTGACCATGCTTTGTCAATTTTCTTAATCACAGGACTTGCCTTTATCACCTTGGCAGGCTGAGGGATTTCTGAAAATACAAGGAATACCGTTAGCATGTTACACCATAGACATTGGACACACCTAGCTTGAAATTCTTAAGGCTGATCAGGGCTTGAAATACAGGTGCTGAGTATAGAAACCACTGTTCAAACCAGTACATCTTTGGGCTCCCTGCAGAAATTTGAGGGAGCCACAGACAAACTGAAGGGAGCCCCAGGCTCACAGGACCCCCTAATTTCGAGCCCTGCGGAGGGATTTCTGAAACTATGAGTATGGTTAGCATGTCCTTCAAAAGTCAATACAAACTGAGACCAAAGGCTCTAAAACTCAATGCTATTGACATATCACAGGCCGAGGGATTTTAGAATATATAAGAAATACCCTTTTCCATGCTTTCTCAAGCAAGCAAATTTAGGCGTGTAATGAAATGAATATTTGTATTTGTGTACCATCATAAGGTTTTTGTACTGGAGGGATACCATGTGTTTTGATGGGACCATCAATACACATGGGGAGATATATGTAAATGCTGATTAGAAAACTAACACAACATCTCACCTTCAGACATTTTATGATCAAAGGTACTACAGATCCAGACATAGTCTTAGCCAGCAGGGGGTCTGGGTGTCTTTTTGGGCACCCAGTCACAAAATCCTCAAACACAGTAATGCATAGTGGCTACTGGCCAAGCTAGCTCCCTGCTAACCCTGGCACCCGTCACACAGTATGTGTGAATCTCAATTCCATTGTAATTTATGCTCTATGACAGTGAAACAAAGCAGATTACAGACAGATGCTACCATGAGATAAAATTGTGAATGCAGCCCCATTTCCTATCATTGCCTAGCATATAAATGGATATATATTGTACTAGTATTGACATGGAAGTCAAAGATGTGCAGAAATATGCATGTTACTGACACCACAGTAACAGAAGACACTGCTGGCCACAATCTTCGACCAGAATTTAGAAACTGGGTGCCAAAAATTGGCAATTGTAGGATTTGGGGCATCCTTTTTTTCGAGGGAGGCAACAATAAATTCAGATTATTTATTATGTCCTCATACATGTCACAGGAATTGTTTGGAGGTGGAAAAATTCAATAATTTGCACGAAAGTGACATTTTAAGAAATCACTCACCAATTGGGGTGTCCTGAGAATTCATTTTTGGGGGTTTGGTTGTGCAAATGATGCCCAGACACCCTGTTAGCTAAGTAAGACTGTGCTGCTGGCAGCCATTGCTAAGAGGAAGAGGACCATGGTCTTAGCCAGCAGGGCGTCTGGGTGTCTTTTTGGACACCCAAACCCTTAAAAAGAACCCCTCAGGACACCCAAATAGTTTATTGTGGAATTTCTAAAAATCTCAATCTCAAGCTTATAATTGAATTTTTTCATATCCTTATAATTCCCATGACATTGTTTAATGATATCATGCCTTATTTTGATGAATTTATACATGTTTATGATTAAAATATGAGTATATTGTGATCCCCCTTAAAAATTTGGATGCCAAAAAATTTTACAACTGCCAATTTTAGGCACCCAGTTTCTAAATCCTGGCTAAGACACTGAAGAGGACCAATGCAGGCCCTCAGCTAGCCTAGCTACTAGGCTTTACATGCTGCTTGCCATTTTTTGCCAAATTCACTTGCAACTTGCTACGGGGCAAGCGGTTATGTTGCGCACTGGCTTCAGCTGATTCCACAGATGCAACTGACAGCTTGCTGATTTTAACTGATTTCACAGATGCCAATGCCGGCTTAACAGGACCCCCTGCATTGCCATTTCCTGCCTCCACCTGGAGATAGAACTACAGGTACACTAGCCTGGTTCTCAGGCTGACTTAGTTACCGGTATTCTGCCCCACCATGGTCTTAGCCAGCAGGGCGTCTGGGTGCCTTTTTGGACACCCAAACCCTTCAAAAGAACCCCTCAGGACACCCAAATATTTTTGTGTGGAATTTCTAAAAATCCCATTCTCAAGTTTATAATTGAATTTTTTCACCTCCTTGTAATTCCCATTGATATTGTTTAATAATATCATGCCTTATTTTGATGAATTTATACATGTTTATGGTTGAAATATGAGTATTTTGTGATCCCCCTTAAAAATTTGGACGCCCAACAATTTTAGGCACCCAGTTTCTAAATCCTGGCTAAGACACTGTGCCCCACCACTATATATATACGGGGTGTGAAGTAGTTTTGATGTCTCTCTCTAGACAACAGCACAGGTTTCATGACTTGCAGTTGATAACGCGATACAGACTACAGCTCAAGTGTGTCCCCCTTGAGGATTTATTCAGAACTAATCCTGGAGTGAAATCAACCCAGGTTAGATCAGTGAAAGGGCCAGAGATATCACAAGTACACCTACACCACACCTCAGGCCTGCTTATCCTGCATATAACGCATAGGAAGACCATAGTAATTAATCCTATAGAGACCCTCATTATAACTGCTGAGGTCCTGCAGGCACACAGGGATATATAACAGATACTGAGTAGTGTTACCAATATTGAGGTAATAATGTAATATGTGGGTTAATTAGGGCCTCAAAAATCAGGACGGCCTGGCCTGAGGCTATGGACTACACACACCCAAACACACTAGGTATTATACAGTATGAGCACTCGTAAATTACTTCACTAGTTATTTACTGTTACGTGAAAGTATGGCAAGAGATATGTCAAAAATTCAAAACAAAAATCCTTTTGATTAGACATGACCTCATTCCAGTTCAGGCTTAAAAAAAAAATAGTTTGTTTCCTGTAACGGTACAGGAAAAAATTGAGTAGGTATGTTGGTAAAAACTTTTTGTTGTACAGTGGTCCGTCATATCCAAGTTCACCTGTATATAGATATTTAGTTAGGTTGTATTGCGCATGTATGCTTTATAAGTATCATTGTTGGGCTAATATGATTTTATACATAGTCCTTGTAGTAGTGTAAGATCTAAAACAAGTCCCTTGTGTACCTGCAGTTCTTCTGTGTACCTGCATTAAGACCAAAAAGTAGTAGGGGTGTCATCGATATGGCCCATATTGATATATAGAGAACTCTCCAATGCATCAAAATAGCGAAAAAATGAAAATGGAGGCTTATCGAAGAAATCTGAGATGGATTTTGCCAGCATTGTTGGATACATACTTTTTAAAAGCATTTTTCTACCTTATCATGACCCATTTTACTTGTTCCATCGCAATACAAAGTACAGAAGTGAGGGAGGATGCTTCTGATATCAGGGCTTGAAATTAAGATTTTATCCAGGGTGCCCAACTGCACCTTCTAAAGCTACGTAGCAACATTGCGTATAGAAACCAGTACATCTTTGGGCTCCCTGCAGAAATTTGAGGGAGCTGCAGGAGAATTCAAGGGAGCCCACGGCTCCAGTAGGACTGTCATTGACATCCATTTTTTTTCGATTCGATCATTGACATTTTATTTTTCGATTCCGATTATTTCGATTCGATTGTGAAGAACTGCAGTAATAGAATATTTTCACATGTTCCACACTATTTTTGTGGCTAGCATTCTAAGATTCCCACAATGCAAAGACAATGAAGGTTTTCTCAACACTTTCTGATTAGATACTTGAGTTTCTCTTCAAAATTCTTAATAGCGTTGGCTAAAAATTGCGTAAAAGGCTAAAAAAAATGTGTTTCGATTAATTCGATTCGATTAACATAATATTTTTTTCTCGATTAATTGGAAAAATTATTTCGATCGATCGATACTTGTCATATCAATGACAGTCCTAGGCTCCAGGCACCCCCTAATTTCGACCCCTGGATATGGTTAAAAACCTTGATCAATGCTTTGTGATTTTCCCTCATGGCATAGACAGCATATTCTTGGATACTTCAATGCATCGTACGTATCGGAATTATCAAAAATGAAAACAAGATGTCAATATTTATATCGAATCGAGAGAAAAAATTCTTAACAATGACATCCCTAGTAAGTTCAGTTCCCTTCTTCACCCATGCGACTTCCAAATGACATCATTACAAACCATCAACCTAGCCTGCCTACAAGGTGTTTTACTTTATCATATATATAAATGCCTGCATCTATACTACTTAGGGACTTGTTGTGGCCTACTGCTGGCCATATAGTTCACACAATTGCCACATCAGGGGGTTGTAATGGGAATATTTTCAACTACCCTCCTAGCATACCGCAGTGCCATCTATCCACAAGGGATGACATTCGAATATGGCCTAGGAGGCAGGCTACCATCAACCAAGACAGCATAGAAATAGAAAACATTCTCTTTCAATATAAACCATATGGATCCATCTGGGCCTGACATTAATCAAAACCCCATGTCCACCTTCCAACCTGCAGGGAGCTAGTCCTGAGGGACATGGGCTAGTGCACTGACCTTGCACAATGTCTGAGGAGTGGAAAAATCACGTCTCACCAGGAACTCAGCCAGGACCCGTCCAGACTGTATTTTGGGCACGCAGTTTCCTGAAAAACTCCTTTTAGACAGTCTGTCTGAGGAGTGTAAAAATCACGTCTCACCAGGAACTCAGCCAGGACCGGTCCAGACTGTCTTTTGGGCAGACAGTTTCCTGAAAAACTCCTTTTAGACAGGTAAATATTTCCATGAAGAATTTCTAATTTTTATTTTTTTGTTACACTAATCATATCTTTTCATAACAAAACTTCTAAGATATTGCTTGAGTTTAAATTGCCCTTTTTTATATAAAAGGCTATTTAATGTAGTGTGTTAGTAACATGAATCAGGACGGGCAGAATTTTTGTGAATTGCTGTTCTGGACACTAGTAGACAGGCTTTTTGAAATCCTGGCTAAGAGTAAGACCCTGCATAACTTAGACCCATTCATGTCTAATGCCTCAACAAGACTGAAATATGTTTATTCCTTAACTTCATAGATCCATACTTAGGACACTAATATTTCACTATGCCCTAATGTCTAGGGGGGACTAGTAACAGGAGATGGGTCATTCCGTGTCAAATCACCGAGAGGTGTTGCTGCATGTTTTCAGATATGGCTCAAAATTGGTTTGGTGAAAGCTATACATGTTTTTAGAGAATCCCCAAAATATCAGCTCAATGTCTTTACTTGGTCAGGAAATACGACCAGTCTAAGGCCAGGGGGGTGGTCAAATACTAACAAACTGGCCTGAAACCCTGATTTTCAGACCCTAGAAATTGTGCAAGTGACATTCCCACAGTGCTTCCCATCTCAGAAATAACTCTCCAGGTGACATAGACCTGATATTCACAATTGGACTATTTTCTATGTTTCCATTGGTCAGATAATGATATGCTAATTAGCTCAATCGTCTCAAAATACACCATTCGTGTTTGTGATTTTAGTGTTTTCAACATCCTCTAGTTCAGCTGATATATATCCTAGGAGGCTGTAAATGGATATATACTACTTCTGTTATATACTTAGTGTTAGGAGGACCAAGAAATAATCTTACAGGTCTTAGAGGTTCAGATACAGGGCTCTAGAAGTGCTATTTTAAACAAAATTACTAGTCGCGAATGGTTTTTAAGCTGGTATTTTGGGGAGATATGCTATTGTATAATAGCATCTGACATTTTTTATCATTTCTATGTATAGAGGAGTACCACACATAAACAATACCAGTACTTTGGGTGGTTTAATTTCTGAGATAGAGGTGCGCAAACTTGGGAAATTTTCAAAATTGACCCAACTTTACCTCTCTGAAAAGTCATGTGGGTCAGGAGTTAGAAGATTGAGCTTCTGCAGCAAGGAAGGTCTATATTCTGTCTTCATCCATGCCAAGTTTCAAGTTTGGCATCTGGCTCCTTCATAGAAAATTATCTCATCAGAGATGACATGTATAGCCACAAACGTTTTTGGGCTGGAACTGTGCCGGGACACCATACATGAGTTTAGTAGCTTATATTTAGATATTTTCAGTCAGAGGGTTTTCAGATACAATCAGCTGTACACTTCTAATCATTAAATCTTGCAAAATCCTGAAGAACGTATGTAATTATTACCACTTAAGCATCGTTTTCGTTCTCATTGTTCAAAATGCCACTCAATAAACAGGCATTTCCCAAAGGCATTTCAATGTGTAATTAAGCTTTAAAATCTTAGAAGCTAAATTGTTTTTTTCATCCTTGATCAAATCATGCCGGGGGATTCTTGTGAAATATGTCATCAGATGGATTGATGGAGTTTGTTTTTTGTAAAAGGTGCTTTTGTTAAGCTAGGGTCCCATATGGAGTTTGCGGTAATTTGACCCGATTCGACAAATATTGGAAAAAGTCTAATACGACCAAATTCGACTCAATTCGACATGGCAAAAAGTTGCGGCGTTCGGCAAATAAAATGGTATTTTTGGGGTGTCAAATGCGATGTGAAACCGCTTTAAGTCGCATTCGACCGCTAAAATGTCAAAAGGTCAAACAATGTCGAAAACACTTTGCGTATTCGAGTTTTATGCAAATGATCTGTTTGATTGACAGTTTATGTCGAATGCGACATGTGAGGCATTGCACTGGACATAGAAATTCGCATTCGACATTTGCCTACACCTTGCATTCAACAAGAAATAAGTCGAATGCGATTTTCGACTTTATGCAAATTAGAAAATCATTATGATAATGACAAACTGCAAACTCCATCGCATTTGACCACGTTGCGATGAAAGTTCCTCGACATTGGATCTCAAGGAACTTTCGGTGCATACGACAATTTTAGAAAATGGGATTAGACTTTTATGTTGGCGCCAAAACAAACCTCGTTTTCGAATTGCCTAACTCTGGACAAACATCGAATGCGAGTTTTTCCTAAAACTCGCATTCGACTCAAAATTTGGGGTTTTCCTCATTACCATATCATTTGCAGCTCGATGTGGGACCCCACCTTTAGAAAGATGTCACTAAGAATGTCAGGCCTTTTGAGTTGCTGCAGGGAAGAATGGGTTGAGAATCCACCGTGTGTCTGGTTCAGGGGGTTAAATTTGAATTTCGATCATCATTACCTTTACAGCCCTATTTTAATAGGCTAATTTATGACAAGCCAGTTGTGAGTGGTGGAGGAAACTGGAGTACTGGTAAAAACTATCGCCAAACCCAAATTAAGTCACTTGCAACTTGCTGACATTAGGATTTGAACCCTAGTAGTGGTGAGAGCAGTATGTGGCAGGGTCTTAGACCACTCAGCCATCAGGGCGCACTCGGCAGACGATGAAATTGAATACGTGTCTAAATGTGAAGGCATCAAATGAGTAATCCCTTCATAAAGGTGATAAAGAGGAATGTGGTTACCTTCAAAACTAACATTTAGATAAATGTTCTTATATTTCGCCAGTAAAAAGCAGCCCAAGCATTCCTTAGGACTTGAATGTTGCAATGCCACTCTCATAGCAGGCCACATGTTTATAAGAATCACTGCCAATGTTTTTTGGAAGGCAAGCTCAGACTGAGCTTATTTGTACCCAAAAAGTTTGAAATATACTATGAATGTTTATTTTCACAAACATATTACAATTTCATTCTTCCTTTTCATGAAATGTCATGATTTTGAAGCATTAGTTATTTTCATTTGCATTACAATGTTCATGTGACATATCAGAAATAAATTTGAGCATTGTTGGGTTAAGCTATGTTGTCTTAGGTTAAGCACTAAATAACTTAAGTTCCTAGTACCTTGAGTTCAGTTATACTTTTTCAGACATCTTACAATTAAACTTGAACTTAACCCTTCCAATGCTAAGGCCACTTTCATCCAAAACACACTATATTGGTTGGTAAGTTAAATTCATGCACCCTGCTGTAGGGCTGTCATCACTAACAAATTTTTAGCGATTCGATAATCGAAAAATTTTTTTTACCGATACGGCACTTCGATTCGATTCGCTATCGATTCACACTAGAAATTGCTGCACACTTGGTTTTCGGCTAATATATACGCAATTAGCCCACCAAGCATTATATTTTCATTACCCGTCAATCCCCGCCCCTAACAATAACTAAAAAGTACCTACAATGTGCGATCTAGCCATTAGCGCCAATGATGTCTTCACCTGTCATCGCATTGACAGGACCCCACAATGCATTGCACTGACCTGCGCAGTAGTGCGCCAGAGATCGTCCGTCCTCAATTCAACTTCCGTTTTTGAATTGGGGTAAGTTTTCGCAGATTTGGACTTTTTTAAAAAGGTTTTCTGGTTGGTAACGGCAGTTTTGGCGTGTTGCAACGTATCCAACCTGTTTTTTGTTATTTTTTATAACAAATCGATACCCCAGCATTTCTGGCGTATCGATTATCGCTAGGGCTTCGCCAGCGATCCATCGATACCGCCGGTATCGATGACAGCCCTACCCTGCTGTTCCAGCAGCATCTTTCCACTGGCCTGTGCGAGAAGATGTTTGCCATGTTCCTTCTTCTCATATCCTGCGTGTCATTCCCATACCTACAACGGACCGACGAGCTCGCCAGTACTGGCTAGATGAGGAAATTGCCCAAGTTGTTCTTCAGGATTTTGCAAGATTTAATGAATAGAAGTGTACAGCTGATTGTATCTGAAAACCCTCTGACTGAAAATATCTAAATATAAGCTACTTAACTCATGTATGGTGTCCCAGCACAGTTCCAGCCCAAAAACGTTTGTGGCTATACATGTCATCTCTGATGAGATAATTTCCTATGAAGGAGCCAGATGCCAAACTTGAAACTTGGCATGGATGAAGACAGAATATAGACCTTCTCTGATGCAAAAGCTCAATCTTCTAACTCCTGACCCACATGACTTTTCAGAGAGGTAAAGTTGGGTCAATTTTGAAAATTTCCCAAGTTTTCGCACCTCTATCTCAGAAATTAAACCACCCAAAGTACTGGTATTGTTTATGTGTGGTTCTCCTCTGTACATGGAAATGATAAAAAATGTCAAATGCTATTATACAATAGCATATCTCCCCAAAATGCCAGCTTAAAAACCATTCGCGACTAGTAATTTTGTTTAAAATAGCACTTCTGGAGCCCTGTATCTGAACCTCTAAGACCTGTAAGATTATTTCTTGGTCCTCCTAACACTTAGTATATAACAGAGGTAGTATTTATCCATTTACAGCCTCCTAGGATGTATATCAGCAGACCTAGAGGATGTTGAAAACACTAAAATCACAAACGCGAATGGTGTATTTTGAGACGATTGAGCTAATTAGCATATCATTATCTGACCAATGGGAACATAGAAAATAGTCCCATTGTGAATATCAGGTCTATGTCACCTGGAGAGTTATTTCTGAGATGGGAAGCACTGTGGGAATGTCACTTGCACAATTTCTAGGGTCTGAAAATCAGGGTTTTAGGCCAGTTTGTTAGTATTTGACCACCCCCCTGGCCTTAGACTGGTCGTATTTCCTGACCAAGTAAAGATATTGAGCTGATATTTTGGGAATTCTCTAAAAACATGTATAGCTTTCACCAAACCAATTTTGAGCCATATCTGAAAACATGCAGCAACACCTCTCGGTGATTTGACACGGAATGACCCAGATGTGGACAAGTGCTCCTGCCATGCTCAATGACAGGGAGTGTAAAAAATCACGTTTCACCGAAAATGAATCATCTTGACCTGAATATATACTAATGAGTCTGGATATTAACCCATTGACACTCAAGAGTTTCTCTAGAAGGTATCGTCTGCTACTTTCATACTTTTGAAAATAACTTTTGAATAAAGAAAAATTTCATAAAATATTTGAAGGAGAGTTGTTGTTTACCTTCTAATCAACATTCCTCCTTTGATTGTTTTCAAGAAAATACTTTTGTAAGTAAAATATTTCCAAATTTGTCAGGCCTCTTTTGGCTGCTCTGAGTGTTAATGGGTTAACCCTTTCATGCCTGGAGATCTCTTGGAGATAGGTTGTCTGCATCTGAATAACTTTTGATATTGAATATGGAATTAATCATAAATTGCAAAATATTTGAAGGAGTGGAAAGTTTCTGAATAGCATTTCAAATATTTCTCTTTCAAATATTTTCTAAAAACTGTTTTTGTCAGAGAAATATCACCAGAATAGTCGGCTGTTAAGTAGAGTGAATAGGTTATAAAGAGTTGTTGGTTGAGTTCTTAATAGCATTTTTCTTCCAAAAATGTTCTTTTTATTTTTCCTTGAAAAAATGTAGTTGTTTTTGTTTCCTCAATTTTTTTTCGGTACAACATTTTGTCAATGATTAGGTATCAATTGGCTGCAGCAGGTATATATGTTAACCCATTCACGTATATACATATGACACCTCAGTGATAAAATGGAGGAAGAGAGAAGCAAAGATACTACCCAAGTAACCCAACCCCCTCCACTTCTACTATCCACAGTGACAAACTGAATACACACTGAATGCATGTATACCCAAACGCTTTCCAAATACACCCAAAGTGCCAATAGCACAAAATAATATTTGATACCTGATCAGCGGATTCAAACAAACAGAACAGCAAAGCTGGTTTTCTTAAATACTACAGTAAATATTAGGCGTAAAAAATTGGTCATAAAGCAATCAAGGCATTGATAGGGATTATTTCTTTGGAAAAACTCAACCCTTACTATATTACCTGTCTACGAGAAAATTCAGGCTCCAGCCAATTGCAAATATTAAGATGTAGATAGATAAGCACTTGTGTCATTTCTTAAATAGGAGTTGGTATTTGTCTTAGAACTTAATCAAGCAACCAATTTGCAGACTTCTCAACAAGGAAAGGCGCCAACATAATTTTCAGAACTAACTTACCATGCCGGGCAAGTAATTAATGATTTTAACTTTCCCGACATATAAAGATAAATGGTGCTCTTATTGGTGTTTGAGGGAGGTATTCAAAAATTGCCTGACATCTACAGAAGTAGTAGTTGTGTAGTACCACATAATACCCCTCCCCCATTCCCCAAGAAGTTTGGCCCCAGGTGAAAAAATCCTTAAGAATTTTTGTAATTCGTTCACATATTTTTATTCAATAATAATATATTTTGCAGTTGAGAAAGAAGTTTGCAAGACCTATTGTAAATAATACTGTACTAAACTATACAACTCAACAATGGTCCACGGATTAGAGTCAGATTTTGGCAAGTTATTATTTAGGTTTAAGAGGAGAGATTTCAGCATGGTGTATTATATTCAGTCATGATAAGTCGTTGAATGAAAAGCAAGTTTACTACATTGAACTATTTCACTAGTCAACCAAATGTGTGCATGGAAATCTTATGGTTTATAGGAACAGGCTAACTTAACTACATCAGCCTGCAATATGAATGGAAAGTCTTAGGCCTAAAAAAAAAGTTGTTTGTTTCCTGTAACCCTACCCTAACAAGTTTTTATTCAAAAAAATCCCTACCCTGAAGTTTTTTTCCGCCCTCCCAACTCCCAATCAATGTAAAACATGCATAAAACACACATTTTTGACCAAAAAAATAATGCAAATTTTTTTTTTAACCACCTACCTACCCTATTTTTTTCCAGACCGTTACAGGAAACAAACAATTTCTTTTTTAGGCCTTAGGGCTTAGGGTTTCAGTTGCCAGATTTGGGGCGGTCTTTAAACCCTTCCAAATCGATAGTCGACAAATCGATAAATCAACATTTTCACTTAGTCAATTAAATCGAATCGAATGGTTGGGTATCGAATCGAAATAATCGATATTCTGAACCCCAATAATGGCGTATGATTATTAATAAAAAATACACTTTTCCCAGACATTTTCTTGTTTTAAAAAACTAATGCAAAGTGAAACTCTGACTAAATATTGAAGTATTTTCTATGGCTTTTGTAAGAGAAATTGGAAAGAATGGTGTGCTTTACTTAGGCATATGGCCAAGGCACAGGGTATCCAACCAAAATAAAGGGATATCAATGACATCCCTATAAATAATTGTGCCATATGAGCATGTTACGGCGTATCGCATCGAATCGAAAAATATATCAATTAATCGAATCGATAAAATTTCATATCAATGCCATCACTACCTTCCAATGCTGAGGCTACTTTCGTCAGAAGCCCAAAGATGCAAAGATTTTTGAAAACCATGTCATTTTGGTATTCACTGGATGGCTCTCGCTGAGTGCTATCATATGAGTACCCATGTGCCAGGGGTTCAGTCATTTTCCAGTTTTTTTTTGCATATTTATGTATTGGGCCAAATTAGCCAGCAGCAGCATAAGGGTTAACATAAAAAGAGCACCAAGCTGTTCACCTCTAAATCGTTGAAACACTACCCTAAGTTCCTCACCTACTTGTTGGTTGTTTTGCTTATTGTAAATCAATAGGTTTCCTGCCCCAGTTAGAGAACCTGCTATTCAGTTACCAATGTATGACAGATCTGGGCTAAGCATTTCTGTCTGGGTTGCCTTGTGCTCGGATATGCCAAGACTGCTAAGGTTGCAGGTTGGGACTCATACTAGCCTGGTTCTCAAGATGAGTTTGTCTAGGTATACAGTTTTCATGAGTTGCAGTTTGAAACCTGTGTGTTACCATAGACAGCTCGAGTGTGTCCCCTTGAGGATTAATTCTGAACTTAATCAGTGAGACTAAGGAAAGAGCCAGCTAACGGACTAGTAGCAAGTCTAGACTCATACCAGCTATTCCATATAAATTTCCTTTCTGCAGCACCCTATAACAGCATCACTATGTTGTTGGCATCTCTCTTCTAAAAGCTTATTTCGAAATATAACTGGAATATGAATGTTAATACAACCCAAATCAACATCATTCCTTCATATATTTTGTAGTTAAGCCTCATACAAACTAACCCGACCAATTCCTGCTCGAGGCACCCTAAAACTCCAGGGCTCGATATTAGGGGGTGCCGGCAGCATAGGGCTTCCTTGATTTCTCCAGCGGCTCCCTCAAATTTCTGCAGGGAGCCCAAAGATGTGCTGGTTTCTATACAAAACGCCTGTAAATGAATGGCCTTTGAAGGTGCAATTGGGCTCCTTGGAAAAAATCTTAATTTCGAGCCCTAAACAGTAAACACCATCACTTTATTTTAGATATATTGCTTCTCTAAGCTAGGTGTCCTGAAGGGCATTTTTTTAGTGTTTAGATGTCCAAATGACGCCCAGACGCACTGCTGCCCAAGACTATGCTAGTAGGGCCAGACCTGAAGGAGCTTATCCAAGATTTAGCCACAAATCCAGCAGAGCACGCCGGTGATGACAGCCTGCTAATACCGGCAGAAACTGCAGCAGCGGCAGAGGCCCACCCATTTCTTGAATCGCATGACGTGGTAATTCCACCGTGCTACCGCCTCACCTTTACTCTACTAAGCAGCATGTCTGTGTACGTCTGTCTGTGGCTCGGAAAAAAGCCTGGCACCAACCACAGCATGGCAAACGCCCTGCGCTGCACATGCTTGTGGCTTCCTGAAGCTCCTGCTACCAGGGGTACTGGCAGCCAGGCTAGATGCAGTACACACACACACACACACACATATATATATATATATATATATATATATATATATATATATATATATATATATATATATATATATATATATATATATATATATATATATATATGTATATATATATATATATGTATATATATATATATATATATGTATATATATATATATATATATGTATATATATATATATATATATATATATATATATATATATATATATACATACATATGCATGCAGCTTCCTGAAGCTGCTGACACCAGGGTAACTGGCAGCCAGACTAAATGCAATACATATATATATATATATATACATATAGATGGATATTTCAACTATACCAGTAGTGTATAGCTCTGCTGCACATATAGCAGTAGCAGCAGTTCTATATAAAATTGCCTCTGAACGGGCTCTGAGTATTATAACCAAATATTGTCTCACACACACATAGCAACGTTAGCCCATTTAACCCTAGTGGCCCTGTAGACACCAGTTAGCCATAAGGGTTAAGCTTGAGAGTTCCTGGATCAATGATAATTATAATAATATTTTTGGAAATTAGAATAAGTGACATTTCTTATTCAAATAGTATCCCTAGGAGTGTCATCAAAACGCAAAATTTACCGATATGATTATTGCAAAATTTCCCACCAACACCGATTCTTTCTGATACAATTTTTAAATAGGATCTTTGTAAAAAATTATCTATTTTCAATGTTTTTTTCCTATTTTGACTTGAAATGTTTTGAGGGCATATTCCCATTTCAGACCCCCCTACTTCGTCTCCCCACTAAGTATTTTATCAGTCATGGCCCGATGGCCGTTAACTTCATTATTTATTGTTTCTAAGACAAGTGTCAAACTGCCAGGAAACACAAAACTGTGGGGGAATAGGGGCATTTTGCCTCACATGTGACTTCCGGTTGGAGTAGTTTGCCGATCTGCAATACACTATACAAATATGCCATGCCAGTGGGGGTAACATGATGGAATGTTTCCCCGAGGGAGGATGGTTTTCCCGAGGGCGGAGCCCGAGGGAAAACCATCCTCCCGAGGGGAAACATTCCATCATGTTACCCACACTGGCATGGCATATTTGTTTTATTATACTGAACAAACCCCATTTGTAATTTAAACAAAGCAAGGTCACAGTTGACTGGTGATTCACACGTTCCCCGCTAGGTGTCGCTAGTGGCAACGGGCAACATGAAGCCCTCACTGATGGCATCAGGCAACATGATGATTGTTAACTGTTAAGTCAGCCAATCACGGCTTACGATCTTCAAGTGAGGTATAATAAAATACGATATACCACCTTTTACCTATACGATAAATGGCTGCTTCGTTTTAGCAATACGATTATCTGGGAGGTATCGATGACACTCCTAAGTATCCCAACTTATGCCTGCAGGATTTCATCTACCTTTTAATTTGGTTCTTAAAAGCATGTCCTTTTAAATTTGTGCAAAATTGCCCCTCAGGGCGAGATGCAATATGATGTAATTGAAGACACACCTTAACACTGACTATTCAGCTGGATCCTTGGAACTATCATTTCATCATAAAACAGGTAGGATGTAAGAAGGTAATATAGGACTTCAGATCACAGCAGCAAGAGATGAGCCTCTGATTGTTAACACTTTCCTGTCTGGAGATCTTGACATGAATCATCTCAATACTTACAGGGCTCAAAATTAAGATTTTTTTCCAGGGAGCCCAATTTCATCTTCAAAAGCCACTAACAGGTGTTGGGTATAGAAACCAGTACATTTCTGGGCTCCATGCAGAAATTTGAGGGAGCCACTAGGGAATTCAACGGAGGTTGGCTCCTGGCACCCCCTAATTTCGAGCCCTGCCTTATGAAAATAACTTTGGAACCAAGCATAAATTTGAAACATATTTGACGGAGAGTTGTCTGGAACTACCTGCTATGTTGACCCCTGTAGATTAGGCCTAAAAAAAGAAATTGTTTGTTTCCTGTAACAGTCCGGAAAACAATAGGGTAGGTAGGTCGGTAAATCATTTTTTTTGCATAAATCTTTTGGTCAAAAATGTGTGTTTTATGCATGTTTTTCGTTGATTGGGAGTTGGGAGGGCGTAAAAAACTTTAGGGTAGGGATTTCTTTGAATAAAAAACTTGTTAGGGTAGGGTTACAGGAAACAAACAACTTTTTTTAGGCCTTAGGGGTCTGGAATAATCTGTTATGTTGAGCCCTGTTCTAAATGACTATGTAACTATTGCCTGTCACTGGAAACACCCATTGATTGCTCTGCTAATCAATTAATCCCCTGTAATCAAGGCAGCCCAGCTATTGCCAATCTAGTTACGTTCAGGGGGAGAAAGAGACTGAATAGAAGGTAATTGGTGACAGAGATATTGGAACTGAGGAGCCAGACACTATCTAGATGCCAAATCCAATCTATAGTTATTCCCTCATTAGAACCTAATCCATTGGACATCCTTTGGACATCTTAATCCTTGAAAACACACACACACACACACACCATTCCAACTCAAAACAACCAAATGTTCTGGCCTGGACTCCTGAATCAAGAAAACATTTTTTATAATTAAATTTTGAATTGGTGTGAAAATTAACAATTTTAATAGCAAATTTACAATATACAATTAGAAATTTCTTTCCAAAATCCTCTCGAGCGATAAGTTTTCAAGGTTTTTGGGTGTCCAAGTAATAACTAGACAATAGATACACTTGCTACAGATCTCCTTTTTCATGCACTTTTTACTTTTCTAGCCCACAAAATGTGAGTAACTAGCCAAGAAGGCCTCCTAGCCATATTCAATATTTGAAAACTTGTAGTAGATATAAAATAATACACATTTTTGACACTGCAACGTTTTTGTTTCTAGACACGTAGATGTATCAATGAGGCAAAGGTAGCTAATTTCTTTAAATCTCTCAGCAGATGGAATCTCAGTGTGACTAGCAGAGATAGGATAAGGCATGTGGCGCCATCTATAGGCCATTGATGGTGCTACACTCTGGCTGGTGGACACAAGGGGAAGGTTAGACTAGGCACCTATCCCTAAAAAGTTAACATTCCCTTCTGTGTTGACCAAGCATTGTTCTGTAGTACCAGGTATAGTGGATAGATGGTAGTCCTGACACCACCTGATCTCTCACACTCATACTGAATCCTTTATTCCCCTGGTGAGATAAGTGTAAACTAAATTGACCACTTTGGCCCCCTAAGCCATTAGGTGCTTGGTAACTGGCAACAGAAAAAACATGACAGGGAAATACATAGGACAGACTAGAAGTCCAAGCTAGGGGAAGGTTAACTTATCAGGGACTAAGAAGTTGATCTAAATCCAGCAAGCAGAGCTCTGCATTACCTAATAAGGATTATGTAACCCTGTGGTTCTCAAACAAAGAGTGTGCTGTAAGATACTAACCACTGACCACTAGGTAGTACGATACTGGTTGCATAATGCTCACTTGTGTGTTTCTCATACTAAGAGGTTGCACAACCTCAAGGCTAGGGGCTGGGAAGGCTCCTTATATTATTCTTATAAATCATTGCACTACAACTGCTGCTGCTACTACTACTGCTACTAAGCCTACTATGTACTACTTCTTCTACTACTGCTACTACTACTGCTACGATGTACTAATTACTTCTTCTACTACTGCTGCTGCTACTACTAATACTACAGAACAAAATTTTCAGAACTGACTTACCATGCCAAGCAAGTAGTTAATGATTTTTTACTGGCCGACATAATTTTTGACTAGCCCGAAATAAGTTACAACATATGCTAGAGAGGCATGTATTGTTTGTCATGGATTTAATGATTTGAAAACAATTTTCTTAACAAATTTGTTGAGTTGTTTGCCTATTTCTGAGTATTTGGGCCATTCACCATAAAAAAATGTGTTAAGTGGAAACCCATTTTTTCTAAAATTCACTTGCCGGGCCAAGCGGGCAAGTATGTCGTTGCCTGCACTAGTCTGGATCAGCTGACTGTAGAAGAGGGCATGTTCCTAGGTGCCATTATTCAAACATCATCCCAACTCCAAGCTACTTATTCCAGGAATCCCACCAACATGATGGGCTGAATATTTCTAGAGTAAGAATCTGATGACATTTCAAATTCACGGAAAAACACACAAAAAACTAATCGTTTACAGGTTTTTCAAGTGTGCAGAGCTTAACGCTCATACAGTAATAAATGGTGCTTTCAGAAAACCAGCTGTTGCAAAAAAAAACTGCCAGCCATACAAGGTTAATGTAAACCATTACCTTTACTTAGCAGGTTGTCTGGCTGCTACCAGCCAAACCCTTGTAAAACACACATCAGACCACCCAAATATCATGTTCATTGTTCAACTTCTCACTATTATGAACCATCATTTTCAGGAATTCCTATATATTGCTGTAAAACATTGATATAAAGCACAACATTTTTCAAGGTTTTATAAATTCAGTGTTAATGCTCATGAATGTGTTAACTAATGCAAACACTATGCCAGCTTATGATGCATAGAGACCTGTTCATTATTAATGCTAGAATATCAATGGGCTCTTGGCATACCAGGCAGACATTGATTAATTAATCAGGTCCATCTATAGGCTTATGCATTGACGTAAATGAAGACCTGATTAACCTAGCTTGAGTAGCTTCTTAACCCTATTGTCATAATCTATGTTAGTTGTAAGACAAAATAACTTGGGAATAAAGTAAGTATAATTTTAGTCCTGGTGTCAGTTATTTTTGTTCACCACAAGATCTGTTATTGAAAAGTTTCCATAAAGAAGCTCATGTTCGTAATATATCATACAGACAGTCAGCCCCTTTGAGGGGGCTAAGGGGCATGAATGGCTGATCATATTATGATTGAAGTCAGTATCATCCAGATTACAGAACGTGTAATTTCGAAACAGAATTTGTCCAGAAACAATCACAAGCTTGTTTGAAATGTTAAATGGTAGGTGCTCTCCGATTGACATTTTCAATTATTTTCAAGAAAAATCCCAAGCCAGATGGCTATTTTAATGATACAGTGTATCCTTTATGGCCACTGCAAGGATGATGATTTTGTTTTCAATCAAATATGAACACATCTCATTCACCAGGTTTTTCACTCATCAAAAAAAAAGAAAAAAGAAACATAACAATGCAAAAACCAAACAGCAGTTTTCAATTTGGTATGAACTATGAATATATCCCAGTCACCAGGAAGTTCACATAATAATGCAAACAAGAGGGACGCCAGTGGCGTCCAAAGTTTGTCTTGTAACTTACGTTTTTCTGTTGTTCGCTATTTCAAATTTTTCGCTTTTTTGTTTTCTGTTTTTTTAAAAAATTTTGACCTTTAATTTTTCAATTATTCGTTTTTAGGTAAATTTTTAATTTATCAATTTTTCTAGTGTGTCCTACTTTTGTTTGATGTGTTGCGGTGTTTTGAAAGGTTTTAAAATTGTATGAATATTTGGTCATGGTCCGAGTAGGATGTTTTTATCACTCCAGATTTTTGGTGTGTTGATAGATTTGTGTGTATGTCAATTATAGTGTTATACTTTGTTGTTGCTGAGCTTATCAGTTGCTTTGTTTTTAGGTTTTCGCATAACTTTTTTACAGTGCTTTGGTTTTTGTTTTGAATGTTAATGTTAAAGTCTCCCATTATGATTTTTCTTTCGCATTTTTGAGCAGATGGAATTGTTTTTATGTCTTCAATAAATTGGGGTATTGATGATGTTAGATAATGATACAGACAAACTATTTGGACTTCCCTGGCCTTGTTAAAACAAAAGAAATATTTAAAAATTCAGAGATGGTAAGAAATGTTTAAAAAATCTTAAGAAATATTAAAACTTCAGAGATGGTAAGTATAAGAGAAATACTATAGAAAACCCTAAAACCAAGAGCTGACAAGAATTAAATATAAGGTGACCACACAAGTTCACTAAAAAGCGCTAGAAGCATGGGAGGGCAGGGTTAAAAGTGTAGACTGACTAACAACAGTCATATACAAAACCACAGCGCAACTACTGCAACATCTATTCTAACATCGACAGCGTGCGCCATCTCTAACATCAACAGCGAGCAACTAACGCCTATCATTCACAGTGGGCCAGAAAGCTTGCAACATCATCACCTGCAAAATACAAAAAAAAACATACAAAACAAAATTTCATAAACAACAATAACCAACTAATACAAAAAAACAATTAAACAAAATACTTAAAGAACATTTAAACAAAATACTTTCCACAACCCTGAACACTACGCGACTATGGTTCCCAATACGAGGGAATCCCCAACTCCCAATATGAGGGAAACCCCAAACCACGTGACGTAAAAAATTATCAATTTTTTTTTATTAATTTATTTTTTTTTAAAAATCAAAAAAAAAAATTTTTTTTTTTAAATTTTTTTTTAATTTATTTAAAAAAAATTTTTTTAAATTAATTTTCTTTTTTTTTAAAATTTAAATTGACCCATCAGGTGCTGCCATCTATTGGCGGATAGGTAAACTAACAAAACACACTACTGAGTACATCTTGAAAATTCAAACTACGCAAACAAGGTAAAAAAAAACAAACTTACAGAGATAAAATGGACCCAAAAACACAAAATTATCACACTACGCGACTATGGTTCCCAATACGAGGGAATCCCCAACTCCCAATACGAGGGAAACCCCAAACCACGTGACGTAAAAAATTATCAATTTTTTTTTTATTAATTTATTTTTTTTTAAAAAAAATCAAAAAAAAAAATTCTTTTTTTTTTAAATTTTTTTTAATTTTTTTTTTTATTTATTTAAAAAAAATTTTTTTAATTAATTTTCTTTTTTTTTTTTAATTTAAATTTTTTCATTTTGTTTTTTTATTTTTTATGTGTGTCTTGTGATATAAAAAAACAATGAGGCTGTGACCTGTAAACTTGAGGTCAAACCCATAGTAACCATGGCGAAGGGGGATAAAACATTGTGAGGTGGGATAAAACACTTATCCGCATCCTAACATTGACAACTAATGAAAAGCTGAAATACAATCCAGTACACAACAGCAATTGACCCATCAGGTGCTGCCATCTATTGGCGGATAGGTAAACTAACAAAACACACTACTGAGTACAGGATAAAAATTCAAACTACGCAAACAAGGTAAAAAAACAACAACTTACAGAGATAAAATAGACCCAAAAACACAAAACTATCGAACACAAGCACCCAAAGAAGCAATTGAACGAAAAAAAATTGGAAAAAAAATCGCCCAAACCAGAGAACATAGATACAATTTACTAAACTCAGAGAGCTTAGACGTGATTAAAATGTGGACTGTAGCAATAAAGTTTGAAAGTTCCACTTACAAACTTTAAAAACAAACAGCAGTTTTCAGCAAATTGTGAAATTACCAAAACATGTTGTTTGTTTGTCTCATGGTCGTCGTGGGGTCAATAGGTCATATCAGCAACAATACCGGAGTTATCAGTCAGTCGCACGCTCCCTCAGTAGCCTATCACGGCCATGCACCACATCCCCCGTTATAGGGCGACCAGCAGAGGGGCGTAAAGAGCAGGGGGTTATCTCCCCCTACAGCATCCCCACCATGTGCTGATCCATGGCCACCGTCACGCCTGTAAAAAACTGATAGCAACAACAGCAGCAGCACTCATCATTCATTTTATTTAACAGCGCACACAGCATCACCTTCCCAATATGGTGCAATGGGAGCATTTTAGTACGAAGTCACCTTCATCTTCAGCAACAACAGTAGCTAGCATTCATCACTCATTTTATTCAACAGCACACCCGGCATCCAGGGTCTTAGCCAGCAGGGTGTCCAGGTGTCTTTTTGGCACCCTGGTACACAAAAAGTACCTATTTTTTGGGGAAAAGACACCCTATCTTATGGTCAGAATTTTTTGAAAATATTAATTACAAGTAGATATTTTAAAAAGTGTTATTACTAAATGGTAACTAGAACATTTGTTGAAGAAATAAATCATATAATTGCTTGATTTGTCAATGTCTATGGTCAGCATGATGACTTTTTTTTTTTCAATGAGGGGGTTTGGACACCCTGTTTTCTTGAAACCCCCGGGTTTGGACACCCTGTTTTCTTGAAACCCCATTTTGGACACCCTGTTATGAAAATCCTGGCTAAGACCCTGCCGGCATCACCTTCCCAATATGGTGGGATGGGAGCATTTTCGGTAGCAAAAGATTCTTCATTAGCTGTATTGTCAGGGCACAACATTAACTTTTGCGGCTACTTGCCCAGTAGGGCAAGTGAGTTCAACTTTTTTTGCCCCACTCCAACTTACACCTGCCCTTGAAGAATTGTATGATTTATAATGTTTCATTTAAAACCAAGTAGAACATGGCTCTGGCATGTGGGAGCATATTTTCTAGGACAAGCTTGGATGTCAGACCACAAAACTTGCACACATTCTCAAAAGTATACCCGAAATATATACAGCATGCCTGCCCAGTGGGGCAAGCAAGGTACAGTTTTCACTTGCCCTTCAGCTATAATTTTCAAATTCTACTTGCGCGGGGCAACAGGGCAAGCACTAATGTCGAGCCCTGATTGTGGATCCCTATTTATTGGGATGTTTACAGCATGAGAATATAGGGGGTGGTGAAAATCAGGGATATAATTAATTAATCATTCCTTGAGTACAAATGATCAACCACCCATTTACAAAGACAACTTGTGGTCCATCTGAGCAAACCTTGTAGTCCCAGGAGAGGAAGGGAGTGGGGGCCTGGGGGTGCCTGGAGTGAGAGGGGGTGGGGGGGATAGACCCAAGTGAAGTGAGGCATGACATTCAAGCATGTGGGTGATGCAATGAAACCTAATCTTGCCACCAGCCCTGCATGTGTTATCTTTCATAACCCATCATAAAGGCAAAAGCTAACCCACATATAAGCAAGGCATGTTAGCTGATGTTTAGTTCATAACTATGACACACAACGTGACACAAGGGAGTTTTACAATCATCAAATAATTCACCACTGATCATACTGGACTACCATAATGCCATCTAACCATTTAGTTGTCATTTTCTATAATATTAATCTAGCCTGTAGATAATCAGGCAAGACTAAACCTAAATGACAATCATACTTCAAATCATTCCAAATAATATCTGACTGCACTTGGAATGTTTTGTAGCTTTTTCTATTGTCATCAGAAAACCAAATACTAAATCATGACAAATTAATTTACACTGGTCAATGGAAAGTGGGCAAAGTACATATTTAACAGTGACCATTCACATGCTTTCTAGATCATGACGCAGTGCAAGCACTTGACCTACAGCCAATAGTTCCTAGTAAAAATAGGCATTGATGTGTACACACTAAACATACAGTTGTGCACAGCTATAGCAAGCAGCAGTGACAAGAATGGAGTTGCAGGGATCACTGCTACTAAAAATAGCTCTGCCTTCCTCATACCTAACCACTTATATCTTCATTCTTGTTTCACGCACTAACTATGATAATGTAGCTATATAGGGACGAGTGCTAGCTAGATATAGCTCAGGGTACTTCAAATATCTGAAATTTAAGTTAAATCTCCATTCATTTGTCATATGAACTGTGTATTCAAACAGACACGTACTGTATTTATTGGGATGATCTCATGCACTGTGTCATGTACTATACTATTACTAGGTAAATGTTTTGACCCAACTGTTGAGAGATGTTGCTGCAGTACATAATTACTACAGGTGAACTTGGACATGACAGACTCAATGGGACCAGGAAAATTGGTCCGTCATATGCAAAATCTGTTGTATACATATGACCAATACTTGATATGTATCGGACTGGGACCAAGCATATTGTCCGTCATATGCAAAAATCTGTCGTACAGTGGTCCGTCATATCCAAGTTCACCTGTACTGATATCTCAGCCCACATGAAACATCTCTATGGCTTCCCTAGTACTATTGAGGAAGGTGGCCGCTTCCTGCCTGTACACTCTCTGACCATCTAAACATGATGTATTCGTTACATGGGTCTACATTCCAAATAATGCCAACCGAGCTGGACACCCTGCTACCGAAACACCTGAGGAATTTCTTAAAATGTCAATTTCAAGCATATTGATTTTTCTTGACCTCAATATGATTCCCATGGCATTTTTATGGACATTATGCCTTATCTTAATGAGTAAATGCATACTTATGGTTGTAATCTGAGTATACTGTGGTCCCCTTCGAATAGTAGGGATGCCCAATGAGGACAGAAAAAAATGTCAATTTACAATGACATAACAGTAAATAAATGTAAAAAAAAAAAATGTAATAAATGTAAAAAAAAAAAATGTAATCTTTATTTTAAGTCGGTATATCAATTACAAGAAACACGAGCTACTAAGGCTCTTGGCCGACTGGACCGACGGCTTACAGTGCCCTCCGAAGCACTGGATAGCAGCAAGGAAATAAATTTTCTTTTTCTGCGCCCTCACCGGGAATCGAACCCGGGTTGTCTGCGCTGAAGGCAAGCGTGCTAACCACTTGCCCAACGCAACAGTCTAGAAATCAAGACTAACCAGGCCTTGTTGAGGGGACGCCCTGATACAACACCCTACAGGCAAAGGGTCCTGCTGACTGGCATAAAGTTCAGAGGGTCTCCTGGGGTAATGGCAATGAGATGGTAAACTTACTGAGATCATTGAACAAGACATGTATGATGAATAGCCAAGGTACTAGTAGTGTAGAGTTTGGGGATATTTCAATATTATAATATGATGCCCTGGCACCCCTGAAGGCCAGGGGTACAGCCACAGCCGCCTGGCATGGCACAGAGTGAAAACTGAACAAGACATACATGTATAGCCATGGTAGTGCAAAGTTCGGGCATGTTATAATATGATATCCTGATCCCCCTCCACCCGTAGGCCAGGGGTTCTGCCATCCGGCATAGGGCATTGGTGCAGGGTGAAAACTTAGGGAGGTCAATGAACAAGGAATCCATAAATAGTCAAGGTGGAGGAATTACCTCACGTCATAAGTCATGTCACTTTCTAGGTCAGTCGGTCGGTCGCTAGCAGCTAGCCTATCTCCAGGCTGCAGTGCTCACTAATCTTATTTACTTCAGCCGTGACTTGTTGTCATACAGTGTACATGTGGGGAATATACAATAATTGAGTAGGTAGGGCTAGTAAACCCTGGTTATTGCTAGCCCTACTCAATTAGCACAGCTTCAACCAAGAACTTAGATTAATTTTAGAGATATTTCACCAAAAGCAGATTGTTTTATGCCTAAGAAGTGCAATTTTGCGACAGAATCGAATCGAGAAAATCGACATCGAAAAAAATTAGGCAATTAATCGGATCGCAAAAAAATGGCTGATGAGCACAGCCCTAGGGAATAGAGAGAAGGGAGGGGACAAACATGCAAGCAAAATTTCACAAAACAAAATGAATACATATCAAAAACAGAAATAAATCAGCTGAGTTGTCCTCCTAAGTTTCCACTGGTCTATATAACCTGCTATATAATAGATAGTAAGATAACAGCTGTAAGACCCCTCCCCCTCATATCATCTACCATATGCTGAACTCACTGGAGCTCCTGTTCTTACCTGTAATAAATCACCCTGATCAGAAGGCAATGTCCCAGATAAAATCTACTACCTGTGCAGCTCACAAGGTCGCCACAGCTAGCCGTGAATGGACTATCTACGTAACATAGGTGTGGGCAACTGAACAAATAGACAGCCACATCATCAAAAGTTGATACTATATATATGAAATTTCACCGATACACAGTGACATCTTCAAAACGACTCTAAATTAATAAGCAGCAAAAAGGAACTTGATCAGATATGGGCACTGAATTGAATATGACATTACCTGGAAGTTAATTTCACTTTTTCATATTTAGGAATAATTAAGTATTGCACCAATTGTCTTACATGATTATTGAAGTTCAACCTTCTTAAGTAATGAGTTAGACATGATAGTAAAACAAGAAACTCATAGGGATACCCCGAAAGTTTTTTGGAGGTAGGTATCGCAATCTTGAAAATGGTTTGACGATTCTCAATTTCCACCAATTAATCTTATTTTTAATACTTCTTTGCAATAGACACTAACTTCTTGAATTATAGAAAATGTGTCGCCAGACAATCATGTGAAGTAACTCATGGCAGTGGAATACTGCTACACAGGGTCTTAGCCAGGATTTAGAAAGTGGGTGCCTAAAATTGGTAATTGTAAAATTTTTGGACGTCCAAATTTTTAAGGGGGGCAACAATATATTCAAATTTCAACCATAAACATGTATAAATTTATCAAACTAAGGCATGGTATCCTTATAGAATGTCAAGGGAATTATATGGAGATGATAAAATTCAATTATATGCTTGAGATTGACATTTTAAGACATTTTTCACCAAGAAAAGTGGGTGTCCTGAGGGGTGCTTTTGAGGGGTTTGGGTGTCCAAAAAGACACCCAGACGCCCTGCTGACTAAGACCATGCTGCTACATATCATGAAGTTTTTGACCACTATTTTTTGTCAAAAGACCTTTTCAGGCCCTTAGCCTAAAATCTAAGTGTCAGACCTGGTGTTGGTAGATTCATATAAAGATAGCTCTCAGATCATCAGTCAGATGAGTACCCATGTGCCAGGATTCCAATCATTTCCCAGGTTTTTTGCATCTTTTTGTATTGGTAAAATTAGTTACCAGCAGCATAAGGGTTATCACACATTGTTCATCTGAGTGTTTGAATTCAAAACTTATGTCATGTCTGACCACCAACCCTTTATTAGGGTGGAAACGCATGAATTAACTGCAGCCATGGAATAATTTTCATAGTTCCAGGCATTGGAATCTTCAGGTGATGAGAATATCTTATTGCACATGAGTGTTCCTGATGGCATGGAGTCTGTCATGGGCAGCCTCAGCTGGGTAAGTAAAGAGTCTGTCCTCAGCCAATGAGACGTTTTAATGATTGCATTCCTAGGGGTGGCGATGCATGATAGTGCTACCTAATAACCTTAGACGAATAAAAACAAGTGGAATGAAACCAGGCAATCAACCTGAACAGGCGGGCTGCGGCAATTATGCCATAACATGAGTTCTGCGCATATTGGTGCGCAAGTGAGAAGTTTCTCTGTAATGTAAAAAATATGAGAGCCCTCATTGATCTTTATCTCCTAGTGATGTCACACTAAGGCCAGATTCGAGACCCCTGGGATAGCCAGGCCTTCAGTGTAGTGCACATAGTAATTGGTCTCTTGCTACATGTATATCCTTTCCTTTATTCATCTAAACCTTTACTAAGGTAGCCTGGTAAGTTGGGATTTATCTCACGATTCTGCACTCATCCTTGTAACTTGGGCAATCTCGACTCCATAAGAAAATAATGATTTGACAAGCTGTCACATGGATTCAAATGCTTCCTTGACCACTCTCAATGAAACTGAAATCACAATATGTCCAACACACAATGTTATTTATAGGGAACCCTATTATGAACATGACTGTCAGTGTGTGAATAAGACATTTAGGGCAGGCCTCACCAAACATATGTTTATGATATATGACAGCTCAGCATTACAGGGGTACTTGCACAAAATAACATGCTGTTGACACACCACACTTTATAGACGAATACAACACAAACAGATACGCATCACATTTAATATATACTCACCAGCTGTGTTTTCTTTGCCTTTATCCATTTCTAAAGGCACGACAGACTGAGTCTTCCCCCATGGATTCACTTTTGGCAGTGGTGCCTCGACGAAATTCTTGTTGTCAAATATTTTGGGCTTGCTTTTGGTTGCATCGTCCTCATCTTTCGAGTTGATGACAGCTTTAGGGGCATTTGCCACGTTCTCCTCTGAACTTTGACGTTCTGTCCTTTTGTCTGACTCGGTCAGTACGTTACCAGTTGCCTGGCTGACTTCTTTTGAGCTCTGCGAGCTGAAATCTGCTTGGGAGCTTGCGACTGGTGCTATGTCCACGGACGCCATTTTGATCTGGCTACCAGTCCGCCAATCCCGTATTTACAACTTGGGCCACTTCACGTGCCCAGATCGAATGTCACACGCCACGCTGACAGTCAAATTAAACGCTTTCTACTCTGCAAACGAAACTGAATAGTTTATTACAAACCTTCTTCTGCAAATCAAGGCTCAATATGGACAATATGCTAATTCATGGTTTCTAATCAAACCAGGTCAGGACGATTCAAGGACAGCTTCAGGCATCAAATTGTCGATCCTTTTACGAAATATCTGTAATAACAGCGCTCAATAGTGTTAATATAAGTAACTGGTATACTTATTTACGATGTGGCTTCGTGGTAGCGGACAGGATAGCACAACTACCCTGCAATGTCAATGTATATTGGCTGGCAGAAGTGAACTGCTGCTGAGAATCCTATGACCACGTTGCTTCACTTTACAGACCTTGTCTCATGCACTGGATATTCCTTTCTCTCCTGACTCCGCGTCCAAAATTCTCCGTGGCTCTTAAAGCTGTGTATTCTATGCAGGTTTACGATAGGGAAAGTTTACACTATGTGCGATTTGGTCAACATGGCATGAGAAATCTCGTGTTTCTCAAATGAAGCACATGTCGCCATTAGCACAAGGGAAAGGAACGTAATGCGCATGCGCGGACTTTTCATTTTATTTATCCACGTTCCAGGGCTATGGGACGTCACACCTGTTGAGCCCCACAACATGTACACCTTGTACACATTGTACAGTACAAGTCATCTACATTTTGTACTTTGCCACAAAAAATCTGACAGATAATATTCACTCTTTGCATGAAACAACCATTTATTTTCATTATCTTGTTAACAAAATTGTCATTTAATCACTGACGAAAGAGGCATTTTTCTTTTAACAATCCAGAGTTCGAAAACAACATGCGTGAAAAAACCGCAGCACTACATAAATAAACATGTGATCAATACGTTCATCAATATTTTCTAAATCGGAAAATACAAGCCCAGCGTGCGGGCTTACATCTTACTTTATATGGACTCATTACCATGATAATGCAGTAGTGGATGAACTTGTAGTTGAGAGTTATTGCGATAGATGTCGCTCAAAGATGGAATTAACTCATCAGTGAACCGACCTCTGGCTATCACCACGTGGGAGAGATGTTGAGAGTGACCATGCTAGAAATTAAAATGGTTAGGTAACACATATCTCCTCAACATGGCCCAACCGAAAATTTTCCTCTGTCTTCGGTGCTGTTTTTTTTCTTTTTCTTTGTTTTTGTGTTGTTGTTGTTGTTGTTATTGTTGTTGTTGTTCACCACTTGTTATTGTTGTTGTTGTTGATGATGATGTTTGGGTTTGTAATTGGGTAATATTGGTTTCCAAGTTACACGAAGTTTCTACGAATTCTTTTCAAAAAATATTTCATCATACTTTATAAGTTTATACCCGTCTCGTTCCTGCCTTACTCATCATCTAACATTATATTCTACTGGGGGAGAATTTTGAAATTAGAGCAAATTTGTTGATATCTTGTTTGCTTTGACGCACCTCAGGGAATCTCTGTTACATTTTATAGCACCTTGTTATTTTTTCCCTGAAGCATTTGAACCTACAAGAATTCTTAACTAGTGGAGTATAGTGCGTCGTTATAACGCGTGTTGGAATACCGCGCTTGCTCTTTACGGCCGTAATTTCAGTACCCACTCATGCCCGCATTTTTGTTTGACATTTGTCGTCTGGGCTTTTGGCACACTTGAAACTAACTTTAGAGCAGAATGAAAAATCACAACATATTTGGAGGAGATTTATGAATTTGTTTCTGTTCAACATTTCTATTTTATTATTTTACGCAAAGAAATTCAAGTCACAGGGATACTACCAAAATTGCCCTACAAGGTTCATAGTCCGGGCGTTTTAAGTTCTTACTGGCATGAATGGGTTAATGATAATATGATACGGACCTTATAGATAAACACTATTCAACAACGGATTCTTTTTTTCTCTTTACAATTCAATTAAACGTGGTTTACAATTAGCTACCTTTCAAATCAGTGTAGGCACATGAAAACATCACATTTAAAAAAAAGGCATGTTTGTTCTTTTGCCTGTCTGTCTGTCTTTCTATCCGTCTGCAAGAATCGTTGTAGTTCATTTCTTGCAATTTAGAGTTTTAATAAAAAAAAACACTAGTCTGAGCCAATACCTCCATGGATTTATTATATAGGTTCAATGAATTGTTATTTATAACTTGAGGTGGCCTGTGGCGATAATTCGTGAATGTAGGGTCACTTTAAGGTGTTTACATATTTAAAAGCCTACACTCTCGTCTTCAATAGAATCAGACCAACTCTGACTGTCATACCATCTCTGAGAAGAGTAAGACACCATACATCTCAGAACCTCACATAGGCTTGCGCACAGACAGGAAATGTTTTTACTCTTTTCTCCATGTTGAATTTTACCAAACATGATGGCTTTAAACATACTTTTAGTATCAAATGTAAACAGATTTGCTTGAAATTTGGTGTTTGAATAGCTAAGAGTATTTCGTGGGGAAATATATCACAGTTATTTTACTTTGTTCCGATGTTATGCAATCTAGAAGTTGCAAAATACACAATTTTTCATTTTGACAAAAAAGAAAATCCGAAAGAAATAGTCATACAATTGTTAACGTAGCAGAAAATTGAAGAACTATGATATACTTGTATTCGTATTGCTGACATGGTGTATGTAGTATTGACCGAAGAGCAAGGAAGATTGTACAATCATATTTTATATATCCATACCAAAATATGATGTCCTCGTGCCTATCAATTCAATCTCTGTTGTTTTTGTGTGTTTTTTGTTTGTTTTTTTTATTGGGGGGGGGGGGGGGGGGGGGGGGTGAGGTATGTACGGAAACCAGATTTTGGATGCACATGGTCTGACAACTATGACCAGAAGTCAATAAGTGATTTAAAAAAATAAAAAGGATTTCAAAATCCCTCCAAGAACAGTAGCTTTCAGTCTAACCTACCTCAAAAATTGCTTTTGTATTAAGATGTCTCCACATACATCTGAGAAAGAGTACGCTTCAGGATTCGAATTGAATTAGGATAAATAAAACATAAACATAGCTATATAATATATATATATATATATATATATATATATATATATATATATATATATATATATATATATATATATATATATATATATATATATATATATATATATATATATATATAATAGGTATATAAAATGTCGGTATACACAATTTAAGCTGTGCGAGTGTTGTTGTACCTATCATTGTACTTCAATCAAGTATGGATAGCACAAACATACACCGTTTGGTATGAGAGAGGCTACAGGTCAATATGATTATCTTTGAGCTTTGATTCATTGTCATCATATACTTGACCAGTCCTCCAGTCGAGTGCCCTCACCACAAGGGATAGCCTAACTACTAGGCGTTATACTGTGTTTTTACTTTATTATAGGTGAACTTGGATATGACAGACTCAATGGGACCAGGAAAATTGGTCCGTCATATGCAAAATCTGTCGTATACATTTGACAAATACTTGATATGCATCAGACTGGGACCAAGCATATCGTCCGTCATATGCAAAAATCCGTCGTTAAGTGGTCCGTCATATCCAAGTTCACCTGTATATATAAATGTATGCCTGCCACCATGCTACATGGGGACTTGTGGCCTGCAGTTGGCCATTAAGTTCACACGATTGCCATTTCCAGCATGTACATTATTCTTCAAAGATAGAATTTTTTTCAAATTTTTAGAGACAGGTTTTCTCAAATTTTCAATGACAGTTTTTTTTCAATTTCAAAAGGCGAGTGAAAATATTAAGTTTTTTTTATGATTGCATATTCTTATATGGTAGTACCTTTTGGATATATTTTACAGAAGTGGATATTATTTAGCCACAATTCATGTTTCACTGATTTGTCTGGTTTAAAGTATTCTAGTCGTTTGCCTTTTTGTATTTTATGAAATATCTTCAAAATTGCAATTCTCATATCGGCATGGATGGTATGATACAAAATATGTATTGTTTTTCTTTTCTCTCAATATGTAGCTTTACAGGGGGATTTCAGGGATGATCTTTTCTTTTACAACATTAGCAAAAGTCACCGATAATCTCAAACAGGGAGTTAGCCAGGATTTTGAAAGTGGGAATCTTTTTTACCCAAGCTAAATGTTTTTGGATGGCGTGCTCGGCAAGCACGAAGCTCTTAGCGGCCGTGCGCAGCCTAAGAAGCTCTAGGGGTCTACACATTCTGAAACGCATTTACAGCCATTTCCCGGCACTTGAAATGTGAATTAATTCAATTAAATCAGGGACAGTTTTTTTTCTAAAATGTACATGCCCCCCCCCCCCCCCCCTCCCCAGAATATCAAATGGTCGATGCCTATAATCGTGGGCCAGCGGGGAGTGAAAACAGATATCCTAACCAACAGGCCATAGCGGATCCATTGAAGTGTGGTGGTCTGCAATGGACCAGCGGTAATACTCAAGGCTCTCAAGCCAGAAATCGCCATTGAGCACATCCGATTGCCTCCCAGTTTTCCGGTCATGGATGACCTCACAACTGAGCGTAGCTGCGTTTCACAAACTAGTAGCTGCGTTTCACAAACTACGCGGTTCATTGATGTGCTTGGGTTATTATTTGACGTGTTGTCCATGAGTGTTCATACAGCCAGGCAGTGGCAGACGCCCGGTCGATTGGTGCAGGAGTTAAATGCCTCTACTGTAGAGTGACGACTCCGCTGCTCCACCGGTGGGGGCTGGGGTCACAGACGAAGATATCTAACTCTATGCTGAGATGGAGCAACATGATCATGGCCCTGAAGGTCTGACGCTAGAAAGATTCCTTCATAGCAAACGAAGATATCTAACTCTATTCTGAGATGGAGGAACATGGCCCTGAAGGTCTGACGCTAGAAAGATTCCTTCATAGCAAACGAAGATATCTAACTCTATTCTGAGATGGAGGAACATGGCCCTGGAGGTCTGACGCTAGAAAGATTCCTTCATAGCAAACGAAGATATCTAACTCTATTCTGAGATGGAGGAACATGGCCCTGGAGGTCTGACGCTAGAAAGATTCCTTCATAGCAAACGAAGATATCTAACTCTATTCTGAGATGGAGGAACATGGCCCTGAAGGTCTGACGCTAGAAAGATTCCTTCATAGCAAACGAAGATATCTAACTCTATTCTGAGATGGAGGAACATGGCCCTGGAGGTCTGACGCTAGAAAGATTCCTTCATAGCAAACGAAGATATCTAACTCTATTCTGAGATGGAGGAACATGGCCCTGAAGGTCTGACGCTAGAAAGATTCCTTCATAGCAAACGAAGATATCTAACTCTATTCTGAGATGGAGGAACATGGCCCTGAAGGTCTGACGCTAGAAAGATTCCTTCATAGCAAACGAAGATATCTAACTCTATTCTGAGATTGAGGAACATGGCCCTGAAGGCCTGACGCAAGAAAGATTCCTTCATAGCAAACGAAGATATCTAACTCTATTCTGAGATGGAGGAACATGGCCCTGAAGGTCTGACGCTAGAAAGATTCCTTCATAGCAAACGAAGATATCTAACTCTATGCTGAAATGGAGGAACATGGCCCTGAAGGCCTGACGCAAGAAAGATTCCTTCATAGCAAACGAAGATATCTAACTCTATTCTGAGATGGAGGAACATGGCTCCTAAGGCCTGACGCTAGAAAGATTCCTTCATAGCAGACGAAGATACAAGAAAACCTCGCACACGTCGGACAAAAGGGATCAAACAAATTGTCCGAGGTAACCGAAATCCGAGTTGGCACTAATATTTTTCGAAGATTGGAATGATTTGGAACCAGTGCTCTTGCACAAGTACGTAAAAATCCGAGGTATGCGAGTTCTATTGTAATTCCTCTTGCACGTCCCGGGGGGGGGGCACTTGGGTATTTAGGGGGGCGCACACGTTCGTTATCAAAATCAAAAAATACCCCTAAAGCACTGATTTCCGGCCAAAAAAGCACCCTTATTTTAGTAAAAACGCTGACTTTTTCCAGTAAATAAACACCCCTTCTTTTATCAAAACACTGACATTGGATGAACGGGAACACGTATTTTAACTTTAGATTTTATAATCCTCTGCGTGTTTAGCGGCAGCAAGTGGCGGCAGCAAAGTCGGAAGCCCAGATACTTCGGGAGTCACTCGGCGTCAGAGCCGCGTATGTTTCGTGGATTGTAAGGGGATTTTGACCCCCATACTTCGTATCTGGGTACAAAAAAGTACCCTTCTTTTACAAAATCGCGGACATGCGGAGGTCTTAAAAAAAGACCCCTTCTTCCGCGAAATACGTAACGAAGGTGCGGCCCCCCTCTGTACCTGAATGCCCCCCCCCCCCCCCCCCCCCCCCGGTTGCACGTCCGAAGGGTCGTGTCTTGAGTAGACGAACGGAACTCTGATGACCAGCCGGTCTGAAGTGACTCAATAAATACGATGGCTTTTTCATGGATGGTTAGATTAATTATGTGTAAACTTTGCTCCAGTCATTATTAGCAAAGTTTGAATTTCACGCATGCAGTGGCAGCGCCTTCGACCACACGGCTATTAGCAGATTAGGACAGGCCCTCAGTGGTGAGAGACAGCTAGCAGTCAGCGGCATAGTTCCGACATAAACTCTACCTATTTTCCCATTTCTGTAATCATATGGACGGTGCAACACAGAACATCCACATTCCACAATAAGATATCGTTGCATAGAGTAAGATTCAATATTATTGAACTATCAGCGGCAGTGCCTTAGAGCACTTCATCTTGGCCATGAAAGAGACAAATGAGATGTAAACGACTGAAATTGTCGAATCAATAAAATTTGATTTTACAAAATATTTGAGGGAGAGTTGTTTACCATGTTTTTTCCCATTTAATAGATATCTTCACAATTTTGCTCTAAGAGCCTGAATGATCTCACTATGAGTAGACAAGCAAAATAAAGCTGTTGGCCATAGTGTGACTTATGAAAGTAAAACCAAACTGCCTAGACATTTAATTGGCTTATCAGGGGGCCGGTTGGTTGGACAACCTTTCACAGGTTGAACAGCAAAATATCTCTGCCATAAATTTATAATGCGGTATCAAGCATATATGAAACTAGACATCTCTTTTTCATCATAATCACGTTTCATTCAGCGCATGTAATTTTTAGATACATTATCTTTTTTGGACAGGTTGGTTGGTCTACTCTCTTTATACTCAGCAGACTGTTTCTTTTTTTTTGTTGGGGGGGGGGGGGGGGGGGGATGGATTTCTGATAAATGCATATCTTGGAAGATATTGAAAGAGAAGAGTTCCACAGGACCCACCGCCAAACCTTCCAAAATATATTGTTCAAGTTCATGCCTAATTCCTAAGTTATATCCAAAATTTGAGACCGGAGACATAATCTGATCAAGATGTCACTATTTTGAGAAAGTGAATGTGAGAGTAGGATTGTGGTGAGGTGTGGGTTGTATATCCAGTCTTCTGTTTGTTCGAGACATGCTACCCGTCTACTCATTGAAGAGTTGCACTGTCTATTTGAAACCACTTGAATTCATATTTGCCCCTGTATTTATGAAAATATTTGAATTTCATTTTTTATTTGTACTACTTTGCATTTCTGTTCTGATATGATTCAGTTTTATGTATAATTTCAAATCTGCATGCTTTGGTCAATAAATATACTACTACTAGTACTACTATTTAACATTTTTGGTGAGAGTATTTGTTCAACCCCAAGATACGGACATAAGCCATGGCAACAAGTAATAATAAGAAAGGTAGCTTACCGGTAGTAAACATATCGCATAAATGTTAAGGGGAAGCAAGGGTTGCATATTAGTCGTTTCTCTTTGTTTGTGTAAGGCTATCTGTGTATAGATGAAGAATTGTACAATATTTGAAGCTGTTATTAGTAACCCTTATATTAGCCTAGATTACTAGGCTGTCACCTTCTGATTCCAGGCACCAAGTGGTCAAGGTGGCCAAATTAGTTCCAATTTATCTCACCAGGTGAATGGAGGACTCTGTTTGAATATGAAAGGGCCAGAGAAAGGACCATATGGTGCCATCTATCTGTCATATATGGCACTACACTACACTCAGGGTAGTAAACTCAGAGGGTAAAAGTAACTTTTCAGGGACTAGGAGCCAAGTCCACCCTTATATCAGTGAGCATAGTTGAATTCCCCTAAGAGTGTATTCATTCAGACCCCACTTACAAATACAAGTAATGTCACAAGAAATGATTAGACAAACATCTTAGTAAACATACACCATAGATCTTTAATGTAAAAAACGATATCTAAAAACAGTACATTGACTTACATATGTATTACATGAAATACACAATATCCAAAACAAACATCCATCCAAAGGTAGAATATTCTGTACTTAATCATTAAGCAAAGTAAGCAAATAAAACTCAATTCCACTATAAACACTAGTGTCATGGTATTTACCAGCTTTACATTTTAAGAAAACAATGGTTAAGCAATGGTTATCTAGGCGCCGCTGTTCCAATGTGAAGTATATCCCACTCATTATTTATTTTCTTCTAGAAAATATGACTTACAACCATTCAAATGCTGAATTTACTTTTAACCAAGGAACAAGGACCCGTCGATTTTTGAAAACCATATAAACCCTTTCATGTTGGTATTCATTGGATAGTTCTCGCTGAGTACTCTCAGATGAGTACCAGTGTGCCAGGGTTTCGGTCGTTTTTCAGTTTTTTGCAGCATTTGGTATTGGATCAGCCACCAGAAGCATAAGGGTTAAATTTAGGGCAAGGGCAATTTTATTCATTGTCTTTCCCATCTTGCAGCTAAATTTTCAAGCAAATTTAGAAATACATAATAAAAATTGCCAGGTGGTAGATTTTATTTGGAAGCAAATAAGGATAAAATGGCAAATTAGGATTTAATGTTATGATAATTCCAATCTATCTTTCATAGAACTCTTAAGTTAAATGAATAATGATGAAATGAAAACAACTGCAAAATTCATCCTTAAATCAAATCCAACCAATCCTGTTTACAGTATCAACAAAATGCACAATTGAAGTTTCCTGATTTTAACCCTTCCAATGCTAAGGCTTTTTTCGTCTTAAGCACACAAATACAAAGACTTTTGATAACCATCTAAGCCCTGACATATTGGTATTTATTAGAGAGCTCTCGCTGAGTTCTCTCAGATGAGTGCTCATATGTGCCAGGGTTTTGTGTCATTTTTCAGCTTTTTTGCATCAATTGCATTGGCAAAATTAGCCACCAGCAGTATAGGGGTTAAGAAAAGGTGATTTTTCTTAAGACTCGCATCATAACCATTTTGTTCATGCCCATTTAACCCTTATGCTAGTGGTGGCTAATTTGGCCAAAACAAAAAGATGCAAAAACCGGAAAAATTACTGAAACCATGGCAAATTGGTACTCATCTGAGAGTACTCAGCGAGAGCTATCCAATGAATACCAACATAACAGGGTTTGGAAGGTTTTCAGAATTTTTTGCATCCTTGTGCTTTGGATGAAAGTTGCCTCAGCATTCGAAGGGTTAATTGCTTGACGGATCCAGGATTTCTGTGTAGAGGGGTTGTTCTGCATGTTCTGGGAATCATTCTAACAGGGAGGTATATCTAAGAAAATTATCAATCTGCAGCTAAAATGAAGACAAATGACAATTATGAACATTTAATATTAAACAAATGCAACATCTCTGTGGGGTTGCCAGCATGATTGTATCCCCCGAGGGAGCTTTGTCCTCAACAATAAGACAATTCCATTGTTGACGGCGGCATTCTGCTCAGGCCTTGACATGCATGTACTTTCGCCACGCTTGGGGATCTTGAAAGCATGACGTCCTCAACAATAGAGGGAATCATGAAACAGTAGGTTTACAATTCACGGTTCCTTGAGAAACGGGTGTCATTACGTAGAATGGTGACCGCTGTCAAGGAACCTACAGAGACACAGGTGGCCAGACTGCATCTATCTGTATGTTGTCAGAAATGTCAATAATACGGTTAATACCATCATTAGCAATTGGAGGATTACTTGCATAATTAAGCATTTGGTCTTGAGGCCCTGCTCAACCTGACAAATGACATGAAAAATAAAATCATGATTGATTATAAAAAATTGTTTGTTTGAATGACAAGTGTGTAAATTTCTTTTCCTTTCAGTTAAAAACCCAACTCTTAGATCGATCCTCTCAGGATCGCACACAAAATCAATGTTCAGATCTGATGCTACCTGCTTATTCTCCCATAATGGCGGCACCATTGTCAGTTCTTTGGATGCTGCCATTACGGGATATCTCAGTTAACCCTTCCAATGCTGAGGCTACTTTTATCCAAAGCATGTAATGATGCAAATATTTTTGAAAAACATCTAAACCCTGTCATGTTTGTATTCATTGGAAAGCTCTCGCTGAGCACTTTCATATGAGTACCCATTTGCAAGAGTTTCACCCATTTCTCAGGTTTTTTGCATAATTTTGTATTTGCTGAATTAGCCACCAGCAGCATAAGGGTTAATACTTCTAGTAATGGTGGCATGAATATAGACCACTGGATACGCAACCAGCAGGTCTCCCTTAACACTAACAGCCTGGGCACAACTCATAGCCCGGATGTTGACAAGAACCATTCAAGAGGTGCGATCTGCGCATATGCATGAGCAACTTGCTCTATTATGTAAACACATACAAGAGCCCTCACTGGTCTATGTCTCCTAGTGACGTCACACTGACACTAGATTCAACAAGATAAGGTGTTTCCAGGACTTTGTAATTTGGTCAAATGGCAATTCGTCTGTGGTGACCAATCCATGTGTCTATTCATCTAAACTTCTTGTAATGGGAATCGCCCATGTAATTGACACTGGCAGCACCATTATGGGAGAATAAAAAGGTAGCGGTGGTTTTGAACATCAATCTCTAAATGAGAGGATTGTTTTCAGATCACTTTTCTGATAGAGGGAAGGGAAATAACATCTTCAAAACACCTTGTGACCCTGAGTCTACTTATGTCCAAGGCAGAATATCGCAAAAATAAATGATCATTTTCTAAACCCTGTCATGTTGCTATTCATTTGAAAGCTCTCACTAAACTCTATCAAATGAGTCCCAATGTGCCAGGGTTCCAGTCATTTTTAAACATTTTTCAAATAATTTTGTTTTGTCCAAATTAGTCACCAATACCGAAAGGGTAAATTACACAGTTTCGTATAAGTGGCCTATTATAGCAATGGGTTACAGTATACAGCTTTAATTTGGAATGCTAAGAATTTCGCTTTACAGTACTACTGGAGGATATTTGTGCTACTTTAAATTTGCGCATTGGAACTCTAAAACTATATATATTATTACTATATAGATATTTATTTGAAGGAGTTTATTTTGGCGCTATCGTGGGGAGAGCGAAAATTAAATGGCTGTAAGAAATACCAGTTAATAGTGGTCAGAGGATTAATTGAAAACTAAAGCATATGATCGTGGCGAAGCCAGCTTGAATCATTTGACAGACAATTGACATGATCGATTATGCTCACATGTATGTAACTCACCCAATATATAAAACAACAAAAAAAATTACGTTGTTTGTCCTGAACCCGGCCAAAATCTGGGTGAAATTCATGAACATTCTATCTTTTTTCTTAAGTTTCCATGCAGTTGCAAGTCACGCCATATTTGGTGCATCGATTTTCAATCGCTGTAGTACACTGTATGTGTGCCTGGCATGTGCCGGCGCTTGCCGCGGCACAATGATGTTTTAAATTGTTCGCCTTAAAATTAAGTCAATGTGGTCGGAAAACTCGAACATAATCGATCAAACGTTTGAAAATCTCTTGCTATCAGAACCTTACTAGTTGTACACTAATTTCTGCATTTACCACTGAGGAGTTAAGTTCACTCCTGGATGGGCATTCTGATTTCGTTCATGCTTTTTCCTGGTCGATGAATCTCCAAATCTCCTGCCACAATATCGGCATGGATACGGTTTCTCTCCTGTGTGAAGTCTTAAATGCCTCCTCATACTATTAGGAGTTGAATAACTCTTGCCACAAATATCGCACGTGCAGCTACTGATATTTCCACCACCCTCCATCATGGGTCTCAGAAGTTGACTTTTTGGCATGATTTTCCGAGAATTGTTCCCGTTATACACACCAGGGGGCCGGGCGTCATCAGGGTTGCTTTCATCGTCATCTACGTCCTCAGTGAGATCTATCTGAGGAATTGGAAGGAACTCGAAATGAGTCAGTCTATGGGTCTCAAGCTCTGCCTCTTCAGTAAATGCCATGTCACAAATATCACAATCATAGGAAGATCTCGATGCTACTGCTACAGGCGATAGTACAATTGTTGGGTACTCTTCTTGTGTCTCAAATGAATGTGTTCTTTGCGTTTCAAATAAGTGCGTTCTCAGATGTTCGTCAAGGTATCCTCTCTCGGTAAATCCCTTATCGCAATGTGCGCACTGGAAAGGCTTTATAACTTCATGCCTCCTTCGGTGTCGCTCCAGCAGTTCAGCTGACGCGTACGATTGGCTGCATTCATTGCACTTATACGGTTTATCCATAGAAGGGTTTTCAACATAAGTTCTATCAATAGGTGCTATTGATTGAAGATTGAAGACTGGTGTTTGATTCTGCGATTGAGAATTTTGAGTCCCGTCAACAGCTAATATAGATTGACCGAAGACTGGTGTTTGGTTTTGCGATTGAGAATTGTGGGTCCTGTCAATAGCTAATATAGACTGACTGAAGACTTGTGTTTGATTTTGAGTCTGACAATTTTGAGTACGGTCAACAGCTAATATAGACTGACTATAGACTGGTGTTTGATTTTGTGACTGAGAATTGTGACTCCCTCCAACAGCTAATATAGACTGACTGAAGATTGGTGTTTGATTCTGCGACTGAGAATTCGGAGTCCTGTTGACAGCTAATATAGACTGACTGAAGACTGGTGTTTGATTCTGAGTCTGACAATTTTGAGTTCCGTCGACAGATACTATAGGCTGACTGAAGATTGGTGTTTGGGTCTGCGACTGAGAACAGATGTTTTGATTGCTGGCCCCACTTGGAGCAATAATAAAACTTGATGAGCTGCAAGAACAAGGAAATTTCTTACAAAGCGTGCATTTTTGTATCACTTTAGCAGTTGCCTCACAGCCATCGCAAAGGATGTTTGAACTATTCCTTTGTGGATAGGACATGCCACAATAGACACATTTTTTGACAGGGTGCATTTTTCGATGCCTTTCTAAATCCGACTGCAGAGGAAATGATTTAGAGCAAATATTGCAACGGGTACCATCGACATGCTTGATCTTGATGTGGCGGGCCAAATTTTTCCTCGTCCCAAACTTGGTTCTGCATAACTGACAATGAAAAAAATCATCTCCAATCATTTTGTTCTGTCTCGAATGCAAAGCCTTATGCGAGTTGAGACTATTCACACTTTTGAATTTCCTACCGCATTGTCCACATTCAAAAGTAGGCTCGATCTGTCTGGCCGCTTCAACACTCAACCAGTTTTGTAAATGGACTTGATGGTGTTCGTCAAGACTTGAATTTGTCCGAAAGCCCCTTCCACAACGACCACATATAAACGGTAACCTTCTTCCATCAACAGTAAGATTGCATTTGTGATGGTTCCCCTTTACGTGAGTCAGAAGTGGACCACTCTTGAAGAACGATTTTCCGCAAAAATAACAGGTGAATTCTCTGCCGTTCTCGATGTGTCTTAGATGCACCTGCTGATGTTGGACGAGGTATCTCTTTTGGGTGAACGTCTTGCAGCAGAGGTCGCATGTGTGGGGCTTCCCCCCAAAGTGAAGTTTTATGTGCTTCTTTAATGAGAGGTCCGTGGAGAGGACTTTACCGCAGAAGCAGCATGCGTGACAATTTTTCGAGTGCAGCATTTCATTGTGGTGACGCAGCTGAACGTCATCTGGAAATCTCATAAGGCAAATATCGCACTTAAATGATCCGTTGTCCGCAATGTGGCCTGCTTGGTGGACCGTCAGTAGTTCATGCATTTCATTGTGATGACGCAGCTGAACTTCCTCGGAAAATCTCATGTCGCAAATATCGCACTTATATGATCTGCTCTCTGCAATGTGGCCTGCTTGGTGGACCGTTAATAGTTCCTGAGTGGTGTACTGCATGTTGCATTGATCGCAACTATAGAGGGTGCCCTCGTGGCTCCGTAGATGCTGCTCCAGAAGACTACTCTCGGTGAACCATTGGTCACACTGGGAACACTGGTAGAACATAAACTCACCGAGCGTAAAATCGTCATAAGAGCTCTGCAAGTCGGACCAATGCATCAAATCAAGTGGATCGCACATCTCGTCACAGTTTTCCAAGGGGACGTAACATTCCTTAATGCCGAAGTGTTTTCTCAGCTCAGCATCTTTCTCGTATGTATCGTCAAATTGCTGGTGTACACTGCTGTCATTGCTTTGGTACCCTCCTGGCGAGTATAGATCAGCAGGCTGACTTGGCAGCAAGTTCGTTTCAGCCAAAGATTCCACAGTAGATATAACAAAAGAACTGTTGCATTTATCTGGCTGTGACGAACTGGAAAATGAACTGTTTATTGTATTTCTGAAGCTGTCACAAGCTCCAGTATCAAGTATTGGTTTTGCTGGGTTTTGATTGGACACTTTTATTAGGTCCTGTTCAACTTCGACCTTGGTATGACCTTCAGATACATCCATAACTTCAACTTTGGGGTGACCTTCAGGGTCTTCAGTCACGTTTCCCGGAACCTCAGGTTCAGCAGGTTCCGGTGGAAGACCTGAGATAGTCGTCTCGGCCTCGGCTGCGGCCTGAGGTGATAGCTGATTGGTCAAAACTTCTGCATCATGCTTGGCATGGAGCTTTTCATCTGATGATGGCGTAGACATACTTGGTTCCACTTTCACTGAAACAGAGAGGTTGAAATTTACACCTAATTTCAAATTCCTGGGTTCTGAACATTAATGTCACTACATATCCCTTTCACTTTTCACACTAGCACTTCAAAAAAGACCTGACTTAGCTTAGCCTCTCTTTCACTAAAAAAGAAAGAATAAAGTACCCTTCATTTAAAGTTAACCCTTCCAATGCAGAGGCTACTCTCATACAAAACACAAGAACGCACATTTTTTTGAAAACCATTTCAACAGTCTTGTTGGTATTCATTGGATAGCTCTCGCTAAGTACTCTAAGATGAGTACCCACAGTTATATATATATATAGTTGACCTCTAAACCTTTTAACCCTGAAACTAACCTTGGCGTTCAGGAAAATCTTCACTGAAAAATGTGATGATGGTTTCCGTGTCAACCACAACAGTGATGATGCCATGGATGCCAAGATTGCCCACATACTGTAGTTTCTCCTCACATAGGGTAACAACGGCCTCCGTCAGAGCATCAGGGAACTTCTCACTGTCAATATCAACCTGTAAGAGCCAGAAAAATACAGGGATAAAAAGATTGCCCACATATCGCAGTTTCTCTTCACACAGGGTAACAACAGCCTCCGTCAGGGCATCAGGGAACTTCTCACTGTCAATATCAACCTGTAAGAGCCAGAAAAATACAGGGATAAAAAGATTGCCCACATATCGCAGTTTCTCTTCACACAGGGTAACAACGGCCTCCGTCAGGGCATCAGGGAACTTCTCACTGTCAATATCAACCTGGAAGAGCCAGAAAAATACAGGGATAAAAAGATTGCCCACATATCGCAGTTTCTCTTCACACAGGGTAACTACGGCCTCCGTCAGGGCATCAGGGAACTTCTCACTGTCAATATCAACCTGTAAGAGCCAGAAAAATACAGGGATAAAAAGATTGCCCACATATCGCAGTTTCTCTTCACACAGGGTAACAACGGCCTCCGTCAGGGCATCAGGGAACTTCTCACTGTCAATATCAACCTGGAAGAGCCAGAAAAATACAGGGATAAAAAGATTGCCCACATATCGCAGTTTCTCTTCACACAGGGTAACGACGGCCTCCGTCAGGGCATCAGGGAACTTCTCACTGTCAATATCAAGCTGTAAGAGCCAGAAAAAAAACAGGGATAAAAAGATTGCCCACATATTGCAGTTTCTCCTCACACAGGGTAACGACGGCCTCCGTCAGGGCATCAGGGAACTTCTCACTGTCAATATCAACCTGGAAGAGCCAGAAAAAGGTGGGATAACAAGATAGCCAACATGCCGTAAATTCTCAGTAATTTGGGCCAAATTATTTGGGACACTTCTTAATAATCACAATGTTTTATAGGTGGCCCATGATTTCTGAAAATACCTTGATGGGGTATCAGCAAGATTAACAGCTAGGGCCATATTTCGTGAAATGGCAACTGGCGATAAATTGAGGGTTGCCCAGATTTCCAATTAATTATTTTGTAGAATGATTACAGTGGCCCAAATTCCTAGGGTGGTCTAAATTTCCTGAGAATTTATGGTATTGAATATTCTCTTCACCCTTTCAATGCTGAGGCTACTTTCGTCCTAAGGACAAGGACGCAAAGATTTCTACAAACCATCTAAACCCTGTCATGTTGGTATTCACCAGACAGCTCTGCTGAGTACACTCATATGAGTACCCATACACCAGGGTTTCAGGCATTTTTATAGTTTTTTTTGCATCATTTTGTATTTGCCAAATTAGCCACCAGCAGCATAAGGGTAACAACAGCTTCTGTTAGAGCAACGGTAAACTTCTCACTGCCAATATTCGCCTTTGTATGAGTCAGAAAATATGATTCTTTTAGGGATATTGAAGTTTTTCTTCACTGCGGATAATGACAAAGCATCCACAAACATATTTTATCGTTCATTTCCACATTTGGGCAAAAACAATATTTCTCATCATCATTACAACATAAATTATTATTGACAGCTTATTCAATAAATGTGTTTCATAGGAATTAGGCATACAAATTTTTCAATGGTCTTCCCTCACATCTGTAAAATTAGAAATAATCAAAAGGATGAACATCAAATGAATGCCTGAATTATTTTCAACAATGTTAGATTCTGAGAGCCACAGCGAAAATCAAATCCTGTATTTGACTGTGCTTGCGTTACCCTGGTGAAATAAAGATTATTATTATTATTATTATTATTATTATTATTATTATTATTATTATTATTATTATTATTATTATTATTCAATACACTCAAGTTAGGCATATCCTTCCACTGAGTAAGACTAGCAGAGATTAGAGGGGCTAGTAGAATTTTGAGTAAATTTACTTAATGATTAGCATTAGTGAAAACTTGATATTTCTTACCTTGTCACAGGTGTAATAGATGGTTGGCACAACGACCTTTGAATGACCTGATGCGCCAAGTCTCGTATCTGAATCATCCATCGAATTCTGTGTGGTACCTACACAATTAAAATTAGAGCAGTGAGTTAACCTAGAGAAGCCCTGTCTGTTTGCTTGATTCTATAGAAATCAATTGGGAAATAAAGCATTGGCAAACCATTTGAATCAGTTGGATTCTAATTACCATTTCTCATTGATATTGTGTCCTAATAGGCTGTTCTACAGAAAGACATCATAAAAATAGACAGATTTTTTGTTTTGTTTTTGCTTCTGTTTGTATGAATGGGTTTAAAAATGTTTTACATATATATTTCCAGGTACTATTTGAGATTACATATATACAAACTAGTCAAAGTACTCAAGTTTTAAATGTTGTATTCATTAGGGCTGTGCTCGATTGTGCTCACCATCTTCTGACATTGAGCGGCAAACTCGATACCCCCCCCCCCTAACCCTACCTCATTTGAATCACTTCTAAACAGCTTAATCCCCCCAAAAAATGCACAAGAGCCTACCTTGTGCTTTTATTTCTTCAAGATAAACGCGGCGCTAAGGCGTAATGCTTGGAAAAGTGTGGTGAGGGCCATGCTATGTATTTTACATGGTGCTGGTCCGGCCCCCACCACACTTTTCCAAGCTCTACCGCACGCGACAGAATCATTCGAGAAAACTGACATCGAAAAAAATTTAGTCATTTAATCGGATCGCAAGAAAATGGCTGATGAGCACAGCTCTAGTATTCATAGCTATTTGATGTATCAGGGTCATGGGTGTGACTATATATTAGAGAGCCTGCCAGTCCTTTGGAACAAACAGGCATCACAGTTGTTGTTAAGGCCCATGGACTTAGCCAGGACCGGCCCCGGCCGTCTTTTGGATAGGCATTTTCTTGAAAACCACCTTTGGTCAGGCAAAAATTTCTATGAAGAATTTTTAATTTTGAGTTTTTTTGGGTAATAACCAAATAAGTTCCAAACAAATAATCTTCTAGGACATACACTATCAAATGTATTTGGTATAAGGATTTAAAGAAAGTGAGTAGCTAAATCTGGACAAGCAATTTTCAATTACTAACTAAGACCCTGAATAAGGCGACTCTTACATTGGGCATTACCCTGTTCACATCTAACATATACACAGGGAGAAATACATGTGAAAATATCTTTGTAACAGTGCAAAATTTTGATAAAAATCTAATATTTATCATATATTACGGTATTACCCCGCATACAACACGCACTTTTATACACCACAACACCTATGTCAAGGAGGGGGTGCGTGTTATCGACGGGTACATAAACAGAACTTTTTTACATTGATGCTATGGTGCGGGGCGTGCGTGGTAGCGAACATCTATCTTTAGTGGGTTCCTATTGTCTATTGTCCTGTCACCATGACGATGTTATGATGATTGCTATTATGATACCCTATATGTACCAGCTCATGTTTAAAAATAGACTACCCCTACTGGTAATTGGTATCACTTGTACAGTGACTCTGATCACTATAAACACTGTAAGCCTCTAATTCAAGAAGCAACGCGGGTTACGGTCTTAGGGTCAAGTACTTAACGCGACACTCCACACTCCCCAACTCCGCCTGCGTGTTATTAACGGGGAATTGTATTTTACATATGGGAAAGGGACTTGGGGAGGGGGTGCGTATTATCTATGGGGTGCGTGTTGTATGCGGGGTAATACGGTACTGTATTCAGTGAGTTATGTGCACCAAAATTGTCAAACCATTAGTGGTGGGACGAGTACTCGGAGGCTTGAGCATTCGGTCACTGGGGCCTCCGATCCGAGCTGATGTGCGGTACACTGTATGTGTGCCTGGCATGTGCCGGCGTATGCCAAGGCCATATGTTGTTTTAAATCATTTGCATTGAGATCTTGACAATGTGGCCGTAAAACTCGACATGGACTCGAGTTTTGGTTGCTAGATTTGCCGAGCGCACGAGTTAATTTCTTTGGGTGAGTCCCAGCACTACAAACCATGTGAGCTCTCCAGAAACAAATGGGTTTACCCTTACAATGCTAAGGCTACTTTCGTAAAAAAGCACAAGGATGTAAAGCTTTTTGAAAACTATCTTAACCCAGTCATGTTGGTATTCATTGGATAGCTCTGGCTGAGTACTCTCAGATGAGTACCCATATGCCAGGGTCATTTTACAGGTTCTTTCGATCATTTTGAATTGGCAAAATTAGCAACCAGCAGTATAAGGGTTAATAAATTGTTGACCCAAAAGCATTACTTACTTTGTTTTTTTGGGACTTCCTTGCTGAAGAAACTGACGGAGGTAGCATGATCGGTGACGGAGGAGATACAGCCATGGACGCTGAGCTGGTGGGAGTATTTCAGCCTCTCTTTGCAGAAGAGCAGCGCCACCTTCGCCACAGCATCCGGTAAATCCACCAACTTCATCCCTTCCTGAAAAAGACAGACATTATAAAGACAGGAACCAACATGGCTTCCATACCTACTTGCCCTTGGAAGGATTGTCTCTTATTTCATTAAAAATTATCACGAATATCGATCACTTGATACGCAACTAGCAGATCTCACTCAACAGCCTCGGCACGACTCATAGCCCAGGTATTGACGAGAACCACTCAAGTGGTGCATTCTGCGCATGTGCATGAGCAACCTCCTCGATAATAAAAACAATACAAGAGCCCTCATTGGTCTCTGTCTCCTAGTGATGTCACACTGAGACTACATTCAGCTAGATAAGTTGTGTCTTTATAATAGGTGCGATGGTCATTGGGCGGTGGTGAACAATCCATGTTCTATCTATCTAAGAAATTATGCAGAGTAAAATCTCTCAGCTTGGCTGACCGCTTTTTCCTCTTTTTTTGTTACAAAAAGCGTTTGTGTTAGCCATCCAAACTTGGCAAACCTATTAGGAGCACTATTTCTTATGTCTGTATACCTACTCTCCGTCTCAACTCTGTAAAATGTTGATTTTGCTCATTATGTCCCATTTTAAAATTAGCCCATTGGAAATAGTAAAAATGTGAGCAATCTTGCATGGAATTTTACTATGGGCACCTAATGATCAAAATCAACATTTTACGGAGTTGAGAAAGAAAGTAGGTATTATATAAGACATACTGATTGATCGATCGTTTGGATAAGAAATACAAACTTTATGTAACAAAAAAGAAGAAAAAATGGTCAGCCAAGCTTGGGTAGGACAGACTATAGTTAGTTGGTGATTTTATACACCAGGGTTCGAAGGGCCCTTTTCCTCAGATGTTGTAGAGGGCACCACTGAGCTAGCTCTGATAGCATTTTGGTGACACTATCAGTTCACTCCAATAGGTCTGGCGCTGGTCTAAAGGATGAGGGCACAAGAGGCCGAGTTGTGTCCAGGCTGACATGTGGTGAGAAATTATTTCATGCGGTTGTTATAGCAACATGCTAAAATAGCTATTGAGCCACTGAGAGGTCCAGGTGAGAGGCGAGGCAGGGGCTTAGCTGCCTATGCGTCCAGTGTGTCATTTGGACACCCAGAACACTGTTTTTGACAGTTTGGACACCCAAAAATTTGTGTCAGAATTTGCTGATGATGACTTTTCTTAGAAGATAAAAGATGTAGAAGCTGTAGTGTCACTTTTATAAGACACAAAGCAGTTACTGGCCTAAAAAAGCAAAATCTGTAAATATATAGGGTTTATTTGATTAGTAGTATGTACTTTGTACCACACTTTGGACACGCAAAAGTCTATGAAACCTCTATTTGGACACCCTGTTTCCAAAAATTGGCTAAGACCATGGGTGGGAGGGTGCAACCCCCAGCCTCTGTCCAAATAAAAAAAAAGTGGATATGAAACCAGCCGGTCAACCTGAACAGGCTAGCCTCAACCAATAGCCCAAAACTTGTGCTCTGCGCATGCTCAGATGATGCTGGCGCACAGGTTACTCTGTAATGTAAATGATACGAGAGCCCTGATTGGTCCTTGTTCTCTGGTGACCTTGTGCTGATGCCATATCAGAAATACCTGTCGTGTCCAGCCCTTCCCTATGGCGCATATAGTGATTGGTCTCTCGCTACATATCCATTCTTTTCTTCATCTAAGGTACATCAGAGAAATACATCCCCTTGAACCGCAACGCCATAGGCACAGCATGCTAGCACCTAGGGTATGTGCGCCTCGGGTTACGCGGTGTAGCCTTGGTCACGTGATCTGATCTGTGCAATTAGCATGCAGCATCCTTTCTAGGTCAGATAGTTGCCAAGGAGATGGGAGGCAGCGACATTTGATGATGCATGGACAGTGCCCGATCCCGGTCTACTCATCTCAGGGTACATGTACAACACTGCACCTACTTCTGTATTTGCAAACCTGCTACCTGGATCCTGTTTGGTCAAGCTGCAGCCAGTTGGGCTTTCTTGAAAATCCAGAGCTTCAGGGTGGTCCGATGCTGGTCTAAAGCCTTTGGGCTGCACCCTCCCCCTCCACATGGAGGAACGTGACCAGTCTATGAGTGTATTTGGTCAGAGATGGTGCAAATCAATATATCGAGAAAAAAACTCGTATCATCTCCTATATATGTTCTTAAATGTACTTGCACATTATCTTTCCCACAATAATGTATGATATATGGCCTCCTATCACCATCGACTCATGTATAATTTATCGAGGCCAACCCCCCTCGGCATGTCCATGTTGACATGCAGACGTCAGTTTATTTAACTCAATTACGAAACTTTACGAATAGCAGGGGTGTTTAAACTAACCTCTTTGGTGAACCTAAGTTGGTTCCTCAACTTTTGCACCTCTGTACATTGTATGCTTGCAATCTGGCGCTAATAAATGTGATTTTTTCATACTTCGTGAGCTTCCACCATTGTGGAACTGGAAGGACTCGCTACACTTGACATACAGCGCCATCTAGCGGTTGAGATATAAACACTACTTAATTGATAGACTGACTAGACAGTCGACCAACAGAAGTCAGCTGTTTTGCTAGACACCAGTCTACTTCAGTGAGTTGGCACCAAGGAGCTTAAAATTTTTCAAATAAGGAGGAAAGATCAATATTTAGGGAAAAGGTATCATATTTAAAATTTTTACTTCTTTCAAATTTAAAAAAATATCGTTATGGATATTTTGTTGAAAATGTGAAAATTTTAGAAATCGTTACTTTTGAACAAAGTCAAAGTTGGACAAAATGCAATTTTTTTTCTCTCCAACATACTCCTAAGCAGAACAATGCCAAATTTCAAGCTAATTGGTTAACATTTTCATGTTTTATACAACCATGCTTTGGTGAAATTTGACATAGAGAAAAGGACCAAAAACATTTCCTGCTTAGTTACAAGCCAATGAGATCTTCTGAAATAGTCAGTCTCTTTTTCTGCTTAGTGATGGCCTAGACATTCACTGGTAATCTGATTTTGAGTAGGGAGAATCTATTTATAGTGAGTAGATATCTCTGTTATGAGGAAAGGGATGTTGGCTTAAACATGTTAAAATCTCAAAATGAGCCTTTATTAGAAAATTAACCACGAAAGCCACCTTAATTGGATTGAATTTTGTGTTCAATCAACATTTATCAGATTTTAATGGTAAGGGGGCACTTAGAATTTATGTATTATTTCAGATATATTACAAATGTTCTTGGTTGCATTGTTGAAATGTGGTTTCAAGATAGTAGTCTACTAGCCAAAAAGGTGAACCTTGCAATGTTGATTCCTGCATGGTTTTATGTTGGAAATGCAATATAGAGATCCTCAGGTGGTAGAAACTGCCGGATGCTAATCTCCAAGTGTTGGGCAAATTTTTTTATCACCCCTATAACCATATGGTATACTGAATCCCTCAGGTGGCCAAATTTGGTTAAACTATGGGGGTGGGGGTAAGACCTTTTATCATAACTTCAGTTATTTTGGGGCAATTTCAACAAATGAGGCATCTACATTTGCAACTTTTCATTCCGCAAATTTTAAGACCAGCCACCTCTTGATTGGTCAACTCTGAAAGGTCATTTAGGGTCAACAGAGGTCAAAAAGGTCACGAAGCTGAAAATCGGCTAACGCCATTTGCATTTACAAAGAAAGCAAATTTTTTCCCCAAAAATAAGTTGATATTTTTTTCAGTAAAAATGCATTTCTTGGCAAAATGGACAGTAAAGAATCATATTTTAGGTTGAAAAAAATGAAAAATTCTATGGATAAAAAATTTGACGGCTTTAGAATATGACCATGTTGCTTGATATTGTGCTGATTTAAGGCTCAGAAAGCATTGTTATAGATAGTTATTCTGTATTGTATCTCAAGTAGTACAAAAACTCTATACATGCTGTATAAAATGTGCAACATTTTGATCTGCTAATCGTTTATACCACACATTTACGACATTGTTACCTGAATACATTTTTACAGTGGTTGCCATGGCAACTGGCGGCCATATTGAAATTTGAAATAAGCACTACCAAAAGCTACATTTCTGCATATTCAAGCATACAGACTAGCTAGAAACAGGACCTTGGTGCCTACAAGTAGGTTTTCAGGGGTGCAGAACTTAATTCTGAAATAGCTGTTATCATCAGATGGCATTTAAATTGGATTTCAAGATCGCAACCAAGCTGTTATACTTGAAATTAAGCTTATTACACAAAATCTGACCTCCAAAGCTATTGTTAATGAAACAAATGCATATGGAACACTTAAGGGATAAAGATGCTTTTAGTGAACTGGGCCTATGTTTCTTCGAATTGACACAGTTAAACACAGACTTAGTAACCACATTTAGAAAATTGTAACCTGAATACAATTTTACAGTGGTTGCCATGGCAACTGGTGGCCATATTGGAATTCAAAATGGCCACTACTGAAAGCTATATTTCTGCATATATAAGCATCCAGATTAGCTAGAAACATGATTGCGGTGTCTATAAGTAGGTTTTCAGGGTTGCAGAATCTAATTCTGCAATAAATGTTATCATCAGGGGGCATCTAAATGGGATTTCAAGATGATAACCAAGCTGCTGTACTTAAGATTAAGATTATTACACAAAAATATGACCTCCATGAGCTATTGTTATTGAAACAAGCGAATGCAAATCATATTCCATTCAACAATATTAACAGTTATGTCAGCTGGCAGTGGAACAGCAAGAGTTGAAAGGGGCGCAGCATAACATAGATAGAAAATATTAGTAACTTCTAAATTGGTTGCCATGGCAACTGGTGGCCATATTGGAATTCAAACTGGCAAAACGATCGGGAAAAAGACCCTATTTCAGGAGTTAGTACAGGTGAACTCGGATATGACGGACCACTGTACGACGGATTTTCACATATGACGGACGATATGCTTGGTCCCAGTACGATGCATATCAAGTATTCGTCATATATATACAACGGATTTTGCATATGACCGACCAATTTTCCTGGTCCCACTGAGTCTGTCATATCCAAGTTCACCTGTATAACCAAAAAAATTATCATACGCCAATAATAAGGGTTTTAGTGTTTGGTATCAAATCTTGGTCTGGAATACATGTATCATTTGCAATGGTCAACATAGGGATAGGGGTGGGTTTATAATCCTTTATTAAAGATGTAAGTCAGTCAAAGTCAAAATTAATCATACCAAGAATACAGTTTTTTCAAATTATTTGTGTTTTGATTTTGAAAACTATTTCTATTCTGTAGCCACTTTTCAGAAAAAATGCCTTTTATTAATATTGTTCAACATATTGGAAATGTTAACGACTTTAATCTCAAATTATATTCATTCAACTCTGAGGTACAGATGGGGATATCCATCCAACCTGGAGAGCCCCCCCCCCCCCCCCCCCCCCCAAGAAATAACTGGTAGCTTATAATGGAAATTCAGAACAAAAACAATATAAGTTATACAACTGGAAATAAAGACTATATTGGAACATAATATCGCAATTATGCAATATGGAAGATTAAATTATTCTCAGAAATTATTATCACATTAAGTTAAATTATTATCAGAATAAAAAGATTGGTAGATGTCATATAAAGGTCATAAGATATAACACTTTTATTTCGTCATTATGTAATTTATCCAAAGTTACCTTTAAATCAGCAGATGAATTATTCAAAATGAGGTTCACTGATACCATCTACACCTTTTTAGGGATAATAAAAAAGTTAGATTTGAAGTAAATAACTTGGCATATGACAATTTCCTGTCTATGATAAGTGTTTTAAGACAGTTTGCTATAAATGGCTAGCATCAGGTCACTGTTAAGATTAAAGAATTAATGATCTACAAACATCATGGGCCAAAGTTAGTAAGAAAGTCTTGGCAATGTTACGGTTTTGCGTTTCTAGGAACCTTCCTAGGCCATGTTGCTCAGTTGTTATTTTCGAGTTCAATAAAGGTAAAAGTAACCCACACTTCATGATTTATTCAATTGTCCATTACGATGCTTAGGCCAAGAAAAAATATTATTTGTTTCCTGTAACAGTCAGAAAAAAATAGGGTAGGTAGGTTGGTAAAAATATTTTGATGCATTATTTTTTTGGTAAAAAATGTGCTTTTTATGCATGTTTTGCATTGATTGGGAGTTGGGAGGGCGGTAAAACTTTAGGGTTGGGATTTCTTTAAATAAAACTTGTTAGGGTAGGGTTACAGGAAACAAACAACTTTTTTTAGGCCTTACGTTATTCGTTGTTGGGAACTAACATTTTATCCTTAAAAAACATTTATGCAGTAAAGAGATTGTTTGAGTTACATTATGGCTGGTCTTGACCAATCGTGAATACATAATGATTAGCCTGCTTACAGAGTGCCTCTTGATGAATGCAACCTAAATGCAACACATGATTGACATAAAAGCTATATATCATGTTAAATCAGATATATGTTGATTGTGGGAAAAACACCTCTCCGAAGAAACTGCCATCCTTGGGTCAAAGGATAACTTGTACCATTTCAGTTGAGTCACATTTTCAAAAAGGTTATCAATAATGTCAATAAAACTATATTTCTACTTCTATTGTTACTAAAAATGTTATTTTAAAAATTACAACACTACAGAATTGATCAGATTCAATGGAAATAGTCCTTATGTTATGCTGTTCCTAAGACGTTTAAGAAATAAGAGGTTGGCGGATGCATAAATCACTTTAGATAATGCCAAACTATTCAAACATTACAGTTATGGTTTCCAATCATCAAATGGAACCACTGACAGATACATACCTAGTTTATTTTATGAGATTATATGAAATTTGTGATACGTATTTGTTTGATTTTATTCATGATATTTTGCCTATCTTTCATCAAACAACTTCAAAGTAACTTAGAACGTTTTGAATTCACATTTGTCATCTAAAGGCTTACAATGTACTCAATGTTTGGTGCAGACATATGTAAGGTTAGTAAATAGAGTTAGTTATTTTGGCCCAGTTTTTTCCTCTATCCTGCGTTTATTTGACTATTCAGCCTATACAAACTCAGTATATTACCTGAAAGGTCTTCTGATGAGGTATACAAGAAGTATCAAATTAGTTGGCAGTCAGAATCTGAAAATTTGAGGTACATTTCCCTCTGTAAAACTCTGCGAAATTTTAAAGGAATCTTTTGGCATTTGATATGATGTTTTTGGGGAAATTCAATACTAAATCCCCTATCAGATTTTCTTCTACTTGATCTCCCAATCTGCCATGTTATGATCTAGATTGGGAAGTAGATTTGATTTTGAGGATTATATACTAGTACCGCCTATCTTATTTTTTTCTGCATATTTTATTTCACAAGAAAACATCAATAGGTTTTACTCCTGACTAAAAATAAAAAGTTCTATTCCTTGAACTCGTAATACACTCAAAAGCAACTTATTTCATTTCGTAATATTAATGTAGTTTTAAACTACCTCAGTTCCTGCACTTCATGATTGCAAAATATTCCTATCAGGTGAAGAAAGACCCTGGCTTTTTTACCCAAGTGTAACTACAGCATTGAGATATTTGCTTCAAAGTCACAACTACCCTTTTCAACCTTACTTTGACCTTAAACTTTTACACTTTCTATATTTTGCACTGAGTTTAAACTTCAAATGCAACAAGCATTTTTAACCTTGTGCATAAAGTTTAGCATAGGGGACATGAATGACACTGAAAGTCAATATTGACCTTGTTTTTTAGAACAATTCTTAAGTTGCTTCTAGAAAATATCCTTGAGTTGTAAACTAACTGCTTCTTTAGTTCACGATTGTCAAATATTCCTTTCAGGTGAATAAAAATTACTCATTTGAACAAGATGCAAGTGCAGTATTACAGATATTTGCTACAAAGTTATGAACACTCTATTTGACCTTTTGACCTTGGTTTGACCTGCATTATTTTCTTAAATCTCAGTAATATTTTACACTACCTTTACCTGTTTTGGAAAAACATGATAGGCAAGTAAAAATGCATATTTCACCCAGTGAAAATGAGAGCTGGTATACCATAAGACATGAATCTGTTATGTCAACTTTGTGCTGATTCACTTATATTTGGATGCACCCGTAATCAGGCTTTTTGTCATTCTGGCCCCTAAATATTCAAGATTGACCCAGACTTTGTCTTGAAGTACCTCACCTAAAATATTTGCAGGATAAAATATGCATTCCAGGATAATTCAATAAGCTGCTTAATGGAAAATTCAATGACAAAATGTCTTTAATCATAAAATTGTGGTTACTTTGACCTTGAATGGCCTCTAATATCACAACAGAATACCTTACCCTAGGTTGATTGCATGAAATGGAAAGATTGTCTTACAACAAGCATTTTGATACCAAACAATGCCCATACTGTTTAATGCTCACAACATTTATGACCTAAACAGTGGTCCCATCCTGCATTTTCTCACAACTCGATCTTAAACACTTAATATAGGCATGAATTGTCCTATAGCACATTCAACATCTGCATATTAACTTAAAACTCTTTCATTTTCACAGGTAAAGGGTGAAAATGTATTGGTAAAACATATTTAAGGTATTTTGTCTGTCATGTTGTGGTGACGTGGTTAGGAAATTAATTGTAATGACAAAACAGAACTACTTCATCAATATTTCTTCATCAAAATTTGGATTTTCTAGAGAAGAATGACGTTACGACCTTTATTTGACCTTCATTTTTCCTTAAATCTCAGTTATATTTTACACTGCCTTTATAATCTTACATGACATACACAATAGGCAAGTTTAAAGGCTTATTCTCCCCATTGAAAATAAAAGCTGACATACCATAAGATATGACTCGATTTGTTATTTCAACTTTCTGCTGCTTTACTTAAATATTTGAGTGCACCCATAATCAGACATTTTGGGCATTTTGGTCCCAGAATGTTACAGATTGGTCTTGACTGGGTCTTGAAATGACTCAAAAATGTCTCAGAATCCCTTTTAAAGATATTTCTCACCTGAAAATATTTCCAGGATAAAGTATGTATCCCAGGAGCTTTTCATAAGCTGCTAAATGGAAAAATCAAAGACAAAATGCCTTAAATTTTGAAATTGGGGTTAATTGACCTTGAATGACCTCTATTTTCACAACAAAATACCCTACTCTAGGTTCGTTGCATGATATGGAAAGATTGGCATACAACAAACATTTTGATACCAAACACTGCCTATAATGTTTGGTGATCACAACTTTCATGACCTTTAAACAGTGGTCCCGTAATGAGCACTTTCTCACAACCTGTCCCCAAACACTTTATTTAAGCATGGAATAGCCAAATGCCACATTCTACTCCTCCATATTGACTTAAAACTACTTCATTTTCACTGGTAAATGGTAAAAAATGAATTGTTAGACCATATTTGAATCTGTCAATTATTGTGGTAACCTGGTTTGGAAATTATATAATGGCAAAACACAACTACTTCATCGCAATCACTTCACCAAAATTAGATTTTTTAGAGAAAAAATGGCATTTTGACCTTTATTTGACCTTCAACGACCCCTTAATTTTAGTATTATTTTACCATCATCTTCCAGATTGAGGGGAAAATTAAACCTGACATTTTGGTGCATCATATGCTCCCTTCCGACGTGTAAAACTTAAGATACAGTCATTTTGGTTTTCAAATTTTTATCATTTTAGGCACTTTTTGGGGTCTCCATGTGGACTTGGTACCCTACTTTGTACCTTAAAGCTCAAAATTGGACTTAAAACTCGATCTAGATAAGGAACTTTCTAAAATGTTCAACAACTAATAAAGAGCATTCCTTCAGAAAAAGTGGCTACAGAAATGAAATACATATCTTCAAAAAAAAACAGAGATATTTATAAATGGAAACTATAGAATATGGGAAAATCCCAGATTCTTGATTTGGCAGCCATTTTGACCTTGAATGACCTTTATTACATCATGGGATATAGTTAGTCATGTGTTTCGTATTTCAATTGATACTTCTCCTTCTTACGAACATTTTGATACCAAACACTCATCCTTATGTTTGGTTTAAGCTTAAGTTTAAGTTTGGTTTAAGAGTTTTGAGTGTTTTAAAGTGCCTTCACTATCCCTATACATAATATTTTGACCATCATGGGGCCTTTTTACATATATAGGGGTATTCAAGACATGACCCCATGAAAACGATGCGCACCACTTCTGAAGGCTACATCCACCCTTGCGGTATGCCCCAAGTGTGGGCCTAAAACATGATACCAACGGAAATTTTCTAACTCTCGGGTTAACCTGAATCCCCAAAATGGGTGCCTACTGTACTATACCAATACAGCCAATTTCTACCAAATTTTCACAACATTTTCATGACCTTTTTGACCTTAGTTGACCCTTAAATGACCTCTTAGTATTGATGAATCAGAACATGTGCATTTAAAAAAAGTGCAGGTAAATATTTTACACATTTGGATATTTCATTTATGGAAGTTGGTTATGCATAACTTGAAATATGATCGAAAATGTTACCAAAAACCCTCTATTTCAGGATCATAATACTGCAGGTTTTCAGACTCGTGACCTTTTTGACCTTTGTCTACCCCAAATGACCCTTCACAAGTGACCAATCAGAATGTGGCTGGTTTTAATTCCTGCGAAATTAAAAGTTATACATGGCGATGCCTCATTTGTTGAAAATAAACCAATATAACAGAAGTTATGATAAAAAATGTTACCCCTACCCCCAGAATTGTGACCATTTTTTGCAATCCTGAGAGGTCATTTGCACCAAATAGTATTTAGGTTGATAAAAAAAATTGCCCAACACTTGGAAATTAGCATCCGGCAGTTTCGTTGTTCTTAGGGTATGTACATTGCATTTCCATCATAAAACCATGCAGGAATCAACATTGCAAGGTTCACATACTTGGCATATAGGGCTGGCTAGTAGACTATAGGCCCGGATGTATTTTACAATTAGCACAAATCATAGGCATTGATGATGCTCTTATAGGTTGTTGTACACAGTCGAAAGCGCAAAAAAGCTTTGTGCACCTTAGTAGGCTCACTTATGTATAGACCAGTACCGATTCAAATAGAATTGTCTTGGTGCAATCAGCTTGCATTTCGTTCTTTTTTTTTTTAGATATCTTCATATCTATTTATTTGACTTTATTTTAGTTGCATTTTATGTGTTTATTCTATTTCACGCAATTATTTAAATATTATCCTATTGGGAAGCTCATGAAGAAACATTTATGCCTATAGTGTGTGTTTTATCACATGTAAACCCTGAGTGGCCCCAACTCCCCATGCTCTTCCATTTTATGAATCATTACACCCTTATTGTTCATATTCTCAATATATAAAGCATATCTTATGTTTATTAAGTCTGCCTTACAATTTCCTTTTTGATAGATAAATCCCTATTCAATATAAAGACTCTTGGTTTTCCAATTATGGACCCCTACCTACTTTTTCATATTTATGACTCACCATTTTAATTTGTGATTACTACCAAAAGAAACAGTATCCTGTTTTTGTAAGTATATTTATAATAAATATTGCTGAACAGATTACATCTTTCTAACACTCTATCTAAAATGATTATTTCAGATTGTTGACACCCAGTAGCCAAGATCATACTCCATTCACCCATATTCATCTCTTGAAAGAAATAACACATGTATGAGGCAAAAACAACTATAAAAGAACAAATTGCTGTTAGTTTTTCATCATGTTTATTAATTGCACTGATATCAAAGGCAGGACTATTCTTACTTCTGGCTCCTATTGTTCACTCATCTCCTATTGTTTAGCTGCCAGGTGCATAGAAAGCAGAATGTGCAGCCCTTTCAGACGGAAAATACACAAAAAATCAAATATCTTGCAAAAATAAACATTTGCTGCAAAATACCAAATGTGCACATTCACTATTCCAATTCATCACAGACCTTTTCATATATAAAATAATGTCTAAACACACCAATACAGCTCAAGATCACAAGGCAAGATCATGCAACTTTTGCAGGCAACAGTTGATCAAACTACGAGTAAGATTGCACAGAATTGATGCATCAGCTTACATTGAGCCAAATTCTGGACATAAGAAAGTTTTCTTCTCCAAGACCTTCAAATGCGGCGACTACTTTCGTCCAAAGCACATGAACGCAAGATTTTTTTCTAAAACCTTCTAAACCCTATCATGTAGGTATTCATTGGATAGCTCTTTCTGAGTGCTCTCAGATGAGTACCATATGCCAGGGTTTCAGTCATTTTTCAGGTCTTTGAATCATTTTGTTTATGCCATATTAATAAGGGTTAAGGGAAGATCAATCTTACTCCAGTCACACCTAGTGTTTTTCTTAAAACATGTTGTGGAGCTTTTTGAAAATAACTTAGGAATAAGACCTTGTGAAATTGAGAAAAGTTGTAGCTTCTGCTCCGATTGACAATTCTCCTTCTAAGACAGATGAACTCCAAAGTGTCAAGCCTTTTTGGTTCATGAATAATAAATTGATGATACAACTCTTTGCTTTTAAGTCACTAGAATATGTGTCATAGTTAGGCCAAACAAATTAGAGCTGTAAATGCATAGACAGTCAGAACAATTAAGAAGTAAAAGAAACCAATATTTTTTTAACATACGTAAATCCTCAATCATGTATGTAATGCAATTAGCCATTTATCCATCTATTGTTGACATCTATTGTTGACAAAAGCATTCGTTTGCATTTCATGTCTATAATCTACCATAACAGACATGACCAATAAGTCTTTCTTGAAGCAGGAGCAATTTTACAAACTGACAAATAATATCAATCATTTGAGTCATTTTGACTTTTCCTGCACTGGTGAAAAATTTCATCAACACAAAAACCAACCACAGGAGAGATACAGAGTTCAACAAAGTGGTAATATGATCGATTTGAATTACAGCATAAAAAGGCAGACCAAGGATCTCAGCCAGATTTTATAAATACCTGTCTAAAACAGCATTCACAAAATTCCTGCCCATCTCGATTTAGCAACCCATCTACTTCAGGTGCTTATACTTACTACATTTAATAGCCTACTGTGTGAAAAAGGACAATTAACACTTCAACCATGTTTCAGAAGATGGTTTGTGGGAAAATATTTGGTTATTACCCCGAAAAGTCATACCTAAAACTTCACAGCAGAATTTTTTGCCTGTCTAAAATGAGGTTTTCATAAAACTGCCTGTCCATAAGATGGGCTGGATGGGTCCTGGCTAAACCCCCTGGTTCAACCAAATTTTTCCTAGATAATCCATGTAATTTCAGTATCACCACGGGCCTATATCTCAGATTCCTGAACTGTAATTCAAGTTCTTGATACTACTGAAATTCTCAAATATTATCCAAATTCTAAATTAGTACAATACATAAGTTAATTTCTAACAATTAAAAGATCTACTTCATTCATTTTAAACGAATATATCTCATCACCATGAATCTGCAAATAAAGATCCCTAGAAGATCCTTTGTTAGCCAATACTACTGATTTCACCAATAGATTAAAGCAAAAAATGCCTATTATGCTGTCTCGTACAAAACATTATGTTCTAAACCTTAGATGAATAAAAGAATGGATATGTAGCGAGAGACCAATTACTATATGCACTATAGTGAAGACCTTGCTATCCCAGGGGTCTTGAATCTTGTCTCAGTGTGACGTAACTAGGAGACAAAGACCAATGGGTGCTCTTGTATTGTTAACATTACAGAGAAAGCTACGCACCAACATGCGCAGAACATAACTTTTGGGCTTTTTGCAGCCTCGTTGTTTAGGTAGACCAGCTGGTTTCATATCCACTTCTTTTTATTCATCTTAGTCTAAACCACTAGGATAATCCTCATTTATAAAATGAGTTCCTACCAGTCCTGGTGCGTTACAATTGCAAAGTTGGAGAATGTTTGAGTGGATCTTGGACAACAATATAGCTATAAATTTTCCTGCGACCTAACATGGGCATATGAACTTTCTTAGGTGTCATTTTTACAAATTTCTCCTTTAGGAATAAAGTTTTTCCTAAAAAAAATACCATTGAAATTTTTCACATCCCCGCCATTGTCGTTCAGGTCAGGTAAAGCAGGTACATTTTTAGAGCATGTCGTGGACCCATTCAAACAACCTACAGTTTGTGTCATAGAGATAAATCATACACAATGTACAAAATATATCGATAGTTTTAGGACATTTTGAGAAAATTTAATTGTGGGGATGTTGTCATATTCCATACTGATATTTTTTATTTTCTCTCTTATTCTTTATTTCTTCCTTTCATGAATGAATTGTACTCAAAGGTTTTTTATCCATTTGGGAATCTTTCATACCAATATATTTGAATCCAGGAAAGTACTGTAAAACCCTTTATTACCACGCACATTTTTATTCATGCAACTGCCGTCTAAATCTGATCGCGGCCATTAAATTACGCGCATCTACTGTATCACAGCTAGATGTGGCATTGTTATGCTATTTTGAATGTATATCTGCGCCAGTAATATATGCGCTATCATCTCCTAGCGTGAAATGCTTGAAATTAAAAGAAGCGCGATAATAATGGGTTTTTACATGAGTTGCCCTTTAAACCTGGAAAGTAGTTGACATGAATCATAAAGTATTACTTGGTTGCACAATCTTGCTAGAGCCACAATGATAACGCTTTGGATAAATCAAACTTCTAAAGATATTGACAATGATATAAACATAATGCTTAAGATAGATTTCCAGTGCTATGTTGTGAAGTAGCCATGGATAAGGTTAAACACTGACTTATATAAAATTTACCATTCACATGGAAAAAAATATTGAAATACAACAAAGCTTGTGTAAGCAATTAATAGAAGTACTCAGAATGGGTGATCTTTTCTTTTACTTTTAGAGTGTGCTGACAGCAGCAAAAAGAGAGGATAAATATTTACAAATCAAAGAATTCAAGCCCACATATTTACACAATTAAATGACAAGCTATTTTTGAGTCTGAGGTCAGGTAAAAACGTGATATCAACCACTTCCCATGACTCTGGAGGTAGCCAACTCTTTCTCATAGAATTGCAATTATTCCTTAATATATGACAAGATTATTACAAAGATATACCATGAAATACTGTTAGCGGTGAGGCAGACATTTTTTGGAAAGGTACAACGTAATCAATTATCCCCAACAAAAAATTTGAGCATGGCAAATTAAAGAAAATCTAAGAAATTAATTAGTCTTTTGTTATGGAGTAAATCACAGGATCTTAATTCAAAAAGAAGGTTACTAAAAAAGGTCCTTACATAAAACCAAATGCTAGCTTTTGCAATTGCAGTCTAAAATCTTTACATAATTACTTATGAAGCAAAACCACTCTTTCTGTATGTAGTCTAGATAACCTGCCTACTGCACTGGCTTTTTAAAATATAAAATAAGAAGTAAATTTCGGGAGGCAGCTAGGAATAGTATTTCTGGATTTGGCGGTCAAAGGCATCCTTGATGGCATTTCTGGAAAAATACAAACAAAAACAATTACACATCAAAAATGTAAAAAATCACATGTTAAGCAAGGCAGTTTTTAAGAGCACAGGGTTGATTTAAAGCATGGAATATTAACCCTTATGCTGCTGCTGGCTAATTTGACCAATACAAAATGATGCAAAAAAGCTGAGAGTACTCAGGGAGAGATATCTAATGAATACCAACATGACAGGGTTTAACCCTTATGCTGCTGCAGCTAATTTGGCCAACACAAAAAGATGCATAAAAACAACAAAAAAATACTGAAACCCTGGCAAATGGGTACTCATCCGAGAGTACTTGGCGAGAGCTTTCAAATGAATACCAAGACAACAGGGTTTCAATGGTTTTTCAAGAATCTTGTATTCTTGTGCTTTGGAAAAAAGTAGTCTCAGCATTGGAAGGGTTAAATAGTTTTCAAAACTCTTTGCGTCTGTGTGGGTTGAGGAAACATGACTAGTGAGAAAGTAATGAAGTGCCTACCAGCAAGGACTTAGCTAGGACCCGTCAAACCTGTCTTCTAGGCAAGCAGTTTCCTGAAAACCTCCTTTTTAGACAGGCAGACATTTCTATGAAGAACTTCCGATTTTTACTCTATTGGACTAATAGTCTAATACCCATATCTTTTTCTGACAGATCATCTTCCAAGACATGGCTGATGTTTAAATTGCCCTTGTTGACACAATGGGCTGTATAATGAGGTTGGTATATGAATTTAAAGAAGCTGAGTAGCTAAATCTGGACGGGCAGAAATTTTGTGAATGCTGTTTTGGACAGGCATTTTTAAAATCTCGGCTAAGACAAACGATCACCATTTTTGTCTACTGCGCACATTGTTTGCGGAGTAGGTTCAGAGACACGTACGTTCGAAATATATGAGCATAATTGATTTTGTCAAATGTCTGTTGAACGAGTGTGTCAGGCTTCCCCAATGACATTTAATTTAATTAAAGTTACCGACTGATTGTCCACGCACTACTAATCATGTTTCTATATTTTCCTCACCTGAACTTCTGTTGATACTGCAGCTAAGCTAGAATTTGAGGCGAGGTTTGTGTAGGTTTAGTACATTTTCGTTGCTACAATACTTCCATGATCAGTGGAAGTATTTCCTTATTACCCTACCACGTTATGTCATATATATATATATATATATATATATATATATACATATATATATATATATATATATATATATATATATATATATATATATATATATATATATATATATATATATATATGTATGTATATATATATATATATATATATATATGTATGTATATATATATATATATATATATATATATATATATATATATATATATATATATATATAAATATATATATATATATATATATATATATATATATATATATATATATATTACATATCCTACCACATCTAATCATATTTTTCTTTTTTTCTCACCTGAATTCCTGTTGGTTCTGCAGGTAGGCCTGAATGTGGCCCTGGTCTTTGATGTACCTGACCTCTGCACCTGGCCACAACTCATCCAAACCCAGGATATCCTTTCTCGGTATATACGAGTCATACTCTGCAGCCACGATTATGATCAAACTCGGATCTACCGGAACGCTGAAGTTCCCGAGATGTGTACATTCGTCCATGACCCCCCTCATAAAATGGAGGACTTCTTCTTTAAGCGGGGACGTTCTTTGCTGGCGTAGTTTTTTCGATATCGCCATGCTGGTCTGACTAAGGGCGCTCATGGCTGCTGCGTACATACTGTTTCTCAACTGGACGTTACTGCTCATGACTTGAAAATCTCCTCCCGCGCCTGAATTGTTTAGTTTCCCATGAGCCTCGCTGGTAGTCGGGCCGTGTTGGGAGGCGGAGTCAGGCTTGTAATCTGGAAGGAGCTCCCGGCTTCCTTGGAGGTTGTTAAAATGTTGAAAGGAGTTCAGTTCTGTCATGTTCTGGTCGAAGTTTTGGGAAAACTCGATGCCAAGTTGGAAAGACTTGTTTTTAAAGTTCTGAAATTAATCAAACATAATGCATGAAAACATAAGTATTACATAGGATAAATATACAATATGAACATGATCAGTCACAGTAGTCTGTAAATACAGGAAATTTACAGGTATCCAAAATTTGTGTGAACGAGAATGTAAGCAATGAAGCCTTTAAAAGCATTTTTGTAGTAGAAATATTTACCTAGGAAAAGCACTTATTTATAAATATCTTCCAGTCCATAAGATTTTTTATGATTGGTTATGGAAATAATATATCTAATGCGTCTGTGATGAACTTAAAAATCTGTGATTTTTTGTCCATAATACATACACGACTGGAACATTCACATGATCAGACACATATGGAAATATTTTGATAACAAAAAGGAAATATTTGAGAATGATTTGATTGATAATTGCTATTCATGCTGGTTTAACCATCTCATAAAAAGAGTTATGTTCAAATTTGCAAACTTCAGACCCCATTATCTAACTCAAGCACATTTAGCTGTTTGCCTACATCATAGTCTTAGCCAGCAGGGCGTCTGGGTGCCTTTTTGGACACCCAAACCCTTAAAAAGAACCCCTCAGGACACCCAATTCGTTTTGGGTGGAATTTCTAAAAATCTCAATCTCAAGCTTATAATTGAATTTTTTCATCACCATATAATTCCCATGATATTATTTAATGATATCATGCCTTATTTTGATGAATTTATTCATGTTTATGGTTGATATTCAGTTTCTAAATCCTGGCTATGACACTGGCCTACATGCTTAAGGGCATTCCCTGACAGCGGAGTGGTCTAGGGCCAATGACTGCTTCCTTTCTCTCACCACTGCCTAAATTTGAATCCCAGCCAGGGCATGTGAGAATGTTACCAGTCACTTGAGAGGTTAGGTAGTGATTATCACTGGTACTCTTCCACCTCCATCACTTACAACTAGCTCCTCGGGACTTGGCCTCAATATGGTAGAAACGTGGTGAAATATGAACACAAATTCCAAATGCCTACATGCTTGACAGGAATTGTGTAATTCTTTCATACCCCTGAGTATGTTTAAACCACTTGGTAAGCTCCCATTTAGACCCTTTCATTGCTGAAAATAATTTCACATAACAGCGCATTTCAGGTTCAGTATGTATAATTCTAGCTTTCATGCATAAAATCACCGCCAAGATTTTCAATACAATTCTACTACTTACAGCTTCTGGGGATTCTATATGATGTATTAGTTCATCCTCATAAACACTGTCAGAGAAATATTGTCGCTGAAGCAGTTTCCAAGGTATAGCTCCACTCATAACTCCCTGTTAAAAACACATACAAACATTATTTGCATACATGTGTGTTAATATATATATAAATATATATATATATATATATATATATATATATATATATATATATATATATATATATATATATATATATATATATGTATATATATATATATATGTATATATATATATATATATATATATGTATATATATATATATATATATATACATATATATATAAATATATATATATGTATAAATATATATATATGTATAAATATATTATATATATATATATATATGAATATTATATATATATATATATATGAATATATATATATATATGTATATATATATATATATATATATATATATATATATATATATATATATATATATATATATATATATATATATATATATATACACTGTAGAACACGAAATTCACGCGTGTCCCAAGTATAGCGAATTTGGGAGTTTTGCGTCATAGCGTATCTTTATATTAGCGTCTCTTTACCGTAGCCGCAGCCGCTGTCAGCGCCATCTGTCGCAAAAAGACAAACTAATTTGAGCAGAGAATGCTTCCAGTTTGATTGAGTATTCTCTCAAAAGGGGGCGCCCGTATTTATAAACAAAGGGTTAAACAAAGGAAATGGGGCTATGAACCCTATCCATGGTGGCACAACAAAGGGGCCATATCAGGTTGTATTAAGTGTAATCTTCGGAAAATAAACAATCAAAACAGATCACAATGATTTTTCTTTGCTCTTTTAATATGTCTTTTGCTTCCTAAAGCCAGAAAAACACAAAAAAAGAATGGTTCAAGAGGGGCTACGTATGCTTCATGTTTGTACTAGTGGCGCCATCTAGCGGTCACCACGAAAACGAAAATGGCGTCTCCTGAATGTTCGTCAAATGCCTGTGCTAAAGGCATGCTAAAGGTGCCATTTGTTGTTGTTTTTTTGTTTTTAGATGGAATTTTTATTAATTCAATGGAATCATGAGCTAGTCCACAAGCCCAGAAACCGATTTTGAAAAAGGGTTTCAGCAGGGCTACGTATCTTCTATTAGATTTACTAGTGGCGCTATCTAGCGGCCACCACTAAAACGAAAATAACGGCTGCACAAGAAACCTCCAATTGCTTCAAAGGCGACCGTCTCATTGACGTCAGCGCCACCAGTGGCTAAAAAGGGAGACTAAAGTACAGCGTTTTTATATATAGCGAAGCGGCACCAGACGCTAAGTACGCTATATATAAACACACGCCGAAATTTCGTGTTCTACAGTATATATATATTTATATATATATATATATATTTATATATATATATATATATATATATATATATATATATATACTGTAGAACACGAAATTTCCGCGTGTGTTTATATATAGCGTACTTAGCGTCTGGTGCAGCTTCGCTATATATAAAAACGCTGTACTTTTGTCTTTTTTTAGCCAGTGGTGGCGCTGACGTCAATTTTCGTTTTAGTGGTGGCCGCTAGATAGCGGCACTGGTAAATCTAATAGAAGATACGAAGCCCTGCTGAAACCCTAGCGCCACTAGTAAAAACATGAAGTATGCGTAGCCCTTCTTGACCCATTCTTTATTTGTGTTTTTCTGGCCTAAATTCATTTTGATAAAAGTGTTTAAAATCTAGCTTTAAATGATGTTAAAAGTTACAGTATTTAAAAGTCACAGTCCAGGTTGACAGAAGCCAGAACACTGAGTGAGTGTTGCACATAGCAACCAGACGGATAGGTGCTCAGCTATTGTTCCGGCGGCCCTGTTTACACACAAACAAATGCCAAATTTAGAAAGTCCATCTGGTTGCTTCACTCTGGCAGCATTAGATTAAGAGCTCAGTATTCTGGCTTCTGTCAACCTGGACTGTGACTTTTAAATACTGTAACTTTTAACATCATTTAAAGCTAGATTTTAAACACGTTTATGAAAATGAATTTAGATCAAGAAGACTGCCAAATGATAACTGTAATGTGCCAAAGTGAATTTGGAATTTAGTTTGAGAAGACTGGTGAGATAAAATGATATGACATGAAGATTTTTTAAAGATAAAGAATGTATTCAATGTATATTAATGATATGAACTGTGACATTTTTTAAACTGATTGAAATTAAGGGCAACGGTCTACTATCATCCCCCCCCCCCCCCCTTCAACTGTCCCGGTCCAGAAAACAAAGTATATACGGGCGCCCCCTTTGAGAGAATGCTCAATCAAACTGCGTTCTCTGCTCAAATTAGTTCGTCTTTTTTGCGACAGATGGCGCTGTCAGCGGCGGCGGCTACGGTAAAGAGACGCTAATATAAAGATACGCTATGATGCAAAACTCCCCAATTCGCTATACTTGGGACACGCGTGAATTTCGTGTTCTACAGTATATATATATATATAAATATATATATATATATATATATATATATATATATATATTTATATATATATATATATTTATATATATATATATATATATATATATATATATATATATATATATATATATATATATATATATATATATATATATATATATATATATAGAAAAGGCATACAATTTAACAATTTAAGATATCATAAAACAAACATCAGGGTAAGCACACATGCAAAACAATTAAGTAACGTTGCTCAATAGTTAATTATTTTTAAGTTACAAGTATATTGAATCTGAGAGCAAGATTTTTTAGGTGAACCATACCCATTCTTAAACCGATTTTACCAGCTCTGGGCAGTACTTTGATAAATATCATTGAGGACGACAGGAAAGTTTTTTTGCTTTGCTACCGCAACATGCGCCGTCAATAAAATTCTTAGTTAAGTGGTTAGACAAAATCAACACTAGAATCATTATCAATAACTAAGAAATTCTTCAATTAAAAAAAAAATGTAATTGCATATCCTTCGTATAAATGTATTTGCTAAAGTTTATTAGATAACATAAAAGACTGGTGAAAAAAGGGATATATTATTAAGATACCGGACAAATAACACGCTCACTTGACTATTAGTTTACATGGGAAGAATTTCCACTACGTGATTGAATTGTTTTCTCTCCTACCTGAGTAAAAGTTGCCGAAGCAGTGCTCCACGAAAGGCAAGGCACAAGGGGGATGGGCTTGTGCCAGTTAGTGGCGGCCAACGAAGCCATCTAAAACAATCAAAGGAACAGTTCTGCTCTTCACCATCTACCACCACAAACATAATTACGCACCTCAACGGGACAGTTTGCTGCCACTGCTAGGTCACATACATAAAAATGCACCCCAACGGGACAGTACACTGCCACTGCCAGGTCACATACATAAAAAAAAAATCACTCCAACGGGACAGTAAGAGAGAGTGTGAGATTGTGAATGGGTGGATTCAAACTGTATGAGGTGAGAAGAATTGACTTCAAGACTGTGGCACTAGATGTGTACATGTATTACAGTTAACTCTAAGAAATTTAGACCACTATAATTATTTTGCAAAATAAGTATTGGGTAATATGGACCACTGTGGCACTAGATGTACATGTATTACCGTAAATTATTGGAAATTCAGACCAACCTTGGAATTTGGGCCACTATGGTTATTTTGCAAAATAATAATTGGGAAATATGGACCACTGTGGCACTAGATGTACATGTATTACCGTAAATTATAGGAAATTCATACCAACCTTGGAATTTGGGCTTCTATGGTTATTTTGCAAAATAATAATTGGGAAATATGGACCACTGTGGCACTAGATGTACATGTATTACCGTAAATTATTGGAAATTCAGACCAACCTTGGAATTTGCGCCACTATGGTGATTTTGCAAGATAATAATTTGGAAATATGGACCACTGTGGCACTAGATGTACATGTATTACCGTAAATTATTGGAAATTCAGACCAACCTTGGAATTTGGGCAACTATGGTTATTTTGCAAAATAATAATTGGGAAATATGGACCACTGTGGCACTAGATGTACATGAATTTCTTTATAGCTATTAACGAAATATCAGGTTCTAATTACTTTCTCTATGCAAATACCATGAAACATGATTTTGCTACTCCTAGATGAAATAAACACCTTTCTGAACTTACTTAAATGATGCATACTGAAACGATACACTGTGTTATTTTCATGGGGAACCCAAAAACAGAAATCCTGGTTAAAATGAAGCACCACAATCTTGAAGTTGTTGCTGACCCCAACTCAGCGTTAATCAACCCAACCACTACAGGAAATGCATCTGACCTTTGAACTTGAGGTACCCAAGACAACCTTGACCTCCATGAAAGGTTATAAACTACTCCACCATAAAAATTTCTTCTTTTACAGAAAGGGTTTTATTAAAAGATGCTGCACCACAAAGAAATACTTAGAAGCTTAAAAGCTCAGTGGCAAGAAATAAAAATATGAAAATAATATATTGCTTTGCAAGTAGCCCTTCAATAGTCTGTCAAAGATGCTTGAGATACCGTCTCAAGAACTCAGGTCCAAATCAACAAAGAAATCCTTCCTATAAATGTAAGAGGAAGAATGCCAGGTGTTGACCCTTCCAATGCTGAGGCTACTTTCGTCCAAAGCACAAGAGCGCAAAGATTTTTGAAAGCCATCTAAACCCTGTCATGTTGGTACTCATTGGAAAGCTCTCACTGAGTACTCTTAGATGAGTACCCATTTGACAGGGTTTCGGTCATTTTCCAGGTTTTTAGCATCATTTCATATTGGCCGAATTAGCCACCACCAGCATAAGGGTTAAGCCACATATTGGAAGCTGAATGACAGCTTACCTGTGTATAACAATTAGAGGCTGTTGACCAGGAGAGAAATGGTACCACGGACAACGGCTTGTGCCAATTGGTGGCAGCAGCTGAGGCCATCTGGTGGGGAAACGACAAACTAATACATTAGACCAACACATGGTGGTAAATGATTAGAAATTGAATCAGTTTAAGTTGCACACTTGGAGGCAAATAAGCTTTTTTGGACGAATACAGAATCTATCATGAAAAAATTCCTCTTAACCCTTAACTGCTGGTGGCTAATTTTGCCAATTTTAAATGATGCATAATATCAGAAAAATGACTGAAACCCTGGCATATGGGTACTCATCTGAGAAAACTCCGCGAGAGCTTTCCAATCTATACCAACATGACAGGGTTAAGATGATGTTCAATAATCTTTGTGTCCTTGCGCTTTGGACGAAAGTAGACCCAGCATGGGAAGGGTTAACTGTTTAAAAACTGAATCAGTAACAGTTGCACACCTAAAGGCAAATGAGCTTTCTTTTTAAATACAGATTTTATCATGAAAATGTTCCATTGGATACATTTACCTATGCAATTGGATTCTCAAATAGAAAGGAGCATTCAATGCAAAGAGGTGTACAACTTAACCCTTATGCTGCTGGTGGCTTATTTGGCCAATACAAAATGATGCAAAAAAACTGAAAAATTACCGAAACCCTGGCAAATGGGTACTCATATGAAAGTACTCGGTGAGAGCTTTCCAATGAATACCAACACGACAGGGTTTCAATGGTTTTCGAAAAAATATTTGCGTCCTTGTAATTTGGATGAAAGAAGCCTCAGCATTAGGAGGGTTAAACGGAGTCCTAAGTGCAAAGCTTTTTATATCATTAAGTTGCAAGCAATCTTAATTCAGTGAACATTACACCAATAATTACTCCAGCAATAAAAAAGAGAATATCAAAGCTATCAATTGTCTGATTATCTGGGAAGGTCTGAATTCAGTTTAGTTGATGGAGCCCTACCCTACAAACAATGTCTAATGCAGAGAAAAAAGTCTGAATAAATTCCATTCATCCTTACATCAGCCAATGATAATTAACATTCCCATTTCGAATATTTCTCTATTACAGCAAAACAGCTCTTATTGATGGGTCGAATTCAAAGTTGTAGGACCATGCTAGAAACTTCAAATGCAAAAGGGTTAAGTATCTAAGAAACCAAATGAAAGAGCACTTGTTACCCTTTTTAAGGGTAACATGTGTGAACCCATTTACACTCAGAGTTTCTCTAGAAAGATACTGTCTGCTTCTCTCTTACTTTAGAAAATAACTTTTGAATGATGCGAAAGTTCACAAAATATTTGAAGGAGAGTTGTTGTTTTGCCTCTGATAAACATTTCTCCTTCATATGTTTTCAATAAAATGCTTTTGTGAGTATAATATTTCCAAAATCGTCAGGCCTCTTTTGGCTGCTCTGAGTGTTAATGGGTTAGAATGATTCAACGAGGCTTCTTCTTTAAACTTAAGAAGTAAAATCAAACTGATTCACAACTTCTTAACTCATTCATGCCTGTAGCGCCCAAAAAGGCCTGGTTTGTTAGGTTATATAAAAAACATAGTATCATAGAAACCAGAAGAAAGGGCATGCCTCTCTTTATTACATCTTTATAAACAACATAAAAGATTAGTACAAGATTTTTCTCTGTGGGGAAAGTGACACTGTGTAAAAGATATTTCATATGAATATGCTTTTGTACCAGAAATGATACAGTCAATAAACATATATATATATATATATATTGATTTTACCTGCCCAATATTGATTTCAACTGCCAAAGTAGGCCTCAGTACTGAGCTTGGAAAGCGAAACTTTATTACATCCTATTCAAAAACTTGTTGTTTCCCGATTTCATATTTCTCTAGCCCCATTCAGTGTTATGGAGTAGGCCATTGCTGATAAGAGCTGACACATTGATGTCAAGGCTAACCACATATCAAGGCTTTAACCCTTGTGCTGCTTGTGGCTAATTTTGCCTATACAAAATGATGCAAAAAAAACAAAAAATGACTGAAACCCTGGCACATGGTTACTCATCTGAGAGTACTCAGCGAGAGCTATCTAAGGAATATGGTACCAACATGACAGGGTTTACATGGTTTTCAAAAATCTTTGCGTCCTTGAGCTTTGAACGAAAGTAGCCTCAGCATTGGAAAGGTTAACAGGGTCATAGTGATAACACCACATGGAGAACAGACCTCACATTCAGTGGTTATTCAATATTCCTGATTAATTACTCATAAACCTGTCTTTACTACATGTACTCATAGATTGAAGCCATATTATAATTGACTCAAGGCAGATGGCGCTTTTGAAGGATGATTCAGGGAAGTTTTTTTGAGGAGGTGATTCATTTTCAGAGATAGTCACAGAAAAGTGGCATTTTGCCAATAAGAATCCAAGTTTCAAGTAGATAACCACACAAGTGACACAACCAATATGACCCTGTATCACTATAGAGTGAAGAATATGAACATACATATTCAACTCTGTGCATATTCACTCCTTTTGTTTTTAAGTTCAGATCAGGTGTCATTTTCAAACTACTACTACTACTACTACTACTACTACTACTACTACTAACAATAATAATATTAATATAAATAATAACAATGATAATAACTATATATAATGCTGATGCACCCTTTTTTACAGGTAATTGTATTTTCATACATGTAGAAGTCACCTTCAGACTTTTTTAATGCTTATCAGTATTGGGTGTTTATTTTTATTCATCTATTAACTTTGAACTTTCTATGTAAATCATCTATCTTGTAACGAGGATGACAAAGATGACACTTTATGATTACTTATATATAATTATATATATATATATATATATATATATATATATATATATATATATATATATATATATATATATATATATATATATATATATATATATATATATACATATATATATATACTGTAGAACACACATATGACGCGTGTCCCATATATAGCGAATTGGGGAGTTTTCGCATCATCGCGTATCTTTATGTTAGCGACGATAGCCGCCGCTGACAGCGCCAGTACAGTAAGAGAAAAGTACAGCGTTTTTATGTATAGCGAAGCGGAACCACGCGCTATGTACGCTATATATAAACAGACGCGAAAATTGTGTGTTCTACAGTATATAGATATATATACAGTCAAACCTCAATTAAGCGACCGCTCAAGGGAAAAGTCAAAAGTGGTCGTTTATAGAGGTGGTCTCTTAAGAAGGGGTTGAGGGTCTGAGCGAGGTTAAGAAAAAAACAAAGAAATTCCAACAATGACCTGGAATTATTGAGATTGTTATGTTCAGCTGCGTTTGTTGAAATTTCGTCATTAAAATATTAATAATAAACAATTCAGAAAAATAAAAGTTGACCTATATCATTAATGGAGGACCCTCAGAAACGATATACTTTCAATTTTTTACCAAATATTTCATTATTCTATTGTGCCCTTTCCAATATACAAGGCGTCTAGGCATTCAAATGGCCGTTGAATGAAAGGCCATTTACTCGTAGGGATAAGATTTCATGGTCGTTGGTCGCGTCAAGCAAGTGGGAGTTTAAGCAAGGTAAAATATAGAGGGAATAGCCTTGGGGGGATTTGAAACGGTCGTTCAAGACAAGTGGTCGTTTAAGAGAAGTGGTCGTTGAGGCAAGTTTGACTGTATGTATATATATATATATATATATATATATATATATATATATATATATATATATATATATATATATATATATATATATATATATATATATATATATATATATACATATAAATATATATGTTTATTCCATTGTGCTATTGATGTATGTCTACTTACGTGCCCTCCCATTGAGACGCCGGTGATGCCCAGGGGGCCGTAGCCTTCGCGCTCGCACCAGTGGAATAGTGCCAGTGACTCTAGCACGAGGGCGCCACCCATCACAAACAGGTCACTCACATTGTGCAGACTAGATCGCCTAGAGAGGAGAAACCAAGCAAAACAACAATGACTATCAGACTAACCTGCAGAGATTTAATAAAGCCACAGCCAGAAGTGGATAGGATTCGAGAGTATTTAATAGGGGAGGGGGCTGCAAGACATCTCTTTGTAAACTACAAAGAGTATAAACATTAATATTCAAGTGAAGGCAACTAATGTAATTGTCACCTGAGTTTCTCATATCTTAAGATTGTCTGCTTATAAATGTTTGAGGTCTTCTTTAGGCCACACCAATTTAATTACTTGTCTTACGTGCTCAGGAGGCAGGAAATGAGCCATTTTGGAATAAAAAAAAAGTTGAAAAATGTGGGTTTTTTTATTTTTTTAAAATTTTTTTTAGAGTCTGCTGACTAGAATTGGTAGCGAGATGTATCTAACATCCTATTCTCAACTTAAATAAAATCAATCAATCAATTAATTCCTGTAACCTGAGGGGTGGGAGATATACATCCAGGCTATACAGGCTCTACTACAGCATTGATTAAGTCCTGTAGTTGATTGAATCACCCTTACAATGAATATTCTTAAAACTTGCACTTTTTTTTTTTTGGAGTCTGACAGAATTGATTTAACCACTTTCGTCCAAAAGACACCAAAGTTGACTTTTTTTCTTTGGAGTCTGACAGAAAAAAAATTCCAAAAAAAGCTTGTAAGACAAGTAATTAAATTGGAGTGGCCTTATATGGAAGAAAAATAGCAATTGGACTGGTTCAGTTATTTTCAATATTGCAGGGAGGACCTAAGTACCAGCCCACCTTTATACACCTCTCAAGTGAGGAGTTGTGCTTTTAGATGTAAACGCCTTTGTTATTAACTTAATAAATCATTCTAATGATCTCAAAATATAATATATAAGATTTATTGTGAATCAATATAACTTCAATGAAGTACCTTTTTAAACCACAGAGTTTTTTAGTACATGTATATGCATTTGTAACAGTCCTTTGTAATTTGATGGATTTAAATGATAAGAAAAACAGAAAATAAGTGTTCATATTTTTAAACTAAGATGTAAAAAGGTAAGTATACTTACAGTTGGCCCTTCGGTTTTCTTGTTCCATGTGGATCAAAATTAAGGATCAAAATTGTGGATCAAAATCAAAGTAAATTCTATGTGCTCATATGATGACTGAGACACCTTATTTCATTGTCTAATTATATATGCAAATTCTACCAAACTGGAATGAAAGATACAAAACAGCATTAGCCTCAAAGGGCATTAATGGTAAGAGCTGCAAGACATTCAGTTTGCAAACCTTACAGGGTATAAAAGTGATATTCCTGTTGAGGCAATAACTGTGATGGTAAGAGTCTGTAAGACGCTTTTGACACCACACTTTTCTTATTACATGGCATCAACCTGCTATATGACTATGTTGCCAAAAAACTACTGAATTTAGTTTTAGAATTTCCATAAACGTGCAGTATAAATGTAGAATCCATGCATATTAAGAGCATTCTCATTTAGTTTTCAAGTACCATATATCTTAAGGTTGACCATGCAAGATACGTCACTAAAGCGATGCTTCTGAGATATAGCATGTACTTCCATTCAAATTTTTATATGTAGTCAAATAAAAATATTTATCCAGGATAAGAATTTTTCCATATCATGCATGTACTTTAGATTGAGTCTTGGATGAAGAAAAGAATGGATATGTAGTGAGAGATCAATAACTATATGCGCTGTAGTGAGGTGCTGGACTCATGCCAGGAGTCACTGACTGGCAGCAGCGCGAGGTCACGTGGGAAAAAGGACCAATAGGGCTCTCGTATCAATTGCATTACAGAGAAACCTGATCTCCACCATCGGCTGGGCACCAATTTTGGGCTATTAACCCTTATTGTGCTATTATGCTGGACGGGGGCTTGTCCCTCATACCGAATAGATTCTTTGCAACAAATTAAGTTGCATTGCTATGGCGCTGTCAGTGGGGTGTAACTTTATCCTGCCATAAAAGTACTCAATCGAGTAGCGCCGGCGAGCTGAGAAGCGCTGTCAAGAACGCAAAAGACCGTTTTCAGTGAGTATCACTGTTGAATAATTACTATTATTAATGTTTTTCTTTGTCAATCTGACAAAGAAAGACATGTGAGAATAGGTGAGATAGTTATTTCACCTATTCTCAAGTTATTTCGCCAAACATGTTGGATAACTTCTTGATTAATAGAATTTACCCAACATGGCGGCGGCATTCGATCGGCAGTCATGCAGACCGGGCAGGTGCGAGAATTCTCGCAATTGGTAAGGTGTTGCATGGTCCGCAGTGCAAGTATACTCGCACTCGGCACAAAGAGGGTTAAGGGGCTATTAGTTGGCACTGGTTGAGGCTAGCATGTTCAGGTTGACCCACTGGTTTCGAATCCACTTGTGTTTGGTCATCTAAGACTGAGACAAGGATATAGTATGGGTTTTCCAGCAGGATGGAAGCTATCCCTGCCTCCTTAAGAAGAGGTTTTGCTGAGGTCCACCTTCGCCTCCCAAAGCCCTACAAATGGGAATAACTTACATCATTAAACAGTTACAACTATGTCATATATTCTATACTTAGTGTTTACTAAAACATGTTATTTCATACTGTTCACACTCTGAAACAAGAGAGACGCTGTCAGCGTCAGCTTGTGGGTTCCTTTTGTTACTGTTATTATGGTCTTTTATGAATATTTATTTCTCAATCAATTTGTATATTGCAAGGTCTGCTATTAGATGTGGTTATTATAGTGTGTATCATGTAATAAAATTGTATGTTATGTATTTTTCAATGTTAGCATGTATTTTCTCTGGTCAAGGTACTTTATCTAATTAATATGCTAATTGGTTTATCAATGGATTAATAAAGACAATTACAAATATTTGACATGTTATATCAACAGCCCGCAGCAGCTACCAAAAGACTCTTGGGAATCTCCAGAAGCAGCAGCAGTTGGCCTCGCAGCAATCGTCGAGCGCCGCCGCTTCCGCGACCCCGCAGCAGCTGGCCACGACCTTTAACCTCTCCATGTCTCCGGCCTCCCGTCTCATCACCACCAACAACTTCCACCAAGTCTACGCCAATCAGGTCTTCAGCGCGGGCCAGCTGCAGCAGTTGCAGATACAGCCAAAAGGGGTCGCCACCAGTGCCGCCGCAAAGCATGCGGCCGCCGCGGGGAAGATGCAGACCATTCATCCGGTCTCGCTGACGATCCCCATTGTCGTACAATCAGCCATTCCAAAAAATAACGTTGGCGCCGCAGCACACGATGCAGGCGCAGTTTATCACCAATGATGAACAACGAAAACTCTTGGACCAGGTGTCATCAAACACGTCGACAAATCTCTTGTCTTAGCTCTCCTTTGTGGCATTGTCCTGAGAAGGTCGATGCTGAAACAGATTCTGAAGGTGGGCGAAAATTGACGAGATTGTCAATTGATTTGCGCATTCTTCTTGTCTTCCACGTGTCACGGCTATGCCTGTCATACTTGCAGTATTGTGATTGGTGTAGAATAGGAGGCATAGGCCGCCATTAACCCTTGGGCTGCTGGGGGCTAATTTGGTCAATACTAAATTATGGGAATAAAGCTGAAAATAGCTCAAACCCTGGCACATGGGTACTCATCTAATAGTACTCAGCAAGAGCTTTTATATGAATACCAACATGATAGTGTTTTGTATGGTTTTCAAAATTTTTGTGTTGCTGTGCCTTTGGCAAAAGTAGCCTTAGCATCACAAGGGTTAACCCATTCTGCTCTGGTTGCCCATATGGTCGGATGACAACCACAAATATAGCGATGGTTAATTAAGACAACTTTTGATTCAAGAATAATTCAGCGATCGATACTTCGTGGAAGGGGAGGCAGACATTTCATTTTTCAGAGATATCTGCTTATCCACTCTGTAAGACCACTTGTGCCATCGGGCATGCATTGGTCAGGAGGTTAGGCTGGAAACAAAACAAAAAACCTGCTTTAATTATGGAAGCAATGAATATGATTCATCCATTTACCTAGACCATTGATTGAAACTATTTGCATGTAGGTTTTCTTCAAGGAAGAGCTGGTTAAAGGACAGGTTTTCTGGGAAGAGTATGTCATGATCCTGAATAGATTTCACCTTGATACAGGGAAGGAATGGAGTTTGTCTAGGGTTCGAAATTAACGTGCCAGGGAGCCCAATTGCATGTTCAAAAGCTACTTAACCCTTATGCTGCTGGTGGCTAATTTTGCCAATACAAAACGATGCAAAATAGCTGAAAATGACTTAAATCCTGGCACATCGGTACTCATCTGACAGTACTCAGTGAGAGCTACCTACATGACAGGGCTTAAAATCTTTGCATCCTTGAGTTTTGGACGAAAGTAGCTTTAGAAGGGTTAAAGTTGTTGTGTATAGAGAACAGTTCATCTTTGGGCTCCCTGTAGAAATTAGAGGGAGCTGAAGGAGAATTCAAGGGAGCTTCCGGCTCCAGCTAATTTTGAGCCCTGATGTCAATGTCATTGTTGGGATTCTTCTGGTTTCCTTTGGTTTACAACCTTAAGCCACCTTTTGGTACCAAACTATTTGTTTTTCCTTTGTCTGTCTGTCTGTGTTATTTCTTGAAATATATAAGTCAGATAACACAAGATAAAACAAGATAATACAATATATCTGAATCTGTCAAAATAAAACAATATAACACAATATCTCTGCATCTAACATGACTTATTAGCACCGGGGTAAAATCCTAGATGTCCCGCACCACTGCGTGGTGAGACAAACACATGTGAACCCAGCTTGGTGAGACAAACACATGTGAACCCAGCGTGGTAAGCAAATATGGCCATGCCCTGACAGCACCACTGCGAGGTGAGACAAAAAGGGCGCGCCGCAGACTGGCCGCGCCATGAGCACCCAGCGTGGTAAGCAAAAATGGCCATGCCATGACTGGCCGTGTAATGAGAACCCAATGGTCGGCCCCAGACTAACTTAGCAACCCCCGTTGAATATATAATTGACCCCAACAGCGAAAGCAGCAATGAGCCCTCCACGGGACAATCGCCATTAACCCTTAACACGTTGAATTGCCTGACGGGGGCTTGTCCCTCAAACTGGATTGTTTTTTTTTGCAACAAATTATGTTGCATTGCTTTTGCGCTGTCAGGGGGTTATAACTCTCTCCAGCCATAAAAGGCAAAATATCATACAAAAAATCTGAAATAAAAAATACTGCCTAAAACTACTGTTCTTGTTCTTTTTAATTATGTTTGTTTTGTAGATATTACTTTTAGAATATATTATGTCTGATCAGTGTAAACCTAAGGTTTTGCAGAGAGCATGCTGATTTTGATTTAAAATAAATGAAAAATCAGGTATTTAAAATGCATTAGCCCTACTTTAGCCTGAAATTCCTCAAGTTGCACTTAGAATGCTTATTAAAAACTGATATATAGTATGAAAATTAGTGTGTGTTTCCTTGTTTTAATTTATCATGAGCAATCCTAAAGCAAAGGGAATGCAAATAAGTCTTGGCCAGAAACGAATTCTGAAAGCGCTTCAAAAGGATCAACTACCTCAAAGTTAGAGCGCTATAAACAAATGAAAATAGAAAATATTAATTGTAAAACATTGATATCTAATATAATTGAAACCTCCTCAATCAATACATGTAATTTTTGTTTAGAAACGATCATGTTTTGCACCACAAATCAACGATTGAACATAAAAAGCAAGTGTTAAGGCCGCCATTTTGTCACTCCCAAGTTCGCCAACTTTCAGGCGCAACAACACAGAGATAAAATTCCCATAGCAATAAAAATCTACAATAGAAATAAAAATAAAAACATATATCAATTGCCTACCTTGTTGTCCTCCTTATGGTGTCTTTATTTTGTGTTGTACCATCAGTTATAGCCTTTTTCGAAGGCTTCAAACATGATGGTCAACACACTCCAACACCAGTTGTCAGGCACTGTTTAGTGTTTCTGGCAAATTCGATTTCGAAATCCGTTGGCCGTAAGCAATGCACCTATTTCGAATCATGACTCTTTTATATCAATCGCCAAATAAACAAATGTAAAATTGACATTGTTAGATAGATATGTGTCTTGCCTTTCAGGAAATGTTTAATTCATTACGATCCAACCACGGGAAGTATTTATTTGGATCGTGTAAAGTGCAGAGAGGAGACCGCAAAATCTGCCGTTTTTAAAATGGCGGATCTAAACATGTGCGTAGCAATTTCCTTTGCACTTGTTTTACATGATCGTTTCAGCAACAAAATAAATTAATTTCGAAAAACGAAGTTGATATTCTTATTCCCTGACATCCATTTAGTCTAATTATTATGTTTTTTGAATTTAGGGTGTCAGGAATAAAGAACTATCGATCGTTCGAAAAACTGGAAGCACTCTCTTCAGTGCCGACAAGCTAGCTGCGAGCCGGTATCAACATCGCAATAGATCGATTTTCGGCCGTGTTTTACCTCACACTTTATATTTGAGGTATAATATTGATGTTTTTCTTTGTCAATCTGACAGAGAAAAACATGTGAGAATAGGTGAGATATCTATATCACCTATTCCCAAGTTATTTCGCCAAATTTGATGGATAACTTCCTGATGAATGGAAGTTACCAAACATGGCGGCGGCCTGCGATGACGTTGTATGGGGAGAATCCCTATATGCCGGCTGACGTCACTAGCCTATGCTAATAGGGTCGGGGAAAGCCCCCACGTGACATCGGGGAAGGCCCACACGTGACAACCGACATTCCAATGGCGAGATCGATTGACACACGAGAGCTCGCCTTGACGAGAATTGATCGATTGAGACAATCGAGCATGCCGCGGCACACGCCACGGCAAGAACCGGTACACTACAACAAGCCGCAATAGAACACCGGCGACAAGCTAATCGAACAACACAAGATGGCGACCGCTACGAAGAACTCAGACACGAGGAGGAACTACGATTATAGTCAGTTGAAAAACAACGACTATAAAATAAATAACACAAAAAGATATCATAATCAGAGCTTTACAGAGGGACCCAAAGAAGGTAGGCCACTCAAAATTTAATATGGATATCTATATAAAAAGTTATTATCAGTCAAAGGTAACATGAATATGAAAGGGTAATGGTACTCAACATAATAGTAATGGACATTAGAATACATTAAGACGAAGATCACAGGAAAGGGATACACAGCGACAGACCTGAGTGATGAAATTGTGGGCTCCAACTGCCATGGGAACCCACAAAAATGTGCAAGACCTGAACTGCATTGAACAAAATGAATGAAAATCTCTCATATACTCAATCAAATGGCTCAGGTAGGAGGACCTCTTCTGTAGGGAAGAATGTGCAAACAATTGGCTGGGTGATATGATTTAAAAATTGCAGTGTGGGAAAGGTTATAAGTGCATTTTCAAAGCTTCAACTTTATTTATGCAAATTTACAAGAATAGATTGAATTGGCTTTACGGCAAAATTACACAAATTTAAAGGAAGAGAATGGAAAAATTCGATTCCAACTTTTATCATAAGGAACTATTAATTACATTCTCAAATAAAACAATCAACTTCACTTTCCTAATTAGTGATGCAAAACTGATAAATGTTAACTCATTACCTCAGTTTACAAAGCATCACTACAGTACAATTACTTTTTCCGTCAGATATTCATTACATGAATATCCTCTTAATAAGTTATATTACCCCCATAGAAAAAATAGTTTCAAAGACACCTTTTTGATATATATGTAATTTGTCTCCCCTGCTACTCTATTTTCAGTTTGTCTCTGATAGCAAAAGGTTCACATACATGGTCTCCTGTTCCAGCTAGCTGTAATAGAACTGGCTTGTGTCTCCCTTTGAAAGAATTACTACTCCATTTTGTAGGCAGGATCATCTGGAACCTACAATACAAACAAACTATACTTATAAACAGAACATTTATGTTACAACAAGTAAAACAGGTCTATTGTCATGCTAAGTGTTGTTATTCATTGAATATAAGCTGTAGATGACATGCACAGTAGTGCCTAAAACGTACACTAACCCATGAAGCTCCGTCCATCCTGCCTGTCTTTTGGACAGGCAGTTTACTGACACCCTCCTTTTTGGACAGGCAGGCGAAAATCTACTATAAAGAATTTTTTGTGGGTAATATCCAACTATTTTCCTAACAAACTATCTTCTATGACAAGGGTGAAGTGTAAATTGCCCTTTTTGATACAATAGGGTATCACATGTATTCAGTATAAGGCCAAAAAAAAATATTGTTTGTTTCCTGTAACGGTCTGAAAAAAAAAATAGGGTAGGTAGGTCAGTAAAAAAAATTTATTTGCATTACTTTTTTGGTCAAAAATGTGTGTTTTATGCAGGTTTAACGTTGATTGGGAGTTGGGAGGGCGGAAAAAACTTAAGGGTATGGATTTTATGAATAAAAACTTGTTAGGGTAGGGTTACAGGAAACAAACAACTTATTTTAGGCCTAAGTTTTTTAAGTAGCTGGGTAGATAAATCTGGATGGGCAGAAATTTTGGAATTACTGTTTTAGACAGGCATTTTAAAATCTTGGCTAAGACCCTGCTTAGTAGTGATGATTGATCCTGCAGAAAATGTTGAATTAATGCTTTTTAATAGTTGAATGCAAAAGGCGTGTCTGTGAAAAATCAAGTTTTTACCTGGCCACTTCCACTTCCTTGGGCATGACCCCAGGCACCTGGTGTACAAACGGCGAGAGAAAATGGCCTTCCACAATCCTCTCCTCCCTGTCGACTTTATCCTGAAAAAAAATTTTTAAAAAATGATTCTGGCTGAACAACACAAACCAATTATTTCTTAATAAATCCAGACTTATACTTATACTAACCTATCTATATGTACAGCACACAGGGCTGGTCAATTTTGTTATATCTTTATACTGAAAGTTATTTGAAGGAAAATGTTTGTTTGAACACAATTTGGGACTTCTCAAAACATTTTGTGAGTGAATGCTTTAAGGAGAACCGACAAACTGAAATTATGAAATGCAATGATTGCAATTGTCAGCTTAATCTTATCAGATCTAGCATAATGAGAACAACAAATTTAAGAAATCCCTTCTTTTTTTGGGTAAAATTACACATTGAAGTGTGGAAAGAATCACTGGAAAAAATTATTGGTTGAACAGTAAGCGTACATAGCGGTAAGAAATACTGAAATGATAACTCGTGTGGAAAAATCATTACTTGAAATAGATGTTAGTTAACCCTTATGATGTAGCTAATATTGGCAATATAAAAAGACACATATAGGTACTCATCCGTAAGTACTCAGTGAGAGCTATCTAACGAATACCAACATGACAGGGTTTAGATGTTTTTCAAAAATTTTTGCTTCCTTGTGCTTTGGACAGAAGTAGCCTAAGCATTGGAAGGGTTGACCATGATTTTAGAATGCCCAACTAGTGTTATAATCGATAATCAATCGTTTACCTCTCTGATTCTGATTAATCGATTACGAAACTGGCAATTGATAATAATCGGAAAAGGTGACACCTAGTGGCAAAATATAGAACTAAATGACAGACAAGTTGTCAGCTTTCTTGTTATGAAACTAAGCTCCAAAAACACTTTAAAATGAAGTTAAGGTAGGTGCTAATAGCAAGTAATTGTCAAAGACTATCACTTATTACAAGGCTCTAGACCTCTAGTACCCAATTACTGCAAAAGTGCGATGAACTGATTATGATTGATAATCGATCGGTTGGCTGTAACTGATTATCGATCATGAAATTGCAACCGATTCCCAACCCTATGCCCAACACACCTTATCTATGTAGACAGGATAATCATCTGGGACCAGCTTGCTACATGTCTCCCTGTTGGAAAGGATTTTGCGAAACTCGAATAACCTGCAATGGAAGGAAATTATACACAGCTGGGAATAAAAATGCAATAACAGCAAGGTTAGCCTAGAAATTAATGATTGTGAAAAGTCCACAAGGTAATAAACATAATATCTATATGCAAAATTTATCTATGATCTGTATTGAGTGTGTCGCTGGCAAAGCCTTTGAAGTATCTAGCCCATGGTCTTAGCCAGCAGGGTGTCTGGGTGCCTTTTTGGACACTCACACCCTTAAAAAGAACCCCTCAACACACCCAAATATTTTTGTGTGGAATTTCTAAAAAATTTAATCTCAAGCTTATAATTTCATCTTTTTCATCTCCTTATAATTCCCATGAGTCATGACATTGCTTAATGATATCTTGCCTTATTTTGATGAATTTATACATGTTTATGTTTGAAATATGAGTATATTGTATCCCCCTTAAAAATTTGGACTCCCAAAAATTTTACAACTGCCAATTTTAGGCACCCAGTTTCTAAATTCTGGTAAGACACTGATCTAGCCTTTTCCCTGCTTTTCAAAAATTTGATCATATCTCAGGGGAATCTACTGGCACCAGAGAAATGTAACTCTAATCTACACTCCCTGCTGGTACCAACTTTGTTGTCTAAGCTATATGCCTTAAACATAACATAGCAAAATTGTTAAAATGCCACCTTAAAATTTGCACTGATATAAAAATCATTTCACATTTAAACAGTCAAATGCTTGACTAGAGATCTTTAAGTGGTTTGTAAATAGGGGACCACTTCCCCAGAAAGTCTAAAATTTATTGCTGCACATTGCTATATACCCTTCAATGTCCATATGGGTTTTCACATTTAAACATGATTTGTGTTTAGGATGACTGCAAATGATTGAATGATTTTTGATAAATATGGTACAAAAAAGAATGAGTATGATTAAAATTGGTTAACAGTTATTTTTAGTTTTGATGCTACGTCCGAATTGTCATTCACCATGTTTTTCATTCACAATACCTCACAATACCGTTTCTTTGTACTATTCATTCAATATATAAACTTAACTATTCCGTTCTTATATACAAAAATTCCTTAGATGAATAAAAGTATGGATATGTAGTGAGAGACCAATTACTATATATATGCACTATAATGAAGACTTGGCTATCCCAGTGGTCTCGATTCCGGCCTCAGTGTGACATCACTAGGAGACAAAGATCAATGAGGGCTCTTGAATCGTTTACATTAATCACAGAGAAAGCTGCGCACCAACATGCGCAGAACATAATTTTTGGGCTATTTACCACAGCATGGTTGTTTAGGTTGACAGGCTGGTTTCATATTCACTTGTTTTTTTTCATCTAAGAAAAAACTTATAATATAAGACAATACCTACCTTTTCAGGTGTTCAGGTTTCCCCCATCCTTTCGTAAAGAACTTAGTTAGAAGCAAGCTTCTGTAAATCTGATCAAAGCGACTCATGGTGGTGGTTTGGCCATTACAAACCAACTCTGGAAGATAACAAATTATTTTCAGAAAATTTAAAAAACAAAAACATCAGTAAACAACAAAATATGGTATATGACTGTATGCCCTCTGCTCCTTGGATACCTCAACTGGTCACTGGTAAAGAGGAATTAGTCTAAAAGAGATGCTTGTACTTCAACGAATCAATTTTAGATTTTTTCATTGGATAATTTTAAACGAAAAGGGGAAAATTCATCTGTTATTTCACATGTTTTTTGAAAGGAATATGTGAGCTTGATTTCAGGGAAAAGAACTTTATTCGGGGGCAGATTGCAATTAGGATAGCTAGAATCTTCAGTCTTTTAGCCCAGGGTGTCACTGACTGTGAAAAATTGCAATTCACAAGCCATCACTGATTGAAAATTAATTGCTCATAGTAATCCTCATAAAGATTTTCAGGATTGTGGCAGAACACTATCTTTGAGATTCAAGAGTGCAATCAATGGGTCTGACTCTAACACCATGATAGTAGACTACGAGACTTGGCCCCTTAGACTGTCCATACCGTTTGCCGTAGGTAAGCCCGTCAGAGCAACAAGAGCATGGGACGTTACGTTACTGTATGGAGGGTCTACCATGATAGTGCCATCAAAGTCAAAGATATAAATGCAACACAGGGCATTATCAATGAAAATAGAGACAATTCAAATACAAATTAGTGTCATTTTGGAGCTTTTTTCAGTTGCATTTCACAAACGTAACCAATAGCAAAGGGAGAACACTTCTAATTGACGATGTTTGAAATTGAACTTGAATTAGGTTTTTTGACAGCATAGGCCTATATGCACATGAAAATTTATTGGGGGTCAAATCACCAAATGATTGTTTTCAAGGCATTGAAGGGGGTGGGGTTTATAACACTAACAAAGGGAAACTTTAACAGAGTAACTGTAACTTTTCCTTGACATTTCTTTGCAAACGTTTGATACCCATGTTGAACTTGACTGAACCAGACCAATGTGACCTGCTATGACACATGATCTTTGCCATGAAGGCATGATGATAACAAATATTTTTTTGTCATTTACAAAATGTAGATCTAGGGAAACATAAATATAGCCATATTTAGTTTTAAAAGATGCACTGTTCTCAAAGACAAACTTATGCATATAAGAACGTTGCTGTCAATATTGTCACATTGGTTGCAAATGCAGAATTTTCTAGAAGCACAGCAAAAACTCACTTTAATTTGTCGGCTTCTTCACAATCCAAAACGACTGGCAGAGTCCATTTTTGACATCTGTGTAATCACGTTTTAAGGTCATGGACTCTCGTTTAAAGTCCACAGTTATATAAACAAACTACAATGACCAGAAACGTACCCTATATAATGAATAATAAATAAAGAACAAACAATGATCATCAAATGGCATGAATATAATGCAATGTATTGTAAAATGCAATTTATTTTAAAACATCCATAAATCACGTGACTAAGCGAGACTTCAGCGCGACAATCGAAAATCATCTTAGACGTGTATCACAGTGCCGATTAAAATACCTTTTTGCCTATGATATATCTCTCAAAAATATGCTTCAGCCAATAATGCACACGCTGTCCGCCCAACGGATAGTCCTAGCAAGTGGTTCGCCACGAAGAAAGCAAATATTGGAAAATATTGTGAGAAAACACGAATAGCTATCTATTATCGCCCAAACATGTGTAAACTTAAGGTAGCTTGTGGGGTTAATCTCTTTGACTCAGGTTTTACCCTACCCTGCTTTTATTTAACAATTTAGCATATACAACGTATATGAAGAATGAATTACACATCACTAAAGTATCCTCAGCAGGGTGTAAGATTGTATGGGGTAAAAAACGAAAAAAAACAGGCATTGTGTTTTTAAAAAATAAAGGATGTAGGATTTAACCTTTGTGAAAATCTCAAAATGACCCTATATTCATAAATTAAACCCACAAGCTACCTTAAAGCTTTTCCTAAATCATGGACCTGGATGTATCTGTACCTCTCTGCCTAGATGTAGTCATAGCTAGTTAGTTGCTGTCATCAGTGAATTTTAATCAAGTATCCCCAACAAATGAATAAAGAAATAAGTGCCTTTGTTTTTGTATGTAACTAGTGTGTTGTAAGGGGTGTGGTGGTTAATAAGAAAGAGAAATGCGGTATACCATCCAATATTTAATTTTTTTTAAAGTACATGAATATTGTATACACCTTAGAATTAAGAATAGACAGGTCCTATTTTGGCACCAAAAATGATCTCTACATTTTTGTCACCTGTAAGGTGCTAACAATTTGATAATCTGGAGCATCTATCCATTTTTGACCTGGACCAGATTTTTTTTTCTCAATTTTGAGGGTTAGATCATTTTTTTCTTACCTTTCTGGTCCAGAAGATTATGAAGGCATCTGGACCTGCTCTGGTAGCAGAGACAATGTACTCATTTTCAGCTTTCCCCCTCTCTCGCATTTTACCTTTGAGTTCGCTCCCAAACTTTGCTTTCCAATTTTGAACTACGCTACCAGTGTAGTAAAAAAAAAATACCATATGTATTCAAAACATCTTTTAGTGAAATCATACATAGATATTTTGTATTTGAATGAATGATACACTATCAGGGAACCACATTTTCATCTCAATTTATGATTAATTGGAAATCCTTTTTAAAAGCTTGGATACACTGTTAGAAGCTTGGGTACACACAAACAAATCGCTGCAACTAGGGCTTGGCCAGTCAGACATCAGGGCCTTGATAAACAGACATGCATTTCCTTTTATTAGGCCTAAAAAAAAGTTGTTTGTTTCCTGTAACCCTACCCTAACAAGTTTTTATTCAAAAAAATCCCTACCCTAAAGTTTTTTCTGCCCTCCCAACTCCCAATCATCATAAAACATGCATAAAACACACATTTTTGACCAAAAAAATAATGCAAAAATTTTTTTTTTACCTACCTACCTACCCTATTTTTTTCGGAACGTTACAGGAAACAAACAATTTCTTTTTTTAGGCCTTACTCTTTACTGTATCAGGTTAGATTTATTTTACTTTAATACATGCAAGACCTCTATTTACTCCTGTCAAAGTGTACATTTTGAGGAACTTAGTTATCACATTGCCATATTGTCAATGTTAATGATATTTAGAAGATGTATTACAGAAAAGGGTTCGGAATAATTGTCATGTGTTTTTCAGAATATATAGTTTAGAATGAATAATAAAATCTAAGCTTCTGGTGTGGTCCATGGGTGAAATATGTTTTTCTTTTATTTTCAGGGTTTGGCTTTCAAAGTGATACCTTCAACATTTGAAGAAAATTTAGACAAATCTTCATTCAAGCATCCTTGTGAATATGTACTAGAAACATCTAAGTGCAAAGCTTTGGAGGTGGCAAGGAAATTGGCTGCAAATAAGGTAATAAAACTTTGCATACTGTTTATATCTACTGGATAGATATGTCTATAAGAATACCTCTTATAAGAATTTCCTATAAAGTAAACACTTCTTTCATAATTTGTCTAGGTGTATCAAGATAAAAGTACTGGTATATCTCATCTATAAATTCTCTAAGCGAAATGCGCTTATGTCGTAAGAGGATCCTCTCCTGAAGAGGGATATAAATGCGAATAATGAATAACATCTTTATCAGTTTGGGGGCGAAAAATATATCATAATGATATATAACACATATATATATATATATATATATATATATATATATATATATATATATATATATATATATATATATATATATATATATATATATATATATGTATATATATATATATATATATATATATATATATATATATATATATATATATATATATATATATATATATATATATATATATGTATGTATATATATATATATATATATATATATATATATATATATATATATATATGTATATATACATATATATATATATATATATATATATATATATATATATATATATATATATATATATATATATATATATATATATATATATATATATATATATATATATATATATATGTGTGTGTGTGTGTGTGTGTATGTGTGTGTGTGTGTGCATGTACAAGAACTTATTAGAAGTATGGATATTTGTCATTTCAGAATTCTCCTGACCTTGTAATAGGAGCAGACACAATTGTCACTCTAGATGGAACAATATATGAGAAGCCAAAAGATAAAGATGATGCATTTGATATGCTCTCTAAGTAAGTATTATTCAAGCATCAAGGATACACAACAGTCTCATACTATTAGAAAGGACATGTAAAGAATGCTCATTCTTTTGATAATGTAAAAAATCTACTTTTGGTTTTACTTACACTTTTTCTAGTGGAGGAAGTATATTTTTAAGATAATTGAAGAAATACAGAAAAATACCTTGTCTTTGTTTGAGAGTAAATTAGTTTCATCAGGAATTAAAATCATGCACTGTTTATAAGTAAATCATTTTTTGTTTATTTCAGGTTTAGTGGAAAGAGTCATACCGTGTACACAGGTGTTATACTAGTCACAGCAAAACAAGGTTCGTGCACAATTATACTGTTGATTTTTTGTCTTGTTGTTGATTTCACTTACTCATCTTTTTAAGTGCATTGTAATACAGGTGAACTTGGATATGACGGACTCAATGGGACCAGGAAAATCGGTCCGTCATATGGAAAATCCGTCATATACATAAGACAAATACTTGATATGCATCGGACTGGGACCAAGCATATTGTCTGTCATATGCAAAAATCCGTCGTACAGTGGTCCGTCATATCCAAGTTCACCTGTACTATCAGGGCTCAACACTGGTGCTTGCACCGTTGCCTCGGGCACGTAAAATTTGTAAATTATAGCTCAAGGGCAAGTGAAAACTGTATCTTGCTTGCCCCACTGGGCAAGTAAGCTGTATATATTTCGGGTTTACTTTTGAGAATATGTGCAAGTTTTGTGGTCTGGCATCCAAGCTTGCCCTAGAAAATATGCTGTCACATGCCAGCTCCATGTTCTACTTGGTTTTAAATTGACATTATAAAACATACCATTTTTCATGGGTGGGTGAAAGTTGGAGTAGGGCAAGTGAAAGTTGAATCTCACTTGCCCTACTGGGCAAGTTGCTGCAAAAGTTAATGTCATGCCCTGGCTGTATTATCTTTACAACTTTTGCAAAATATCAAAGTCATAAAAAAGAAGAGTACTTTTTTCAAACATTTTATCTAATAAGGATTATATTAAATTTTAATGTGATTTAAACACAGAATTAAACGTACATATCAAAGTAAAATTTACTTTGTAAATAATTCACTTACTGTAGGTGACTAATTATACTTCTAAGAATTAAGTCAAAAGTGTAACAAGTTACATTCCATAGTGTATAAGGTTTCCTGTTTCCTTTTACAGTTTTGAAATATATATATATATATATATATATATATATATATATATATATATATATATATATATATATATATATATATATATATATATATATATATATATATATATTTATATATATATATATATATATATATATATACATATACATATATATATATATATATATATATATATATATGTATATATATATATATATATATATATATATATATATATATATATATATATATATATATATATATATATATATATATATATATATATATTATATATATATATATGCACTTATTGCTGCTATTTCATTTTAATGTTTTAGGTGCAATTTCCTCTGATGATATTAGAGATGACAGTTTTAATATACAGCAATTTTATGAGGCAACAGATGTAACAATGTCCACGTTATCTCCAGAAGTCATTCGATCCTACATAGACACTGGTGAACCAATGTAAGTAGTCTCAGTATCCATTGATAATGTTTATGGCATAAATGTGACGAAAAACGAAATTCCAAATTCCTGCTGGTAAGACTAGGTGATGGATTTTGCGGCCTCCTGGGGATCCTTCCACCACACAGTTTCCACTTTCACTTACAACCGGCTAGTCATAATTTAGCCTGAATATGACGGAAAAGGTGACAATAATCAAACTTTCTGATCTCTCCTCGTTATTTCAGGGACAAGGCAGGAGGGTATGGGATCCAGGCGATCGGAGGAACCCTGGTGGAAGGAATCAAGGGAGATTATTTCAACGTCATGGGATTTCCTCTACATCGCTTCTCCAAAGAACTTTACAAAATGCACTCTGCAAAAACATCCGAAGGAAGATGACCGCAGATATTTTAGTTAGACGTTGCTTCATTGACCCTTTTGCTGCCGGTGGCTAATTTGGCCAATTCAAAATGATGCAAAAACCTTTAAAATAACTGAAACCCTGGCGAATGGATACTCACCTGAGAGTACTCCGCTATAGCTTTCCAATGAATACCAATATGACAGGGTTTAAATGGTTTTCCAAAATCTTTGCATCCTTGTGCTGTGCACGAAAGTAGCCTTAGTATTGAAAGGGTTAAAATGACCTGCTATCACCGCAATATGATTGGTCCAAGTTATATAGTCCATATTTTAGCATCTTGAAACCAGAATCTATACTTGAGGATATTCCATGTCTGTTAGGGAATCCTTTTAAGCAATGAAAGGACCTTTTAGTACTCATACATTTCCAGATATCTGATTGATATTTACTTTTATGACTATGGAGTATTTAGTCATAATTAATGATTGAATAACAATCTTTCATGTTTTTAAGTGTTGTCTTTATTTTTAAGATACTTATATGTATGTATTCATTGTAATTCTGTGTTCTTGAGATGAAAAACATTTCTTTAAAATAAATATAACTTATTACATTATTTGTGTCTGTAATTACCCTTTATTGATGTTTAATTTATGGGGATAAAGTCTATGTATTAACATTTATATTTGATGCATATTTCATGGTTTGATCTGGACAGGTGGAATCCTTTATAGCTATCACCGTGAAAGTTTTATCCAGTTCTTTTGTCTGCTCCTATTCTTTCTGGGTACTCATCTGAGAGTACTCAGCAAGAGCAATCCAATGAATACCAACATGACAAGGTTTAGATGGTTTTCAAAAATCTTTGAGTCTTTGTTTTAGGGTGAAAGTAGCCTCAGCATTAGAAGGGTTAACAGTCTGGAAGTCAATCACAAATGGAATCGCATATCTCATGAGAAAATGTTTGAAGCTGCATGTGAATGTTGTTTGAAGCTGCATGTGTTTGTACAGCATATATCTTTAGTTTGGCTAACGTAAATTCTTGGAAATTTTGACCAACCTAGGAATTTGGGCCACTATAATTATTCAGAAATATGGACCACCCTTGATTTATTGTTGGTAGCTCATTCACAAAGTATGGACAACTATTACTCTGCTTTGTCAGTATTTTCATAAAACATGGACCATCCTCAACCCATAAAAATTGGTATCATTAAAAAGTGTCCCAAATTGCTTAGAATTTACAGTAGTGATTACAGTGCCAAATGAACCAGAACGTTAATCTAATACTGTTACTCATGCTTGAAGTTAGAAAATTCACAGATTGGCAGGCAGGAGCAAATTTGGCTCCTAGGATTTAAAATTTAGATGCAAATGAATGTGTATGTGTACGGCTACAGTAACTTCAAGCAGATTTGGCTCCTGGGATTTAAAATTTAGTTGCAAATAATTGTGTGTGCACTGCTACGGTAATACAGGCGAACTTGGATATGACGGACCATTGTACGACAGACTTTTATCTATGACCGACAATATGCTTGGTCCCAGTCCCATGCATATCAAGTATGTGTCATATGCATATGACAGATTTTGCATATGACGGACCAATTTTCCTGGTCCCGTTGAGTCTGTCATATCCAAGTTTACCTGTAGTAAGCAGATTTGGCTCCTAGGATTTAATATTTAGTTGCAAATTAAGTTGTGTGTACGCTGCTACGGTAATAGTAAGCAGATTTGGCTCCTACAGTTTAAAATTTAGTTGCAAATAAATTTGAGTGTGCGGCTCTATGGCAAGAGTAAGCGAAAGCACACTATCCAGGGGCATCCGATCCCACAGGTTCATTTGATGGAGAGTTGTGAGTCGCTTAACGTTTCTTCAAAACTTATCTTAGTTTCTTTAACTGTAAAATATTTTGGGGATATGCTTTTCACATACATATTACCAAAACCCTACAAGACTGTTGTTGGGCATTAAAAGATTAAATGGGGATAAAAAAAAAATTGTCACCCATTCCAATTCTAGTTAAAGGCCTAAAAAAAGAAATTGTTTGTTTCTTGTAACGGTCCGGAAAAAAATAGGGTATGTAGGTCAACAAAAACTTTTTTTTTTGCTTTATTTTTTTGGTCAAAAATGTGTTGGGAGGGCGGAAACAACTTTAGGGTAGGGATTTTTTTGGATAAAAACTTGTTAGGGTAGGGTTACAGGAAACAAACAACTTTTTTTTAGACCTAATTAGTTGTCAGTTCAATAACAGTGACACCAAAGGATTCAATGTGAACAAGAAGCAAAACACAAGACAATTTTCAAGCAAACAAAAATACTTTATTGAATATCATCCAAGTACACTCGTATAACAAAACTGTGGATGTTGAAAGAAGATAAAATGATTACATTCATTATTTGTATTGAAAGATTATATAAATTAACATTGAAAAATTTAAAATGATCAATAAAAAGAGATCCAGTCAAATTTACAAACATGGTTATTGGAAGATGAATGACACTTACTTCTGCACTGTTACAAAGCTCATGCTGTGTGGTCGAGAGAGGAGAGGCTAGAAAACCTGTATTTTGGTATTTAACTCTATGGGATAAATAAAAACTTGATATCAAATTATCCTACACTCGATAACCGAGTCAATCTTATTTAATTTAACGTTAAATTTTTTCGACCGTTTCAACTGCAAAGAAAAGGTGACTCTACTTAATTGAACGAATCCAGATTTTAGCTTGCATTACTTAAAATATGCAATCTTTTGGCTTTGTTGATATAGGAAACTGAGTACCATAATAATAAATTTGATCTACTAACAGAAACTGGCCAATTCGACACCAGCATTACAAATATTGCACACATACGCTAAATTTTGTGTTTTAAATGTAATATTAGGGATGACTTATATACTAATAAAGGTTGTGATCACAGACTTTAAACTGTGCATTCGTTTAATACTTGGCAAGATGGCAACTTTGAGACTTTTCTGGTACACTATACCTTTATCAATTCGCCATTGAGTTCATAAAATGGTCAAAAGTATGCTAATTTTGTCAAAAATCTAAAAATCTGAGTTACTAAAATACAGGTTTTCTAGCATGGCTTATTGCATTACATAGACAGACTACAGTACTGGACAACCTTAACCATCAATTAGTATTACATGATCAGCTCCTAGAATGGAGAAATATATCCAGTTAGGTTTAATTATCAGCATATAATGCAATATAAGCCATATATATAAATATGTATATATGAATAACAAAGTGTACTGAACAGCATGTTTTGATGACATCACAACTTGCGATAAGTGAATATTGATGACATCAGCACTTGATGGTTTCTGACGTACCAAAATCTAGAAAAATCTACATAGAAATCGTCTTAACAAATTTAATCTTAAAAAATGTAACTTGTCAATAGTTTGGTCGATGATTCCCTATCGGGAACTACTTATTGCTCCAAAGAAGATTTGTCTCAGGAAAAAACAAATGCAACATGCGCCCTAACTGACGCTGATAAACTGAGCCAGTGAACCAAGCGAAGGGGGCGGGGATTTCGAAAAACGTGAAATTTGTGGCGCCCCCTTTTGGATGGCTGATGCATCAATCCATGCTGCCTGCATAGATGAACATTCCAGACCATGAAAGTTTGAAGTTGAAATCACCTCAGTCCGGGGAGTTCCCACAACATCTGTCATTACCTCGGGTTGACTACCTCCTTTTGGCTAGAAAACTAAGTGTTTGAAATACTATGTAAGGTTCAACCCTTATGCTGCTGCTGGCTAATTTGGCCAATACAAAGATATGCAAAAACCTGGAAAATGACAGAAACCCTGGCATACGGGTACTCATCTGACAGTACTCCGCGAGAGCTATCCAATGAATACATCTTTACATGTGACCCTTAGAGCCCTATGGCTCCAAAATGAATTTTGCATTTCTCTTGGTTTATTCTAAACCTGAAAATGGAATACTTTGACAATAAGAGTTAGGACAACTCTTATTCATTAAGTACCAAATAACCTAAGCTGAGTAAAATCAAACTAATTTGTTACTGAAGCAATGTACTACCAATCATTTCGCTATTTGACCACATGATTTCCATTTTTATAGATTTTTGTAAATCAACTAAATTTCATAAAAGTGCAATTTGAATGAAGAGCAATTTCTGAAATGATTGGTAGCAACCAGATAATGTGCACTTTGCTGTACTGATCGAAGGCCACAAACGACTGTGATCTACACTTTTCAAACACCTGATTTTCAGCCCTCATTCTTCTCCAAACATTACATAAACATGATTCACAACATCAGTAGAATATAACTCGAACATACCTTCCGCAGCAGAGAGTAAAGATACCTGAATATTCAACCCGATTTTTGGACAGTGTCGTGGTAACCCTTCAGAGTGCAGTAGTTACAAATATAGGTCACTTATAACAATAGAAGGTTGATATAACACAATAGACGACCGCGGGGGGGGGGGGGGTCGCCAACACGCCACGCTTTGATGTCATTTGCCCGGCATGAGTACCACTCAGTAAGGCACAAGAAAATGGTGCCCCAAATCTCATCTCGTAATCGTAGTACTAGTGGCGACCTTGACCCGCTTTATAGAGGTCATCTGAGATATAAGCACAACACTGGATATAGGATCGAGAAACTAAGCTCTCGGGCGATTAATAATTTAGTAGACAACGATGAGTATTCAGTGCAACATACTGGAAAATCCCCCTCGCACAAATCACAAACAAAAATGTGAAAAATATTGGTAGGGATTTCCAATGGGTTTGACTCTACCACTAACATTGATTATATAAAGTATAGCTTTTTATCTCCTTACCCAAGAGAGCGCGTATACACAACGACAATAATGCACAACATCAAAATGTACTTATACAAGGTATCATAAATTGAATAAACAGTGAAAAATGGTAAATACAGGATATGTTTGTATACAGACTAGCCCATTTTGTATCTGCATGCCTGCCTTAGTTTATTCTCCAACCACCAGAGGGGGTCGCAGTAGCCAAGGGTACACTCTTATCTAATAATAGAAACGGCAATTCACCAGCAATCGGTAACCTGGCCTCGCTAAACTGGAGATTACATGTTTAGTGTATACTGGGTGTATAATCCTTTATCACGATTATTATGCAATAATTATACAAAGACAATTATACCTTTTAATAGTTATAATAATAATAATGATAGTAATAATAGTGAATGGTATACCTTAATACAAAACTGGTACGACACACTGGATTCCCTTTTATGCGTTTTTGCCAGTGGAGCAGAGTTCTAAGCCCCAGGTGATATCCAACAGATGATTTGCATATGACTTGATGAAGAATATGAAACTACAATGAACGGGGAAAAAGAAAAGAGCTCCGTATGAAACAAGGAGCTTAAGAACCGGGGACGGCTATCCTTAAAATACTTGCAAGAACTCAACTTGCGGAAAAAGCAACGAAATGATTTATCGAGGTCGATTTTCTACATATTGGCTGTTAAAATGAAGCAGAGATGAAGTGATGTTTATTTAACAGTTGCACCTTCAACAATTAACCCTTATGTGCAAAACTTACATAACAGTACTATAAAGATAGCTGCAAACAACAGAATGCAGACATTTTTTTCTTTAGTTGTCATACTTGACATACTAACCTCCATCAACTATCAAGAATTGAATGTCGGAAAACCCCAAAGCCATGAATATTACTCGGAAACGTCTATTCTTTGGTTTTCTTTCTGATGCAAAATTTTACTGGGTAATATCAACAAAGCCAATACAAATTTTCCGTAAGAATGGAGTTGGCCAATATTCTCAATTGTGCGGCACACATTGCAACAGACAATTGATTCTTTTAAAATATCAATCTAGCATCGTGTTTCATATGGGGTACATTCAATTCTGAACAGCATGTTTTTTAATGGGAAATAGAGCAGAGAACACATATATTCGCTTTGTGGAAGACAGTTTTAACAATTACAGGGGCCCACTGTAAGGAGTTCCCCCTAGCACTCAGCAGATAATTGCTTGTCCCTATGCCCCTCCCCCACCCCACGCCCCCCCCCCCCCCCCCCCCTCCCTCCCAGACTCGCCTCATGCCCACTATGTCTCCTGCAATTTTCAAGAATCTGAAACCTCACCCACAGATATCTGGAAACCCAAATATTTCAGGCAGGAATTTCAGATAAACCAATTCAATTATTGGCATCTACTGACCTCCCTCTAAAAATAAGGTTCCTAAAATTTGCATGGGATATCCATTTTCAGAATCCTACCTTTGGCCCTGACCAGAATTCTATATCCAAATACAGCAAAATTCTCGATGCATTTGCTAATACCTTCTGTGGAGGTATAATGGAAATAATCAACAGTATTTCAGAGAGATGCAAATTGATTGGAATTTGTGGATCTTTAATAGGGAAACTTTGGCAAGAATATAGAATTCAAAGATACAACAATTGCCTCCAAATCATGTGACATTGGCCTGCTTGGAATGCTAGGTTTTAAGTGGTTTAATTGCCTCTACGTGGGTTTAACAATGGCATATTTAAGTGATATGCGTAGAACAGCCAGTTTCTACACACAAGCACTGACTAGATAAAAGTAAATATTCTCCCCCCCCCCCCCCCCCCTCACTGACTGGCATATAGGCATTAAGTAAGACGGACATGATTATACAACTAGACCCCCAAACTACCCATAAAAACATTCCCATCTACAATACAAAAAGCTTCAGCAACTGTTTTTTGGTTTTCATAATTCAAGTTTGATTTTTTTTGTGTAATATATATCTATGTATATTCAAGCCAATTTTGACGTAATCAACTGCACAGAATTTGGTAAAAAACATTCCCTGCAGTAAAACTTGCATAGGCAAAAGACTCTAGAGCAGACTTGATGCTAGTATTAAGTACTCAACAACGGTACCGTGGTACATACAGACATTTGACCGGGGCCCAGAACTCGCACTCAATGGCAAACAACGCACTGTATACAGATGATTGCATATCACAATATTCTAATACAACAATAATCTATACCGCAATTTGATTATAACAGGTAGAACCAGGAAGGCGGACACACAAAGAACCTTCACTTAAGTTATTCATTCATTCATATATCAAGAAACCATTGGAAAACCACCACCATGTTATCATTGAATTTACCCATATAGCCTATGAGTCCTTGTGATCATAAAACCTACTATATCATTTAGGAAAACATTAAATAAGCACGATGCTGGCATCATCATCTTTGTGGTCTTCAGATATTTCAGTCAATAGGTACCATAACGATCCAGGATGTCACCAATCATTTTTTCAGGTAAGTCAAAAGGTACAGAAAGATATATATATATATATATATATATATATATATATATATATATATATATATATATATACACACACACATATATATATATATATATATATATATATATATATATATATATATATATATATATATATATATATATATATATACACACTTACATACAGAAGCCATGTCAGATAAGAAGCCAATGCTTGTAATCTTCATTAATATTTTCTTCATATAATATTTTTGTAAGTTTCTAACAACATTAGGATTTTTTGGCAGACCAGAATTGTACTTACAGGAGGATTGTAGTACAACGGTAAGTAAACCTTTATACCTGCTACAGAAGACCACAGATGGCATGACTCGAAAAAGGTCTATGCAGACAAGAAGTCCTAACAAATAGCCGAAATACAGAGAACTTTTCACCTGAATTGTAAAAGGACTTAATAGACAGGTGGCCCTTGGAGCAGGTTAGGCTGTTCCATTAACAAATCCCCCTCCCTCTGCATCGGGAATCCTTACACGCAGAATAACAATCGGAAGGAATACCCATCAATTTAGTCAAATTTAAAGTTCATTAAAACCAATCAATTTCATCTTCAAAACTGATAGATAGTCTTGACATATAAGTCCAAGATCATATTATTAACTTAGGCAAAATAGACCGAAAGGAATCTGATGAGCTGATTTGTAGAATAATCATTATTCAATAATTGTGTGGTAGACCCATGCTAATCAAAACAGAAGAATGTACTTACAAAAATGAACCCACAATGTGAATTTCAGCCCATTCGTGTCCAATTCTAGATGGCAAAAAACCTCACAATTCCTAAGTTATAATCTAAAATACAGCAATTTCTAGAGGAACTCTAAGGTATGGAATGGTTAACCTTTACACTGGTGGTGGCTAATTTGGCCAATACAAAAGGATGCAAAAACAGCTATAAGACATAACTGAAACCCTGGCAAACGGGTACTCATCTGAGAGTGCTCAATGAGAGCTATCCAATAAATACCAACATAACAGGGTTTAGATGATTCATAAAACTCTTTGCATCCTCATGCTTTGGACGAAAGTAGCCTCAGCATTGGAAGGGTTAATTACAATTTAATATGGTGGAGAATCACTAAGGATGGATAACATGGTGGTTTTCCAATGTAACATACACTTTTCCCCTCATTCAAGAATACCAGTACATGTATAATGCCTTTGAACTTACAATCAGGTAGAAAAGATACAAAATATAATGCCTCTGAATTGAAAGGAAATTTCATGAATCATTTGGTTCACACACTCGCATTCTTTACAAAACATTTCACCGATATGTGTCACTTACTTCTATCTGTAAGTTCACAGGCCTATGTTCAGTAACAAAGCAGCTTCTTTAGGCTACAGTGACGCAGAAAATAGAAGCAAGAGACACATACCTTGAAACTGAAATACAACAGCTAATTTTCTTTCTTCTCAGACATTTGAATTGAAAAATATGTAGACGTGTAACAAACCAAACCAACAGGCTTTTTACCAAAACAACTTCAATTCTACTAATGACAAAATGTAGAAGTGACTTCCATTTTTGTCAGTAATCATTCTGAAACTTCCCAAATGATGTCCAATACATTCCTTTTTTTCTCCATCGTTCCTAAAGGATAAATAGAACTAAGTTGAATACAGCAAAATGCCAGCTTTACAAAAATGTCTGATTGATAAACCATCAGGTTAACTACACTAATCATTCTTGGTACCAAAATATTCAATTTATCTTCACAACTATCATTTCTAAAAAAGTGTCAGTGAACGAATAGAAAAATAATAGAAAAACTAGTAATTTGACGAGTAGTATGATGATAATAGGCGATTCTTCCACTGAAGAGGGAGCATTCATTCTTTGACGGTTAACTAGTGGAAAATAACAGCATCATCTTCTAATGATTGGTTTCATTTTTTGTTTTGTTACAAAAAGCTTCATGAAAAATTAAACACTTTAGTGAATAGCACCGTTATTGCCTAGCTATGTAATCATCCGTATACAAAACGCAACACGACCTCGGAAAACCTCGTATTCATGTTCCTTGACCTTAGGCAAGGGAGAAATAACAAACCTAAGATGATGTATATTCATTGCCGAGTTTCTCAAACACATCGGTAAAGAAACACAAAATCTGTTTTCCTAGATCTTACAAACACTGTTTAAGGCAGCGATGGCTAAGTGTGGTGATTGAGGTCAAAGGTCAGAGCCTCTCTTTCAAAGTACGAATTCATACCAAAAAAGATTTGTGCAAAAAAGACGTTGGCACAATAACATTTCTTTTCTTCAAATTTATTCTTCCTTTGAAATGTATAAGCCGACCTCTGACCCCATCGCCTGGCAACCCCACAAAATCAGGCAATCTCTGAAACTGGTTAATTGTACACATAAAATATGGTAACAAAACACACTATAATACTTATAACAAAATATGAAAAGTCAAAATTTGAAGGGATACAAGTAAAAACTTAACATCAAGATATTTTTTCATCATTTTTCATGTTTAAGAACCAGCAAAACATATTTAAAGTACATGGCATCTTAAAATTATTTTTTGCTTTTTTAGATTTTTTTATGAGGAAAGTTGCAAAAAACAAAAAAAACACATCCTGGCGGTTATATAATTCGCTGCGCATCACATAATTAATTAGTTATAGTTTTAACATTTGAGTATATAAATGAACATTTTATGCAACTCAAAAAATCAACACAACGGCAAACATTATTATATGGAATTTTTCAAGTTTTTTGCCCCGTTTCTATAGTAAGTGAGCATTGATTTTGAAGCATACAACAGGAGCACTACCTTGCTACTCTATCGGTTTCCTAACGCGGCTAACCCTTCTGCTACTAACATCTTATTTGCTCAAAGAAAAAATGCCAAAAAAGTTGGAAAATGACTGAAACCCTGATGCACTCATTTGATAGAACTCAGCAAGAGCTTTCAAATGAATACCAACTTAACAGGGTTAGGTTAGTTTTTAACCCTTACGCTGCTAGTGGCCAACTTGTCCAATACAAAATTATGCAAAAAACCCGAAAAAAGACTAAAACCCTGGCACATGGGTACTCATATGAGAGTACTCAGCGCAAGCTTTCCAATGAATACCAAGATGACAAGGTTTAGATGGTTTTTAAATATCTTTGCATCATTGTGCTTTGGACATAAGAAGCCTTAGCATTGTAAAGGGTCAACAATTTTTCAGTCTTGCACCTTGGCCAAGTGAGGCGCCAGTACCAAAAGGGTGAACCTAGCCTCCTTCTGAACCTACGCAGAGACTAATTGGGTCAAGCTATTCTATACCATGGCTACACATACCGTTGCGTACTTTACCCTGGTTCTAGATCCTAAGAAATCCAGCAATGTATACAATACTATACATGAGCTATTATTATAATATCTACCATGACTGAGCACTACGATTCGTATAGTATCATTATTATAGGTCCATGACAATTCCATGCAGTATTTGAACATGATAAAGTGACGTTATTCATAAGATCAAAATATTGCTCCCTTTATAAGTTGCGATATAGGCAAATACTTGTGCATCAAGAAGTACAGTCCACTAGACTAGGATTCTATCTACTTGGGAACAGAGAGACACCCAATCATGTAGTGTAGAAAATCTTACATAATATATAAGAAAGATAGAGACATTTGTCGTAACCTGTTTAGCAAAATATTCCCGTAAAATATCATACTGGTTAGGGCTCTGGGTAACATTTAAATCTGATTTGTTTTGAAAATATTTCAACAGAAAATCATTTGATCAGCATAACAGTATCACAAGAAGACTATAAACAACGGTTTCTTTTTCTCAGTCAGTAGCAAAAATCAAGGAGATTTTGTTTTTTCTCGACCCGCGGGCCATGAAAAAAGAACCCAAACTACGATAGAAAACCCTACTACGAATTGTTCTGCCATGGTGAATTCTTCTTCACAATGACAGAATCTTCTGTGTGAAAAATGGTACAAAAGTTCAGCCTTTTCAAGAAAAATAAACCCCTCTCACCAAAAAACAGTCAACATTGCGAAAAATAATAGAATGGCCTAGACACTTCAAAAGCGCCTTATTTTAGCGACTTCTGATCATATCTATGCCATTTTTTCTTTGCAACTGCCCAGATAACAACACATAAGTTACATAATATTTTGCCCCTACATTATACATATATATCTATATATATCTACAATGTTGCTGTTTATCATAATTATCATACTATAAATAACTGGTTGTTTACATCAAGCTAGGTAAAATTAAAATTTGTATAAAACAATTCTTTGGAAACCACATTCAACAGCAAAAGAAAATTGGAAGCAATGCTTTACAATGGCAACAATGCAAACGGCAACAACGTAGCGACACAAACACCCAAAAATACTCCTGTTGCTATGGTAACTCAGTTGCTATGGAGATTCTAATCAGATCTAGTATCTTGCCTTATTAGAAAGTCGTTTAATAGGCTGTGGCACACTGTTGCTTATTTTGTAAGCCATTTCTTTTTATGAACGTGTGTCGATAACTTAAGTAGAGATCAAGCAAGTGAGAACTTCCGACGATTACAATATAATACTTAACGATGCATAGTCAGTCAGACCGGTAACAACTGTGCAGTACTTGCGACAATTTAAAGCAAAATTGGCAACTTTTTTTTCGCACTAAGCAAGCACAGTTTTAGAGGTTAGCGTGAACTTAAAACAATTCTAATAATCACAAATTAGTTGAAAAAAATTCTAAACCAATAAAGCTAGAAATTCCCTTTTCAAATGCTGTTCGGGTAATTGATACTTCAGCTGGTTTAATAACAAGGTTTAAGCAGATAATCACCAACAAAATTGGTAAGTTTCAAATTGATTTTCATTATCTTCATTTTCTTCCATAAAATGCCTTTAATATGAAGATAATCCAAATATGGTCATGCTCTTTTTGGCTGCAGCAGGGTTAAATGGAGGAATGAAACACTGAATCCACTGACTATGTAGGAGGAACTGCAGAATGTGTAGAAAATTCATACTTAAAGCTATTCATGGGGATTTTCGTTGTTGATTTAACACATTAGCCAACCTTGTGAGTAATTTAATGTGAATGTAAGTAGCGAATTCTTATCTGGGAGACCATTTTGCAACTTTTGGCAAAAATGGGCCAAGCACAATTTAAATGCAAACAGAAGTCTTGCAAACTTGGCATGACTTTTACAAAAATAACAATGCTTCTATTCTTATAAATGCCTATAAATGATTCAAGCACCTTAATAGAAACTGCTAAAGCTTCATCATACTCTAATGAAATTGCAATAACGTATCAATGTCATGAGACAGTTGAAATGGTTGAGTAGTTTAATCATACCAGAACAAAATGGCAGTGCCATGATGTGGCTTATTAGTATATCAGCTTCAGGCAAAAATGTTGCGTGTTATTTTAATGTTTATATAACAACGCTCCCTTGGAACTAATATCTAGTGTCGCCACCAATGCTGAGTGGAAGGAAATTAACAATTATTTAGGAACGTTTTCCACATACCAATTGATTAGCAAGATGAGCATATCATAGTGAGAATGTCATATCATAGTAGAAACGCTTTCAAGACTCTCCGACATTCATCTATATATTAAGCATTCGAGCACAAAATATCTGGGCCCTAGCACACAAAAATATGTATGGACAGCTTTTTTTTTTAACTATCCCTAATACTAATATAATAATAATGATAATAATAATAATAATAATGATAATAATAATAATGATAATAATAATAATATTAATGATGATGATGATAATAATAATATATAATACTGATTCCCTGCATCCCTGACCATTAGCTGGTAACCATAGCAACAGATTTACTTTGGGTGTTAGCGCCACCTGTAGGGTGTAAATTAAACCGGTTGCAAGGAAAACGAGGTAGCAAGTGAAATAATTTGTATCTTGATTTGATGAGAACACAAAAATACCACAATAACACACACAATAAGTCAACAATGCCAGACAAGCGTAAAAAATGCAAGTTAGAGAAAAATAGCATCTGTGCGAGTGTGGGCGCCGTAGTAAAACGGGCCACACTCCTCCAGCCAGTCTCGCTCTCCAGGGGGCAGCGCGGAGCACCCCCTAGTGAGAGAAAACACAACCATCTATCATCAGTATCAGGATCGCTATTTTCCCTGGATCATTCGTATCATATGGAAGAGAGTAACCAATCACACAAAGCATATAATAATAGTAATAATAATAATAATAGTAATAATAATACGATAGTAGCACGTCTCAAGCAGTGAGTGGCTGCTGTACACTGGAAACAACGATATGACCCATGTTTTGCGACTATGTAAAGACGGGCCCGAGTATTTGCACCCATATATAACAAAGCTACGAAAATACAATCCAAATGTCTATCAAAAGTCACAACAGTCAACTAGCTATTATTCATCGTGGTATGCTTTGCAAGCAAAAGTTCAAAATCCCCAAGAAATACTTTTTTTTTTTATCTAGAGATAATACTTGTGAAATATGTGCTGTCAGGAATATATAGATTTAACAGTCTTAATGAGGTGACTACATTCACATCTTGCACGCACTGACACACGTAGAAAAAACACGGGTACCCACCCAAGGCCACCTGGTGGCAGGCCCTCTAACCACATGGAACTAACTCACACCTAGTATGTGCATGTGTAGCAACACACAGCCCAACCATCACCGCGGCAACACACATAAATTTCTGTGTACGAGTAACCATCCTTTATAATATGATATGCATGCAGAAGAAAACAAAGTGAGATTTTTTTTGTATGTAGGTTATAAATCTCTCACCACTAAACAACTGGTCGCGTCGTACAGGTGGCGCCACCTATATTCAGCGCCATCAAACTTTCCCATGGCTACAAAGCGGAGTATCACACAAACTAGCCAGGCCAAAAGGTGGCGCCACCTGCAAAGACATTCTACCACAGCAATATTAGTTGTCAAGCAACAACACGGTTGTCATGGGAACGATATTATTTCCCCAGGACGACTTACATGCCAAGACTCGGTATCTGTAGGTACCTGTAATATTAGTTGTCAACAACATGGTTGTCATGGGAACAATAGTATTTCACCACGACGACTTACAAGCCAAGACTGGGTATCTGTAGATACCTGTAGATATACAACCTGTAGTCCTTGCTTGCGAGGACGATCGAACCATCGTCCATCAGGGACACGTCGAAGCATTGCGCGTGCTTGACCTTGCTCTCAAGGGCGTTGAGGAGTTGACCTTCTTGCGTGAAGATGGTCAGGTTGAAGTTGTTGTGGTTGTCCGCGATGAGGATCTCGCCGGTGCTGTTGATGCCGACTCCGATGGGGTAGTTGGTGACGCCCTCGCCGCCGATCTGTCGGGAGTAGACGCCCTGGTAGTTGAAGACCTTGACGCAGTGCGCCCGGTTGTCGCTGATGAAGATTTCCTCCTTGTCGTTGACGACCACGCCGTTCGGGAACTCCAGGTGCTTGGAGCAACCGAACTTGTGCAGCACGTTGCCCAGCTGGTCGAAGATGATCACGCGCATGACTTTACACTCGACGATGATGATGCGGCCCTTGCTGTCAACCGTGACGCCGCGAGGGTGCTGCAGGATGTTCGCACCGAACTTGCGCACAAACTGTCCGTACTGGTTGTAGATCTGCACCTGATGAGTCGGGCTTCTCTCGGTCACGATGATGTCGCCCGATGTCTTCACGACTGCGACTCGGTTCGGGTAGAGCAGCTGACCATCGCGCTTACCGCACTCGCCGAACTGAAATTTGAATCGCCCTTCCTTATCGAAGATCTGGATGCGGTGATTGTTGGTATCGGCGACGATGATGTCATTCTGCGCATTTACGGCTACGCCGCTGGGCTCGGTGAATTGTCCCTCCATTACGCCAAACTCCCCAAACTTGCAGTGGTAGATCATCTTCTGGCGCTTGAGCTGGGATTTGGGGGGATAGATGTTGGCGGTGATCAGCTTCGAGGTGAGGTCGATCACGGGATCGGTGCTTGTGGAGAAAACATCGCCATTTTGGATGATCTCCATCCCCGCGTTCGACCACTTCTCGTACGAGTTGCCCATGGGATCGGGAGGCATGAAGTTGAGGCTACTGTTGGAGGGGAACCGCTTGGTCAACGGGGATGGGTCGAACATGTGACCGTTCTGCATACGCGGGTGTTGGATGTGTGGTGCATTGTGGGTAGTGTGACCGTTGGGCCGTGCGATTGGCTGAGGCTTGGGGTTGCTCGTCTGCTCCTGGCTCTGACGGATGTAGCCGAAGGTGTTGCGGATCCCGACCTGAATCGCTTGATAGTTGGACACAAACTCGATGTCGAAACCGTTCTGCGGATTCAGATCGGGCTGATAGTTCATAATACTCTGAAGGCGAGTCTCCAGCATCTTCTTGAAGATCAGTACCTCAGTGGTGCTTGCGTACTTGAGCAGCTTTTCGATGAATTCGCACCCCTGGTAGAGTTTCTCGATGGATTCCTGCATGCGCTGCGCGACGGCACTCAGCGAGACCTGTTTTGCGTTGTACGCCCCGTCCAACTCCTTCAGAGCCTCGGACTTCCTCTCCTCCAGCATCGTGCGGTAGAAGTTATAGGTATCGTTGATCTCATTCTGAGATTTGTGGTACTGTATCTGCAGGCGGTTGGATGTGTGCTCGATGCCTTTCGCCGATCCGCGCAGCTCGTTCGCCTTCGTTTTCGCCTCGTCCATCAGAGACACGACAGTCTCCTTGAGTTTTCGCCCGTTGTCCTCCAGGTATTCGCACTCGTGACCTTTCGCGTGCTCGAAGGTCGTGCACTCCTTACAGACGGGGACGTTGCACGTCTTGCAGAAGTATTTGACCAGTTCGTTCTTGTGTTTGCTGCAGCTGACGGGCTTGTCGACCTTGATGTCGTCCTTGCTATTCTGCAGCTCGCCGAGCGTGAGCACTCGGTGACCTTCGAAACAATGCATGAACTGGTGCGCCATGACGCAGTTCGGGCACAAGAAATTGGCACAGTCGAAACATCTCGCCACCGCATTCGTATCCTTACTCTTGCAGCCGGTACAGTTCAGAGAGGTGCTGTCTGCAGCCATGGACTCCAGAACGTTGCTCACGGCGAAATCGGGCAGCAAACCCGCGACGCCCTGCGAGGTCAGAAACGTATCCTGACGACATGACGGGCACGTCACCTTGTCAGGCGAGTCTATCGTCTTTTCCAGGCAGGGCTGGCAATACGTGTGAAAACAAGCTAGCACTTTGGGAATGGTGTAAGTATCGTTGCAAAGGCCACACTTGGTGTTGGGGCCGGTCTCGCTCTCGCTGTCGGAGGAGTTTGTCGTCGATGGCAGGGTGTCGCTCGTAGAAGGCGTGGGCGAGGCCATCTTGTACTCTTTCATTCAGGATCAGCCAAGATGTGTCGTATCTGCTCCTGAAAGGTGAATAATACAACCATAATTAGTCAATGGCAATAAAAACATAATAAACACACTTAGGCCTTAAAAAAGATGTTTCTTTCCTGTAACCCTACCCAACCAAGTTTTAATTCATAAAGAAATTTCGGACCGTTACAGGAAACAGACATCTTTTTTCTAGGCCTTAGTCAGATAGACACTTACAGAGTTTCAAAACCTTTTCAGGATGCAAAAAGGAGACTGCCCTACTAGCCTTGACTTATAAAAATGCAGGTAAGGACCAGGGTCTTAGCCAGGATTTCAAAAATGCCTGTCCAAAACAGCAATTCTAAAATTTCTGCCCGTCCAGATTTAGTTACTAATCTACTTCAAATCCTTATACCAACTACATTTAGTAGACTATTATGTCAAAAAGGGCATTTTACACTTCAGCTATGTCATAGGAGATGGTTTGCTAGGAAACTATATGGTTATTACACTCCAAAAGTCAAAATTGAAAATTCAGCATTGCAAAATTTGCCTGTCCAAAAAGGAGGTTTTCAGGAAACTGCCTGTCCAAAAGACAGGCAAGACGGGTCCTGGCTAAGTCCCTGGTAAGGACCTCTTGAGCCCAATGACATATTACCCCCAGAACTGATGTCCTATCACACAGATAGATATGGAACATAAGATCATTAGAATAAGGATCATAGCAAGAACAAAATGAATTAACCAAAAATTCACAAGTAATAGGACGCACCCCAGGACCAGGTAACCTGGCGGGGCTACCTGAACCAAAAATCAGGTAGCCCCACCATCTTTTTATTCTAAAAAGGTTCTTTTTCCCCCCTTGAATTTTAGTTATGGTACTTATAGGCATTATAGCATGCTTTTTTAGGCTGCGGCCTAGCCAATATGTGTATGTGGTAAAATATTTATAGTGGCCCATAGGGCCAGATAAAAAGTGTTTATTTCCTGTAACGGTCTGTAAAAAAATAGGGTAGGTTATTTGAATTATTTTTTTGGTCAATATTGTGTGTTTTATGCATGTTTTACATTGATTGGGAGATGGGAGGGCGGAAAAAACTTTAGGGTAGGGATTTTTTTGAATAAAAACTAGTTAAGGTAGGGGGACAGGAAACAAACAATTTTTTTTAGGCCTATTCCTAGGGTGGCCAACATTTTGAAGAGTTTAAGTTAAGGGGATCCGATAATAGCACCCGGCCTGCTGGCCCTTTTGTACCCCCACCACCTTCATCAAGTAGAAAATATACAAATAGTTACGCAAAGAAAAGCTGAAAAACGTAATTATTAAAACAAACATTAATCCCTACATTTTCATTGAACAATATCATTCTTCAAATATTACCCTAAATACCACTCAGGCAGAAACATGACATAGAAAGTACCTTTCACTCACGCTGGCTGTGAATGCATCACAATTGTTTAACCACTTTACACCTGGAGGTCACACATGGTTTGACAGCTTTGAACATGATTTCTCAATTAGTGTACTGTAATATATGCATTATGGCAATGTCTGAATAGGTTTTCTTTGAACTTATTTTCAGTCGAATATTCCTCAAAATATTACTTCTTTTGAAAATATTTTCATTTATATATGTATATATATTTATGTATATGTATATGTATATATATATATATTAGTGCTCGGAATCGTTGCAAATATCATGGTCGAGTAATCGGCAGAAGCTGCCGACCGATACTCGACCATGTCGGGACAATTCAGGAGCGGCGCCGGTCCCCCGGAAGTAATAGAATAAGTACATGCGCAGTGCGCAGTTAGCCATGTTGTTTACAACGACGAAGGGCTGCGTAGATGTAGGTGAGGAAACAACAGCAACAACAACATAAAGGTAAGTTTATTTTCATTTCATGGTAGATATTTCGCTAGATAGGAAGGTTGGCTGCTCGGTAAGTTACTTTCATTGTGTAATATTTTTGCTTTTGGACAGACTAGCGCTAATTCATTATACTCGTTTTCGGTCGACCATTCCTTGGCATGGTCGACCGTGGGTCGAGCATGGCGTGACGACCGAATGCTCAACCATGCGATTAATCGTCCGAGCACTAATATATATATATATATATATATATATATATATATATATACACATATATATATATATATATATATATATATATATAGGGCCATATCACAATAATTGCGACGGAGAACTTTAAAAAATAATTTCTTTTTACCGATATGAATTGAAGACGTACTGAATATAGACATCCTAAAGTGTACAAAAATGAAAAAAAGCAGAACTTAAAGCCCTCCACCTCACATAAAATTGACTTTTTACCTTAAAAATATTTTTTTTAGTGTTGCGGACGGAAAAGTGATTAAAATCATTTTATTTTTGATAGGGTTGTCAGAAGTACACTTTTTTGGTGTCTTTTTGTAGGTGTGAGGCTGAAGTACATTACCACTGAACATATTTGATCTGGTGATCATTGATCAATGAGGTATTGAACTGGTTTGATAGCCATTTTCCCGTCCGCAACAAAAAACTTTGAAAGGTTTCTATAAAAAATTCATTTTAAGTGATAATGTAACCATTTTTGGAATCCTCTTACTTCATTATAATGCATATCTATTAATGTAAAAAAATGAAAAAAATAAATCACATAACTTGTAAAAATGGAGTTTGAAAATTTTCCGTCCGCAACAGTTAGTGCTGTTTCGGACGGGAAAGTGATTGGGACAGGAAGTATGACTGGAAGGCAAAAGTCGGGTGATCAATGGCAGCTATGGATTTTCATCTAAATAAAAGATTCAAGGCACATCCATCTTGCCTCTATGGGTTGGGGAATTTTCCAAAGAAAGAGATCTCTCTTGTTTTAATGGTATAATATACAGAAAAGAGGATTACACTTAGGTAAAGGGCCTTGGAGGTATGAGCAAAATGTGAGTATCACTCTTTTTCTTACATACATACTCAGCATAATAGTTCCAACTGACTTAGGTGTGATGCTTCCTTTAGAACATTAAACAGAGAAAGTTATGAAAAGCATAATTTAGTTTATGTTCTCAGAGGTAGATGATTTCACTCACCACCTGGTCAGTTTTAACAGGAACAATAATTCTATACTTCCTGGTTTTAATCACTTCCTATACAAATCAAGGTTGCTGGTATAGCCCAAATAATGTGGATTCTGTTTTACCTTCACTTCCCCCTCTCATCAACACCTCTGATTCTCCAGTCTGTGGAGAAGAATAGGGTAGGGGGAAATTGCATTTACCTCTGATTCTCCAGTTGTGGGAGGGAGGAAAGAGTTGGGGGGAAATTGCATTTACCCTGATTGACTGAATAGGTGGCTTCTGGATGTAGGGGTGCAGACAGGATGAAGGTTCATGTCTAGACAGTGCTGAATGTGTACACCTTCACATTGGTTGGATCATTTATTATTAGACCTATGCTAGAACCTATGAAAATTAATAAATTAGCTAAATCAGCAAATTAGATGAGCAGGTAGAAAGCTAAATCATTTCTCCTCATTGCATCATCAACATGGCATCAGGTACAGAGCATTCCAGAAAAAGTTGAGAAAAACAGAAAGGATCCTGAGAAAGTTGTTTTAAATGATACCAAAGTATCTGTATTCTGAATGATTTAGGAATATGTGTAGTTACTGAGTGTCCAGTTTGCTAAATACTTTAAAATACCTATGTGATATTTTCATTTATACGTATTTGATCTTATTGACAGTTGGCTATTTTTAGGGGCTCAGATCTAACATGTCTATTGGGTGAATGGAGAATTAATGTAGGTGTGCATTGATATCCAGTATTGGATATGAACTGGATTTGTAGTCCTAACCAAACATACATATCATGAAAATCAGTGGTATATCTAAACTTTTAATTCAGCATTGCTAGTATGTTTTAAATTGCACTTAAGATTTCAGCCCTAAGATCTGGCTATATAGCCCTAATGCAATTTGGAGCACCAGCATCACTCCACAACCTGGTTATAAGAATCCTCTCTTAAATTGCTTAAATTGTTGTATATAGTTATCTTTTCTAATGAAAAGAATATAGAATTCTTGTTTTGAGTGTTTTCAATGTTTAAGCCACAATAATTTAAGAACCTAGAATTGAGAGTATCAGTCTCTGAGCTAAATCCAATGAAATTTAGTTTCAGGAATCATTTTATCTGTAGCTCAGCATTTAGACTACTGATCTATGAATAATGTTGTATAAAACATTCTTATGTCAGTCTTCCAAATGACTATTTTCAATTTTTGAGTGATGTTATAAAATTTTGACCTCTTACAAATGTTTTACGTACTGAATACTTCCTCTCCTGTACTTGCGACGAAAATTTCCCGTCCGCAACAGTATGCATTTTCCGTCTGCAACAGTGAATAAATTCTCCAAAATTTGAATGGGATGATCAAAATTTGAAATACATGCAGAAATAGAGAGTTGAGGATCTTGGCTACATTGCACATATGCAAAACTTTAATTTTCTTCAGTATTTGAAGAAGGATTTCTGTTTTTGTGAAGTTATCTAAAACCTCCGTCGCAGAGTTTCCCGTCCGCAACAGCAAGAAATTCATTAAAATCTACTATTTTGTCAAAATAATTTAACAAACTTTTTTTATAATAGTGTTTTAGAATGATATATCTATAAGATAAAACAGCCAAATCAGGAAGTTTACATGAATTTAAGGAAAAATATTGAATTAAACTCTCTAAAATTCCCGTCCGCAACGATTTGAATAGCTTGATATGGCCCTATATATATATATATATATATATATATATATATATATATATATATATATATATGTCAGGCTGTGTGTATGCACCAGATATTAATAGGATTGAGTAGGGTTTAGTTACAGTTTTTAACCATATGCCTGGAATGTTTGCATGAATTCACATATACATACCGGGAGTGGCAATTGCCTGAACAGAAACTAGTCAGCCAGACCAGGCCGGTCTATATACTGAATGAAGAGAATTATAGTGTTCATTTTAACCATCCATGCTTGTAGTCAGGGCCTTAGGCCTAGAAAAAAAGATTGTTTGTTTCCTGTAACGGTCTGAGAAAAGAATAGGGTAGGTAGGTCAGTAAAAGATTTTTTTTTCATTATTTTTTTGGTCAAAAATGTGTGTTTTATGCATGTTTTATGTTGATTGGGAGTTGGGAGGGCAGAAAAAACTTTAGGGTGGGGATTTTTTTTGGAATAAAAACTTGTTAGGGTAAGGTTACAGGAAACGCACAACTTTTTTTTAGGCCTTAGGCAGCAGGGTACATAGGCAGGGTCTTAGCCAGGATTTCAGAATTGCCTGTCCAAAACAGTAATTTCAAAATTTCTGCCCGTCCAGATTTAGCTACTAATCTACTTCAAATCCTTATACCAACTACATTTGATAGCCTATTGTGTCAAAAAGGGTTCTTTACACTTCAGCTATGTGCTAGAACATGGTTTGAAAGGAAAATATTTGGTTATTACCCCCCAAAAGTCAAAACTGAAAAATATTCATATAAATTTTTGCCTGTCCAAACAGGATGTTTTTAGGAAACTACCTGTCCAAAAGACAGGCAGGACGGGTCCTGGCTAAGTCCCTGTACATAGGCATAACCCGGACAAGGAAATAAACAAATTTTTCTCTAGGCCTAAGCAAAGGAATTCTTTTGCCTTACTGTATACATGTGGTGAGATCAGAGGTTAACCTGTTTAATATAAACCTTCCCAGCATGCCTTGCTCTCCGGCAGAGCTACCTTGCGGGTTCCATATGGTGTTTGCCCCGATAATGTCCTGCTAGCCTAACATCATTCAGACTCTGCCTCTAGACACCAGAGTCCCCCCCCTCCCCCCTTCAACAGAGTTTTCCCCCGTAGCCATCCAAATATTTACACCAAGCTGCAAAGCCGAGGATCAACACTGAGCTAGCACAGTCCCGAGGAGCTGCATGCCGTCTTAGGGTCATAAACAATAAACTCGTCTGGAACCATACATAGTCTTAGCCAGCAGGGCGTCTTTTGGGCAACCAAACCCACAATCACCACTCTGGACACTAGGGTTGGGAAGCGGTTGCAATTTCTTGATCGATAATCAGTTGCAGTCAACCGATCGATTATCGATCATAATCAGTTCTTCGCACTTTTGCAGTAATCGGATACTAGAGGTCTAGAGCCTAATAATAAGTGATAGTCTATGACAATTACTTGCTAAGTAGCACCTACCTTAACTTTGTTTTGAAGTGTTTTGGAGCTTAGTTTCATAGCAAGAAAGCTGACAAATTGCCTGTCATTTAGTTATATATTTTGCCACTAGGTGTCACCTTTTCCGCTTATTAACGATTGCCAGTTTCGTAATCGATTAATCAGTAATAGAGTGTCAAACAATCGATTATCATCGATGATCGTCCCAACACAACTGGACACTCAACTTTTTTGTGCGTTTCTACAGGCATGTTGATGTACAATAGATGATAATTCTATACTTCCTGGTTTAAAGCACAAAATTTAAGTGTTTTTTTCACCTCAATTAAATTTACATGACGCTGTATACGAATATCATGCCTTATTTCAATAAGGAATTAAATGATTATAGTTGGAATCTATTCAATGATAACAAATGATTATAGGTGAAAGACATTCCATTACAGGCTCGAAATTGACATTTTTAGAAATTCCTCACAAAAATATTTGGGTGTCCCTGATGAGAGTTTGGGTGTCCAAATGACACCCAGACGCCCTGCTGGCCAAGACTATGAGTCCAAGCCCAGCCAGTCAGCATCATAGCCAGGATTTCAAAAATACCTGTCCAAAACAGCAATTCCAAAAATTCTGCTCATCTAGATTGTTATTTATCTACTTCAAATCTTTACCACAACTTCATTTAAAAGCTATATCTTGAAAGATGGTTTGTTAGAAAAATATTTGGTTATCACTTATCACCCCACAAGAAGTCACAATTGAAAATTCTTAATTTAGATGTTTGCTTACTTGTCCAAAAATGAGGTTTTCAGGAAATTGCCTGTGCAAAAGACAAGCAAACGGGTCCCAGCATTTATAATGCCAGGGGGAGTTATATTAAGGTCAAAAATATTCAATTATATGCTGGAAATTGACATTTTTCTAAATTTCTCAAATTTTTTGCGTGTCTTGAGGGATGTTTTTTTTTTAGGTTTTGGGTGTTCAAATGACAACCAGACGCCCTGCTGGCCGAGACCAGGGGTCCAAGCCATCAGCCAGTCAGCAGGGTGCGCAAGCAGACACCATATCTAAACCCTGCACTCGGTCACACTGACACAGAAACCTACATTCCTCTGGAATTCATGATAAAACAAGCTGCTGATTGACGATTCCCTTCTGACCAGCAGCAAATACATGCAGGAATGTTGAATGGTCCCAGTCCCATTAACGCTTCTAGTGCTGGGAGGCTACTTTCGTACTAAGCACAAGGATGAAAACATTGATGAAAACCATCTAAACCCTGTCATGTTGGTATCCATTGGATAGCTCTCGCTGAGAACTCTCAGATGAGTACCCATGTGCTAGGGTCCCACAGAGATATTCAACCCTTATGCTGCCGCATAGTCTTAGCCAGAATGGCATCTGGGTGTCATTTGGACAACAAAACCCTCTAAAATCAACCCTCAGGGCACCCACATTTTTATGTAAGTAAATTCTTAATGTCATAAAATCATTTTGAGAGCCATCTAAACCCTGCCATGTTGGTATTCATTGGATAGCTGTCAAATGAGTACCCATATGCAAGGGTTTCAGTTTCAGTCATTTTTCAAGTGATTTGCATCATCTTGTATCAGATAAATTAGCCACCAGCAGCATAAGGGTTGAGCTTTGGTAATTCTTTGATGAGAAAAGATCAATTCATATTTGACCATAAATCCCTTGAGCTTGCTAAGAATCTTTTGGAAATAGTTTAGAAATATATATAGCAAAAGCTTCCAAATTATCTGATGGGGAGTTGTAGATTGAGTTCTGTTTATAACATCTCCTCCAAATATTTTCTGAAAAATATTCTCATCACCAATCTCACAAATGTTCAGGTTGCTTTTGGGCCCCAATAAAATGAATGGGCTAAATATGGACAAATATAACTCATGAATATGATGCGTTTCCTGAGGATTAAGGAAATATACCTCATTTCATTGTTGAGGGATTTCCTCTCTAAGGAAATGACTCTTAAAGGTTATGCTGTACTGAACAGACTTCCTTAAGTTCCTTATTATTTCTCAAAGGTTTATAAGGGTGCTGGAAGGTAGCCAACCCTAACGCACTAGTACTAAGGCCTAAAAAAATTATTGTTTGTTTCCTGTAACGGTTCCAAAAAAAATAGGGTAGGTAGGTAGGTAAATCTTTTTTTTTTTTTTTTTGTATTTAGCAGTAGGTGTCCTGGAAAAATGCTGAAAAAACACATTTCATTCACCTATTACATTGCGTATTTGTAAAATTAACATTGTCACATGCTTCTTGTCAGTTATGTTACCTGTCACTTATGTTTCCTGTCACTTGTTTCTTATGTTTCTTTTCTTCTTCTGTAGAGGATGACACACAACCTAGCCCTACACATGCCTGCTTTGGTGTGCTGCATGTGCTTTGTGCAACTGTAAACCTGCCCTGCTTTCCTTTCCGTGTAGTTTAAATCATAGTTTAAAAAAACCGGGTTACAGGAAACAAACAATTTTTTTTTTAGGCCTAACACCGGTAAGAAGCTCCTGACTGTTATGGTAACACTAACAAGACCATTGTGTACACCCAAACTCAAGCAGGGCCTGCCCGGAGGGTTGTGTGGTCTAACTTCTGCATTGCCACTGACTTCTTACTGTCTCTCGCCACTGACTTCTTACTGTCTCTCACCACTGACCGGGTTCGAGTCCAACCCAGGACGTGAGAGAAAGTAACTAGTGACAGTTAGGCTTTCGCTGGGTTTCCTCCACCAGTTACAACTGGCCAGTCAAAGCTAGGGCAGAAAAAAGGAAAGTCCAAATTTCGAAATCAGCCAACAAATTTTCTTCAAATTTTCAACAATTAATACTTTAACTAAGACATTTTGTTAGAATGTATTCATATAATAGAATCAAGAGAACCTTAAATGAAAGGGAACCGAGTATGAGTATATTCAGTATATTCATGAGTATATTCAGCAAGAGCTATTCACAGAATACAAACATGTCAGGGTTTAGTTTTTAAAAATCTTTGCGTCCCTGTGCAGGGTCTGACACTTACATTTCAGGCTAGGGCCCCGAAAAGGTCTTTTGATACAAATAAGTGGTCAAAAACAGGATTTCTGGCTATTATACATGTATACTATTTTTGGCCCCTTGTCTGAAAAATATAGGGACCCACAGCAAAATCTAGGGGCATATGTCCCTGGGCCCCTGGGAAAGGCGAACCCTGCTGTGCTTTCAACGAAAGGAGCTTAAGCATTGAAAAGTCATTTTGTCTGCCAGGAAATGCCTAGTAGCTAGTGCTATGTGTTCAGTGCTGCTGGTCTCTAAGGCTAGATACCATGCCCTAGACAGCAACTCTGGACTAGCTTTTGGACACCCACATTTTGGGAATTCCAAAACTTCAGTCAAGGCAGAGGCCAAGAAAAGTTCAATGTCCTTCCAATGATTAACCCTCTATTTCAGCAGCCTTAATAACCAGGGTCTTTCCCAGGATTTAGGAACTGTGATCTCGACCAAAATTGGTAATGTTTTATATTCCAAGGGATACCACAGTATAATTTAAGATTAGGCCTAAAAAAAAAAGTTGTTTGTTTCCTGTAATCCTACCCCTCACAAGTTTTTATTCAAAAAAATCCCTACCCAAAGTTTTTTCCACCCTCCCAACTCCCAATCATTGTAAAACATGCATAAAACACATTTTTGCCCAAAAAAATAATGCAAAAGAATTTTTTTTACTGACCTACCTACCGTATTTTTTTTCGGACCATTACAGGAAACAAACTATTTTTTTCTTGGCCTGACACAGAGGCCTTATTTTATGTCTCATAATCCTTCGATATAATTAATACTTTTTTAAAAATTGAACCTGTTACATGCCATTTCTTAGAATTTTCACTGGTATGATAAGGTCAAACCATTATCCCTACTACTGCTTCTCTGGTAGAAAATCTCGCCGATGGAAGAGAATGAGGTTGAAATGTTGATATCAGGAGAATTATGTTACGCAAGCCATCTGGTAGACAGCCCGCCATGTTTACATGCATCCTCAGCTTTTTTCCGTGCAGCAATTCTACAACAATCCTCGAACATCTTTCACCGAGAATCGTCAGATACCACATTCCTCGCCGGCTAGAATACCTCTTCAAAATGTGAGGAGGAAATCTCTGCTGGCAACGTATGTACGTTACGATCTTCGCTGCTGTCAGTTTCGAGTGGACCACATGCCTAAACGACCACCAGAGTTACGTATGCCAGACAAACTTTTAGGAACACTGACTATTATTCCTGACACTCAAGGCCAAACTACAGTGGATTTATCAAGTCTGAAGTTGTGGTAATATGGGGCTATGTCACTGTATCCAAGCTGGCTATATTTAACACAACATTTTAACAATGTAACATATCTTGAGGCAAAACGTAATAAAACAAAGTGTGTAATAATGTAATGCTTTCCCAGTGTAACACTGTAACAATAAAGTATGAACATTGTTTCAATAAAACTGCAGCGTGAAGCTTCCAAATTTGAATTCAGTTTTAGGGATAAACAAGATGGTCACTATGTGCACAGGGTCTTAGCCAGGATTTTGAAACTGGGTGCCCAAAATTGGCCATTGTAAAATTTTTGGGCGTCCAAATTTTTAAGGGGGACCACAATTTACTCAGATTTCATCCATAAACATATATGAATTTATCAAAATAAGGCATAATATCCTTAAATACAATGTCATGCGAATTATATGGACATAAAAAAAATTCAATTATATGCTAGAGATAGACATTTTAAGAAATTCTTCACAGAATTTTTTGGGTGTCTTGAGGGGTGCTTTTTAAGGGTTTGGGTGTCCAAAAAGACACTTAGATCCCTGCTGGCTAAGACCATGAGATGGACACTACATAGTAAGAGCCAAATACCCTAATACAATTAATCCCAACACCATATTTCAAAAGGATCAAGTCATAACCAAAAAAAGTATGCAACAACTGAAACATCAAACTACCTATAACTCTTCAATACATTATTAGGCAAATATTTTGAAGTCCTGCTTTGTTTAATGTAAATAAAAACAATTTTTCTCCACTTGTTCTGGTTTGATAGCCATAGGACCATTCATTGTCTTAGTTAGTAGCGCCTAGATCTCGATTTAATTTGGACACCCAACCCACAAAAATCACACATCAAGGCACCCAAATTTCTAGGGGGGAAAATGCCAATTTCAAATGAATGATTGAAAGTTTGTATCTCAATCATTGAATGTATCTGACATCGCTTAAGGCGTTTACATGTATGTATGTAAACGAGCACACGTGTTATGGGGTTTTGAATTAAAGGGCTAAAATCAGGTGCTAATTAAGGCAACAAATTTCCACTTTTTGGCATTAAAAACTTTTTAAGTAAAATTATCTCTTCTATAATATGAAAGTACAAGTGGAGACCTTTATAATGATGTATAGTATGATTGGCTAGCTGTATGGCTTAATTTGGAAAATTCCTGACAATTGCAATTTTGTGACTGTCACAGTCTGATCGAGCCCAGCTGTCAATTTACTGGCTAAGATCCTGCCTGACAGTTCCTTTTTCTGCAATATGTAAGTCTAGGGGCCATGGTCTTAGCCAGCACTGCCCAGCAGGGCGTCTGGCTGTCTTTTTGGACACCCAAACCCTTAAAAAGCACCCCTCAGGACACTCAATTTTTTGTGGGGAATTTCTATAAATGTCAATCTCAAGCATATAATTGATTATTTTCGGCACCATATAATTCTCAAGACATTGTATAGGGATATCATGCCTTATTTTGATAAATTTATACATGTTTTTGGTGGAAATCTGAATATATTGTGGTCTCCCTTAAAAATGTGGATGCCCCAAAATTTTAGAATTGCCAATTTTGGGCACCCAGTTTCTAAATCCTGGCTTAGACCCTGTTAGGGGCTATCACTATTGTTGGCACCTGCTTAGCCTGGAACCTGCCCAGTGCTAAAAAGGTAGGTGAATTTCCCTGTCTGGGTTATGCTATAAAGGACCCATGAAACAGCACTATAAACGCAGTCTCAGCCAACGCAGATCACAACACTTCTTGTTGCCTAGTGCTGACGACCTCAGATTAGGTCATTTATTTTCACGGCCGATTACGAGGTCTGCAACTCGCTGCCAGCAAATCAGCATGCCGCAGCGAATACCAGCGGACAGTTTATAAATCATACGTTCCTCGGGAGCACAATGGCCATTCCCTCGGCTTTACCTCAACTGACCCCCTGCGTGGATGCCCCCTTAGCTGACCCCTAGTGAGCCCACCCCGCTGCCTGACGCTGAAATGTGCATTATTTGGCACAGTTTCTGAATGAAATCTGGGGATAAATTCCATCATACATTCTTGTATATATACTGGGGAATCCTAGAGGCTGGAGCTATCGTCAACAGTACGAGACCCTCACATCAAGGCTATGCTGATCATCCGATTCCCTGTACTTGAACAACGCAGAGACATAGGAGGACTTGGCCAAAGGAATTTCCTCATATACTGAAGTACTAAACATTGCAATGCAGAAACATAACACTTGGCTTAATTAGGATTAAAACATATTGATATATAAGTGATATAAATTCCTTCATACACTCTTGTTTCTATACCAAGGAGGCCTGCAGCTAAATATTGTCAACAGTAAGAGCCCTGGCTCACATAAAGGCAAAGCAGTAACTCTTTGTTTTTCTATGTTCTTAAATTCTTTATAATTGATTAGCTATACTTAAGGTGTTAATGTCTTAGATATATAGATAGATGGTGCAAGAGGTGGTCACCAAGATTAGCTAAAACAAAAGATTGGAAAGAGATCACTATGGCCACCTGGTGAGCAAGTGTGGAACTACTTGAGGGTAGAGACTCTGCGTTGCATTTCTCTGGTGAAATATCTAGTGAAAAAATGTTTTCCCTAGGACTAGGCTAAGGGTCTCACACTAGATTTTTTCCACAACTTTCCAAGAAAAGACAGGTTTGGCCAAAAACACACACTAGATCCCCTATCTCCCTGCGTGCAAATGATGCAAGCTTTCTTGTTTGAGACAAGATCACCAAAACCCAGCACCAGATTCCTCTTCACACAAACTCCCAGTAGATCTAACAACAAATTCCTACCACTTGTTTTCATCATTTCACACTCACCGGCAGTTACATATACATGTTCTGGTTTCTGACTGCGTGGGCACCAGACCTGGAACATGTGTAGGACACCACACCGACTTCATGGAGTTCTTATTTATGCCCCGCGTTCTGGTAGCCTTGGATATATTCCTGGATAACGGAAACTCGCGAAATACCAGAACAGATTCCCTAGTGGAGATAGGAGACAGCAGTCGGGCAGGAAACCAAAGAAGTCCTCACCCCCCCCCCCCCCCCCCCCCTCAAGAACAGATATTAGGCTGATCATCAGAAAGTCATTTTAAATAGAGATCATGGTATTAAGTTAACCCATTATATTAGGCCTAAAAAAATTAATTGTTTTTTTTCTCCTGTAACGGTCCGAAAAAAATATAGGGTAGGTAGGTCGGTAAAAAAAAAAATTGGTCAAAAATGTGTTTTAGGCATGTTTTACGTGGATTGGGAGTTGGCAGGGCGATAAAAACTTTAGGGTAGGGATTTTTTTGAATAAATACTTGTTAAGGTAGGGTTACAGGAAACAAACAACTTTTTTTTAGGCCTTAACACTCTGAGTTCCTCTGGAAGGTATTGTCTGCTACTCTTATACTTTTGAAAATAACTTGGAAATAAAGCAAACATTTACAAAACATTTGAAGGAGAGTTGTTCTTTGGCTTCTGGTCAACATTTCTCTTTCAAATGTTTTCAAGAAAATGCCTTTGTAAGTAAAATATTTCCAAAATCACCAGGCTTCATTTGGCCGCTCTGAGTATAAATGTCATCTTATTGCATTGCAATAATATGACAAAGTAAGCGTCAATTAGTATCAACATTATGCCGATTCCGGAATCGGAATGAGATTTTATAGTGATCTTTTTCATGGGATCGGCGATTCCTTGGTATCGATCATACTCCTACTATCCATGCTTGGAGATCTCCTAAACAAGTGACATATACTGCAATTTTTCAGAAATTTATACTACCTAAAGAATTTAGACGACAATAATTATAATGCAAAATAATTCAAAGGAAATCTGGGCCACCCTTGATCTATCACTGGTCATCATTGAGGGTTCTCTAAATCTGTGCCAATATTACTCTGCTTTGTCTGCATAATTTACAGAAAACATAGGCCACCATCAACCCATAAAAAAATATAATCATTAAACAGTATCCAAAACTACCAGGACTTTACGGTAGGCCAAGTGGACACTTATGAAATTAATCAACTTTGGTATTAGGCATACGTAAGCAAAGTGTATATACAAGTATTAATAATTTTTTGTAATTGCACATTTAGGATTCCAATCCTAATTCATTTCCTGTATTTATCCTGATCCAATGAACACAAACATTTACAAACAATCATTATAAATTGGGAAAGAACACCACACGTGACATAGGAATGTATGAATCTGAGGAGGTAGTTATTCCTTTCCAATATAAAAACAATATCTGAAGCCTAGTCGGGGCACTTGAAAATGTTGACAGGTTAGGCATTGGTTTTCGTCGGCTCCATTTAATACAACCACTTGCCCAATTGCAAGTGAATTTGGCAAAAAACGGCAATTGGGCAAGCAGAACAAGACCCTAACTTTCCCTGCTTGGCAAGTAACATTTTGGGCAGAGTCTTTGCAATGCAACTCACCTTTGTTTAAAAGTGGCAGGGCAAGTGGAAGTGCCAGCAGGGCAAGTAAACTTTAGGGGCAGTTTGCCCTGTTCGGCAAGTAATGTTGGAACCTATGCTGCACTCTGTGGCTAGGCCAAAATTAGCCTTAATGAGGCAGAAAGATGCTGATTATAATCATTAATCAAATATGATTTCATAGGAATCTGTCTGATAGAGGGTCTTAGCCAGGATTTAGAAACTGGGTGCCCAAAATTGGCAATTGTAAAAAATTGGGGCGTCCAGATTTTTAAGGAAGACCACAATATATTCAGATTTAAACCATAAACATGTATAAATTTATTAAAATAAGGCATGATATCCCTATACAATGGCATTGGAATAATATGGAGATGAAAAAATTCAATTCTATGCTTGAGATTGACATTTTAAGAAATTCCTCTCCAGAGAAAATTGGGTGCCCTGAGGGGTGCTTTTTGGGTTTGGGTGTCCGAAAAGACACCCAGACGCCCTGCTGGCTAAGACCAAGCTCTATCATTCCAAGGAGCCACTGCTGACTAGTGTCTTAGCAAGGATTTAGAAAGTGTGTGACCAAAATTGCCTAAATATTGTAAAATTTGGGGGCGTCCTATATTTTAAGGGAGGCCACAATACACTCAGCTTGCAACTGTAGACATGTATTTACTTCATGAAATATGGCATAATATCCTATACAATATTCATGGGAATGGTATTGAGGTGAAAAAAACTCAACGATATGTTTGAAAATGACATTTTAAGTAGGGCTGCCATTACTACAGATCAGGTAAAAATCTTGAAATATCGATTCAGTTTTCAAACTCACCACCCCCTACTAAACGGCATACTTTCGCACAATAGTACTTCCCCAAAAAGTTTGGGATGTCCTGAGAGGTGCTTTTTAAGGGTTTAGGCATCCAAAAGATGCCCACTGGCCAGACATCCTGCTGGCTAAGGCTATCAGGGCTCGACGGTCCCCAAAAGGACCAGGTAGGCTGGCAGGGCTACCTGAACCCAAAATCAGGTAGTCCTGCCATCATTTTAGGTAGCCTGCCACTGTTCTCGCTACCATTTTGTAGTGTTTTAGTGGAGAACTTCCCCAGGATTCAGGTAG
>OZ012690.1:6810345-6843186 GCA_963942565.1 Maea johnstoni | reverse complement strand
GCTTTTTAAGGGTTTAGGTGTCCAAAAGATGCCCAGACACACTGCTGGCTAAGGCACTGACCCTTTGGCGACCTGCTAAGAGTGGAGCTGCAGCAGAGGACGAGATTATGTCGAGATACGCTGCAGCTGCAGGTCGGAGACGTTGACTGAAGAACAAGTGGCCACAAACCATAAACGTATATATTTATTGAAATAAGGCATCTATTTATTGAAATAAGGCATAATATCATTACATGATGTCATGGGATTTATATTTAGGTGGAAAGACTTCAATTATATGCCTGAAATTGACATTTTAAGAAATTACTCCCCCAAAAATTTGAGATAATGAGGGGTGATTTTTTGGGTCGGGTGACCTAATGACACCCAGACGCCCTGCTGGCTAAGACTGCTGCTGATTCTGTGGCGAGAGAGAGAGAGAGAGAGAGAGAGAGAGAGAGAGAGAGAGAGAGAGAGAGAGAGAGAGAGAGAGATGGGCTGCAGGTCGGGGACGACGTTGAGTGAAGAACAAGTGGCCAGAAGCCAGACAGGAAACAGGTGTGGGATTTACTGTGCGCATTGCCAGCAGTGAAATGTACAACATGTTACTTAGGGCCAGCAGGTGTATACAGCAACAAGACACATTCCTTAGGCCACCAAACGGGTCAGGTCTGTGAATCTTATGTACAAGGAATGTCAACTTGGCTAAATACAGGGTCTAGATCAGGGACTTTGCCAGAAAGACACTTTCCCCAATTCCATATGCCACCAAACGGGTCAGATTTGTGAATCATATAAGGAATGTCAACTTGGCTAAATCCAGGGTCTTGTCAGACATGTGCATAAAGAATTTGTAATTTTGTCCTTCCTGCCTTTTCTGCCATATTGCCCCAGTATCTCTATGGCCAGGGTGTCATAATTTAAAATCAAATGAAAATGATCAAACTGAAAATATGTTGATATAGCATTCAAGCCATTCATTCTAGCACACTGGTAAGGTCTATAGGATACTGGCAAATGTTCTATTTTTTGTAAATATTGGAGATTCCAGCATCTTTTGTTAAAACTGGGACTGTTGAGTCCTTCTTTCATTCTGAATAGCTGGTGATCTTCATGTCAATCATTCAAGAAACAAACCTATCACTACCAGAGCAAGATGAAGATGACCATTCAATTATAAAGCATGTATGGATAGCTGTGTACGAGTCAAATCATACAGAAAAGATCAGATCATTACATGTTTATCTAAGATTTCAGAGTAAGTATCAGTGCAATTAGGCATAGATCTGCCTTTTGAAATTGAGTACCAACTGTCAACAGAGAACAAAGGCAATGCCTTGACACTCCATCAATTAAGTACTTAGAAGTTAGACCAGTGGCTCAACAGTTTGCAATTTCTCAAGATCTAAATTTATCTCATGGATGATGGCTTCAGATAGTTGTTTCACAGCTCACCATGCATATGATTCATTTATTGTTTTTAAAGCAACAGCATGAGATATTTAACCACTCCCAGAGACATTTAGAAGCCAATAACTGGAGCTGTCAACCACAGCAATAAATAGGTCAGCTGTCAATCACGCTTGACAACCTGTTCGATTTCACTTGATACAATATTACTTTGACAGCTAGCCTTCTGGTAGATCTGTCATTGTTGTGGCTGGCGATCTCGCGTCTTGCTTGACAGGTAGCGACGCAGTACTTGTTCGAAGGCCGCCTGCAAACTGCAAGAGCCGTTCAGTGATTTAGCATAATAAATGCTGATCATATTCTGTGCCGAGACACGCCGCCTATTATGCTCAGGTCAGATGTTGCAAAACAAAGGCTCGCAGCACTTGCACGAAATTCAAACTCGGCTTCTGCGACAACCTTTAATGCAACGGCCATCAAAATTACGCGATCGAAAACATGCCTTCGAGGATCATGATAAACCAAAAGCCGATCGCACGAAAGGCGATCGTCAATACAATATTATCCACAGAATTTCCCGGAATTCTGCTGTGAAATGTACACATTGTTGCATTGTCTGGGAGCGCTGTCTGCTTCCAATTTATTACGCGCCATTTTTTGATTTTGAACTACTGCGATCGCAGCCAACGGAAGACTGGGGATGTCAGCGATCAACTTTGTACATAAATTGACTAAATAGGCGTTCGTTCGTGATAATTTCACGATTTTTCCTTCACATGATTCATTGTTTGGGAGGATCGCACTACAACAACAAATCGCCATGATGAAACTAACAAAGAGGCCACCACAGCCTTCAAATCGGGGCTGTTTTCGAGCGATCGCGAACGTCCCTGCGTTTTCTTTCTTTCCGTACTCAAAGGAAATAACCCATGGATGGCAATCGAGTCGGAAATAGAGAGATCGTACTTACTTGGTTCGGGGGATTTGGCAAAAATGTTCCAGGAAGACATGTGCGACTTCTTATCCCGCCATCTTATATGGATTACTACCTCGTTTTGGTTTTGCATATGTAATTGGGATAATGAGCAAATTGGCGCCTCCTATTGGGTGGTTGAAGAATCAACCAGTGGCAGTTCAAGATCAATGCCACTCCTTCATTTGTGTATTACACTTTCAAATTTATCAAGTCAATTCTTCGGAGGGGTGAAACGGGTGGGTCAAACAATGGTCATTCGGGGGCGAAACTGAATTTTTCATTTACCAATGCTAAATACCTGCAAAATATCAAAAACTATATATGAATTTGTCAAGACCAGAGTAACTTTTTTTAAAACTATAGATTGACCTCCGGTCAGAAATTCAATTCTACATTATGGTATGCCGTGGAAACGAAAAGACAAAATAAAACTTTTTTTCAGCATTTTTAAGGGAACGAAAATTTAAAAAATAGTTTCTTTCCACCTTTTTGTGGAGAACAAATAAAAAAAACTTTATTTTCACGACCATTTTTTGGGGGAGAGAATTTAAAACTTTATTTTTCGCGACCACACTAGAGGGAGGGTAAAATATATATATTTTTCCCGACCATAAAAAATAAATTTAAATATATTTCCTCCCCCAAAAATACGGTGGTGAAAATATATTTAAATATATTTTCTACCCCCAAAATACGATGGAGAAAATATATTTAAATATATTTTCTCCTCCAAAAATATGGTGGTGAAAATAAATTTAAATATATTTTCTCCCCCCAAAATACGGTGGTGAAAATATATTCAAATATATTTCTCCAAACAAAATACGGTGGTGAAAATATATTTAAATATATTTTCTCCCCCCATAATACGGTGGTGAAAATATATTTAAATATATTTTCTCCCAACAAAAAACGGTGGTGAAAATATATTTCATTATATTTTCTCCCCCAAAAATACGGTGGGGAAAAATATATTTAAATATTTTCTCTTTCGCACTTGGTCCATCGTACATACTAGAGTTAGGGTAAATAAAACTTTATTTAATTTTTATTTTTTTCCCGACCGCAATGATCGGTGGCCTTTCTCACTTCCCCATTGGTATGGGGAGCTATCATCATATCAAATAGCAAAATGCAAAGTGTACATTTCGGGAATGGTCTCCTGGGGATGAATACATTAAACATCACTGAATTAAGGTGTCCTCACAGCAGGATGAACGATTTTTTTGAGTAAAAACTTAAATACATGCATCATGTTTTGAAACGGAGCTCCTACGCATACCCACAATTACATTTATCCACACTTTAAAAGAAGTGTGAATTGGAGAAACCTAGGTACTCTTCCTTCCAAAATACGCTCGTTATCAACATTTTTAATTACCCCCAAAGCACTGATTTCAGGCCAAAAAAGAACCCTTATTTTCAAAAAACGCTGACTTTTTCCAGTACAGAAACACCCTTCTTTTATCAATAAACTGATATTGGAAGAATGGGAACACGTATTTTAACTATATTTACAATCCTCTGCCTGTTTCGCGGCAGCGGTAGTGGCAGCAGACTCGGAAGCTCAGTCACTTCAGGAGTCACTCGGCGTCAGAGCCGCGTATATTTCGTGAATTTTAATGGGACTTTCACCCCCATACTTTGTACCTGGGTATAAAAAAGTACCTTTCCTTTACAAATCGCGGACATGCGGAGGTCTTAAAAAAGACCCATTCTTCCGCGAAATATGTAACGCGGGCGCCCCCCCCCCCCCCCCTGTACCTGAGTGCCCTCCCCGGGCCTTCTATATATACTAGGCCAAATTTCAAGCTATAGTGTGGTCGGGAAAATATAAAGTTTTACTTACCCTCGCTCTAGTACAGTGTGGTCGGCAAAAAATAAGTTGTATTTACCGTGTCTCTAGTGTGGTCACGAAAAATAGCCCCCAAAGAAAGTAAAAATATATTTTTTATTAACTCTCCCCCCCCCCCCCCCAAAAAAAAATAAAATGGTGAAAATATATTTTTTTAATTTTCTCCCCCCCCCCCCCCCCGCCAAAAAAACGGTCGTGAAAACAAAGTTTTTTATTTGCTCTTTCACACTTTATCCATCGTACATGAGGGGAGCGTTTGAATATTGATTATTCAGACCATGTGTATCCTCTAGTCATCCCATCCAATGCTGAGGCTAATTTCGTCCAAAGCACAAGGACACACACATTTTTGAAAACCCTATCATGTTGGTATTCATTGGATAGCTCTCGCTAAGTAGTTTCAGATGAGTACCCATGTGCGAGAGTTCCAGTCATTTTCCATTTTTATTTGCATCATTTTATATAGACAAAATAAGCCACCACCAGCATAAGGGTTAAAGACTCGGCGTCGTCTCGCACTCACCCTACTGATTGCCACTCGTGCTCTTCATCTTTTTTTCATACACGCGTGTACGATGGTGCAGGTGTGAACGACAGAAAACAACAATTTTGTTTAGTTTTTCCAAAAACACCAGAATTTTTCTTCTGTCGTATTCCAGAAAAACAGCGGTATATTTTTTTCTGCCGTTCACACCTGCACCATCGTACGTATGTATAGAATTGCTGAAATAAATTAGAGGCGTGATGCAAACGATCTAAGATAAATGAGATGAGATAAAGTAGTGCGCCTTGAATATCTCACAGGGCCGTGTATCGAATATTCACCAATGCATACTCCACGGCCATGGACTATCGTAGCTCAGCAAAACTGGCGCTCATATGCATATTCCTTTCAACAACCGTATTTGCAAGGTTCATCGGTAAGTAGTATAGGTGAAAACATCACCAAGAGAACACCAGAATAGTTTTAACTATCTTATACGTTGGTTTCAAAAAATGTCGATTTCCGTGCTAGCAAGTCTAGGGCACCCAGATAGACAACCGTATTGCCCACTCAAAAATGATGTCCATATTCGATTGCCATGCATTGTATAATAAACGTAAGAGGTAATTTCGTGTCCGGATCAGGAAAAAAAATCCACTTCCGAGATTTAACTTCAACATTTTTTATTTCAACTATCGCATTTCGATCGCTGACACATTGGTTGCTTTTAAAATAACATTTCCGCAGTGAAGCAATTTCGTTACAAATCCCCACGAAAGAAAACTTAAGTAAGAAACATCATCCTCGATAAGTTCACCAAAATGGATGACCTAAGACTACAATCAACAATGGACACCGTCAGAAATGTATATTCGGAGCACTGCGAATGAACGTTTTCATTGTTTATATATATATATATATATATATATATATATATATATATATATATATATATATATATATATATATATATATATATATATATATATATATATATATATATATATATATATATATATATATATATATATATATATATATATATATATATATATATATATATTGAAAAACAAGCTTGTGTATATGTATGTTTATTTTTGACACTAAAGGAGCCCATACACCTATGACGAAAATAAGGAAAAGAAAAATCTACCAACTGTTGAAAATTTAGCTCTATGATATGATTAGGTTCTCGTTTTCTTGCTATTTCACTTAAAGCCACTGTTTTTGTCTGAATTTACCAACAGGAAATATATGAAAAATAACTCTACCACCCTGTCTTTTTGTACAGCCAACTGCTGCTCATGATTTTCCCATTTACCTGTTTGATACTCATACAAGTTTTTATGCAACTTTCGATGAGAGTTGGTGTGTAGAGCACTACAGTCTATGATACACTGCTCAGAGCTAGGGGACATGAAGTGGGCTGCCACCCGTTGAGTCACAGCTGATAGCAGTTGAAGAACATGTGATATGTGAGCCTTTAGTTCCCCTTTAACGAAAAAAATCCCAATTATCTGGCATGGCCATGTTTGCTTGTCATTCTGTTGTTGTTAAACTATAACTATATATATTGATTAATTGTGCATGAGATTGAATTGCACAAGTTGTGTATGACATGGAATCGACACACTGAACGATACCAAAACAAACGTACATGTATATTTCAAGGATATTTATAACGATTACTTTACTTCATTTTTCTCTTTAACAGTGAGTAAAAAACAAAATTACTAATCCAAGTGATACGAGTGTATCAATATTACAAAAAGTAATTTAGAGGTATACAGAGTGCTAACTAAAATTCAATTTCTTTTCAAGAAACTTTTGAATAAAATTGAATTGTCAATGAATTTTCCAAGTCAATGAGAAGAGTGCACCGATGTGATATACATGTACTTATATTGCCCTACTTCTGTAGGCTTCAAAGGACACCATTAACTGATGATGGATAGTAGATACGTAAGATACATTCCATATCCCTGCCGAGTTTCTCCGTATCACCTAGGCGATGTCCTCAAGTATAAAACACGCCAACGCCTACATGTGCTATATTAGTAGTTATCACTTATCATATCTGATAATACACAGTGATGACCCTTGAGATACTATATAATTACACATCATTGTATATCTATTGTTCATGTAATAACAAATCCAGTATTCTATGTATTATTATTGAATATTTAGTTCCGTACGTATCATAGTATATCTATTGTTCATGTAATAATAAATCCAGTATTCTATGTCTTATTATTGAATATTTAGTCCCGTACGTATCATAGTATATCTATTGTTCATGTAATAACAAATCCAGTATTCTATGTGTTATTATTGAATATTCAGTTCCGTACGTATCATAGTATATATATATTGTTCATGTAATAATAAATCCAGTATTCTATGTCTTATTATTGAATATTTAGTTCCGTACGTATCATAGTATATATATTGTTCATGTAATAACAAATCCAGTATTCTATGTGTTATTATTGAATATTTAGTTCCGTACGTATCATAGTATATCTATTGTTCATGTAATAACAAATCCAGTATTCTATGGGTTATTATTGAATATTTAGTTCCGTACTTATCATAGTATATCTATTGTTCATGTAATAATAAATCCAGTATTCTATGGGTTTTTATTGAATATTTTGTTCCGTACGTTTATCTTTATCTATTCATAATTTTGTATTGAGATTATTTTGTAAATGCAATGTTTACAGTCAATAAATATTCAATACAATACAATACAATACAATACAACATGACTCATACGTTTACATTTAGCGGATAATACCTCGAAAACTCATATCATATTGATCACGGATGACCCCTCACATACACTATAATAAAATAAATCATTTAACTAAATCCATACTTCCACACATCAAATACTAGTAATCTAAAATGCATTTCTAAATTTCAGCCGTATCCTTGCACTTGAAATGATAGCTAACCCGAGACCGATTATTCATTCCTTTATTTTCCATGTAGGGACAGGTTATCTATTTTCCAAATTTTCAGAGAGAGACTATTCATTTTGAAAATTTTCAGAAACCTCATTTTTTTTTCAAAATATGCATATCAATAAGGCTGCGACACAATTGGAACTGATGGAGTTGGCAGTAATTTTTCAATAAATAGTTCAGATGTTTAGATATTGTGGTTTATTGCGGAATGTCATTTGTGAATGTCAATTATCATACTTCTTTTGTTGTTCCAAATCGTCTTAGGGATCCGCCGTGGCCTGGTGGTTACAATTCCTAGCTCTCAAGCAGGTTCGAATCTCCGCTGGAACCTCATAAGCGGGTTGGCCTGGTCGCTATATACATGTGCGGCGTTGTGGATGGCTGGCTATGGGCCTGCTGCAACTGAAAGACCCCTTGAAACTATTCATGAAGAAAAGGGAACTTCTTAGGGCTTCCGGGTTTCTGTCTCGTCGCGATATGACCCCCGGGGGGGGGGGGCACTCAGGTACAGAGGGGGGTCGCACCTGCGTTACGTATTTCGCGGAAGAAGGGGTCTTTTTTTAAGACCTTCGCATGTCCGCGATTTTGTAAAAGAAGGGTACTTTTTTGTACCCAGGTACGAAGTATGGGGGTCAAAATCTCCTTACAATCCACGCAATATACGCGGCTCTGACGCCGAGTGACTGCCGAAGTGACTGGGCTTCCGAGTTTGCTGCCGCCACTTGCTGCCGCTAAACTAGCAGAGGATCATAAAATCTTAAGTTAAAATACGTGTTCCCGTTTATCCAATGTCAGTGTTTTGATAAAAGAAGGGGTGTTTATTTATTGGAAAAAATCAGCGTTTTATTAAAATAAGGGTGCTTTTTTGGCCAGAAATCAGTGCTTTAGGGGTATTTTTTAATTTTGATAACGAACGTATGCACCCCCCTAAATACCCAAGTGCCCCCCCCCCCCCCCCCCGGGGATATGACCTAAGCTGTTGAAAGCGATATAAAACCCATTCCTCCCTTCCTTCTATTTGATGAATAAGAAAACAACTCTGCCTGGCACAATTATTACAAATACCATGAGCTGTTGAAATCGACAAAAAAACTTCCTTCCTTCTAAATCTACGATGGTGCAGGTGTGAACGGCAGAAAAAATAAGTCGTTTTCTACCGTTCACACCTGCACCATCGTAAAATCGTCTCTGTTACCTTAAAGATTGTCCTGACGGCACCTTCGGACCGGGTTGCTCCAATCTCTGCAACTGCCATGATCCGCGAGAAGCGTGCAACAAGATAAATGGCGCATGTCAGCAGAGCGGCTGTTCCTCGGGATACCGCAGTGTAGACTGCCAAACAGGTACGTATAGAACCATTAAGGCAAAATTTTAAGAAAGTGTTTGGTTCCTATTACATCCTAAAAAATTAGGTTGACAGGGATTTAAAAACATATATATTTCTATTATTTTTATTCTTTAACTTACACGATTCCCTGGAGTTAGATGCCTTCAATATAAGTTCGCCTTGTTGTAATTGTCTTTATATGCAGTAATTGTACTTCTGTTCGTCCAGAAATAGATAATAATGGTTGGAGAATTGATATTGAAGACAGCGAGGCTGTTGTTGTATAGGAACAGTTCATTTTCCCGTAGGATTGGCCAAAACAAACTTTAGGGTAGGGGACAAAAACTAGGAATAATAGGGTAGTAGGAACCAAACATTTTTTAGGCCTAACCTAAAAACAGCTTTAGGGTTTTAATATATTTCGCAGCAAAATCGAGCTTCCAATAATATCTATGTGAGAATCATTAAAAAATAAACAATAGGCTACCTCTTGGTATTCGTATTTCCTCTGTTGCTTGTTTGTTGCTACATATGTTCGTTTGCTAATATATGTTTGAAGCGATCATGTTTTGGGGAAAGTTTGATCTATTGATCTAGAGAAAAGGACAACGACCTTTCCTGCTTGTGTGCAAGCCTACGATGGACCAAGTGTGAAAGAGAGAATACATTTGAATTTATTTTCACTCCCGTTTATTGGGAGTGAAAATAAACTTGAATATATTGTCTCTCCCCAATATAAACGAAGGTGAAAAAAAAATTAAGTTCATTTTCTCCCCCCAATAAACGGGAGTGAAAATAAATCTAAATTTATTTTCTCGCCCCATTAAACGGGAGTGAAAATAAATCTAAATTTATCTTCTCTCCCCAATAAACGGGAGTGAATATATATAAATCCAATTTCTCTCCCCAATAAACGGGGTGAAAATAATTTTAAATATATTTTTTCTCCACAAAAAACGGGAGTGAAAATGAATTTAAATTTATTTTCTCTTTCACACTTGTCCCATCGTAAAAGCCTATCAGAGCTTCATCCATAGATGGTCTGCTCATTGGTTTCCTCGACAGTTGATTCAACCACAAGGAAAGGAATGTGGGCTTTAACCCTTTACTGCTTGAGAGTTCCTCTTGAAATTGCCGTCTGTATCTTTGGTACTTTTGACAATAACTTGAAAACTAAGAAGGAAATTACAAAATGTTTCAAGGACAGTTGATGGTAATGTTCTGAAGACCATTTCTCCCTCAAATATTTTCTTAACTTTGCTTTTGCTTGCAAGATTTCATTAAAATCGCCAGGCTGCTTTTGGCAGCTGTGAGCATTAATGGGTTAACATGTGTAAACATCTCGAAATGACCCTATATTTACAAATTAGCGTCATCAGCCACCTCGAAGACGACAGGTTTTTGATTGGTTGTTGATATTCGTTGTTGATTTCCGTCTGTGAGGATGGTGATGGGAGATTTGATTGTTGATACTAATCGTTGTTTATTTTTGTTATTTTTTTCAGAATGTGAAGAGGGCAGGTTTGGCTTGGATTGCGCTGCAAGGTGCAATTGTTACGATGCTAAGGAGGTGTGTCACGTGGTCACTGGGGAATGCCATCAGAGCGGGTGTGCCGTGGGCTACACAGCCACCAACTGTCTTTCTTGTACGTGATTTCGACAGTAAGCCAAACCTTACATGAATAAAAAATAAGTGGATATGAAACCCGCCGGTCAACCTGAACAAGCCGGCTACGGCAAATAGCCCAAATGTTGAGTTATGCGCATTTTGATGCACACGTTTCTCAGTAATATAAACGACACGAGAGTCCTCATTGTTTTTTGTCTCTTAGTGATGTCACACTTCGACACCCCTGACATAGCCAGGTCTTCACTATAGCGCATGTAGTAATTGGTCTCTCGCTACATATCCTTTCTTTTATTCATCTAAGGCCAAACTATTCAGGCCTCTGAAAGCCCACAAATAGGGGTAATCGTTTTGACTAAAGATAATATTGAAACATTGGTATCACATTTTTCAAATATCGCATTTCATGGTATTGTGTTTATTGACTGTATACTTGCTACAAATCATACTTTTAAAAACATTTTTCAAGGAACAAAATGAATACAAGTATCCAACCACAAGATTTAAATACCAACTCAATATAATACATATTAGTGGAGGCATACCAGTCAGCATATACCAGTCAACTGTCGGAGCATATCTGGTTATAAACCAACAATACAGAAACATAAATACATAACTCGCTTACAGGAATTGTTATTCCAAAAGACAATGCACAGTGCTCATAAGAATGGGTTTAAGCTATGCTGCGGTTCACTGGCAGAAATGACTGTGATGTGACTTGACGCCCTCTATTGATAGAAAAGTTACTCAAAGTAAAGGTAAATTCCTCATGTAAAGCTTAAGACTGTGATATGATTTGTCGCCCTCTATTGAGAAAAAGAACTCAAAGTCTAGGTAAATCCCATTGTCATGTAAAGCTAAAGACTGTGATGTGATTTGTCGCCCTCTATTGAGAGAAAGATTACTCAAAGTAGGTAAATCCCTCATGTAAAGCTAACATCACACAGTTTCAGTATGTTATTTTATTGACTAACTCGCTAATTCATCAAATGAGCAATATTTTGTTATGTTCATATATCCAAATGGGGAACCTACTATACCAAACACCAGGTGATGCACTGTGTCACATTGTGTTACTCTATGATTAATTCATTCTGGAACAGATATATATATACCTGCCCATATAACTTGCTGATGAGTCTCTAACTTTTGAAAATAGCAGTGTAGCAAATTATTTTGGAAGTAGTTCTTCATATATTGAGATGATGAATAGTGCTGATTTTCAAAAGTCAATGCTAATATAATTGCTCCTATTTAAGTGTCAATCCTACAACTGATACCTTGAGTCATAAGATTAAGGAGTTATTATATCTTAACAGAGCCCATGTATTAGATAACCGTGTCATCATGGTTTCAAGATTGTCTTCAAGATCCACTACGCTACATCCTTCAGGCCTATGACAAATGTAATATTGCCCTCAGCAACAGTCAATAAGTCTTTTGTATGTCTGTTCCAGTCTGTGATCCTGGTAGCTATGGTCGTGGATGTCTGCTGACATGTAACTGTGCTGACGGGGATACGTGTAATGCTACAACAGGAAGTTGTCCACACGGCTGCGCACAAGGCTTCACAGATGAGGATCCAGAGTGCCAGACAGGTGGATTATTATTATTATTATTATCATTATTATTATTATCATCATTATTATTATTATTATTATTATTATTATTATTATTATTATTATTATTATTATTATTATCATTATTATTATTATTATTATTATTATTATTATTATTATTATTATATATATATATATATATATATATATATATATATATATATATATATATATATATATATATATATATATATATATATATATATATATATATATATATATATATATATATATATATATATATATATATATGTATATATATAAATTTATATACATATAGTTTAACTCAAATTTGACCCTGTATATACACCAACAATTGATCATTAACTGTTTTCAGTAAGTTGAAGATTGGAAGAATACAACATTATAGCAAACACCGATACAATCAAATGGGTTCCCCGTATTGTTGATGATTGAATCATTTCTCCATGTACAGTGCCGACATTTAATTCCTGCACTAAATGCATGGGCAGCCCGTGTATAATATACAACCGCACGCGCTACTGCCACCAAGTTTTCTGGTCATGGATGCATGGATGACCTCAGAACGCAAGCCAAAGTGGGTCATTGATTTGGTAAATTGTGATAAATCTTTTTATATGTTATCCACGGATGTTTGTACAACCAGGCACTGGCAGACGTCCGGTTGACTGGTGCAGGAATTAAACGTCTGTACTGTAAGTGTATTTATGTGATTGTATTCCTCTAGTGTGCGAGGACGGTCGCTGGGGTGTGAATGGAGCAAGTTTCTGTAACTGCCTCAGTCCGATGGAGGTCTGCAACAAGACAAACGGACACTGCGCTGAGACGGGCTGCAGAGTGGACAGAACAGGACCCGGATGTATAACCCGTAAGAGCAGCATAAAGCATTTTTGATAATAAATTAATTCTAGTATCCCTAAAGAACATAAAGAAAATCTCAAATCGCCATCATTTGCCAGAATGTTAACATGCATTTTCATACACTTCAGCAGCTATATGGCTTCATGAAAAACCATGAGGACATGTGTGCCAGTGATAGTTTGGTTAACCCCCTAAAATGGGGTCAATGTTGCTCTATTAGCCCTTGTACTGCTGGTGGCTAATTTGGCCAATACGAAATGATGCAAAAAAAACTGAAAATGACTGAAACCCTGGCACATGGTTACTCATCTGAGAGTACTCAGCGAGGGCTATTCCTTTGATTACCAATATGATAGGGTGTATATAGTTTTCAAAAATCGTTGTCTCCTTGTGCTTTGGACGAAAGTAGCCTTAGCATTGTAAGGGTTAATGTCTCATCCAAAATTAGTTAACCCAACATGTATCTAATATACCCATGACGTTTTCTTTCATATTCATAGTAAATAACGACAGCTTTGATTGGACACTACGATTTTGGTTATTTGGCCATGTTTTCACCATATCTGAACCTTAAATCACCTTGAAAGTTTATTGCAATATATTTATTGCTTTATATACCTGATGTCAGGGAAGGATTGATATTAAGGGAAAGTTTTTTACACTATAAATCACTCTTAAAGTGGATAACTGAGCGAACTAAGAAACGTGCGTAGTTAAAAGGTGTGCAGTGTAGGTAAAAACTGATACCGAATGTATGTGAACCGGAATAGAATTGGTATGTAGAAGTTCTTCAGTTCTTCATAATAATTAATGTTGGAATTAACATACAGCTAATTACATACGTTTAATTTATGTTTTTTAAGAGAAACCTTTCTTATGGAACTAACTTGTTATCAACCACTCTGGTGGCTGTTGACGCAATTTTCGTCGTCTTCTTTTTGTTAATTCTGCCAAATTCCTAGAGTTTGGGATTTCGTTTTACGTCAATACCATATTGAGGCGAAGTTGTAACTAACCAGCTGTTATGGTGTAGGAAACCGGAGTACCCGGCGAAAACCACCGCTCGATCGACCCATAATCACTGGCAACTTTCTCACATGCGTCCGCCGAGATTCGTACCCGGGTAGTGTGGAGGGAGAGCTAGCAGTCAGTGGCAACACCTTAGTCCACACGGCCATCAGGGCAGGTCCCCAGTGAAGAGAGACAGCTAGCACGCAGGTGCAACGCCGTAGACCACTCGGCTATCAGGACAGGCCCTAGTTCTGAGAATAAGTACACACATGTTTGTTCCATCAAGCATGTCGATCCAACGGATACGAAACTGGCAACCTGGCTGCGGCGAATAGTGCAAAACTCGCTTTCTGCACATGTTGATATGCAACTTTCTCTGTAATGTAAACGATACGAGTCTTCATTGATCTTCGTCTCCTAGTGACGTCACACTGAGACGAGGTTTGAGACCCATGGGATAGCCAGGTCTTCACTATACCGTATATGGTAATTGGTCTCTCGAGCGCTTCCTATCCATTCCTTTATTCATCTAAGGTTCTCTTCTCAGAGTGCCTGCCTACACAGTTTGGACCTGACTGCCGCCAGGAGTGCCACTGTCGGGAAAGTTCCGAGGTCTGCAGCCGAGACAGGGGAGACTGCCGCTCCGGTTGTCATGACAACTTCACTGGGCCAGGATGTCAAGGTTTAAACCGGTTTCTTTGATTCCATTTTTTGAAAGGGCTTGTAACGTTAATTTTCAGTTTATTAACTTTTGCTTTATAGAGGGTTTTGATAGCATGCTCAGCAAATATTACTTGTTCCAAATGTATACTATCACACTACGAAAAAACATGCGTGACAGGCAGAAAAAAAGCATTTCCGAGACTTCTTTTTGCAGAGAACGTCAACATATACTTTTTGTCTGACACTTTTCAGAAAATGTTGGAAAAATGATTTTATTCTGACATTTTCCATAAAGTTTCAGATGAAATTGCTTTTTTATGACGTTTTCCAAAAAGTACTGGAAAAAAATTATAAGTTATTGCTGACGTTTTCTGGAAAAAATGCTAAAACAAATTTGATTTTTTTCTGCATGTCACGTATGCTCGGTCGAATCTTTCTTATTACGCAAAACATAAAAAAATCTGTTCAATAGTAAATGCTTCAGAGACAGGCACTAAACGTAACAGTGTGACAGTTTTATATGAATTCAATAACATTTTCCTTATCACGGAGGTAATCATTTCATTTTTACTATCTCAATAAGCTAACATTTTTTTTTGTCAGAAAAGGAATTTAAGTTCCTGATAGTTTTTGATGGAAATTTTACATATTTTCTCAAATAAAAACAGAATTTCAATCATCTTATTTTAGGGTTGCCTGATAACAAATAATAGGTATCCCAAAAATGTTTACGTATAGCCAGGAAAAGGCTTAAATCAAAATTGGTTACCATGTCATAAAAATACTAACCATTGCAGTACTGTGTCTTCCTCTGTACAAAATTGCATTTATCATAAGAAATTACATTATACTGGTTTAGTTTCTTATCCGTGACAAGTACATGTAACCTCGCTTTTCTCGGACAAATAGAGATCAAGAAAAAGTGTCCAAGGTGAACGAAATCCGAGTTACGTGTACCTGATATTTTAAAAAAGAGAGTTATAGGAGGCAAATAATACTAATATTTCAGATGTTTTATGAAAGTCCCATTTTTAAGTGTGAGGCCCCTATGTAAACGGAATATCAACAATGGAAACCTAGTAGGTGCGTTTCACGTCAACTTGCTCCCAAGTCAACTCGTACCTACTAAACAAACTTATTTTCAATAATAGTGCCAGCACAGTCATAAAATCAGGGAAGCAGGTCCCGGGTTAGGTTTAGGGTTATCAAACCCTAACCCTAACCCTGCACCTGATTCCTTACCCTAAACCTAACCCTAGCCCTAACCCTGGACCTGATTCCTAACCCTAAACCTAACCCTAGCCCTAACCCTGGACCTGATTCCTTACCCTAAACCTAACCCTAGCCCTAGCCCTAACCCTGGACCTGATTCCTTACCCTAAACCTAACCCTAACCCTAGCCCTAACCCTGGACCTGATTCCTTACCCTAAACCTAACCCTAACCCTAGCCCTAACCCTGGACCTGATTCCTTACCCTAGCCCTAACCCTGGACCTGATTCCTAACCCTAAACCTAACCCTTACCTTTAGGGCCTAGGTAGGGGATTCCAAGATCACAAGTTTCCATGACATTATTCCTGATGTCTGCGGGGATTTAGAGTCTACCGCCATTGTTTTCAGCGTGCGTGGATGGGAATTTCGACCCCCACTCTGGCTGTTTCTCCCGGTGCAACTGTTTGGATCCCATGGAAGTATGCGATAAAACAACCGGCGAGTGCACGATCTCCGGCTGCAAAGCGGGCTACAGACAACTCAACTGTTCAACACGTGCGTTCAATAGCTAGAGTACAGACATTTAATTCCTGCATCAGTCGTCCGGACGTCTTTCAGTGCCTGGTGTTAAACAGCCATGGATAACATGTCAAAAAATAAACCAAGTGCATCAATGACCGACGTAGCTTGCGAATCAAAGCTACGTTCAGTTGTGAGGTCATTCAAGCACCCATGCTCAGAAAACTGGGTGGTAATCGGTCGTGCGGTCGGGTATTATGCCCACGCATTTAGTGCAGGAATTAAATGTCAGCACTGCAGAGATACTAGTGGTTTTGGATCAATGGCATGTATTTTTTTTTTGCATGTATAGCATTTTATCACTTCTAACGGTTAGGTAATATTGTGACTTCACAGAAGCACGGAAGAGGAGGAGGAAAGTTGTACCCTTAAAGGCCCAAGTTGCAAAGGCGCCATGTATTGTTCCCCAAAATGCCACACGCATATAAAGCGGTCAAGCCAACCTGCTTATGAGTATATTGCATTACGTTCACAAATAAGCATGCTTTCAAAAAAAAAACATCTCTAAAATTAAATTACCATAAAAATATAATTTACTATCTTTAAATTCTGCCATTTAGTGAACTTTTTCATGATAAGGTCAGTTAGGTTCCATCGTCAGTTTATTTTCATATTACCAGCCTGTGATGGTTATACTTTCGGCCAAAACTGTTCCTTCACCTGCAACTGTGTAGTGGCGACTCCGAGGCCTATGTGTGACAAACAGACTGGGGAATGTCCGAATGGCTGTAGGACAGGATTTGGAGGACCCGGATGTCAAAGTAGGTCATTTGATAATCTTAAATTACCTTTTTACTTTCATAAGTAAAATGTACTTATCGTACAATCGTCGGTGTTGTTATTTGATACTATATATATATATATATATATATATATATATATATATATATATATATATATATATATATATATATATATATATATATATATATATATATATATATATATATATATATATATATATATATATATATTTATATATTTACCAATTACAAGAAATTACTATTATGTCAGGATGGACTCTAAAGGATAGAATTGATCTTTTTGCCCTCAACCAATAACAATGAACACCCTTTTCTTTCTCTCTTTTACTAATACATGTATAGTTTTAGAAATGAGTGATTACTCCGTATTCGCTTGATTATGCGCACGGTGCGGGTAGAGAATGGGAAAATATTCTGTAGAAGGGATGTTGGCAGTCGTCCGTTGTAATGCACACCTCAATGATTGCCGGTTGGAGCGTATTGGCCGTTATTGCACCTTTGCGCTCTCGCTGGTCAGTTTGCTTAGACATTTGCCGCATGTGAAAAGATCATTAATTGGTCAATAGTACGAGCATGCGGCGAATATGGACAGTGAGAGCGCGAAGGAACTGCTGAAATGGCAGAATTCAGTCCTGGTTTGCAGACAAGGCAAGAGAAAGGTATGTGATTTTGCTTTTCTTACTTCTTCTGGGGGAAAGTTTTACAAGTTTTTCATGACAATTGGGCTGGCCATTCCCCTTCTTACTGTGAGAAATAGGGGGGGGGGGGGGTGCACTTATTCTGGACCGTGCGCTTAATCGGGCGAATACGGTATTTTTGCTTAAAATATGTTGACAATATGAAGGTCTTTATTATTATCAAGCAAACTCGAATATTGAGAGGGCAGTTTGCATTTCACGCTTAGTAACATATCGTGTTTGTTTCATTTTTAGACTGCATTGATGGCAAATTCGGTGGTGATTGTAACCGCGACTGTAACTGTTTGGATCCCATGGAAAGCTGTAACAAAACTACCGGGGATTGTGCATTATCTGGCTGTAAACCAGGATTTCAAGATCTCAACTGCTCACTGCGTAAGGTTTTAGTATCTCATTGATAGCCTGAAGGATACAGATGTCCTTCGAACATATAGCATCAATTATTGATATAGATTAAACACACACACACACACCCATTATATATATATATATATATATATATATATATATATATATATATATATATATATATATATATATATATATATATATATATATATATATATATATATGTATATATACTAGTATATATATATATATATATATATATATATATATATATATATATATATATATATATATATATATATATATATATATATATATATATATATACTAGTATACTAGTATATATATAAATTTCGATCGTCAACAATACGTCATGTCGTTTCATACTGAACTACTCTAAGGATTTACATCAATATTTAGTGTTAAATAGGCTTCTTAATTTTGTTTGGTGGTCAAAATAAACGTTAAGTGGCCAAACTCTTATTCAACATCGAAAATTTGAAATACGTTGAAACGCTTTTTAGAAATATCCTAACATCTCTCAGTTAACTTTAAGAAATTATTATGCAGTTTTTTCTATTTTCCCTTTGATTAAAATGTTAGTTTTTTATCATTTACTTTTGTAGCTTGTGGAAATCTCACCTTCGGTCAGAAGTGTTCCCATCAATGTAACTGCAACGATTCTTATGAGAATTGTGATACGGAAACAGGGTACTGCCCGAGGGGCTGCCCTCAGGGTTATGAGGGACCCGGATGTCTGAGTGAGTCAACTTATTGTTCATGTGGGTGTCACTCTTGTTGTTATTGTTATTGCTTCTGTTTATGTTTTTTGTGTGATTACTGCTGGTACTGCTTCTAGAGTGTAGTGTGGTCAAACGGAGAACAGAGTGGCTTCTAAATGACATTATGGCTGAGTAGTAGTAGTAGTAGTAGTAGTAGTAGTAGTAGTAGTCGTAGTCGTAGTAGTAGTAGTAGTAGTAGTAGTAGTAGTAGTAGTAGTAGTAGTAGTAGCAGCAGCAGCAGTAGTAGGAGTTATAGTAGTTCAATGTGATTGGAATTTAGAATTACGACTTTCATCACTTTTTCTGTCGTACTGCGGCTAAGTCGTGACTAGCCGGTTGCAAGTGGTGGAGGAAAGCGGAGTAGCCAGCAAAAACCATTGGCTAACCAACTGGTAGCTTTCTCAGAAAGTCGCAGTGGGGATTCGAAGTTGGGCAGTGGCGACGGTGGTGCGAGACAGCTAGCAGTCAATGGAAACGTCCAATGTATAAGTGGAGGTAGTAGTAGTAGTAGTAGTAGTAGTAGTAGTAGTAGTAGTAGTAGTAGTAACTAGTAGTAGTAGTGTCATTTATGTTGATTCATCCCCTGTTGTAGTGGTAGTAGTAGTAGTAGTAGTAGTAGTAGTAGTAGCAGCAGCAGCAGCAGCAGAAGCAGCAGCAGTAGTAGTAGTGGTAGTGGCAGTAACTAGTAGTAGTGGCGTCATTGATGTTGATTCATCCCCTGTTGTTGCTGTAGTAGTAGTAGTAGTAGTAGTAGTAGTAGTAGTAGTAGTAGTAGTAGTAGTAGTAACTAGTACTAGTAACTAGTAATAGTAGCAGCAGCAGCAGCAGCAGCAGCAGCAGCAGCAGCAGCAGCAGCAGCAGTAGTAGTAGTAGTAGTAGTAGTAGTAGTAGTGGTAGTAACTAGTAGTAGTAGTAGTAGTAGTAGTAGTAGTAGTAGTAGTAGTAGTAGTAGTAGTAGTAGTAGTAACTAGTAGTAATAATAATAATAATAATTGATATTTGATATAGCGCCCTTTCCACCTATAATGTTCAAAAGCGCTTTAGAGTCATTGGACAGTTGTCATGGTCCATATAGTCAATTAAACTCCTTTCGAAATAGCAATGTTTTCAGCTGTTTCTTGAAGTTTTGCACACTATCAGCAGCCTTGATGTTGTCAGGGAGCTCATTCCAAAGGCGTGGTGCATAGGCACAGAATGCTCTGTCACCAAACCTTTTCAGATTAGTGAGTGGTATCTGTAATAAGTTCTTAGTGTTTGATCTTAGAGTCCTTGTATTAGCTTGTTTGACTAACAGTTCCCTCAAGTATAGAGGGGCACATCCTTGCATGCATTTGAAAGTCAAAAGCAGAATCTTGAACTCAATCCTTTTCCTGATGGGCAGCCAGTGAAGATCTTTTAGAACTGGTGTAATGTGATCATACTTTTTGGAGCCACTAACCACTCTAGCAGCATTGTTTTGGACTTTCTGGAGCCTGCATAGCAGCTCATCAGTAATTCCACAGAGAAGTCCATTACAATAGTCAAGGCGTGATGTCACCAGTGAGACGATGGCACTCTTGGTTGTATCAGTATTGAGAAATTTCCTTATTTTCCCAATGTTCCTAAGGTGGTAATTTGCAGACTTGATACCTTTTGATACATGTGCAGACATATTCATGTTCGGATCAAAAACAGCGCCCAGATTACCGACGGGTTCATTTAGAACTGGTACTATTACACCATTTACGGTAATACTAGGAATGGAGATTTTTGCCCGCATCTGTGGGGTACCCATGACCAGCACCTCTGTCTTGTCTGCATTCAATTTCAGTTTATTTTGAGACATCCATGTGTAGATGTCAGTGAGGCAGTTTTCCAACTTAGCTACACCTTCGTCCACTACACGCTGATTGATAGGTTTGATAGAGATGTAGAGTTGCGTATCATCCGCATAAGCATGGAGTTCTAGACCATGCTTTCGTATCAGTATTCCTAAGGGTAGGAGGTAAATCAGGAAGAGCAGTAGTAGTAGTAGTAGTAGTAGTAGTAGTAGTAGTAGTAGTAGTAGTAGTAGTAGTAGTAGTAGTAGTAGTAACTAGTAGTAGTAGTAGTAGTAGTAGTAGTAGTAGTAGTAGTAGTAACTAGTACTAGTAACTAGTAATAGTAGCAGCAGCAGCAGCAGCAGCAGCGGCAGCAGCAGCAGCAGCAGCAGCAGCAGCAGCAGCAGCAGCAGCAGTAGTAGTAGTAGTAGTAGTAGTAGTAGTAGTAGTAGTAGTGGTAGTAACTAGTAGTAGTAGTAGTAGTAGTAGTAGTAGTAGTAGTAGTAGTAGTAGTAGTAGTAGTAGTAGTAGTAACTAGTAGTAGTAGTAGTAGTAGTAGTAGTAGTAGTAGTAGTAGTAGTAGTAGTAGTAGTAGTAGTAGTAACTAGTAGTAGTAGTAGTAGTAGTAGTAGTAGTAGTAGTAGTAGTAGTAGTAGTAGTAGTAGTAGTAGTAGTAGTAGTAGTAGTAGCAGCAGCAGCAGCAGCAGCAGCAGTAGTAGTAGTAGTGGTAGTAACTAGTAGTAGTGGCGTCATTGATGTTGATTTATCTGTTGTTCCCCCAGGCTGCGAGGATGGTAGATGGGGAGACCGCTGTGACAGTCTATGCCTTTGTCTAGATACAACAGAAACATGCGACAAGGTATCTGGGGAGTGCTACCTGTCTGGTTGTAAGGCTGGTAAAACAGGACAAGGCTGTCAACAAGGTAGGCAATATCAACATAGAAACGACGAAAAGTAGTGTATTCTTGAAGCCTAAAAACTGAGCCAACCACGAGGCTTTTGTTTTACACGGATTCTTAAAATTATTTTACTTAAGAAAGATATAGGATCCATTTATCAAAAGGCAGCTGCGCCATTATGTGGTCATATAGGTTGGTCCCTTTTCATAAGTGATTATATTAACCCACTTTTTTGATGATTAATATTTTCTTGCTTCTTTAGAGACACCAAGCTTTCCTCTCCAGCAACTTAAGCCCCTTTCACACGAACTGGCTATGTCTTGCGATGTACTGACGACCAAAGATTTTGGCTACGTCAGCAATGTATCGCCGTTCATCGGCAGTAGATCGTTAGCACATCGCCCGTCTTCGTCAGCCGGCGTGAACACTTCATCGTGCTTGGCGATTTTTTAGGAATGTTAAAAAAATCGCCCACGTGTCGCCAGCCTTGGCATTGAAAAACAGCGTTGCGAAGCAATCGTTATCGCTACGCCACGCTGTTGCTGCAGTTCGCCAATGCGTCGTTACCAGTTCGTCATTGCCTTTGTTGACGAGGTGGCGACGATGCACTGGCAAGTCTTTGAGACGCTATCGCGATGCTTCGCGTAGAAATGAAAACTGCTGGCGATGGGGTCTTCAGTATTTCGTTATGCGGTCGTCTGCGATCGCCTGCGGTCGTGACCGAGTTGTCACCACATTGCGATGTATACGTATATATATGTTGCCCATGGGGCGTCAAGAGGTCCTCAATAGATCGCCAAGCAAATCATTTGTGTGATGTTATTGTGAGGTACCGATTATTATTGATGCATTACCAGTCGGATAGACATCGCGAGAACATCGCCAGTTGGTGTGATAGGGCTTTAGTGTGCAGCCTTGAAAAGTCAATTTAAAGCCCAATAGTGGGACGGCCAAGGCAGCATTTCTGAACCAAATCGTGCACTTTTTGTTTTATTAATTTGGATTCCAATGCCCACCGTAAAGACCCTGTTAGGGATGGATTTAGGTGAAAGACAGAGAGTGCAGTGCACCTTTGAGATGCGAACACCTTATTATCTGGCAGCAGTTTGTTCACAATAAGAGGTGTACCGGTATATGATTTAGGGGGTTCTACAATGTCCCCTTAAAATAGGTACCATAAATTCCATTTTAATGGGAGGTTTTCAGATTTGTTCACATTGAAAGTTGCTCACATCTTAAAAGTGTTAACAGTGGGAAGTGTTCAATTCCAACTGTGGGTTGAAGTGGGAAGTGTTCACATCTCAGGTGTTAACATGTGCCAGGTGTTCTAAAATCTCAGAAGTGTTATCTTTGGGGAGTGTTCACATTTTGGAGGTTTTCAAAGAGGTTTTCACATCTCGGCATGTTCATGGTTCATGATTTTAGGTTTTTCTATTTATCATCTGTGTGTAATTTACAGATTGTGAGCCGAGAACATTTGGTCCTAATTGTACATACACGTGTTATTGCAATGGATCTGAAGTGTGCCATCCAGAAAACGGAAGGTGTCTGTCCGGATGCAAAGATGGATACGGAGGCATAGGATGTCACAGTATGTATAACAACCACTATGATATTATAACAATAAGTATACATACTCCTCATAACCCTCCTTCTCCTCCTCCTCCTTTTACTTCTACTACGACTACTACTGCATATGCTGCTGCTACGACTACTACTACTACTACTACTACTACTACTACTACTACTTTTACTACTACTACTACTGCTACTGCTACTACTCCTACTACTACTACTACTACTACTATTTTACTACTACTACTACTACTACTACTACTACTACTACTACTACTACTACTACTACTGCTACTACTACTACTACTACTACTACTGCAACTACTACTACTTCTACTACTACTACTGCTACTACTACTACTACTACTACTACTACTACTACTACTACTACTACTACTAGTAGTACTTCTGCTACTAAATCATTTTTCTTTAAAGAAAAATGATTTCTCTTTAAAGAAATATGCATCAAAATCAACGAATAGTCTCAAAACACTGGCAACTTATGTTGCACATGATGGCTAAAGCAGCACAGGTAAACAAAAGGCATCCTGGTAATCCCTGTGTAACGGCCTTGAATTTTTTCTGAGTTAAAAGTTGTTACAAAAGTTATTACAAAAAGTTCGTGATTGGCATCAGAAACTTGGCCTATATCTATATACCTATTTCCTGTCTCAACTCATTAAAATGATGATTTTGCTCATTATAGGTGCACATTGCAGACAGTACAAATGTGACTGATCTTGAGTGGAATTTTACAATGGGCTCCTAATGAGCGAAATCATCATTTTGAGGAGTTGCGATAGAGTAGGTACTTGGATATAGGACTGAGTACTCCTGTGCGACGTATGGACGGCACACAAGAACTTTTTTGTAACAAAAAATTATATATATGTATATATATATATATATATATATATATATATATATATATATATATATATATATATATATATATATATATATATATATCGTGTTCTTTATCATAACTATAGTTATGGCATAATTGTTTGCATTTTTTGCTATTATCTGAATTATTTCAATCTATGTTGGTAGGATGCGCAGATTATATTTTTGGCGAGAATTGTACGTACCACTGTAACTGTAAGGATAGGAGAGAAGTCTGTCTCCACGACCATGGCAACTGCACCATCTCTGGCTGTGCTGACGGTTACCATGGGTACGGATGTCTCATACGTAAGTTTAGCATACAAAATGATCATATATATGTATAAATAAATATATATATATATATATATATATATATATATATATATATATATATATATATATATATATATATATATATATATATATATATATATATATATATATATATATATATATATATATATATATATGATTAAAGTTGAGATGCAACTGAAATCAAGAGCAAATCAAGTGCTCAGCGTTGTGATGAATGTATTTGCTAAACAGCGTTCCCGCAACTTTTTTTTTAACTATTCTGTATATATATATATATATATATATATATGTGTATATATATATATATATATTTACAATTATATATATATATATATATATATATATATATATATATATATATATATATATATATATATATATACATATATATATATATATTTATATATATATATATATATATATATATATATATATATATATATATATATATATATATATATATATATATATATATATATATATATATATATATATATATATATGTATATATATATATATATATATATATATATATATATATATATATATATATATATATATATATATATATATATATATATATATATATATATATATATATATACAGGTGAACTTGGATATGACGGACTCAATGGGACCAGGAAAATTGGTCCGTCATATGCAAAATCCGTCATATACATATGACGAATACTTGATATGCATCGGACTTGGACCAAGCATATCGTCCGTCATATGCAAAAATGCGTCGTACAGTGGTCCGTCATATCCAAGTTCACCTGTATATATATATATATATATATATATATATATATATATATATATATATATATATATATATATATATATATATATATATATATATATATATATAATATATATATATATATATATATATATATATATATATATATATATATATATATATATATATATATATATATATATACATATATATGTATCGTGTTCTTTATTAATGAAAAAGCAGATGAGGGTCCTTTAGTCAAACTGTTCCAACTTGTGCGACGTATGGACGGCACACAAGAACTTTTTTGTAACAAAAAAATATATAAATTTATATATATATATATAAATATATATATATATATATATATATATATATATATATATATATATATATATATATATATATATATATGTATATATATATATATATATATATATATATATATATATATATATATATATATATGAGATTTATCGTTTGCATGACATTGATTGCATTCTACGTAGCTTATGGGGTTATTTTTTTTAGTTGATTCTTTTCCTACTTATATTTGGCCAAAAAGGTCTTAAAAAGAGGAATACGCTGAGCATCAAAAAGGTTTTCCCCCAATATCTGAGAGATTAATAACTGAAAACAACAACATGCATATTGCATAATAAGATATCATAGTTTTTCCAATGTTTACTCTGGTCAATCTTTATAACCGTTCCTTTTAGAAATGTTGTGGCTAATGAAAAAGTGCATTTTAAACTTCTAGATTGCATACCTTTGAAATAAAGTCGAGGATTTGAAAAAATGGGATACCTTTCACTCCGTGATACTAGTACTCTTAACCATAAACATACCAACGTCTCAAAATGACACTATATAATTCACAGTTAAATCCCATAAACGACCTTAAGGTGCATATATGGGGTTAATTTTTGGATATGGGAGATGTTGACATATTTCAAAGGCTGCACTCTTTTTTCATAATTGGAACAACTGTTTTTACACATATTTTATGGCAATAAATGGCATCTGTGTGCCACTGTGCCTACAAGCAAGCATTCATTCATTCACTTGGAACAACTGTAACTGAGTCGAAACAAAACCCCATAAGCTACCTTAATTCGTACATTGCCTCTAAAAGTGAAGTACCAATTGTTTTCAGCGCTGACGACAGAGGGCACCACTGAGGAGGACACCACGGTTACGAGCACCACACCAGTACCCACAACCCCCAAACCCACTGTAAGCCCTGTCCTTGTCATAACCGCAGCCTCGGGATGTGCCCTCCTTGCCCTGCTGGGACTGGCTGGTGCAAACACTGCCGTTCTGAGGAAGATCATCCCAAGTCCTGAGGATGTAGCACCAATCCTGGATACCATGGATGAGGTGGTGGACACCGTGAAAAAGAAAAAAGCAAAGAAGAAGGCTGGGGAAGAAGAGGATGACGATGACGATGATGATGAGGAGGAGGAGGTCAAAAAGAAAAAGAAAAAGCCTAAAAAGAAGAAAAAGCCCAAAAAGGAAAAAGTGAAGTCCGCTACTGATGAGAAGGATAAAGAGAAACAGGAGAATGAAAAGAATGAGAGAAAGAAGGAGAAGGAGAAAGAAAAGGAGAAGAAAAAGGAAGAGAAGAAAGAAAAGGATGCAAAGAAAAAGGAAGAGAAGAAAGAGAAAGATGCAAAGAAAAATGAAGAAAAGAAGGAACAGAAGAAGAAAAATGAAGAAAAGAAGGAAAAGGATGAAAAGAAAAAGAAGAAAAAGGGTGAGAAAAAGGAAAAAGAGAAGGAAGCGGAAAATGATGAGAAAACGGAAAAAGAGAAGGAAAAGGAAAATGACGAGAAAAAGCAAAAAGAAAAGGAAGATGCTAAGAAGCCAGTAACGGAGGCCCCGCTGCCTCGTTTATTCAAAGTTTGCGGAGAGGGGACAGCATTTTATTACACCTCCAATCCAAATCCAGGACCCGATGTGGTAAACAACAACGCTGTGTTTAAACAGGCAAAAACAGAATATGAAACTACCAAATAGTGGCGACAAAAAAAGCAGTCTTTATCATCACATTCTTAGGCATATCTATTCTATCTACTCAAAACAGTATCCCTGAAGGTGGATATGTATATTAAAGAAGATTGTTAGTTAGGTATTTACGAATGGAAATTCCAGCTTTCAAGACCAAAACATGGCATACTGCTTTAAACCACCATCCTTCTCACCAACTATAATTGATTATCTAATTTTGTGAAATGGATATATAAAATGTAAAGAAAACATAAGATATAAAATTACATAAAATATAAAAATATTAAATGTACAAAAAGAAGTGTGTTCTTAGCTCTCCCTCTGAGGAGATGGGTACATATGGTACTATGTGTCAAGCTTTAATCATATTTTTACATGTTTACTTAAGTTTGATACAGGCATTATAATGTGTAAGGCAGTGTCTCCCTCTAGCGTACATGGTTTCAACTAACCTAAATGTATGCCATGGTCGAACATAGCTTAGAAAAGCGCAGAACTTGAGGACAGGGTGCCTTAGAAGTGTACTATGTGCTTGTGAATGGTTGTGTATCTGAATATTAAAATCAGGATATAAAATAAGATATACTGGTTTTGGTTAAAAATGTTAATATTCCAGCAGATATGTGATTGAATCGTGCACTTTTTGGTAAAAGCGCCAAACTTGGTACAGGTATGTAACTTGGTGTGGCGATCGATTCTAGACGGGTATCCCGCGAATCCGACCCCTCTAAGACCCTGTGGCGCCACCTAGTGGCCAGCAGAATTACAGGCCAGGGTAGTCCTCAATAAAATGGCCATAACTTTGTCCCCAAAGCAGATATTTTGATTCTGTTTACATATTCATAAAGCTACTTGATAGCCCTAATGGTAAGGGTGGAAAAGTAGTAGATTAGTTTTATGGTTTGAATAAAGGTGGCGCCACTACGTTTACATGGCCTTGTTCAATGGACAGTTCTCACTAAAATGGCCATAACTTTTTCCCAGAAGATATTTTGATTCTGTTTTCATATTTATAAAGCTAAATAATAGCCCTAAGGGTAAGGATGAAAAAGGAGTAGATTAGTTTTATGGTTTGCATGTAGGTGGCGGCACTACATATTTATATGACAGTCCTCTGTGGGTGGCGCCACCGAGTATTTACACAATCATAATTACACTGTTACACTGTAACTGCTATTACCCAATTCATTTTTATGACCTCATGGCTACATGTATGTATATATATATATATATATATATATATATATATATATATATATATATATATATATATATATATATATATATGTATATATATATATATATATAAATACAGCCATAAGGTCATAAAAATGAATTGATTAATAGCAGTTACGGTGCAATTATGGTTGTGTTAAATATATATATATATATATATGTATATATATGTATATATATATATATATATATATATATATATATATACATATATATATATATAAATATATATATATATATATATATATATATATATATATATATATATATATATATATATATATATATATATATATATATATATAGCCCAGCTCCCTATTACTGCTATCTCTTAAGCACTGGTGGCACAGCTGGTGCTTAGGTGATGCCAAAAGAACAGAGTGCATCTTGAGAAGATGGCACCCCCGTGTGGCTGTCTCTGGCCTGTTACTTGCTCACTTATGTAAGCCATAACTGAGGAGTGCTGAAGAGGACAGGTTTGGGGATGGTCTTATTTGAAAGGTGACATGTATAAGCACATTTTGAACCTTAATCATTCTGATGGTGCATTTGCCCTTTAATTACAATTATTTTGGGCCTTATCAGAGCTTGCTGGAAGGAGGCTGTGTTGCCATTGATATATAACTGCTTGCAAGCTGGTCTATTCAGTACTGAACATACTAATTAATGCTCTCAAAAGTAAATGACTTGCAAAGAATAAAGAGGTGTATTAAACTAAACAATGACATTGGGTCTCAGCTTAGAGGAATAGACACATGGATTCTTAGCCACAGACCAATTGCCATAGGACCCATTACAAAGCCCTGGACACTCCTAATCTCGCCGAATCTAATGTCAGTGTGATGTCACTAGGAGACATAAGACCAATATGGGCTGTTATATCGTTTACATTATAGAGTAAGTTAGTCACACAATATGCAGAAAGTACCCCTTGAGCCGTTCTTGTCAACTTCTGGGCTAGCAGTTGTGTCCAGGCTGTTAAGGGAGACCTGCTGGTTGCGTATCCGGTGATTGACATTCGTGGTCTCAATCTGTACCTATATACCTCAAATTATTTTTTCTAGAGGAATACTAGGTTCTGTGTGGCAAAAGCACTAAGGTATAGTGACCTGTAATAAAGGGGTTTTGGTTGAGCATGAAAGAGTTCAAGAAATTCCGTACAGAGATATTTGGGTTTATTTCAATTGTGTTGATTTCTTTTGTGAGTGTGTGTGTGTGTGTGTGTGGGGGGGGGGGGGGGTGATCTGCATGTGTATTTCATTCCAGTCTGCACGTGGTTGACATACAATTCTTATGATTATTCAGCTGGATATGTATTTGGTATTATGAAACCAGATAACCATCTATCGATTGTATTTGTGATGGTGGTATTTTAAATTCTAATTCAAAATAGCTATTAACTTGATTTTCCATTTGAACCAAGTAAAGGATTTTATTCATTTAAGCAGAGACAAAGGTGGGGACAACTTTTATCTGTTTCCTAATTCTTAATGGATTTGGATTCACAGGCAGTTATGAAAAACCTCCTTGGTATTCAAGCAAATGCATTCGAACCAGTATATTCTGAAGGTGAACATTTGTCAGACTCTGAGGACAGTGACCTGGAGGGAAATTCTGATTCTGAACGATTGGAAACACAGACTGGTGTGGATGTGAAGATATGTGTCTTTGTCTGAGAGGGAACGTATCATTTGCCATAAATGGGATATTCTGGAGGAAAAACTTGATGTTGAAAATATTGACTGTGAAATACAACACGGGTACTTTGACGTTACCTGAATCCTTCAGTATTGGCAACCTCCTATGTTGCATTCATGCTTTGGCTTGAATGAAAACATTATTGGAACTGCATCTTTTTCTCAGCTGTTAATACTGACTTTTATATCCTATAAGTCTTCCCTGTGATCCTCGCTTACTTAATGTGAGTAGTAAACTAAAGATTCTCTTCAAAGTTGAAAAAATTCAATTCCTATATTATAGAGCCATCTAGCTATTAAATCTATTTTTTCTGCAAATCATCTGGGTTAGGAATCAAGTAGAATGTTCTACCAGATCCTTTTCTAGTATTCTAGTATCATCCAAAAGCCTGGCAATTCACCATGTTTGTGCTCAAGTTTGGAGCTGTTCACTGATCGTCAGCACTAGTTATTTATATATATATATATATATATATATATATATATATATATATATATATATATATATATATATATATATATACAGGTGAACTTGGATATGACGGACCACTGTACGACGGACTTTTGGCTATGACGGACGATATGCTTGGTCCCAGTCCCATGCATATTAACTACGTGTATTTTACCATGCATAGGACGGATTCCGTATGACGGAACTCGGCTACCACGGACCAATATCACGGCACACACGATGCTATTTACTATGTAATTAGCAATGTGTATGACGGACAAACATGTGTCTAGCAGTCGGCTTATTCTCGCCGAGACTAACACATGTGCTGAGTTACGTTCGGCCAGACAGAACTCAGTTCACATTGTCTGGTATTTCTCAGCAGACAAATAAATGTATAATAAAAGTCCAGCCAGGCATATTCACTTAAAATATGTATATATATATATATATATATATATATATATATATATATATATATATATATATATATATATATATATATATATATATATATATATATTGAGTAATAGGAGTAACAGAAGTTCCATTGAACAAGGTCATGTAAATATGTAGTGGCGCCACCTACATTCAAACCATAAAACTAATCTACTCCCTTTTCATTCTTACCATTAGGGCTATAGCCAATTAGCTTTATAAATATGAAAACAGAATCAATATAACTTCTTTGGGGACAAAGTTATGTCCATTTTAGTGAGGACTGTCCATTGAACAAGGTCATGTAAATATGAAGTGGTGCTACCTGCATTCAAACCATTAAACTAATCTACTCCTTTTTCATCTTTACCATAAGGAATACTAATTAGCTTTATAAATATGAAAATAGAATCAAAATATCTTCTTTGGGTACAAAGTTCTGGCCATTTTAGTGAGGACTGTCCATTGAACAAGGTCATGTAAATCATAGAGCTGTATGACGTCGTCCCCTTAGCATCGTAGGTGCTAGAGTGCGCACTCCCACTGTTTCATGGGCGTATCAGCGCCCATGACTATGAGTCGCTCCTCAGAGGGCGAGCTAAATCTCGTAGGCCGCTTCCGGTCTCGCTCAGAATCGCGAGATCAGAAGACGCACCCACGCAATGTGATTGTTGCGTGTTTCTGAACGTGCAACAATCACATCACGTGAACTAGTCGCAGCTTGCCGTAATTGGGTCACGGATCACAAAGTGCAGTATTACTTTGACCGTGACCCTGAGCGGCAATAATTTGATGCTGGCATGGCCAAAAAGTGAACGCGAAGCTTTGGATCATTTTATGTTTTTCCGTTCTGGCCAAGAGATAGCACAGATTGACGTAAATGGCATACACATTATTAGGATTTCAAGCTGTCGCAAAATCTACATTTTGCGACCGATTTCAAAGCAAATTAATGGCCAAATGGAATAGATTGTGGCGGTTCTAACGACTTAAATTGCATTTAAATTGACCCACGGCATGGCTAGCAATTTTTTTTTTTTATTGTGAACGAACATTGCCGTCTATATGCGTATCTGAGAAAGATAGCTCAGTAGAGCCTGTCAACTCATCAGCCTTTTCTGGGACGAAACTAAGTATCTGTTTTCGCGTTATGGTCTTGTGAAATTTGAAAATGAAAGATAAAAGATACTTGAAATAGAGAAAAAAATAAAAACAATGTGAAATGAAATTGGAAAAAATAAAACTAATAGTCTATAGGCAGAGAACTGACATCGGGAAAAACGAATGTGGAGAAATTTTCAAAACTATAACATGTGGTATGTGCAAAAAGCAAACTTAAATTTAAAAAACTCCCCGCCCATGACTTTGCCCCTTTTCGAAAGGGCAAATTATTGCACCATTAGCCGTGACGGGACGGCATGGGGAACAATCATGGCGGCGACAGAGGGGCAAAATACCGCGACGTCGTGGCCCGTGCACGCTATGAAACAGTCGTGCCAGTGCTTCTCCTGCGCCGTACTTCGTGTTTTAAAAATAAATTACTCTACTTCCCATGGGTCGATTTTAATGCGGTTTGGACCGTTAGAACCGCCGCAATTCATTCTACTAGGTCTCTATTTCTCAGGAATTGACGATT
>OZ012690.1:6740136-6810145 GCA_963942565.1 Maea johnstoni | reverse complement strand
TAGAAAGTACGAACGCAGTCTCTACCAGGTTAATGCTGGAAGAAACTGCAATCGCAGTTTCCACCAGTAGGAACTGCGATCCACTTTGTCACTATTGAAAGGTTCGAATGGGCAGCTCCATAGCAGATGAAATACTACTGGTATTAAATAAAACCATTCATATCTGGAGCGTGTGCATGGCCTTTCCAACTTTTAACAAAACTCATTTACCTTGATATAATTTGAAAAATATTTGAAAAGGGATTGTAAAACCCAACATGATCAACAACTTTAAGTGAAATATTTCTCAAATGTTACTTAGTTATCAAAATATTTACATATATAAACATATTTCTTGATTATTGTCATTCGGGTATTGATAGGTATTGAGTAAACTTCATGTCGGGACCATGATAGCTGATTTCACTGGGCTATTTAAAATCACGACTGTACCATGCATGTACAGTATTTATATATATATATATATATATATATATATATATATATATATATATATATATATATATATATATATATATATATATATATATATATATATATATATATATATATATATATATATATATATATATATATTTTATAAATATATATATATATATATATATATATATATATATATATATATATATATATATATATATATATATATATATATATATATATATATATATATATATATATATATAAATACTGTACATGCATGGTACAGTCGTGATTTTAAATAGCCCAGTGAAATCAGCTATCATGGTCCCGACATGAAGTTTACTTTACAGATGTGAATTCCTTACCGTCTTTTACAGCTTTGTCGGCACGTTGTCTCGCTGCCAATGCTCTCGGAATGTCGATCATACCGGTAGCTGCACATAGAGGACGAATATATATATATATATATATATATATATATATATATATATATATATATATATATATATATATATATATATATATATATATATATATATATATATATATATATTTATATATATATATATATATATATATATATATATATATATATATATATATATATATATATACTCACACACACACACATATATATATATATATATATATATATATATATATATATATACATGTATATATATATATATATATATATATATATATATATATATATATGTATATATAGATAGATAAATAGATAGATAGATATAAATATATAAATAGATAGATAGATAGATAGATAAATGTTGTCAATTACTTTTCACACTCAACATCATAATTTCAAAATATCTCACAATATGTTTCACTGTCTAGTGCAGTCACTGTCCTCCAATCGCATCAACCGGGTGTTGGGTTTGGACCTTCAGTGCCTAACGTTCACATTGAACTGCCTGGCTACAGCGACGAACACACTTACCTGGCATCACCACAACTAGATTAGAGGTACTCCACTGCTTGTACCAGTGTTAGGGTGTAGCGCCCCTACCTTGAGGAGCCCTGGTAAATTCAATATTTACTTTTTAACAAATTAGTACATGCTTCCCTAAGGCTACGTTGCGCGCCCGTGTCAAAGTTTTCAACCAATTGAAGTTGGACACGTAATAGGAAGAAGCAGAAGAGTAGAGATTACGTGGGAGAAAAGTCGACTATGTCGAAATAGTGTGATGCAATACAGCGATAACCTTTTCCCCCGAGTATAGAGAACACTATAAAACATGCTGCTCAAGTGCCTGGAACATGTGCATATCTAGCTCATTGTTATATTTCTTAAAGGGGCCCTAAAGCCTCACATATATATCAGCTTATATAAAAGTAATACACTTCAAGAACAGGATGCTGCCCTTCTTTTCTCTCAATGATACCATGAGGGGAGATTTTTGCATATTGCCATCATCCTGCCCAGCCCCTGTCAGCGGCCATGTTTTTCAATTTGGTGGCAATGTGCCCCTAGCTCCGTGCTTCCTGCCCCTAGCTCTGTGCTTATCTAAGCTCCTTTGCTACCCAATAACACTGACCACAGCAGGGGTTGATGACCCGGATTCACAATGGCGGCGGCTTTGGCTCAGAGGAGGTGCTATTCACTAATTGCAATTTTAGATTTCTCTTTGTGTGGAGCTCTAGGGCTTCCCTGTTTATGACAGATGTTGAGCTATGTTCATGAACTTTCATATAAACCTATGATTTGTTCTTCTCCAAGTTCCCCTTTAAGAGGAGCTACAACTATTGTCTGTCTGACCCACTCTAGTCAATGAGCCAAAGGCCAAAATTAGACTTGTCGGGTACCATATTGGGGGGCAATTTGTGACTAATATTTTTGAATTCCCATTATCCTCAGCTTTAATGTGATGTGTGATAGCAATGCAGGGGTGACAGCTTAGTCAAAGATATTCAGCTTTTAGTGACGCGTCCTCTCGTCTCCTGATGGATTATTTCCTGATCAATAAGGAAAATATTTTAAGCAATTATGATAGGTTAATGATACTGAAGCATCCTAATATTTCATTCTCTGCTTGAATAGGCATGTATAATTAGGTATGAAATGAAAAATTGTGAAAATCATATACAGTATACTATGGGATATGCAGTTGGATATATATAGCAATCAGTATTATTTTATGGCGATATTTTTAAATAGTGGCATATCTTTCTCCTGACAGCTAGAAATGAAAAGGAAATTGAACAAAAAATACTTAAAGATAAGCCTTAAGCCTCAGGAGTATTTTAAGACCAATATTGGTGCTGTATCATTATCCATTTTGAATATATGCACGTCTTGGTACCCCTACCCCCACTCTTGAAAAATAGTAGGAATATGCCATTATATAGAAAATAATTTTCAGTTACTCTATTAATCATCAGCATCTACCATATACACATGTATGGTTATCCTCCCACAGTAAAAGAATTGTAAATAGAGGTAATTTAATACCCTTAAGCCCTCGGCAACCAATTGATTGGTACAAGAACCAAAATTTGCTTTTGCGTCCATGAATCTTTGTATGGAAGATGTTGAAAATCAGGTATTCTATAAAGCACCAGTCCCAAAGAGAAACAAATGTATGCCTAATCTTTCAAGTGTAAACATTGTAAATAGCGATTATTGTAATATCCCGAAGCCCTGGACGACCAATATTTTGGTTCAAAAACCAAAATTTGCTTTTGCGTTCTTGAATCTTTGTATAGAAAATCAGGTGCTGTATAAAGCACCAGCACCAAAAGGTAACACATGTATGCCTCTCCCAAAATGGCAAATAAGTTGTAAGAAAAATATTTTTAATGCCCAGTAATCCTAGACAACTATTATTTTGGTATAAGAAGCAAACTTCAAATTTACTTTATAACTGGTTAATTTGGCGTGTACTTAAGTTGGCGGTTTTTTTTCAAAAAAGTATTTTCCCTGTATTTATTTTGGCGTCTGGAGCAGTCAGAACAACGCCATCTTCATGCAGACATATTTTTATGCGATCTTTAATTTGGCGTTGATGGGCATTCGCCAGAAAACGCCAAATTAAAAACCATGCTTAATTAACCAGTTATACAGTATCATAGAGTAATCACTCCATTTAAAAAAATGTTTAAAGTTTCCCAATAAATACCTTCCTAAATCCAATAAAGGAGGACTTGATTGTTATTGGTATCATTAAGCGAATGAGTATGGTTTTTTAACTATTCATATAGAATCACCATCTTCCCCTCAAAGTGAAAGAGGAAGTTTACAAAACTACGAGGTAATCTCCTTTGTTGAGAGATAAGTATTAGGGGAATAACCATGAATCATCAATACAATGACATTGAGAGAGATAAAGAGTTGGATTACGAAAAAGTACTCGGAATTTATTCTCACCTTTTACTCTTCTTTATATTGATTCTGTAAAAACCTGACAAATCACCCATAACCCGTGTAGACGATGTGGTAAAGTACATCAATAGTTACTACCTTTCTTATAGCATAACATCTACTTTACTCAAAAAAAGAAGTTAACTCGGTGGGCCTTATGTCATTGATAAGTGACATATTAACATGAAGCAATTGTTTTAGGTCAATCCTGGAAACCAGTTAAGCTTAGAAATAGGATGGCTGGGACAATACATGTTAGGTGTACAGTCCAAAGTGAAAGTGAAAGAAATAAAGGATAACTTAACAACATTATTTATACAGCAGAAATATATCATTAAATCCATGTCTGCCTCTGCTATAGCAAGGATGACATCATCTAGTAGTTATAGGCATACGCCTAAGCACCCTCCAGCAATGGAGTGAGCTAGTTCTTGTGGTATAACACAAGTAAGTTGCAAAACATCAACGAATGAAATATTAGGATGCTTCAGTATCATTAACCTATCATAAATATTAAAATATTTTCCTTATTGATCAGGAATTTACCCATCAGGAGACGAGAGGACGCGTTACTACAAGCTGAATATCTTTGACTAAGCTGCCAACCCTGCATTGCTATAACACATCAAATTGAATATGAAAGCTTAGAATTTGAAAAATTCAAAAATATTAGTCACAATTTGCCCCCCAATATGGTACCGACAAACCCTCATGGACTGCTCTGCACACATCGATCTAATGGCTATAGAGATAAAGATCTGCCGCTGAGTATTGGTGCAGATTTATAGCCGAGACGTAGGTGTTTGTTGCCAAAGATGAGGCCGCCAAGGCCGAAGCTTTGCAACAAACACCATCGGCGTGGCTATAAATCTGAACCAATGCTCAGTGCAGGAATTTAATGGCTATTATAGCGGGTTTGAGTGATGAAAAAAATATCTTGCAACTCTGTAAAATTGGCACAAAAATAAGCTTTCTAATAGATGCTGAGCCAGGATGTGGTCCCGGCTCAATGCGGTGAACAGAGACTACTTTAAAGCCAAAGAAACAGCTTCTCATTGAACATAGTGTGTTTTCAAAGCCCAGATATTTTTTTATAGAAATGCGCTATAATACGAATTTAAAGCACTTTGGTATAGCATTATCACAACATTACATTATTACCTGTTCGCATCGTAACAGACGCTCCTAAGGGTGAGGTTCCACATAGAGCTGGCTGGAATTCGACCAGTTTAAAAAAGTTGGAAAAAAATCGCTAAAAGTCGAATGCGACACGTAAAATTGTCATCGGGTTAGGCATTTTTAGGCGTGTCGAATGCGATGTGGAATCGCTAAACGTCGCTAAACGTCGCATTCGACGTGTTCGAAGTCGAAAGGTCGAAAACGGTTGTGCGAACGCACGAAACACTTGTCGAATACGATTTTATGCAAATTACCTGGTTGATTGACAGGTTAGGTCGAATGCGACTTTCTAAAAGTCGCATTCAACATATTAATGCGCATTCGACATTTTAAAAGTCGCATTCGATTAGTTGAAAGTCGAATGCGACTTTCATAAATTCGAATGCGACTTCCAGAGTTTTGTCACATTCGACCTTTTCAAAGTGGAATGCGACATTGGATTAGTCGCATGCGACAATTAAATGTCGAATGCGACCAAAAAAGATGTCGAATGCGACATTATTTCTTCGCATTCGACATGGAACTGGTCGCATTCGGACTTTAGATATGTATCTATTTATCTATATATCTATGTAGATCGATAGATATCTATCTAGATATTTATATAGATATCTATATCGATTCAACATTTTTTTTTTTTTAATATTACATATCAGACATGAAAGCAGTAATAGCAATAACTTAAACTTCATAGGTAAAGTTAAGTATTGATATTATTTCCTTCATGTCTTTTCTCAAATGGAAATCATTTTTTTATTATGAAAATGATAACATATACAAAGTTATATTTTTATTTTTCAAAATTAAACACAATAAAAATTATTTACAAAAGATACAAATAAATATTAATTATTTACAAAAAATACAAATCAAAATTAAAAGTTATGCTCCTGTCGAAGAGTAGGGGTTGCCATCAATCCATTCAACCATCTCCATCTCCAGTTGTTTTGAGAGGTGTGCTGATCTCGTGGCTTTTGTTGTCTTTCTTCTTCTTGGGTGCAGGGCCCTTTCCTTTGCCTTTTCTCTTCTGTCCAACTCGGTTGTCCACTTCTTCCTCCTCTTCGTCATCTTCCACCCAAAGAAGTGATTCTTCATACTCTTCATCGTTATCGTCCTCTTCATCGTTCTCATCCTCTTCATCCTTATCATCCTCTTCATCCTTATCATCCTCTTCATCCTTATCATCCTCTTCATCCTTATCATCCTCTTCATCATCGTCAACCACCACACCCAAAGAACTTGCTCTTCTTCGTCTTCTTCGTCTATTGGTTCTGTGTCTGGTGATGGTGGTGGCGGTGATGCTGATGGAGGTGGTGGTGTTGGTGGTGGTGGTGGTGGTGGTGGGGATGCTGCTGTTGCTTGAGATTGAGCTGCAATAGGCCTCGTTGTTCTCTTGGTGATTGCCATGTCTACTGGAGATGTTTGCTTGTCGACGGTCAGTTGCGGTATGAGATATGAGCTAAGGACTTCCTTTTTATAAGCTGCAATAAGTCGTATTCGACTTATAGTAAGTCGAATTCGACTTTTCGTATGTCGAATTCGACATGTGAAAAGTCGCATTCGACTACTGAAAGGTCGAATTCGACATCCACTTTGTCGAATGCGCACTTATAAATGTCGAATTCGACTCTCTGAAGTCGAATTCGACATTACAAAGTGCGCATTCGACCTTCAAGGGCGTGGGAAAACTTTACCAATTTGCGTGCGGAAATAAATGGACATTAGTCGAATGCGCATTTGAAATGTCGAATTCGACATTACTGAAGTCGAATTCGACATATATTAATCGCATTCGACCTTTCAAATGTCCAGTATGCATTTAATATGTCGAATTCTATTACATTTTGTCGAATTCGACATTTCAAATGCGCATTCGACATTTTCATTGTGGGGAAATAACCACCATGATCAATTTATCGAATGCGTAAGTTTATTTTACGCATTCGATTTCAAATAAGTCGAATGCGACTTTAAGAAAGTCGCATTCGACTTCCCAGATGTCGCTTTCGACTTTATGCAAATGAGGAAATGGGAGTTAACTCATTAGCATATCGGAAAAGTCGACTCCGCGCGAATGCGCCAAGATAACGATGTTGGGGCCTTCCCAACCGTTTGGAAGGCCCCAAAATGCGAATGCGACTTTTGATTTTTGAATTCGACTTTTCATATTTCGCGCCAAAAACAAGGTCGAATTTGATTTGCCGAACTTAGGGACAAAAGTCGATTGCGACTTTTTCTAAACGTCGAATTCAACTCAAAAACCTCATTAGCATATCATTTGCATAAAGTCGCATTCCAGCCAGCTCGATGTGGAACCTCACCCTAATGCTTTGGCAGGTGCTCGATTAGTCAGGCCTTTAGCAAACATCGGAAATTTAAAAGGGCGGAAATAGCCGCTTCAGAACTTCTTTTGAAGATAACAAATCAATTAACCATTGCCACCTGCCGACTTAGGGCAAACCCAGATAGGGCCCCGTTATAGAGGTACTGGGAGGACAGTACAATTACAGAGAAGGGGAAGGCAAGTGTTGCGGCAGGGCGCTAAAGGCCGCAGGAGGCGTAGAATTTGTCAGTGTAGTAAGGATCCGTGCGCCCGAAAGGTGAGTGGCGGGCGCACGGATCCAAGCCAAAAGTACAGGCGGAAGGTGCATAGATAGGGCACTGATCAGCACGTGCACGTGGGGACGTGTGAAAGGGCAGATAGAAGGTAAATGGGTGGGAGTTGCACAAAGTAATAGTCATGTGCAGCAAGTGTGCATGCAAGTGACAATACCAACATCATAGGGAACTTATAGGAACATTTCCTTCATCAATATATAAATTAATACTTACACCCATTAAACTTCACAGGTCTAAATTTCTATATGAAGGCTAGGCAATACTTACATCCATTAAACTATATATTTTCTTGAAGAAATGCTGTGGAAATGTTTATTATAAATCAAAGATAAAAGCCCAACATAAAGTCATCGGCCCTTATAACGAACGGCAATTCAGGCAGAAGTCCTTTCTGGGATCAGCGGTTTTGACCAACAATTCATTTTAGTAAAGTAAAGTAAAAAAATAATAACAGAAATGAAGCCTCTGATATTTCGAGTATGAAATATTTCTAAGTGTCACACGAAGCACTGGGCAGGAGGAAAATAGTATCATATGTTGCGGGTAGATGGAGTCGATCCTGCGTCCAGTCCCGTGAAAAGAGAACTATATTGATGAAATTCCGTAACTCTATTTGGGATCGTTCCTAGCATTCCGAGTTTAGTCTTGTCATTTACGTGACTGACAACCCGAGTAAATCCTTGTTAAGTAATACTAGGCCACTTTTATCAATGGCCCCACATATTTACATACGGCCCCAAACTGATTATGACCTTCCTTCGTCATACGAGCCGGTAAATATCCAAATCAAATATGGTGCCTGTTGTCTAACTGCTCTCAAACGGCTCTACATCAACCAAATGTCGTTAGAACCCAATTAGGAGCACCAAAATAGCTGAAAATTTGTTTTTGACCTATTAACCTAGTGCCTTTTCAAATAAATGAACAATAGTAATTTTATCAATACGCCTTTACATGTCGTTAACTTTGTGGCATCGCTGTCCAATTTTGCTAATGATAGGAACTTGACGCTAAAGGCTTTCCGAAGTGCGGAGCCCTTGAGTCACCGTAGGTGTGTATCACGGTCAGTTTTAGCCACTCCCGCAGATGGCTTTATACTAGGTGTATCTAGGGAAATCAACCCTACTAAATTCGTCGTAAATAACTGGTTTATGGCAGCGAGTTTATTGACGAAACAGAGCGGCCAAAAACCAAAGTCATGTGTGCGATTGAAAGATTGTATTAACATTATATATGGGACAATTATTTGGATATTGTCGCGCCCGTTTACTTCTAGCTAATATGTCGCAATAGGGGAACAGTTTACAGCTCCCCAAAGACTTTGTCTTACATCTAGACGTACATATCTATACTATAGTCTATGCGGCGGAGATAATCCTCATGCTGAGAATATTGTTAAACTGGCCATAAGTTCTTAAATCATGGTACGTGTGTGTTATGAAATGTTCAATTGATATTGTGCACGTACGTTGGCATACCTGTCAGCATTCAACAATCCAAAATCAGGAGATTTCAGGCGGTTTACTATACTGCGGCATCTTTCGGTTTCGTTTTGTTTAGTTCCAATTCTGGCCACTAGGGGTCAGGTTAGTATTTTTGCTTAAGGAGTGGGCCTTTACATTAACTATATGGAACATGGAAACATATGTTAATGGGGCAACTTTAATTTTATGTAGCAGATCACAATTGCTGCATGATAATATACACACAGTTATCAAAAACACGCAGATAGCTTTGGAATTGAAAATATCGTCATCAACAACATTAACATTGTGTGATCTTTCGAGACATTGTGTGATCTTTCAAGATCAAATACTTCTATGTTTATGCCTTCATTCATTCATTCATTCCAATGAGGGCGCTCGTATCTTTTACTTTACAGAGTAAGTTGTGCATCACAATGCGCAGAACGCACCTCTTGAGCGATCCTGACCAACATTCGGGCTATTAGTTGTAGAGAGGCTGTAAAGCGAGACCTGCTGGTTGTGTATCCGGTGTGATCGACATTCATGATAAAATGTTTGAAATTGAAGTGTGTTCTTAGCTCTGAGGATATGGCTAGATATGGCACTATGTGTCAAGCTTTAACTTTTTTATATGTGTATTTGAGTTTAATACAGGCATTATAATGTGTAAGGCAGTGTCTTCCTCTAGCGGACATGGTTGCAACTAACCTGATGATATGACATGATCGAACGTAGCTTAGAAAAGTGCAGTACTTGAGGACAGCTAGGGCGTGTAAGAAGGGTAATAAGTACGTGTAGATGGTTGTGAATCTGAATATCAAAATCAGGATACCAAAAATATGATTTATCGGTTTCGGTTGAAGGTGTGAAGAATAACAAAGAAGTTAGTTTTGGAAATGTATTTTTATTCGAACCTCAAAATATCACATAACAAAGGTAACAAAGCTGAAAGAGAGAATAACAAAGAAATAAAAGCAGGGCACATAGCTCGAACTGACATGACATGCAATAAAAGTCTTTTTATATATATATATATATATATATATATATATATATATATATATATATATATATATATATATATATATATATATATATATATATATATATATATATATATATATATATATATATATATATATATATATATATATATATGTATGTATGTATGTATGTATGTATGTATATATGTGTGTGTGTATGTATATGTTAATATATATATATATATATATATATATATATATATATATATATATATATATATATATATATATATATATATATATATATATATATATATATATATATGTATATATATATATATATATATATATATATATATTTATATATATATATACATATATATATATATATATATATATATATATATATATATATATATATATATATATATATATATATATATATATAAATATATATATATGATTTACTTTCCAATTTAGATTTTCTTAAGTTCGTAGAATAGACGTGAGCAACATTGATTCCTAATCTCATTTTATCGTATTCATCTCCCTGATTAAACTACTCATTGTTGTTTGGCTTTCTATTGTTTATTTTGGCCATACTTTTCCATGTTCCATTTCACCTCGCAGGCACTCACGAGCACGATGACGTCATATGACATAATTTTGACCTGAGATGCAGGAGATAAATAGAGGTTCCATCGCGAGTGGATGGAAAGAGATGGTATCTTGCACAAATTTAATGCCTTCAAAAGCACGTTTTAAAACATGTTCATTATTAATTTTGGTATCAACTTTTAGGAATAGAAGTTGAAAACCACTGTGGCCGAGACCCATAGTGTTCAAATCTGTCACTTGTAATATTCCAATATTCTACATAGTAATTACTATGTAGATTATGCAGGTATAGCCAGAATGTTACAACTTTAGTAAAACATTATTTCTGACTTTTCTGTACCAACTTGTAATGGATGGATAGAATGGGGTTTTACGTCGCTTTCAACAGCTTAGGTCATATCGCGACGAGATAGAAACCCGGAACCGGGAAGAAATTCCCTACTCTTCACGAATAGTTCCAAGGGCCAACTTGTAATATCAGGCAAATTGCAAAAGATAATTTTAGTTTGTACAATGCCCAATAGGTGTCACCGATTAAAAGAATTGTGAGACCTTACATAATAATTCAAATTGGTTCTAATCTGATGAAGCGTAGCTTTGACGACGAGCAAAGCTCTGAACACAGCTGCACTCTTCTACTTGTGGTGCCAGCATGTATTTGGGAGCTATGTAGATGATGCTAAGAAACAGTGGCTCGCGTGTATCACGTGAACTATCTAACGTCAGTTTCTGAGGAAAACAAACGGTGCCCGTCACAACACACGCATATTACCATTGTTGAATTAGTGCATAGGCTTCATGGTAAAACGCGTATATTTCTCCTTTTCATTCACTCCCGGGAGTGGTTAGAACATATCCATGTCTATGTCTTGAGGGACAGTGAACCAGATAGGGCCCCGTTGAAAGAGGTACTGGGAGGACAGTATAATTACAGAGAAGGGGGAAGGCAAGTGTTGCGGCAAGGCGCTTAAGGCCGCAGGAGGAATAGAAAGTGGCAGTGTAGTAAGGATCCGTGCGCCCAAAAAGTGAGTGGCGGGCGCACGGATCCAAGCCCAAAGTACAGGTGGAAGGTGCATGGATAGGGCACTGATGATCACGTGGGGACGTGTGAAAGGGCAGATAGAAGGTAGATGGGTGGGAGTTGCATAAAGTAATGCCTTATAGTTCAGTGCTGGACTCATGTCAGGAGTACCACATAAGCCATCAGCGCGGGCTCACGTGGGAACAAGGACCAATCAGGGCTCTCGCATCGATTACATTACTGAGACACCTCATCTCCACCACCAGCTGGGGGTGCCCAAAGCACCAATTTCTGGCCTATTAGCGGCTATTAGTTGACATTAGTTGAGGCTTGCATGTTCATGTTGACCGGCTGGTTTCGAATCCACTTGTGTTTGGTGATCTAAGGTAAAGTCATGTACAGCAAGTGTGCATGCAAGTGTCCTTCATCAACAGATATAAATTAATACTTACACCCATTAAACTTCACAGATCTCAATTTTTGTATGAAGGCTAGGCATTACTTGCATCCATTAAACTATATATTTTCTCGAAGAAATTCCTAACTTCACAACTGTGGAAATGTTTATTATAATAAATCAAAGATAAAAGATTGTTTTTAGTCTAAGCCCAACATAAAGTCATCGGCCCTTATAGCGAACGGCAATTCAGGCAGACGTCTTTTCTGGGATCAACGGTTTTGACCAACAATTCATTTTAGCAAAGTTAAGTAAAAAAAATACTAGAAATAAAGCCACCGTAATTTTGAGTATGAAATATTTCTAAGTACCACACGAAGCACTGGGCGGGTGGAAAAAAAAATTGCACGATCGAGAGATGGAATCGAACCCGCGACTCTAGGATCGGGAGTTCGGGAGTCGACTGTGCTATCAATCAGGCTATTCCTTCTATTGTGTGTAACTTAGTGAAAAGAGAACCATATTGATGAAATCCCGTAACTCTATTTGGGATCGTTCCTAGTATTCCGAGTCATTCTTGTCATTTACGTGACTGACAACCGTAGTAGATCTTTGTTAGGTACATGTACCACTAAGCCACTTTTATAAATGACCCCACACATTTACATACGGCCCGAAACTGATTATGACCTACCTTCGTCACCTTTGGTAAATAACCAAATCAAATATGGCGCCTGTTGTCTAACTACTGCCAGACGGCTCGCCATCACCCGAATGTCGTTAGAACCCAATAAGGAGCGCCAAAATAGCTGAAAAATTGTATTTGATCTTTTAATCTAATGCCTTTTCAAATAGATAAAAAATAATGATTATATCAATACGCCTTTACATGTCGTTAACTTTATGGCATCGCCAGTTTCGCAATCCAATTTTCCTAGTGTTATGAACTTGCTATTCTGAGGTTCAATTAGTTACATCTGCTGCCGTTTCACTTTTTGGGGGCGCTACGCGCTGCATGAACATTTGCGTCTAGGCCTGGGAATGAACAAAACAAAGCTGTGCTCACCCATTTCACGTGACTGACGTCACTTCCTTTTACGAGCAGTACGAAAATTTGGTTGATAGATTTTGAAGGCCATCGTACTACTGACAAGAGTGAGGTATCTCGTTCATTACCATTATACGAGCTCCGTCGGTAGCTGGTTCGCAGCCTGCCAGCTTCGCTCGATAATATGCTATCTGCTTTCTGCTGTACTATTTTGAATGAGTGAAACTTAATCAGGATTTGGTGCTGGATATGATAATAGCAGTACATAATTAAAAATATCTTTCAGTTTCCTCTTACCCGGGAAATCTCTACTACATGGTTTGGGCCTGCCCTGATAGCCGTGTGGTCCAAGGCATTGCCACAGACTGCCAGCGTTCTCTCACCACTGCCCAGGTTTGAATCCCGGCCGGGGCATGTGAGAAAATTGCTCATCGCCGGAGTAATCTCCTCTTCCTCCAGAGTTCAAACCCCAGCCATGGCATGTTAGAAAATTGCTCATCGCTGGAGTAAAACTCCTCTTCACGCAGGGTCCAAATACCGTCACCAATTAAAATATATGTTTTCTTGAAGAGTTTCACAACTTTAGTTATTTTTTCTGTTTACTTCATGTATCACAACTGTGGAAATGTTTATTACCCTCTATATTAAAAACACATTTTCAGGAGAAGTCACTGGTTCCTGCTGACTCTTCTCCAGTCATTTTAGTTATGCTTGAAATGAGATGAAGAACCAGCTCTTAACATTTCCCAACAAAAGTATTACATTACAACAGTTATCAACCCTTTAATAGATAGATAAAAATAGTATATCACTAACTAACTTCAAATGTGTTTTTATATCGTGACATACGCAAAGTAAATAATTTTCGAAAATGTGACCCAATCATGATCGACGAATGACAAATGCGGGACTGCGCTCTATTAATAGCCATGAGCGGCGATTAAACAAGATGCAAATACACCCACAGAGGTGTAAAAGGTACCTAATTCGGTAATGTGACAAAGTTATGAATATTTCTTTCAATAGAAATATTCTAAACTATTTACAATTTCGATAAAGTTAAAGTTGAACAGTTTTATTCAATCAAATAACTTGCAAAAGTTAATTAGGTCAACTACTCGAAGCACATTACTGTACTCCAATCTACCTATATAAGTAGCATCATTGGCAAGATTAGGGCAAGCACAACCGATGGTTGTAGCGCTTCCCTGGTCTCCCTTCCGATACGTCATCAGATCGGGAGAGCGAGGGGATTGCTAATTTTGAGTGAGGGTGTGTCGGTGGTTCGTCCCGATACCCTCCACTGACCTTGACCGTGGCCTGCCGTCTGGACCACGGCGTCGCCAATGACTGCTAGCCGTCCCTGTCCGAATTTTGAGTCCCTGCTGGCGCATGAAAGATTGATGCCTTTGACATAAGACCAAGCGGCGGATTGGTTTCCCTATATATCATCCATACCTAATTACATGCGCCCTAGCAGCAACTGGCAGAAAAACTGACCAAAAATGAAAATTCCAAATTTAGGTTTTGGCGTGTTCCTGCGCGGCAGCGTAAGCAGGGTGTACCAACTGCAAGATCGCAGTTCGTGTAGAATGCGATCCCTTCACTATTCTACCCTCGAGTATACTCGTAGTTTCATTAAAATAATCGCCAAACGAAAAAAAAAAAAGATTTTTCTAATTCCTCCACCTGTTACAACTGCCGAAATACGCCCTAGCCGCAATTTGGCAGAAAAAAACTGACAAAAAATGAAAATTCCAAATTCTGGTCTCAACGTGTTCCTGAGCGGCAGCACAGGCAGGGTCTACCAACTGCAAGTTCGCAGTTCGTGTAGAATGCGATACCTTCACTATTCTACCCTCGAGAATACTCGTAGTTTCATTACAAGAATTGCCAAACGAATAAAAAAAAAGATTTCTCTAATTCCTCCACCTGTTACAACTGCCGAAATACGCCCTAGCCGCAATTTGGCAGAAAAAACTGACAAAAAATGAAATTCCAAATTCTGGTCTCAACGTGTTCCTGAGCGGCAGCACAGGCAGGGTCTACCAACTGCAAGATCGTAGTTCGTGTACAATGCGATACCTTTACTACCCTACCCTCGAGAATACTCGTAGTGTTATGAAATTACGAACAAATATGTAAATTTTACTGAATGACCAGAGTTTGTGGAGAATAACAGGGCGGGTATTTTCCAGTTAATTACAAATTTATAAATCAATAGTTGTTGTTTTGTTTTTATTTTTGCATTTCCACCATTTGAAATTAGCCCAAAGTATGCCTTTATTAGGCAGATATTACATTACCTGGATGGTAGTTCTAATGATAAATATGAAACCATACTAAATATGAAATCACTTTAGTTAAGTTTCAGATAGCCAGAGGTCGCCACCTGACATTCTCTGCCATCTGTTGTTATTACCCTCTATATTAAAAACACATTTTCAGGAGAAGTCACTGGTTCCTGCTGACTCTTCTCCAGTCATTTTAGTTATGCTTGAAATGAGATGAAGAACCAGCTCTTAACATTTCCCAACAAAAGTATTACATTACAACAGTTATCAACCCTTTAATAGATAGATAAAAATAGTATATCACTAACTAACTTCAAATGTGTTTTTATATCGTGACATACGCAAAGTAAATAATTTTCGAAAATGTGACCCAATCATGATCGACGAATGACAAATGCGGGACTGCGCTCTATTAATAGCCATGAGCGGCGATTAAACAAGATGCAAATACACCCACAGAGGTGTAAAAGGTACCTAATTCGGTAATGTGACAAAGTTATGAATATTTCTTTCAATAGAAATATTCTAAACTATTTACAATTTCGATAAAGTTAAAGTTGAACAGTTTTATTCAATCAAATAACTTGCAAAAGTTAATTAGGTCAACTACTCGAAGCACATTACTGTACTCCAATCTACCTATATAAGTAGCATCATTGGCAAAATTAGGGCAAGCACAACCGATGGTTGTTGCGCTTCCCTGGTCTCCCTTCCGATGCGTCATCAGATCGGGAGAGCGAGGGGATTGCTAATTGTGAGTGAGGGTGTGTCGGTGGTTCGTCCCGATACCCTCCACTGACCTTGACCGTGGCCTGCCGTCTGGACCACGGCGTTGCCAATGACTGCTAGCCGTCCCTGTCCGAAATTTGAGTCCCTGCTGGCGCATGAAAGATTGATGCCTTTGACATAAGACCAAGCGGCGGATTGGTTTCCCTATATATCATCCATACCTAATTACATGCGCCCTAGCAGCAACTGGCAGAAAAACTGACCAAAAATGAAAATTCCAAATTTAGGTTTTGGCGTGTTCCTGCGCGGCAGCGTAAGCAGGGTGTACCAACTGCAAGATCGCAGTTCGTGTAGAATGCGATCCCTTCACTATTCTACCCTCGAGTATACTCGTAGTTTCATTAAAATAATCGCCAAACGAAAAAAAAAAAGATTTTTCTAATTCCTCCACCTGTTACAACTGCCGAAATACGCCCTAGCCGCAATTTGGCTGAAAAAACTGACAAAAAATGAAAATTCCAAATTCTGGTCTCAACGTGTTCCTGAGCGGCAGCACAGGCAGGGTCTACCAACTGCAAGTTCGCAGTTCGAGTAGAATGCGATACCTTGACTATTCTACCCTCGAGAATACTCGTAGTTTCATTAAAAGAATTGCCAAACAAAAAAAAAAGATTTCTCTGATTCCTCCACCTGTTACAGCTGCCGAAATAAGCCCTAGCCGCAATTTGGCAGAAAAAACTGACAAAAAATGAAATTCCAAATTCTGGTCTCAACGTGTTCCTGAGCGGCAGCACAGGCAGGGTCTACCAACTGCAAGATCGTAGTTCGTGTAGAAAGCGGTACCTTCACTACCCTACCCTCGAGAATACTCGTAGTTTCATTAAAAGAATTGCCAAACGAAAGAAAAGGGATTTCTCTAATTCCTCCACCTGTTACAACTGCCGAAATACGCCCTAGCCGCAATTTGGCAGAAAAAAACTGACAAAAAATGAAAATTCCAAATTCTGGTCTCAACGTGTTCCTGAGCGGCAGCACAGGCAGGGTCTACCAACTGCAAGTTCGCAGTTCGAGTAGAATGCGATACCTTGACTATTCTACCCTCGAGAATACTCGTAGTTTCATTAAAAGAATTGCCAAACAAAAAAAAAAGATTTCTCTGATTCCTCCACCTGTTACAGCTGCCGAAATAAGCCCTAGCCGCAATTTGGCAGAAAAAACTGACAAAAAATGAAATTCCAAATTCTGGTCTCAACGTGTTCCTGAGCGGCAGCACAGGCAGGGTCTACCAACTGAAAGATCGTAGTTCGTGTAGAAAGCGGTACCTTCACTACCCTACCCTCGAGAATACTCGTAGTTTCATTAAAAGAATTGCCAAACGAAAGAAAAGGGATTTCTCTAATTCCTCCACCTGTTACAACTGCCGAAATACGCCCTAGCCGCAATTTGGCAGAAAAAAAACTGACAAAAAATGAAAATTCCAAATTCTGGTCTCAACGTGTTCCTGAGCGGCAGCACAGGCAGGGTCTACCAACTGCAAGTTCGCAGTTCGTGTAGAATGCGATACCTTCACTATTCTACCCTCGAGAATACTCGTAGTTTCATTACAAGAATTGCCAAACGAATAAAAAAAAAGATTTCTCTAATTCCTCCACCTGTTACAACTGCCGAAATACGCCCTAGCCGCAATTTGGCAGAAAAAACTGACAAAAAATGAAATTCCAAATTCTGGTCTCAACGTGTTCCTGAGCGGCAGCACAGGCAGGGTCTACCAACTGCAAGATCGTAGTTCGTGTAGAATGCGATACCTTCACCACCCTACCCTCGAGAATATTCGTAGCGTTATGAAATTACGAACAAGATAGGGTTGAGTTTAGATCCCAGTCAGATTTGAGCGTTCCCGGCATGCTTTGCGGTATTAGATATCCGCGGGAAGGTCAAAGCTCATATAAAGCTACACTTAGTTTTATAATGGCATATAAAAGACAATATTGACAAACAAACAAAACTACTTTATATGTTTGGCCATATTATTCATTTTGAAATGAAGTCTTTTTAATCCAATTTTTGAAAAACAAGTCACATAGTTTTAGCATCTGCGTTACACCGGCTCGGTCTTCCGCGACTGCTACGACGTGCATTGTCGAGCACGTTTGTGGTGAAAGATCTCAATAAAAACGAAAGGAATATTTTCCAAACTTCTGTGAACAATATATGCGTATATATCGCTGCCAAAGATAATATTTGAGTTTAATCGCGAAATTTATCTGAAAGGACTAGGTAGAACTACATCGAGGACATGACGAGCACCCATATTGACAGTGACGTCACTAGACTGCAAAGCATGCCGGGAACGCTCAAATCTGACTGGGATCTAAACTCAACCGATGCGAAGACGCCCAAGATAGAACTAGAATTAATCATGAGTGATGTTGCAATCAGATATCTAGGTGCTCTGATCTTTTTGGTCAATTTGAAATATTTCATGGTAACTATCTGCAGGACGGGTACTTTCCAGTTAAGTACAAATTTATAAATCAATATGTTTTGATTTTTTTGCATTTGCATTTGCACCATTTGAAATTCGCCCAAAGTATGCCTTTATTAGGCAGATAGTACATGAACCTGGATGGTAGGGCCTTTTTGTGACTACTGTGAAAGGTTTGACATGTCCAGAACATTATGTTTGATTGTTAACCCACATTAACCACCTGCATTAACCAATGATTAAGATAATTGGTTTCGCATCGTTTTTCTAGGGTTGTCCTGCCACTGAAGAATCAGTGATATTAATATTTCATATTTTCCTTTGAATATAACTCCATTCTCTGAGTGCAATTTAACTGCCAGCAGACTCCCCGCAGGGCTTGTTATACTATAAAGATGAAGGATCGTTTTTTAGTCAGGGCAACGTACATCAAGTCACTGGCCCTTATAGCGAACGGCGATTCGGGCAGACGTTCTTTCTGTGATCGGCGATTTTGACCAACATTTCATTGTTCCAGAATTTTCACCTCTAATAGGTAAAGTAAAGTTTAAAAAATAACTAAAATGAATTAATCTTTATTCTAAGTTGAAAATTTAAAGTAGATGAATATGACAGGGCAGCGAGAAGGATACTGACTGGTACAGGTCGAAGTGGATGGCGGCCGGGATCGAACTTGCGGGTGCAGGGTCCAACACTCTACCAGATAGGCCACTGCATCTTGTGATTGCTACGCGCTACGAACTATTATCATGATTTCCCGACCTGATTTAGGTACCGTTACTCTATTTGGGATCGTGCCTAACCTCCCAAATGAGACCTCCTTATTTACTACTTGGCCCCCAAATTTAGATACGTCCACAAAATGAATTTGATTTCCTTCGTCTCGTCATGTCGACATGTGCGTTCATAATCATCTGGCTAACTGAGATGGCCCCAACTGTCTCTAGATCACCCGAATGTCGGTAAAAATCAAATCAGAGCGCCAAAACAACTGAACAATTTTTAACGATCTACCAACCTAATCCCTTTGCAAATTAAGAAACAATAGTAATTCTATACATACGCCTTTACATGTCGTTAACTTTACGGCCTATCCGGCGAAAAAAAAATACCATAGGAAATTGCTCTGGATGCGTTCAGAATTTTACATTTGCTAACGTTTCACTTTTCCGGCCGTTACGCGCCGCAGGTATGAACAATGCGTCCAGAGCCTGCACTGCTACAGTTCAAATGTATGGTTGTTGCTATCCATGGCTCTAGTTCCCAACTTAATCTATAAAGACAGGGGTTTACAGAAGTGTGTAGAAATTGGAGAAGTTTCTAAAAATGAAAACATGATAAGAGATAAGTGGGTTTTTGATATCATAGTATATCTAGAGTTAGTGAAACACGGTTAACCGTGCGTCTACTATGAAACATGAGATATGAAATAGAAGACTGACATTACACTTTTTCTTGTTTAAGTAGTTCTTCATTGTGATCACGAGTGCATAATTACAAAGCACTCTTCTCGTAGTTGTTCGAGCAGGTCGATATTAAACTAGACTATGCTCCTAGTCCCCAAAAAGTTGGCATTCCCTTCTGTCACATTACAGGAAATGTGCACAGAGCTTACAGTAGCGGGGACTCCACTTCTGGAGTCCTCCCTACTGTAACAGGCTGTGCATCCTGCCATTCGCTCTCCCCGGAGAATGCTATCCATCTGGCAGGTACTGGCGTGCAGGTCCTTAGCTATATAGGTCAAATGCAGTCAGCTGTAGGAGCGGGTGTTAACACATGAAGAGACAGCCTTACAGATTTCCACTTGCAGCGGAATATTGAAAATAAAAGCGGTTTTATTGGAAAAGACTAAAAAAAAGTGGTATATTTAGGTAAGGAAGTATATGATACACCGGCTTGCAGCTTAGTATAGGAGTTTTACTAGTGACTTTCAAAAGTTCTATGTGACCATTTCCTGTCCTGGTTGACCAAGCAGTGTGGTGTAGTCCCAGGTAACAAGTGGATATGAAACCAGCCGGTCAACATGAACAGGCTGGCTGCTGTGAATAGCCCAAAAGTCGCGTTCTGCGCATGTTGGCGCTCAAGTTTCTCTGTAATGTCTGGGACAATTTATTTAAATAGACCTCTCTAGTAATGTAAACGATACGAGAGCCCTCATTGGTCTTTATCTCCTACTGACGTCACACTTATGCCAGATTCGATACCCCTGGTATAGCCATGCCTTCACTATATATAGTGCACATAGTAATTGGTCTCTCGCCATACATATCATTTTATTCATCTAAGATAGTATGACAGCCTTGAAATGTAGGCTAGTCAATAACTAATCGAGGCGTGCGCAACAATGATTAACCGCGTGCTTCAGTAGTACCACAGTACAGGGTTACCTGGCCGTCACGTGGACCCACTGTCCTATTTACACAGTTATCTGGGTAGGAGGCTCGCAGTGACCACAGGAGCCCTGTACGTACAGGTCGTACACCACACACTCACCCGCAGGACAGGTAATTCCTGTTCAGTCAGTGGGTCAACTAGCTACCTGGACAGGTATTTCAATCACAGGTGAGCATCGCGGATCTTTAAGTGCATACAGGTACGGAGAGGGATATACGTTAAGAGTCATCTATATGTTATACATCAGATACATACATCTACCAGTGTTTCACATATGATAAGTGAGTATGTGCTACCTGGGCAGGTATTTCAATCACAGGTGATGAACTTGAACATTGTGAATCTTTAAGTGCATACAGGTACGGAGAGGGATATACGTTAACAGTCATATATATGTTATACATACATACATCTACCAGTAGTGTTTCACATATGATAAGTGAGTATGTGCTACCTGGGCAGGTATTTCAATCACAGGTGATGAACTTGAACATTGTGAATCCTTAAGTGCATACAGGTACGGAGAGGGATATACTTTAACAGCCATCTATATGTTATACATACATACATCTACCAGTGTTTCACATATGATAAGTGAGTATTGCCACCTGTGCAGGTATTGCTATCACAGGTGATCAACTTGAGCATTGTGGATCTTTAAGTGAATACAGGTACGGAGAGGGATAGTACTTTAACAGCCGAGCCATCATATAGTATACATACACTTATCAGTTTTTTTAGATACACTTACGGAGAGGGATATATTTCAACAGTCATCAATATAGTATACACACATCTATATGTGTTTTACCGCGAATATCGATCGATATCGAATGTTCTCATCATCAAAGGTTTAACATAAGTGAGTATGTGCTTCATGTTGGTAGGTAACTATTAAAGCAAAATATTGATTTTTGCCATTGACCACCATTGTAACGGTCTCAGTACTGGTGATACGCTACTAGTCTAGAAAGAATGACCACTGTTTACAGTTAGTACCCGTAGCAAACTATAAGAACAGGCCACCAGGACCGGTTCTATACAGTGATAGTTATAATACTGTACATGGTAGATGGTGCGAATTTACATAAAGAAAGAAAAGAAAGATGGTACAAGCTCGTACAGGATTTAAGATGTCAATGAATGTACGTTTACTGGCAAGTAGAGTTTCCAACACATCGTTTTTGACTCTCTGCTGCCAAGCAAATATGGGGATATAAATGACAAAACAGTACTCTACCACAGCCCCAAAATCCAGTGGCAAATGCAATTGCATTTAGCTACATGTCACATTGTGTGGCAGGTGTAAAACCCTTTAGGAATGCTGGTAGCATCCAGCAGAATACTGGATCTCTAGTATCATATAACTGCTGATCACTTTGTCCTAGCTCTTTACTACATGTAGGCTAAATGAAAAGTGATCGACATTTGTGATGTAAGTAGGTACATGCGCATGACTAAGCTGTATTGATAATGAGCGCGATCATCATACACCTAGTAATTGACCTTTAAGTTATGGGTCATCATTCGTTTCGTCATGTACACACACACAGACACACACACATATATATATATATATATATATATATATATATATATATATATATATATATATATATATATATATATATATATATATATATATATATATATATATATATATATATATATATATATATATATATATATATATATATATATATATATATATATATATATATATATATATATATATATATATATATATATATATATATATATATATATATATATATATATATATATATATATATATATATATATATATATATATATATATATATATATATATATATATATATATATATATATATATATATATATATATATATATATATATATATATATATATATTATTTATGTATCACCTGTTGTGATAAACAACGAGATATACCAGATAATTATATAGAGGGGGGGGGGGGGTTGTCCCCTACAACCATAGTAGGCCCAGTGTGCGTTGCGACTGTTACGACTGGTTTTTCTGCACCCGCAGTGTACTTAAAGCTGCGCTCGGGCTGAAGAGATTAGCATTTGCCCATTGCCTGGTATATTTGTTACCACTCCCCTTCATCCTTCTCTCGGGTCAACACACTAGTGCTCACTGCAGCCAAAAACAAGATTTTTTGTCTAAGTTATTGTCAAAATGGCCCAAGGGGCAAGTTCATTTAAGCCTTCCAATGCTAAGGTCCAAAGCACAAGGACACACGTATTTTAGAAAACCATCTAAATCCTGTCATGTTGGTATTCACTGGACAGCTCTCCTGAGTACGCTCAGATGAGTACCAATGTGCCTATTACGTTTTTTTGTATTGACCAAATCACGAATGTCAATTATTTTTATTCATCTAAGGCCTAATTAGCCACCAGCAGGATAAGGGTTAAACCTAGTGTTAGGTTCCCTAACGTCCTATCAGAGAGGGCAGCTCGTTCACCCTACAGCCCCTTATTTGTATTTACTCTCCTGTCTGTGGTGGGTAAAAACACGGATCACTGTCGTGGTGTCCAGGAATGATGGGTGACGACCCCAGAGTTGGCCATGGTCCAGACAGTCCAGCGTGAAATGTACACTGCTGTACATTACATTACAGAGCTGTGGTCGCGAGCTATGTGATACTCGTACAATCACATGCATCTGTAACCGAAAATAAGGCCATTGAAGTACAATAAAACGAAGATAAAACAAGTAACAACTCTTCTGTTATGGTTATTCACTATATATAAAACATAAGAAGAATACCGACATTCGTGATAAAACATAGTAAACAAGCATAACAGAAGACCTGTTACTTATATTATCTTCGTTTTATTGTACTTTTATAGCCCTATTTTCATCAACAGATTCCGATGGTCCGAGGTTGATACAATTACAATACTCGTCACGATAGCAAATACATAAACATGACACATGTCTTAGTTTTAGCTTAGATGAAAAAACAAAGAAACATTATTCATCTAAGGTTAAAGTATAGCTTTTAATTTGTTCTGATAAACCTTAGATGACCAAACACGTCTAATAATGGTCGTGATACCGGTTGGGGCATGTGAGAAAGTTTTCACTGACTTGCGGCTAGGTGGTCGTTTTCGCCGGGTCCTCCAGTTTCCCGTATCATTAATAACTGGCTCATCACGACTCGTAAAATGACAGAAAATCTGACGATAAACGGAACTCTAAATCCAAATAACTAATGGACTAAGTAAGGTGTCTAACTTGAACTAATGGTTGGTAGGAAAGGCGCAACCAGATGTTATAAGATATATTTAACTATTCTAAAGCATTGAATACATCAGGAATGAACATTGAAGCGAAACGCCCATACAGTATATTTTGATGCTATTCTTTATTCTTTTACTTGTCAACTATTGCCATCCTGTGATACTGAAAACATATCATATGGTAGTTCAGTAACGAAACCCTAGCAGCCTTTTTACTGATTTCTGATATTGTAGGGGGAGGGGGGGGGGGGGGGGGGGGAGGCTACATGTGCAACACAGAACATCCACAATAAGACAGCGTAGCATACAGTAAGGTTCAATAGCATTGAACTACTCAGATAGGTATGATAAGATAAGGTATCAGCCTAGTACAAAAGCAAGATTTATCAAAACGAATGATCTGTAGACTACTGCACAATATCTGTAAACACCATACAAGACACATTCTACACTATTGCCATTCAAAATAACCTGTTATTCCTCTATCCTTTCGTATCACCACAATCCCAGGTATCACAAGCAATTGTTGTTATGACAAGGGACATAACAAGACTACCAGGTAACCACGTGTGCTGTGTCAGCTGACGGTTGATTGTCCCTGTCAATGACAGGTGGGCTGAATGCAAAGGTAGTATTATTATGTCGAATGGAATCGTGACCTTTTTAACTCTTTCGATGCTGTGGCTACTTTCATCAAAGCTTAGAGGTGTTTGGAAATATAAAATCAAAGGCAAAATATCGCAGATTTTTTGGAAAACCTTTTAAACCCTGCCAAGTTGGTCTTCATTGGAAAGATCTTGCTGAGTCCTATCAGATGAGTACCCATTTGCCGGGTTTCCGTATTTTTAAGCTTTTTTCATATAATTTTTCTATTCTATTACCCAAATTAGTCACCAACAGCACGCGGGTTAAGCCTAAACGTAAGCGTATAGCTAGGTTAGGTGCCTGGTCTCTTAACCCATTCACACTCAGAGATCCCCTAGAAAGTATTGTCTGCTACTTTCATACTTTTTAAAATAACTTGGGAATAACGCAAAAGATCACAAAATATTTGAAGGAGAGTTGTTGTTTGCCTTCTTATTAACATTCCTCCTTCAAATATTTTTTAAAATACACTTTTGTTAGAATTTTTTTATCGAAATTGTCAGGCCTGTTTTGGCCGCGGTGAGCATTAATGGGTTAAAGGTTAGCCAACCCCTTGAGTTGAGCAACGAACCAAAATGTACGTCGCTGAGTACTGCCAATTACTTGTAGATGGCACTATACGGCTTCCCCTCTTTTCCTTGAATACTCAGATAATAGACTGGACTATTAGTATAGCAGAGAGTTGAGTTTTATTTGTCTCTGATTATGGCAGCCGAGGGACAATCGAACTCCCCTTCTGTTCAACATCAAGTGTTGTGTAATTCATATCTGTTTTTAGATGGACACTCTGTCTTGGATGAAGAAAAGAATGGATATGTAGCGAGAGGCCAATTACTATATACGCTATAGTGAAGAGCTGGACTCACTCATGCCAGGTGTCACAGATCTGGAATCAGCGCGAGGTCACGTGGGAACAAGGACCAATCAGGGCTATCATATCGATTACATTACAGAGAAACCTGATCTCCACAACCAACTAGCTGGGAATAGCCCAAAAGTGGTGCTCTGGGCAGAGCATCACTCAATTTTGGGCTATTAGTTGACTCTGGTTGAGGCTAGCTTGTTCAGGTTGACCGGCTGGTTTCGAATCCACTTGTGTTTGGTCATCTCAGACACTGTGTAAGATTTGTTTGCCGCACTCCAGCCCATTATCAGGGGTAATCAGCAATTAAATGTAGTAGTGTCGGTGGTAATTAAGCCAGGGAGCTTTTAACTTAGTGATGGTGGTCTCTGATTAAGCGTACACTTGGCCAGGCTAATTGCAATTGACATGTACTATGTAGGTTCACAATATCCATGGGGGAATAGAGTCACGGTAAGGGGATCCTTCTGGTGGCTGATTGAAGTCAACCTCAAGTTGTGGTTTCCCAGTCAGGTCTACCTTAATTGTAATTAGATGTACATCGTACTAGATACTACATGTAGTAGTTTCAGAAACATCCACCTGTCTTCAAGTGAATTTCCACAACACAAGAAGGCTTGGGGGATGCAGGCCTCAGCTGCTTTGTTGCATTCGGCTTCATGTATAAATAGATGGTTTCATCAACTCCCCACATTTATAGTAACTTGATTGAGCCATTCATTGCTGAAGCTTCCAGCCTGCAGCAACTTGAAGCCTGGAGTGTTGGACTATTTTGGGTGCATATTTATAGAAATAGCCTTTTTTGGACTAAAAAAGGAAAGACTGTACCGGTATGTTATTTTACGAACCAATCAATAATTTTCTTTCATATATTTTGTGATTTCTTCTCCCTTTTGTCTCTTTTCAATAATACAATGTCATAGAACAAAACAGCTTTTTGAGGAGCTTTGGTAGTAATCATGAAGTTTCCTCTGCTACAGACAACGATTTTACAGTAAATGGTTTTAGTTACACATTTGAAAGTTATTCCAAAGAGATCTGGCCTTTTTGAGGCTACTGACCATAAGCCGGTGTGAGTTTATTCATAATTAATGAATCAAGACAGAACTAGTTATTTTAATTTCAATGTTTTGATTAAGATAATGAATTGCTTTATTTTAGTCATCATTTAACTGCATCTCTATTCCTACGTGCCAGGGGGGGTTACAGCAGTCTATGCGTCCAGCGTATCATTTGGACACCCAGAAGTCCAGAACTATGTTTTTTGACAGTTTGGACACCCGAAAGTTTAGGTCAGGATTTCCCGATGATGGCTGTTCTTAGAAGATAGTGAATGTAGTGTCACTTTTATAATACAGACAAAGCAAATCTGTAGATATAAAGGGTTTATTTCATTAGTCATACATACATTGTACCCTGAGATGAGTAGACTTATTTCTCTGATTGTACCACACTTCGGACACCCATAAGTCTATGAAACACCCTGTTTCCAAATCCTGGCTAAGACCCTGGATTACAGTGCTTGTTAGTCTGACAATCCCTCTTTTCAGCTGATTCAATAAGGACTAGTCCTACAATCTCTGATGGATAATGACTTATAAAACCTTTTATGTCTCTAGTGCTCCCAATCATCCTATTTTGGTTATTTCTTTTCAAACTGAGCATATTTCTATAAATATTTGATGGAGACATGTTGATCAGATTAGACCCTCCTTCAATTTGTTTTGAAGTTCATGCTCACTTCCAAAATTAGACTATTTTCAGTTATTTTCATAAGTATCATGAATCCAGAAGACACTAGTCAAGGTGATACCAAGGCATAAATTGGATAACCCTTATGCTGCTGGTGCCTAATTTTGCCCAGAGACTTATAATGACTATATATATCTCTGTTTTGCCATTACAAAATGATGCAAAAAACTGAAAAATATCTGAAACCCTGGCACATAGGTACTCATCTGAGTCTAAGAGTACTCTGTGAGAGCTATCTAATGAATGCCAACATGACAGGGTTAGTTGGCTATCAAGAATCTTTGCACCCTTGTGCTTTGGCCGAAAGTAGCCTTAACATTGGAAGGTTGAAATACAACATGATCATGATGAATACAAATCACATAATAATTCTGTACATATCTATTTCAATTCCAGAGATCTGCCAAGATGGGTGCGGGCTGGCCACCAGCCGATTTCGACCACTGGCCTCCGACAAGGATTGTTGCCATCGCAGTGAATATCATCCTCGTAGCTCTACTGATAATCGGCTGTGTGCTACCGCGCCGATTCTGGAAACAAGCCGTATCGAATAATAGTTTCGTCATCACAGAGTCGCCGTTCCGCCGCTGGGGCTGGTGGATCGTGGGACATGACTCCATCAGCATCTCAGGCGACCAACTCATCATTACCCAGGATCGCTGCTGCTGTTTCTGTCCGTCCAGACCGGGCGATATCGAAATACACAAACTCAAGGTCATCAGCATCGATGCTACAAAACGTCCAATCACCTTCTTGGAAACATTATGGGCGTTCCTAATGGGCGGAGTTACAGGATTATGGTTGCATTTTTGGCCGTGTTTGTGGTGGACGTGCGATTGGGGACCGAATGACGGCGAGGCCGTACGTGGAGGAATATGGTTCATATCCTGGGCCCTCGTCTTTATAATCCTCATATTTCGCAGTCGCACCATGGCTTTAAAAATCAGATACACACAGGAAGAAACTAACACTCCTAAGGAAATATATGTGGCAATTGCGAATGGAAATGCATACAAGTATAGCTGTGTGCCGGTTATGCAGTCGTTAGTTGAAATCAGACATTTTGTTGGGAAGAAAATATTTAACGAGAGTTCAGACTCAGAAAGGGAGGTTTTGACACCCTTTCAGAAATATGATGGAAGCAGTAGTGGCAAGACAAATAGGACCTCTAGTTCCAATTCAATAATACCACATAGACCAAACTAGCTACACATCATACACAGATTGAGACACATAAGATATGGCCACTTGCAGGAATGGAATACCAATGTTTTCTGTTTGAGATTTCCATCATCTTCAACAGCGTAAGTCTTATCGTGGAATAACTGGAATATATACATCCTCCTGATCTGAATGGGGCAACCCAGCACAGAATAAGCACTAATGTACCATCTCTCTTCTGTGAAAAGTCTTACAGTATTTTTCATCTGAAAGGTAACCAAAGAAAGCACCTCAAATCACCAAACGTTTATATAGCGACCATGCCAACTTGGTTCTCAGAGGTGAGCTGGGATGGAATATGTCTACTTCACAACTCTCACTTCCCAGTTTATTGGATATAGCTACTTTCACACAGTGACTATCCCTAAAAGCAGAAATGGATGTGTTTAGCATATACAGGTGATTATCATTATTATCTGTATTATAAACTAGAGCACACAAAGGATCATGAAAATCTTGAGGAACTGAGACAGATATGTGTTTAGCTTAAACTACAAGCATAGTCTTAGCCAGAAGGGCATCTGGGCATCATTTGGACACCAACCGCTCAAAAATCACCCCTCAGGACACCCATAAAGAATTGTGAGGAATTTTATGAAAATGTCAGTTCAAGCACATAATTGAATTTTTTTTCTCCTCTATATAATTTCCATGGCATTGTATATAGACATACTTTATTGCATTAAGTATATACATGTTTAGGGTTGTTAACTTTGTATATTGTGGTCTCCTTTGAAAAATAGGATGTCCAAAGATTTCAAAATGCCAGTTTTGGGCACTCAGTTTTTGAATATTGGCTAAGACCCTGTGTTTACTATACTATAGTGGACTTGTAGGTTGTGCTGTATATATCATTAATTTAAGTGATAGGCATAGTCACAATATCATGGAACCCATTGATGCTCACAGTGGTCAAAAGCAGCCTCATTATTTGGTTAAAACCTTTCAGGCAAAGCATATTTGGGAAATATTTGTAGAAGAAATGTTGATTACCACACTTCAAAAATCTCTCCTTCAAATATTTTGTAAAATCACTTTTTATTCCAAAATCATTGTCTAAACATCATAGATAGATATAACAATTTCTAGAAGAACTTGAGCATTATTTGATTTCATTTGGAGTGGGGCATAGAAATGGAACTGGCCATCTATGCCTCAGGCTGCCAGTATCAAATGCCCATGTAAGGTCATGTAAACACACATGTTTTTTCTGAGTTGAATCTTAAGCTCCATCAATGCAAGTAACAAAATACCAATTAATCCCTCAAAATATGTGAGGCAGATATTAGCCCTTATGCTGCTTGGGTCTAATTTGGCCTATACAAAATGCTGCAAAAAACCTGAAAAATACCTGAAACCCTGGCACATGGGTACTCATCTGAGAGTACTCACTGAGAGCTTTCCACTGCACACCAACATGACAGGGTTTACATGATTTTTCAAAGATCTTTGCTTCCTCATGCTTTGGACAAAAGTAGCCTTAGCATTGGAAGGGTCAATGAGGCAGGAGTAGGGGCAACAGGTTTTATCTCAGCACTGTCAGCAGTATATATGAGATACTAGGCCAGATAACTGGAGCTGGCCATGTGATTTAATACATCTGTGACCTGCTTAACCCATTAATACTTAAGAGTTCGTCCAGGAATTGTTGTCTGGACCTATGATACTTTGGACAATAACTTTTGAATTGAGAATGATTTTACAAAATATTTCAAGGAGAGTTGTTGGTAATGTTCTGATCAACATTTCTCCTTCAAATATTTTGTCAATTATGCTAAAGCCTGTAAATTTTTATCAAAATTGTCAGGCTAATTTTGGCCGCTGTGAGTATTAATCACTAACTGATGTCCATATTCCTCAAATGGTTTCAATGATTTCTATCAACATCATGACTGGCATATCTCATCAATCTAGTCAAGTTTATTAATTATGTGTATTTTTCCATATATTGTACATATAATTAGTAAATATTATGGATTCCTTCAATTGTTTGCTTTATAGGAAGACAAAAGTGAAAGCATTAACTATCTTGACCCTTTGACTGCTGGTGGCAAGTTTGGCAAATGCAAAATGTAGTGAAAAAGCTTAAAACATGACTGAAATCCTGGCACATTGGTACTCGTCTGGTAGTACTCTACAAGAGCTTTTCACTGAATACCAATATGCCAGGGTTTAGTTAGTTTGCAAAGTTTTTTGTGTCTTGCACCTTTGAGAAATGTAGCCTCAGCATAGAAAGGGTTAAAAGTGTGTATTGTATAACAGTATAAGGATGAATACTGTAGAACACACATGACGCATGTCCCAAATATAGCGAATTGGAGAGTTTTTGCATCATAGCATATCTTTATGTTAGCGACGGTAACCGCCGCTGACAGCGCCTAAGTACAGAAAAAAGTACAGCGTTTTTATGTATAGCGAAGCGGAACCACACGCTATGTACGCTATATATAAACAGATGCGTACATTGTGTGTTCTACAGTATCATCAAAGTAAATAAATGCTCAATCCACAGATGCATACTGAGAAGATAGGAGTAGAGTACTAATACCAAATCTAAAGGTTAATATGTACTTTTGTTCGACTATGTAATAAGTATGGCTTTGAAACTAATGCAAACCTTGAGTTGCTAATGAATTAAATGTACCGTTGATGAAGCCTTCAATACTACTTTTTTATTTCAACAAAAAGCAACCCTCAATCATTATGGAATAAGCAAAACTATTATTAAACTACTTATTATCTTCACGGATGAACTGAGTTATATTTGACTTGAAGAAGTGGAACTAAAATACTGTAGAATAGGAAATTAATCTGAGGTGCAAATTAACCAAATCTGTGATTTTGGATTTTCCCGAGATTTTTTATTCCGAAAAGCCGATATTGAAGGTTAATATTCTAAAGACAGGAATAATACATCTGACTTTCATTATACTTAACTGACCCCACTCGGAAAAGTTTGGCAGAATAAACCACTGGTGTTAATTTCCTATTCTACAGTATTTTACATGGTATCTCTATGATGAGACATTCAAAATGATTGCTTCCATCTGTATCCAGGTAACTATTTAATATGAATGTAAACATATTCAATCAACGAAAGTATATAACAATGTAATTTTAAGGATTAATACAATAAACAATTTCCACCACAGAAAATGTCCAACATTTCTTTAAATGGGGGGTAAGGTTGGTATTCAAATCTCCTTATTGGATATACTAAAGGTATATAGTTAGGTACCGAGTGATTTTAATTTAGTTACAGCAAACCATTATTGTGTCAATTGATTTGCACTTCACAACTGTATTGAAAATGTGTGTTGCCTTCTTGTGAAAAAGTCATTAATAAAGATAGTATATTTGTAAACATTCATTATTATGTCACATAGTAAAAGGTCACCAAATGTTTAACACAAGAAATAAATGTTTGAAAATATTTTTGTCTCATCTTATTTTCACTTAAATGCAAAGCTCTACATAACAGTTAGGAGTCGAGATATATTTCAATCATCAAATACAGCCTGTCATAATCATGCAAAAATTCATTTATTTTTCAAAAAGAACAAGAATTATTTTTCATAAAGTATACTGTGATTATCTATGATCAAGATCCATGCACTACAGCATGTGTTTTGTTGCATCAGCTTGCCTGCTTTTGCAAGATGACACACCAGTTTCCCTTATCGTAATAACTTTCTATAATATCTACATTTCCTGCAGCCCTACACAATATTTCAAGCTCCCCTCTCTTAAATACATGATAATATCTATGAAACACTGGCTCTGGCTTGACCTCTGACCCTTGACCCTGACCTTTGACCTTATTGTTATTTCTTAGATGCCAAGGAACCAGGAGATCTTGGGCTTTAAACTGAGTCCGGTTCACATGAACGGTGAGATGCTGTGTTGCAGAAGACTCATCAGTCCGGTTATCTATTTCACATCCACTCATTAATTCTGGACGATCTTCACCTTTTTCTAAGACAGTTCCATCAGAACCTGTCTCGTTCATCACAGATTTCTCTGCTTCAGCTCTGTTTTCTATTCCACACTCACTCTTTAATTCTGGACGATTTTCCCCTCTTTCTGAGACAGCCCCATCAGAACCTTTCTCGTTTGCAACAGACTTCTCTGCTTCAGTCCTATTTTCTATTCCACACTCACTCATAAGATCTGAAAGATCTCCACTTTTTCCTGAGACAGCACTGTTATTTGAAACCATCTCTGCTTCAGTCCTGTTTTCTTTGCCACTTTCACTCGATTGTCCCGAATGGTCCCGTCCTATCACATCCTCCTCTTCCTTCTGATGACTACCTCTGCTACCTGTATTCACACCTGGAACAATAGAGGCATTGTCTCCACATTTCTCATTGTCACCACCAGGGGGAGCCTCTAGTTTTGCTTCCTTCAGGTAGTTGGACTTGACTTTGTTGAGTTCTTGTTCCAGAGCCCAGACGGAAATCAGAGCTTGGCCTCCTGGTCTCAGGACACGCAGAATCTCCTTGACGGCCTCCATTCTCCTTGGCTACAATAGAAAACAAGTAATTCAGAAATTGGCCACCAGATGTCAGCATACTGATGACTTAGAGCGCATTTCAGGCTGTACCTCACTTTCAAATAGGATGTAACTAATAATATTACTTAGTGTATAGTAGGACTGTCATTGATATGACAAGTATCGATCGATCGAAATAACTTTTCTAATTAATCAAAAAAATTGTTAAGTCAATTATTATGTCTATTAATCGAAACACATTTTTTCAGCCTTTCACACCATTTTTTGCCATTTTTAACCAACACTAATAAGAATTTTGAAGAGTAACTCAAGTATTCAATCAAAAAGTGTTGAGAAAACCTTCATTGTTTACATTGTGAGAATCTTAGGATCCTGGACACAAAAATAGTGTGGAACATGTGAAAATATTCTATCAGTGCAGTTCTTCAAAATCGAATCGAAATAATCGGAATCGAAAAAAAAAATGTCAATGATCGAATCGAAAAAAAATGGATGTCAATGACAGTCCTAGTGTGTAGGTATCAGGACAATAAACAGTTTCTCACCTGTGTTGAGAAATGGTGGATGACGGCTATACTGATACAGACATCCATGCTGCCGTCTCTAAGAAGGACGCGTCATATAATACCAGAGAATATTGCATACACAGTGTGTATGTATTAGGACAGTAAAAGGTTCCTTACCTGTGTTGAGAAATGGTGGATGACAGCTATACTGATACAGATATCCATGCTGCCGTCTCTTAGAAGGACGCGTCGAATAATACCAGAGAATATTGCGTACACAGTGTGTATGTATTAGGACAGTAAAAGGTTTCTCACCTGTGTTGAGAAATGGTGGATGACGGCTATACTGATACAGACATCCATGCTGCCATCCATTCAGTGGCACAGCCAAAGTATCAGAGAATATTACATACACAGTGTGAATGTATTAGGACAGTAAAAGGTTCCTTACCTGTGTTGAAAAATGGTGGATGACGGCTATACTGGTACAGACATCTATGCTGTCATCTCTTCAGCGGAACAGCCAAAGCATCAGAGAATATTGCGTACACAGTGTGTAGGTATTAGGACAGTAAAAGGTTCCTCACCTGTGTCGAGAAATGATGGATGACGGCTATACTGATACAGATATCCATGCTCTCCTCTCTTAGCGGGACCGCTAAAGCATCAGATACAAAAACCTCATGCTTCCTCTCCTGACAAACGCCTGTTAAACCAAAACTACGGTCACAACCAAGCTGAAATAAAACACATTGAAAAGAATCATAAATACTGTAAATTTTCTGCAATTTGGGACACTTTTTAATATTTACAATTTTATGGGTTGAAGGTAAACATGTTTTATTAGAATACTGACAAAGCAGAGTAAAAGGTGTACATACTTTGTGAAATAGCTACCAGTGATAGATCAAGGGTGGTCCATATTTCCCAATAATTGTTTTTCAAAACAATTATAGTGGCCCAAATTCCTAGGGTGGTCTGAATTTCCGAGAATTTACAGTTTATATGAAATGGACAACTCCTACCTTACCAAGAGAAATTTATGAAATAAGTTGGACGAATTTTACTAAACCGATACAGATATTCAGTTTACTGCATTTACTGCTACAGATATAAGAAATAAACAAAGACAAATGGTCATAAAAATATGTCAACAAAAGATTGTGTATACACTTAAATTAAGCGTGACACTTTAATTAAACGTGTCAAATATTAAAAAGATTTATTTAAAGTTTTTTTGCTTTTCAACATGTCAATAAGTACAGTTACAGAGTCAATATGTATAATGATATATAAAATCAATATTGTATAAATATGGAAAAAATTGGTGTTATTACTTACATTGTACATATTTTTGTTTATTCCAAGATATTTGCCGTTACCACACCCAATATCCGCCATGAGAGCGCCCTCTGGCTGCTGCTGAAGGAACTTCACTATCCGCGGCCAGGCAGTGTGTCTCGTGTCGCTGAAGTGACGCGCTATGTCTTCATACACCTTAAATAATAATAATAATAACAATGAGAATAATAATGTCATGATAATAATAATAAAAAATAACAATAATAATAATAATAATAATAATGATAATGATAAAAAAATAATAATAATAATAATGATAACAATAAATATAATAATAACAATAATATTATATAATAATAATGATAACAATAATTGATATTTCATAAAGAATAGTAGGTGGACATGTTTTTGGTCCATATAGTCAAATGAACTCCTTTTGAAATAGCAATGTTCTCAGCAGTGTCTTGAAATACCACAACAGAATATCAAATATATGAATCAACTTCATCCATCCAAGATGTCAATTACACCAACACAATTTCCTACCTTTTAAACCATGGAATGATGAGCATTATCATCTCAAATCTTACTGATAGTATTGGCTCCATTGTCTTTTAACTGAAAAGCTGAGTCAGGTTAAATCTATTATATACATTTCTTAAGGTTACTCATACCTTTTTTTAGATTAGGTTCTTCAGGAATTTATCTCAGTGCATATCAAAATATAATCTATCTATCTTAATCTTTTAAGATACCATATCACATATTTTGTGTACTGCATTTTAGGAGGGCAGTTCTTTATTCTTCTTATAAAGGGTTCGATAGTTCTTCTGGTAATAAGTAGCCTCAAATTTATGACCAATTTCTCTTCTGGTTCACCAAAACATTCTGATTGATATTTAATTTTTTTTATTGTGCCACCCAGAACATGTGAGAAAGTACCAGTGACTTGAGGTTAGGCGGTGTTTTTTGCCAGGTACTCCGGTTTCAGCGACCAGTTACAACTGGCTAGTCACGACTTGGCCGCAATATGGCAGAAAGTGACAAAAAACAAAATTCCAAATTTGTTATATATTCCTTTTTTTTTTAGTAATTATGGATAACCAATTATCAAGCTTTTGCAAGAATTCCCTTAATTCTTCATAATCAAAAAAGGAATTTGTTATAATGTTTCTTCCCTCCCGCGTACCTGATGGACATGCTCCTCTTCTAATCTGATGGCATCTTGTTCACTCTGTGGCAATCCTGCTGGTTCCTGCTCACTACAACGACAAGATACATTTACAGTACCACACAAGACTGTTAATATAGATCCAGTTATGCTTAGATAATCACAATCAATAAGATTTCGAAAAAACTTAAAAGTTCAGCAAAAATTGCAAAATATTTGAAAATGAAACACTGTAAGACAAGAAAAATTCCCATTATGAAATCAAGGGAAAATATAATTTTTAGGATAAACAAATCAACAAAATTTTGCAAATAGTTAAGTAGTCCTTCAAATTATGTGCTATCATTTAGGATGGGCATATGTATTTACATTTCATATATCGATCACATCATATATTCCTTCTACCTGAATTTCAAAATGCCATACCCATACAATAAGTATGTTCAGGTGAATGACAATAATAATTTGCGATGTTTTTAGATAGCAGTGCACTATCAGCAGTGCTATACTACACTGTCCCTAGGAAGCGTAAGCACCAGAAGTTTCAATGAAGAACCATTTAAGTATTTTTTTAAAAATTCTCTAACATTCAATCATCAATCATACCTATTTTTTTATTACGCAATACATAACATGTTAAGTAAATGTCCATTAAATGCAAATATGAATAGAAGTATTTCTATTACAAGAAACACTGATTACACACTAAAAAGAAAATTGCAATCAAATTTTCCCCTAACTTGGGGTCCAAGAACCCCTCATAAGTTATATATTGATTACAAGGACCTACCTGCTTGTCTTTTGGGAGTCACATAGCTCTTTATAAACTGAAAAAAAATCATATCAACATGAAGAATAGGCGTGAAAAATGAAAATTTCAAATCTCTTTTTAAATATGAAGCAATAATATACTTTTCAATTATACTTTTTTAAATAAATTTGTTTCACCCATTATGTACCCCTGAAAGGCTTGGTTATTATAACAATGCTGTATCATTCGAACAAAACCTTTTAGAAAGAGAGCATTGTTTGTGATTATGATGGTGAAATACGGGAAATCAGAAGAAAAGAGTGAGGTATGTACTTTATTCAACTAATCTAAACTCAACCGACATCTAGTTCCATATCCCAGCATAAAGACAATAATACCAAGGGGAAGTGAAGACATGAATGCATATTCTTAGCCAGAGGGACGACTGGGTGTCTTTTGGACACCAAAATCCTCAAAAATCACACATCAGGACACCACCCAAATATTTTTGTAAGGAATTTCTTCAAATGTCAATTTCAAGCATCTAATTGATTTTCTTTCACCCCAATATAATTCTGATGATATTGTTCAAGGATATTTTCCCCCTTTTCAATAAGTAAATACCTGTTTATGGTTGTAATCTGAGTATATAGATGTCTCCCTTGAAAAGTAGTATGCCCCAAAAAATTATAACAGCCAATTTTGGGCACCCAGTTTCTAAATCCTTGCTAAAACCCTGCATGAATGAGCTTCAATTTTTATCAGAGTCAAAGGAATACTTACTACAGTTACAGGGGTCCCTCCTTACGACTCTAAATGTAAATGATGTACGCGTCCCACGCCTGGACAATGTCAGTCCCCCAACCGAGGCCTCTGATTGGCTAGATGGTATGATGTCAGATTTTCGTGGCGTTATCCCGTGCGTCCAGACATATCTGGCCTCTTGCGTCATTATGACCACTGATCGCCGTGGTAACAGCACAGGTAGGTGACGACTGTCAGGATGCTTGAAGTCCATGATCACCTGAAGATGGGAGGGCAATATTTCATTATTCTTTTCATGATTAGAGTACATCTAGAAAATTGTTTGCTAGAACTTTCACACTTTTGAATATATATATATATATATATATATATATATATATATATATATATATATATATATATATATATATATATATATATATATATATATATATATATATATATACACACACACACACAAAGTCCATTATCACCTGAAGTTTGGTGGTTAACTATGTACATTGCCTTGGAAAAGTCATTTGGATCATGATGTTATGAAAACTTTTGTAAACAAGACAAAAAAGTTTTTTTTTTTAGCAAATCATTACAATACATGGTTTCTCTTTTGTTAAGGCGCCAGTTTCAAAATCAATTTCAATTCTTTTTTACATCATAATTCAGTTCTATTACTAAGCATGCATATTTCCTTTAAATCATAAGAGCAAATGCTTAGAATATATAAAGTATAACTTACAGGACAGCCAAGGCTGAGGACAACTATGCCATCCTCAAAGGCAGAATGTGTGTCTATGTGAGGTGGTATACCTGGAGGGAGAAAGTAATAAATATAAATCATCATTATCATTATCATTATTTTCATTATTATTATCATTATTATTATCATCATTATTATAATTATTATTATTATTATTATATTATTACTTTTATCATTATTATTATTGTTATTATCATTATTATTATTATTATCATTATCATCATTATCATAAATATCATTATCATTGTTATTAAGTATTATCATTACAGATATTATTTTGAATAAAAGCATAACAATTATCAATTATATGCTAAATCAGATTGTAGGAAATAACTGGTCACACCCCAGAATAAAATAATGCAAAACGTGGATGAGAACAATGAGTGAAAAATATTTTGGCTGAGTAGGAAAATGATCCTTTTAGACATGAGAAACAAAATCAATTCTTGGTTATATTAGTTGCATCAATACTATCACTTGTTAAATGCTATAAAATTCTTTTGATTTCCATTTTCCCAATCTTTAAGAGCACAGCAAAACACATAAGTCAGCTTCTCAGCCCTTCAGGAGTAAAACAATTGTAGGACAGGTTAACAATCTAAGAACAAAATGTCACATACCCTGTAATATTCAAGCGTGTTAAAATGGAAGGATTACTGTATAACTGGTCTTTTTTTTACAGGCATTTAATTTTTCGCTATCTTTGCGCTCCCCATGATAGCGCCATAATAACATCCTTCATATAAATATCTATGTAGTAAAAAATATATTTTGAGAGCTTGAATTCACAGATTTAAAGTAGCACAAATACCGTCCAGCAGGGCTATAAAGCGAAATTTTTAGCACTACAAATTAAAGCAGCATACAGTACCTTGTCCAGGACTGTACTGATTAACGGTCAGTTGATCAGGCCACTTGGCTATATGACCAGCATCTCGTAGTTCTCTCAGTAGACTGTCACAGTCAGGGGGAATTCCCTGTTGGAGGGGCTTGCTGATGTCCACATTATTGATACCATACATAAACTCAAAGCCAAAATGCTTCACTTTTCTATTCTTCAATGCTTGCTCAGGACTCTCTGTTTAACATAAAAATAAAATAAAAAAGAAGTTGGTAAAATGGAAAGTAATTGGTTGGTCCGTATTACAAATGATTACCGAAGAAATATGAAATGATTCTTTAGAAAAAAGTATATTAATACATACTGATAGACGCCTTAAAGGCATTTTACATTTTTTTTTGGTAAATGGAAACTATGGAAAAATCTAAAAAGATTTCCTTTTAACTTTTAAATTAGAAGGTATGCAGGGCGGAACAATAAACGTAGGCCGCTATCCTGAGGATAGTAAAGAATGTCAGGGCTATTTCCTTTTGGCCATCTAGTTCCGATGATCTAGTAGACAGATGGATAATCTTTATTCTTATTCGGTAATTATTTTACATAGTAAACACGAGCTGCCAGGTCTCTTGGCCGACTACAAAATATCAATTAAAATATAAAATACCGGGTGTAACAGCAAAATAAATGATAAGTAGAGCAAACGCAGTGGAATTTTGAAAATGTACTAGATCTGTATTATGACAGATCTAGTCATAGAGATTTTGATATTGTTGAACCCGCTATGAGGAGCAGCTAGTTGTTGATACATTGTTGGGTTAAAACTTGTTGTTCACACCTTGTTTTGCTGATGTTTCTGTGGTCCAGTTGATGCTGTTGATCAGCTTCTCCTCCAGCTCCTCCGATATGAAATCCTCCAGATAGATCAAGCCCGGAGGAAACACTCCTCTCTTCACACTGCCTTCAGGAACTACAACATTCAGAAAACACATGTCAATTTTTCTCCCGTTCCGACACAAAAAAGTTATTACAAGGACTCCTTTGGTATTTTTTGTTGATGTGAGGCATGTACTCTTAAGTCACTTACATCAACCCTTCCAATGCTGAGGATACTTTCATCCAAAGCACAAGGACGCAAATATTTTTGAAAACCATCTAAACCCTGTCATGTTGGTATTCAATGGAAAGCTCTTGCTGAGACAGAGTACTATCAGATGAGTACCCATTAGGGTTCGGATGCGAAGAGATTTTTTGTATCGATTGATCGAAAAACATTTCAAACAATTAATCGATTCGGTTCGAGTTTTACGGCCACATTGCTGTAATTTTAAAGCAAACAATTTCAAACATTATTGTGCCGCGGTATGCCCTGGCACATGCCAGGCACATATGCAGTGTAACGCGGCAATTGACGAATCGATGCACCAAATAATTGTGTTGACACGTAGTCGTTCCGTGTCAATTAACGAAAGTTCTGTTGTGTTTGTATATTTTTTTCAGAAATTTCACATTTGAAATAATTGATTATTACAAATGCCGTTCGAACGGGTAAAGTCGGCCTCACCTCAACCAAATGCTCGAGTTCTCGCTTAATCGTCCAAACACTAGTACCCATGTGCCAGGGTTTCAATCCTTTTTCAGGTTTTTTGCGAATTACTTTTAAACAGTCGTACATGCTTTCCTATTGGGCTAAGTTGCGCATTAAACGGCCTGTATCAGAGCCTTTAACTACCGGGTAATTGAAGTTGGATATGTAAGAAGAAGAATATTATTAACCTCCCATGCCCACTTCTTACCATGTTCAACATATGCTAGATAGAACTTGATCCCTGGAAGAGAGAGTTCCTCAGGACACTGTAGTTCTTTGCCGTGTACCTGGGTGAAGGCAGCAGAGGCCGACTCGGCACTGCTAAAGCTGATAAACGCATAGGGTTTCCTGGGCAGCATGGCAATGACAGTGATGGTGCCGAACGCATGGAAGATACCATGTAACTCCTCTTGCTGAACGCCATTTCCAAGACCTCCATTGGCAACCACCAAGTGCTGGAAGAATAAATTAGGAGATATATTACTAGGATTAAATAGGTACTCTATCAGGAGCAGCTCAAGAAGAGAGTAGGTTTGGTTAGGGGAACCATCAGAGGATGGGAGAAGGGGTGAAGAAAATGACAAAGAGAGAAGGATAAAAAGGGGTAAGGGATAGGAAGGGAGTCATAAGGGTGTGCTTTTTAGTTTACATGTTTTACATGTCTAACACAGTTAATTTTTGTTTATACTAGTTAAGCAAATAAAGAGGAAGAGAGCCCAAAAATTTTACAATTGCCAATTTTAGGCAACCAGTTTCCAAATCCTGGCTAAGACCCTGGATATGGGAAGGAAGGATAGTAATAATTTGTTTTTGTGTCAGTATGGTTAGGGAGTAACACTAGGTGTATGAAAGTAACTATGTATGTATGTGTAGTGCTGGAATGATTAATCGATATGTGCCATCAAATAATAAATCGTTTTGCTATTACTACTGATTAATCAATCATTTAAACAATTATGTCCTCTGCTTACAAGCCTTACATGGTCAAAGTTGCCATTCAAAAGAGGCCTTATTCACCATGAAAACTGTTCATAAAAGTAAAAAGATTATTACCATAAAATTGAGTTTATCGTTCAGATTTTAGGGGTAATCAGCCATATACGGGACACTGGCAATACTAATAGGCCTATTAATATTGATAGTTATCGATGATTTATATATTTTTTAACCATTCCCATAACTATGTATGGATGTTTGTATGTATATATATATATATATATATATATATATATATATATATATATATATATATATATATATATATATATATATATATATATATATATATATTGTGGAGCAGAAATCAAACCAGGACTAGTTATATTGGGGTACTAATCAACAGTTGGTGCACACATCCTCTCACTGATCACTGCTCATATGTGGATTCCCTACCTCGGAATTGTTTACAAACAGCCCTCAACAGGTTCATAAGTGAATGAATGATCAGTGATGGGATCATGGTTTAGACTTATTTGGATAGCAAAATGTCGAGCTGGGGGTGCAATCACTTCACCAACCTTGGTGGGTAATTCAGATGTCACTATACCCTCATGTCTGAATAGTGTCTGCTTCGCTCTGTTTTGTTTTTTGCGATTTTTTCGCAGCTCCCTCTTTGACAGCTTACAGCTATCGCCATGTGTTTCCATTTTGAAATAGCCTCAAAACCATCGAAATTAATTAGTACTATATTTAGATAAAATTACCCTTATGAAATTCGATAACAATAAGAATTAAGTGTTTAATGTTTTCATTTATTTCTAACAATAACATTTTAATGATTGTACACTGATTTTGTAAAGAAGAAGAGAAAATTAAGACGGTTCTAGAGTCACATCCGGGCACCTGTTATTCTGCAAAATGGCGGACGTGTGCGTGACCGCCGATCAATGCAAAAGCTGGGATAAAACCGGTAAAACCGAGTTGTAAGTACCTCTATCCTGTATATCTCATTATCTCAATCAAAGATCTAGTTACAGTGATTATTTTGACTTAAAATAAGTGCAATCGAGTGACATACTAGACGATTAAATCTTGATCAACTGTTCTCAACAAAGTTCATTTATTTGTATTTTTTTTTCATTTCAATCTCAATTATTGTAACCCATCACCAAACGCAAACAGTCTCTAGACTTTATATTTTTTTCTGCTTTTTGAAATTGTATGCAAACTTATTTCAAATATACTGTCCTGCCTAATTACTTTGTTCATTGGTGGCATGTCCATAGACAACTCACATGTACTGGTCTGTTGTAGAGGTTGGTTGAAGGGTTTGAAATTGGGTGCAACATTTGATTATGGCTTATACATATATTCTGCGAACTATTCGCACCCCTAGATCAGACAGGGGACATCTAGATAGAGATCTGGGAAAGGGGACCACTCGGTAGCTCCCGTGCAATAGGGTGATCCCACATGCATAAGTGGTAGTCGATCCTTACCTACCTGTAAGATTTTAAGTAAAAATAAACTAAATAAACCCACTTGTTATGATCTGAATTTGTGAAATTGCGAGCAAAGTACTCACCACAGTCACTCATCTACTTGTATGACTGAAGTCCAAACTTATTCCTATCCCTACTTTTCACGTTAAAATTGTTGATTCATTTTTAAAGAAGAATGTTTAACTCTGGACACAAGTTTTTTCAATACCTCAATCCTATTTAGGATTCACATATTATTAGTGCTAGGCCTCTAGCTCCTTATTAAAGCTGGACTAGTCTGCAGGGTAGGAGTGTGATCGGTATCCAAGGTTTGGAATCGGAATCATTAAAAAAAAATCTGATTCTTTCCGATTCCGATGCCTACCAACATATATAGGGGGAAGAATCATAGCATTCGGGTCTAAAACTGTATCAGATGCTTAACTGTTTTAACATTCCCATGCTGTAATTTCGTTTGTAGGTAGCAGATTAGATTACCCGGCGCATTGAGCTACTGACTGGCATTGTCTCGTTACTTTGTCATCTTATTGCATTGCAATAATATGACAAAGTAAGAGTAAATTAGTATCAACATTTTGCCGATTCCGGAATCGGAATGATCGCTATGAGATTCCATAGCGATCTTTTCATTGGGATTGTCGATTCCATCCGATTCCATGGTATCGATTGCACTCCTACTGCAGGGTCTTCCTGGCTAAGTCCCTGGTGTCCAACCCCCCTCACTGAAAAAAAATAAGTCATCATACTGACCATTTACACGTACATTGACAAATCAAGTAATTATTTCTTCAACAAATGTTTTAGTTATCATTTAAGAATTAAACTTTTTAGAATATCTACTTGTAATTATTATTTCCAAAAATTTCTGACCAAAATAAGTATTTTTCGTGGACCAGGGTGCCAAAAAGAGCCTGCTAGTCTGGCTAAATCAGGCTTACAATTAACATGACTGATTTATTTTGATTTATAGGTCAACTTAGCTTGATAAGAATTCGCCAGGCATTTATTTTTTTATTTTTCATCGCTAGGTGTCGCCTTTTCTGATTATGATCGATTGCCAGTTTCACAATCGATAAATCGGTATAAAAGAGGCAACCGAATAAGTGTCGATTATAATCGCTGATCTGCCCACCACTATGTTACACCATGTTTGTTTTTTCAGTGTGAAGCTGTGTAAGGGGTACAGCCAGGGTAACTTGGAGGGTTTACTGGGGGTGAAGAGTAAGGACCTCAAGAGGGCGCTCTATGAGATCTGCGGCCATGTCATCAGAGGAAACCTCAAGCAAGATGCGGCCATCACAGCCCTCGTGGAAATAGTGGTAAGTTTTAATTGATAAAGAACAGCCTTATATGGAAGCATATCCGAATAAGGAAATCTCAAGCAAGATGTGGCCATCGCTGCTCTCGCGGATGTAGTGGTAAGTTTTAATTAATTTTGAACAGCCTTATATAAACCTAAAGCTAGATGCATGCAGCCATTGCTGCACTTGCGGAAGTAGTGTTAAGTTTTAATTGATCAATGGAGATCAGCCTGTATAAATACAGGGATTGACATTAGTGCTTGCCCCGTTGCCCAGGGCAAGTAGAATTTGTAAATAAGAGTGGAAGGGCAAGTGTAAACTGTATCTTACTGGGCAAGCACACTGTTTGTATTTCGGGTTTACTTTTGAGAACGTGTGCCAATCTTTAGGTCTGGCATCATAGCTTGTCCTAGAAAATATGCTTTCACATGCCAGCACCATGTTCTGCTTGGTTTTAAATGAAACACTGTAAAGCATATAACTTTTGAAGGGCATGTGAAACTTGGAGTAGGGCAAGTGAAAGTCGAATGTCACTTGTCCTACTGGGCAAGTCGCCGCAAAAGTTAATGTCGTGCCCTGAAATATTTTCAAACAAATGTTTTGGTAAAAGATTTATTTCTGTCTAAAGAATATACAGGTTCAGAACGATTTTTGAAATTTTATCATATTTTGGATAAAAGAATTCTCTTAAAAATGTCATGCCCAGACCCGAAACGCATACTGTGATAATTCTATGTTGTCAATTGATGGAGATTCTCATGTGAACTTGCAGAACTTAGTCTAAACAGAAATTGTGAGCTTGTTGGTGATTCTCACTCAAAATTTAATTCCTATTTGAAAATTTCTGCTGGCTAAGACTCGGCTACCAGGCCCCTAACACCTAAAGATATTGTCTCTCAGCAAAGCAGCTCTTTTCGATTAACCTGATTGTCAATGGACTGTCACAATTTACTGAATTTAGCTGTGCATATTATGGCTGAAGAAAGTTACTTAGACGAAAAAACACAAACTTGTTTGTGGCCCAGAGTTAAATTCAGTACTGGACAGAACCCCTTATATAACAGCCCTTTTGCTGATGTCTGCATTTTGTATTTTCAGGAGCTGATGAAAGATGTTCCTTCACTGCTGGTGGATACCTTCTGTCTACTCGGTACATGATAAGTTTATTTTTTCCACTCTGTCTCTTAAGTCTTTGTACTGGTACTACTCTTCAGCACTACTCGCTGTTAGTAGCATGAGGTGTGGCTTAGTTACAGCCATGCAGTGTCCTACTCCTAGAGCTCTGTCCTAAGGTGGCACCACTGGTATCGTGAGGAAGCGTGGTTCTGTTACAGCCATGCAGTGTCCTAGAGCTCTGTCCTAAGGTGGCGCCACTGGTATCGTGAGGAAGCGTGGTTCTGTTACAGCCATTCAGTGTCCTAGAGCTCTGTTCTAAGGTGGCGCCACTGGTATCGTGAGGAAGCGTGGTTCTGTTACAGCCATGCAGTGTCCTAGAGCTCTGTCCTAAGGTGGCGCCACTGGTATCGTGAGGAAGCGTGGTTCTGTTACAGCCATGCAGTGTCCTAGAGCTCTGTCCTAAGGTGGCGCCACTGGTATCGTGAGGAAGCGTGGTTCTGTTACAGCCATTCAGTGTCCTAGAGCTCTGTTCTAAGGTGGCGCCACTGGTATCGTGAGGAAGCGTGGTTCTGTTACAGCCATGCAGTGTCCTAGAGAACTTCTGGCCTAAGATAGCTCCTTCTGGAAAGTGGGCACTGGCCAGATATTGTGTTCATGGTCAAAGTATTTTCTTCACAGTGGAGGATGAATTATGGGAGTCATAGGAGGCTTTGTGGAAGGAAATACATCACATTATGTGGCCTTCATGGATATTCAGCTCCTAGTTGTAACTTGGAAGGGGATATATGTTCTAACTAGAATGTCTTGCATCCTTGTGCTTTGGGCAAAAGTGACCACGGCATTGGAAGGGTTAAAACAGCTGCTGAAGTGAATCATCAAAACATGCAAAAAAATCACAGTTAAATACAGTTTATTTAAGCAAAATGATCTTTCAAGAATAACTGAAAAAAATGAGGCCTAAAAAAGTTGTTTGTTTCCTGTAACCCTACCTTAAAAAGTTTTTATTCAAAAAATTCTCTACCCTGAAGTTTTTTCAGCCCTTCCGACTCCCAATCATCAAAAAACATGCATAAAACACAAATTTTTGAACAATAAGATAATTAAAAAAAAAAAATCCGACTACCTACCCTATTTTTTTCGGACCATTACAGAAAATAAACAAAAAAAATTCTAGGCTTGAAATAAACAAGTAGACTTGTTGGTTTGAAATATAAACCATGGATACTGTTCAATCATTCTACATGTAATGATGTAGTGTAGCTTCCAGGATGTTACCAAATCATTTATTTAATGAATTAATGTGAATTGCAAAGCTGTCATCATTGTGGGGTGATAAATCTTGTCTTTTGCTTGCAAAATATTTGGTGGCCCTATTGATGGTCCTGCTGACTCCATCAGTACAGGGACTTGGCCAGGACCCGTCCTGCCTGTCTTTTGGACAGGCAGTTTCCTGAAAAGCTCCTTTTTGGACAGGCAAAAATTTCTATGAATACTTTTCAATTTTGACTTTGTGGGGGTAATAACCAACTATTTTCTTAACTTACCACCTTCTAAGACATAGCTGAAGTGTAAATTGCCCAGGAATTGAAGTAGAATACTTTCTAAATCTGGATGGGCAGAAATTTTGGAATTGCTGTTTTGGACAGGCATTTTTGAAATCCTGGCTAAGACCCTGCATCAGTATACATGTACTTATAGTTTTATTCTACCAGAGCTCTAAATACAGGCACTTATCTTTTTGGGTTTTTGTAGTTATACAAACAATTGCTATGGTAAACTTTATATATCTAATCTGTTGCAATGAATAAAAGTGTTTCAACACAATCAGGGTCTTAGCCAGGATTTCAAAAATGCCTGTCCAAAAGAGTAATTCCAAGTATGCTTGCCCATTGGGTGAGTGAACAATTCCCCACCCCTCAATATAAAATATCCCACCCCAAACCCTTTGTTTTGAAAAATAAAAAGGAAAAACTAAGAACAAATGTTCACATGTCATCGTCTTGTTTACATCCCCGCCATTTGCAACAGGCTTCGCCTGACCTGGACTAGTAAGTTCAAAAATTCACTAGCCCAGTGGGCTAGTAATAGTAAAAATTAGTCTTTATGACTGTACAGAGTGTTTGAACTCTGAAGAGGGTTTTGTTTCTTTGATTCTTGTTATTGATTTTGCTGTTTTCTGGGCCTTGCCTGTGTATTTCAGATGTGGAAACCAGCGTCTCTGAAAACAAAGGACAGAGGGAGAAGTTCATGTCCCTCATCACTGGCTGCTCTGTAAGTAACACAACACAGGTATAAAGCTATCTTCTCTATAAGAATATATATATATATATATATATATATATATATTAGGACTGTCATTGACATCCCATTTTTTTCGATTCGATTATTGACAATATTTTTTTCGATTCCGATTATTTCGATTCGATTTTTTTACCTTTAACTATAGTTTGATGTTTTCACTAGGACAAGGCCTAAAATAAAAAGATATTTGAATTGTTTCCTATTACCCTATGAACCATAATTTTTAGCCCCTACCCTAGTCTTTTTATTGCCCAAAATATATTTTATATATAAAATGCAAAGGTAAAAATTTGTAATTGCTTTATATTCCATGCATAGCATACAAAAGAAATTGAATAAAGAAAGAAGAAAACAACCAATATCAGCATTTAATACTAGTTCAGTAGATTGAAATAGATCTAGGTACCACACTACTTTAGATGCTGCTATGTTGCTTTACATTTACATCTAATGCAGCATGGAGGAGAGAATAAAAAGATAAAATAAAATAACTTCCCTACCTACCTACCCTATTCTAGCATGTGATAGGACAGAAATATATTTTTGTTTAGGCCCAATATATACAGAATCACCACCATGCACTAGACAACGTAATTTCTATCCACATGGCTAAAGTGTCACCGCTCACCTCACAGCCCCGGCAACTGCGTAAACATTGCTATCTCAAGTGCCCTCCTTTTACCATAAAGGTGACACTCCTGAAAACAGCATTTACACAGCTGCCCGGGCCACTAGCAACAAACATCACTCCACCAGATGGACTGACATTTGTGTGTGAACATGTACACACATGCCGGCCGAGTCCTCATGCAGCATGGCCGCTACAACTGAATGTATAGTTTGCCTTCTCACCAAAAGGTGGCGTTGTATATATCGATGTCTAGTGCTAAGCGATTCGATATCGGGCAGCACATTTTGTCGGACCATCGATGATGTGGGTATCGATGACGGTCCTAATATATATATATATATTTATATATATATATATATATATATATATATATATATATATATATATATATATATATATATATATATATATATATATATATATTAGTGGTCGGACGATTTATCGAAATATCTCATTATTGATTGTTGCACATGTTTACATGTTTAATCTCAGTATATTGTGGTTCCCCTTAAAAGTTTAAAAAAAATTACAACTGCTAATTTTGGGCACCAAATTTCTAAATCCTTGCTAAGACCCTGTGCCACTATCTTTGGTATAATGCAGGCCTCAACGCTAACTCAAAATGTTTCTGGCCCTGTAGGACCAGTAACACAGAGGATCTACTGGTCCTGAAAAGTTTTGACTGGTCCTACATTTTTTTCTTTAACATAACAAGAAAAAACATTGCATAACATTCACCACAACATTTATTTCTTCTTATTTTATCTTCATTTTTTTCAAAAACATTAGGGGACATTCTCGGAGGGAAACATTTTAACAAGAATGTCCAGAAATGTTTACTGGCCCTGTAGGACCAGTTGAGGTCATTATTTACTGGCCCAAAGCCGTTTTTGGGAATTTTTACTGGCCTGGGGCCATAGGTTTACTGTTAGCGTCGAGCCCTGTAATGATATTGAAAATGAGACATTTTCTTGATTATGAAATGTAACTGGTAGGCCTTTAAAAAACACAGAAATAGATCGCTCTTAAAGGGTGTTTTTGATATTGATTTATTTACTCTTCTTCTTTAAGAACCTGGTCCCAGATGCCATTGTGAAAGAGAGACTGGACCAGGAAACCCTGGAAAACCTGGGCCTCTTTAACCGGCGATCCAACTTCCAGCAAAAATACATCAAGACAAAAACAAGACTATAGTAAGTTAAATGAAGAATGAAAATAACAAATTTTATTGTTATCATTTTAGATAACTTATTTTCACTGTTCAAATACTGATTTTTAAAATGAGAAAATTGTACTGTTACCATTTTAGATACCTTATTTTCATTGTGACAACAGATTTTTAAAATGAGAAAATGATAAAATTTCATTGTGACAACAGATTTTTAAAATGAGAAAATGATAAAATTGTACTGTTATCAATTTAGATACCATATTTTCATTGTTTGAATAGTGATTTTAAACAGCTAACTTGTGATTATGCGTATGGAAGTGACATCTTTTGAGTAAAAACTAGACTACAGAATAGTTGTTACCATTCACTGCTGCCATCAAGTGGCCACATGTAAAATTAAAAGTGGGATGCTTGTCCCATCATTTAATCTGTTATAGAACATTTTGTAAATTCATTCATTTACTAAAGAGTAAAAAGATAGAAATTGGCTTCTGTTCTAACACAGTTGAGTAAGAGCGAAGTAGTTGAAGAGTAGGCATAAGATTAAAAGTCACCAAATAAAATGTCATTCTTGCCATGAAAATAGAAGTACCAAAGATCATTGCTTATTTATTCGGTATGATTTTCCATAACATGTGTGATGAGAAATTCTTTTCATAAGTGCACATTCTATCAAAAAGTCAGTCTCTTTAGGAAACAGACATGGAGATATTTGATATTCTCAGTGCTATATTGTAACCCTTCCAATGCTGAGGCTACTTTCGTCCAAACACACGGACACAAAACTTTTGAAAAGCATCTTAACCCTGTCATGTTGGTATTCATTAGGTAGCTCTCACTGAGTACTCTCAGTCATTTTTCAGCTTTTTTTCATAACTTTGTATTGGCCAAATTAGCCACTAACAGCATAAGCACATTCTATGAAAAAGTCAGTCACAGAGATCTTTGATATTCTAAGTTCAGGCCTCAAAGCTAACTCAAAATGATACTGGCCCTGTAGGACCAGTAACACCTAGCATCTACTGGTCCTGCAAAATATTTACTGGCCCTACATTTTTTCTTTAACATAAGAAGAAAGAATATTGCATAAGATTCGCTACAACACTTATCTTTATAAATTTTATCTTCATTTATTTCAAAAACAATTTTGGACTTTCTCAGGGGGAAGAAGAATGTCTCCAAATGTTTACTGGCCCTGTAGGACCAGTTGAGGTCTTTTTTTACTGGCCCGAAGCTGTTTTTGGGAATTTTTACTGGCCTGGGGCCATAGGTTCACCCTTAGCGTCGAGCCCTGAAGTTTTGCATTTCAATTGGTATTTTGATATTGCTTTGTATCAGACAGTTACCTATATATTTTCCTCTTGTTTTCTTTCAGTTATAAGCAGCAGAAATTCAATCTATTACGGGAGGAGAATGAAGGTTTCTCTAAACTGGTGGCCGAGTTGAATCAGGACTTCACCGATGGGAATGTAACAGCAGCACAGGTCGTGGAGAATATAAAATCTTTGATCGGTAAGTCCGCACCCACTCTGGGGATACATATCCAGTACGGTAGTGATGTCATTGATAGGAAATTTTATCGATTCGATTAATTGATATATTTTTTGATTCAATTTGATATGCCGTAACATGCTTGTTGGGGCACAATTATTTATAGGGATGTCATTCGATTTGATTAATTGCTATGTGTTTTTTCCGATATATCAATTTGATGCGATTCGGTTACAATCCCCGTGTCTTGGCCATATTCCTGAGTTAAGCACACCATTCCTTCCAATTTTTCTTACAAAAGACATAGAAAATACTTCAATATTAAGTCAGAGTTTCACTTTGCGTTAGTTGAACAGGAAAAGGTCTGGGAAAAGTCTATTTTTTTATTAATAATCATATGGCATTATTGGGGTACAGAATATTGTTTATTTCGATTTGATACCCAACCTTTTGGTTCGATTTAATTGACAAAGTGAAAATGTCGATTTATTGACTTGTCGACTCGATGACATCCCTACAGTACGGTAAATTCTCAGAAATTTAGAACACTAACATTATTGTGCAAAATAATTCAATGAAAATCTGGGCCACCCTTGATCTACCCTTTCTATATGTATCCACTATGGGGATGCATATCAATCTTTTGCTGGTCGTTAAATCTGTGCCACTATTACTCTGCTCTGTCTCTATTTTCAGAAAACATGGTAATGTTCGGTGATTGATTTTGTGTATTTTATGTTTTCAGGGTACTTTGGTCTGTGTCCTAACCGAATGTTGGATATCATATTGGAGTCGTTCCAATGATTTTGTGTATTTTATGTTTTCAGGGTGTTTTGATCTGTGTCCTAATCGAGTGCTGGATATCATATTGGAGTCGTTCGAGCGTCGTCCAGAATTGAGCGATTTCTTCATCCAGCTGCTTTCCTCACATGGCAGCGACCCGCAGACCATTTGTGATATCCTAGGCTTCAAGTTCTCATTTTACCAGGTATGTAGAAAAAGTGACTGAAACCGTGGGAAAATTTTTACTCATCTGAGAGCAGGGTCTTAGCCAAGATTTTAAAAATGCCAGTCCAAAACAACAATTCAAAAATTTCGGCCTATCCAGAATTAGGTACTAATCCACTTTAATCTTTATACCAAGTATCTTTAATAACCTTTTGTGTCAAAATCTTTATATCAAGTATCTTTAATAACCTTTTGTGTCAAAAAGGCAATTTACACCTAGGCCATGTCCTAGGAGATGATTTGTTAAGAAAAAGATTTGGTTATTACCCTCGAAAAGTCAAAATTGAAATTTCGTCATTGAAATTTTTACTAATCAAAAAGAAGGTCTTTAGGAAATAGCCTTTCCAAAAGACAGGCAGGAATAGTCCTGGCTAATGTACTCTTAGCATCATACTTCATACTTCAAGACCTCTACTATAATATTAACTGACATTTTAATGCTATGTAGCTGGGTATTGTATATGGTAGCTAATATATGGAGTGCTAAAATTTTCGCTTTTCAGCCCTGCTGGAGGGTATTTGTGCAACTTAAAACTCTCGCATTCAAGCTCCCAAACTTTATATTCATTACTATGTATAGATATCTATTAGAAGGATGTTATTATGGCGCTATCATTTGGAGCGCGGAAATTAGCGAAAATTAAATACCTATAAAAATACCAGTTAGAAATACTGTTGTTATTTTTCAGACGACCGCTGACAGTCAGACGCCCGAGTCTCTCTTCACAATAGCTGCTCTTCTACTCAAGCACGACCTGATAGACCTGGGAGCCCTCTATGCACATGTGAGTAAACTATTCAGTTACTGTTAATCTGAAAATGAGTGCGTCATAAAACTATGCATATTTCTCATTTTTCGCTATTTCTTATTTTTGCGTTTATCGCCTCACGTCTGATACCTGAAACAAGATAGGGATTTTTGGCTGCTGGAAATTAGTGTGTGTCGTGTGTGACACAAAAATGCACTAATTACACACACACACAGATTTAAACAGCTTTCGTCATGGGACACAAGAAGTGACAAGTGCCCTGTATGTACTCAGATATATACTTGCTGTGTATAAGATATGTAATAAGGGCCTCAGCTAGATGCCTGAGTCTCTCTTCACCATAGCTGCTTTTTTTACTCTAGCTTGACCTTATAGACCTGGGAGCCAGGGGCTTAGCCACCTATGCGACCAGCGTGTCATTTGGACACCCAAAACACTGTTTTTTGACAGTTTGGACACCCAAAAGTTTAGGTCAGGATTTGCTTATGATGGCAATTTTAGAGGATAGTGCATGTAGTGTCACTCCTACAATACAGACAAAGCCGTTACTGGCCTAAAAAAGCAAAATCTGTAGATATATATATGGTTTATTTCATTTAATAGTAGTTTGAATTTTGTACCACACCTTGGACACCCTAAAGTCTATGAAACCTACGTTTGGACACCCTTTTTCCTAATCCTGGCTAAGACCATGCTGGGAGCCCCCTATGCACGTATGAGTAAACTACTCAGTTATACTTCATGGGACACAGCAGTTATATATCTGCTGTGTATAAGATATGTGATAAGGGTCTCAGCTTGACAGAAGCCCAAGTCTTTCTTCAACATGGGTGTTTTCTTACTCTAGCACAATCTGATAGACCTCAGCGCCCTCTTTGCACATGTGAGTAAACTATTCACTAGAGTAAACACAAGGAGGTATGATACCCTAGCCCACTTAAACAGCAATAAGAAGTATGTGCCCTCTGAACCCTTTTGCTGCTGGTTGCTAATAAAAAAACATGTAAAAAACCTGAAAAATGACTAAAACCCTGGCAAATGGGTACTCATCTGAGAGTACTCAACGAGAGCTATCCAATAAATACCAACATGACAGGGTTTGGATGATTTTCAAAATTCTTGGCTTCCCTGGGGTTTGGACGAAAGTAGCCTCTGCATTGGAAGGGTTAATGGACAAAATATGTGATCAGTAGCCATCCTATGTGTACATTCTCCACTTGTATGTTATAGATGTATAGTGATTATACAGAGTATAGTGTGATATACCCATGAGATGACCTGAAGTTAACACAAATGGGATAAGAATGTAGGAACATGATTTTAGCCCCTCATTGAAACCCTTCCAGCGTGCAACATAACCACTTGCCCCGTTACAAGTTGCAAGTGAATTTGGCAATAAATGGCAATTGGGGGAGCAGAGCAAGACCCTTACTTTCCCCGCCTTGCGAGTAATGTTTTGGGCGGAGTCCTCGCAATGTAACCGACCTTCGTTTAATAAGAGTGGCTGGACAAGTGGAAGTGCTGGCGGGGCAAGTAAACTTTAGGGGCAGCTTGCCCCGCTTAGCAATTAATCTTTTGGAACCTATGTTGCACCCTGCCTTCTTTATTTCTGACCCCTAGACTTGGTATGAAATTCTCATCACCCCACCGCTTGCGACCCTCTAAAATTAGGAATTCAGGTTGTTGACATATAGTTTGATATTTAGTATCAAGATAACTCGCAAGATGACCTCAGGAACCAGGATGTCCTGACCGAGGATAAGATAGGGGAAATAAAAATCGTAGTGCCAGTTCATTTTATAGCCTCATTAAATGTAAAGCTTCGTAACACATTGCGGCAATGTCGACCAGGGTGAACTTCTCTGGAAGATTTAGTTTCCTTCATGCCATATAGATGGCAGCACTTGCAAGCAGTGATGTGGCCACAGGTTCTGACACTTAAATTTTAAGCTAGGGGCCCGAAAAGGTCTTTTGATAAAAAATAGTGGTCAAAAATAGAATTTCTGGTTAATATAAATACTATTTTGGGCCCCAAGTCTGAAAAATTTAGGGGCCCACAGCAAAATCTAGGGGCATATGCCCTTGGGAAAGTCGAACCCTGATATGTCTGGCCTATCTCTTGGACTGGCAATTTTTCCGGAAAAACACCTTTTTGGACAGGCAAAAATTCCTCTGAAGAACTTCCATTTATTATTTATTGGGGAGTGATAATGAAATCTTTCCATAAAAACATTTTCTACAACCTAGCTGGTTGTATGGATAGCCCTTTTGACAATTTGATCCATATTAATGAAAACATGTTTTTTTCTCTTTAATCAATATTTTTTCACTGATTTTGTGCTGAAGTTTGTATTTTATTGCCTAATTGATTTACTGGGTGGCACCATTTCAAGTTTTCTTTTGAAGGAGGCTTTGATAAATTTCAGGATGGTGGTATTGCTAAAAAGGTGTGTAATATTTTTCTTAATGGTTTCTATTAAAACCTTTCTATGGCGGAGCATAATATCCACAGAAAAATAATCAAGAACAATTACATTATTTTTAGATGTGGTTTGTTATGATGTGGTATATATTTTGCCATTTGATCAGTTGTCTGATTGAATATTGGCACTACGGATTCCAGCAAAAAAGGTGTTAGTAATAATTGTTCCGGCAGGTATGATTTAACTCTTATGCTGCTGGTGGCTAATTTGGCCAATACAAAATGATGCATAAAACCTGAAAAATGACAGAAACCATGGCACTGTCAAGTAGCCACCAGCAGCATATGGGTTAATGGGTTAAGTATGTATGCATGTCTTGGATAAATTCCATCTAGGGATTGTTTATATATGAGATTTGTTTCCCTGGTGAACTGACCTTCCACCTATCTTACATAATTAAGCTGGCATAATGCATTTCCATAGCATCCAGGGTCTTAGCAAGGATTTAGGAATGGGTGCCCAAAATTGGCAATTGCAAAATATTTTGGCATCCAATTTTTCAAGGGAGATCACAATATTGTCAGATTTCAACCACAAACATGCATTTACTTATTGGTATAAGGCATAACATCCTTTTATAAAGTCATGGGATTCATATTGGGGTGAAAAAGATTCTATTAGATGTTTGAAAATGACATTTTAAGAAATTACTCATAAGAAAATTTGGATGTCCTAAGGTGGGACTTTTGAAGGTTTGGGTGATTATAGGTATGCTGGTGGTGGCAAATTTGGCTATTACAAAATGATGCAAAAAACCCTGAAAAATGACCGAAACCCTGGCATATGGGTACTCATCTAAGAGTACTCGGTGAGAGCTATCCAATGAGTACCAACATGACAGGGTCTAGGTGTTTTTCAAAAATCTTTGCATCCTTGTGCTTCGAACGAAAGTAGCCTCAGCATCAGAAGAGTGAAATGACACCCAGTCACTCCCTGCTGGCTAAGACTAGCCTCTCGTCTCACCTTTGGACAATCTCCAAGAAGACGGTAGACGAAACATCTCTCAATTATTAAATCATCTCTGTCCTGTGAGATCACATGAGATCACTGAGCATTATTAGAAGTGATCACATACTTAAAAGCATAGTCTCTTAGCCAGATGGCTGTCTGGGCTTCATTTGGACACCCAAACCATCAAAAATGACCCCCCAGGACACCCAAATAATAATTCCTGAAAATGTCTATTTCAAGCATATATTGAATTTTTTGCCACCTCAATATGATTCCCACGACATTGTATAAGGCAATTGTGCCTTATTTCAATAAGTAAATACATGTTTACTGTTGTAATCTGAGTATATTGTGGTCTTTCTTGAAAAGAAGGATACCCTAAAATTTTACAACTGACAAATTTGGGCACCCAGTTTCTAATCCAGGTAAAGACCCTGCTTGCAAGGCAATATGACATCATCGTTTACTTGCCTGCAACTTGAAATTCCAAAACCTTCCCGTGATTGATAAATTGAATATTTGAAAAACACTAGTTAGATTAACCCATTCATACCTGTAACAGCCAAACCACCTGACTGTTGATATCTCTCTTATTTCTCTGATGTTTAGAACATATTTGATTGGAGAATTCTTCTTTTAAAAATTATCTACAGCTCTCCTTCAAGTTTGTGAATTTTTCAGAAAAAAATCAGTGGTGGTCTTGAAACAATATTATTTTTGGGAATTAATCTGACACTGCTTTTATTGGTGATATCATATGAGTTATCAGAGCGAGAGCCCACCTTGATTATTAATGAGTTAATTGGCGAAGGGGTAGAATTATGTGTAATGGTATCGACAGGCTCGCTGACAAATGATTGGTCGACGCTGTATGCCGATCGAGAGCCTCTTTATCACAAGAGGTGGTCTCCCAGGGTAAACACCCACCGCCATTGTACCCAGCCGTCGCCATGGCAACCACATCTGTTACGGTCAACAAGATACCGTGGGGCTGCCATTGCTGCTGACACGTTACGGCGGGATGGAGAGCATTGAGAAATGATTGGATGAAAAAGGGGGAGGGGTTCGCCCTGGTTAATACTGAATATCGTGCCCGCTTTCATATCGCTAGCGATCCGTCACGGTCCCATTATAACCCACAATGCATCTGAAATCAGACAAGATGGAGTGTTGGGCGAATCACTCAAATCACTCAAACCGGGGTTTATACTGAATATCGTGCCTGCATTCATATCGCCTCCGATCTGTCACAGTCCCGTTATTACCCACAATGCTTCTGAAATCAGACAAGATGGAGTGCCGGGCAAATCACTCAAACCGAGGCCAGCTTTTCAAAGCCATGTGATAGTTTTCTAATCTGGGTCTGTACTACCGGCCTTTTTGGGATATTACTCTTTTGAGAGGGGTGAGATTCAATTTGTCCTTTTTTCGGGAGAAGTGACACTCACAAGAATATGGGAAAATGGTGGCTGATTTAGAAACCCAATGATTTGAAATATGTCTGGGCTATTGTGTCTGCTCCAGTAATTCACTGCACTCGATACTCTTATAGGGGGTAAGATTCATTATCCCATGCATGATGAAGTTTCTCTTGGAGATAGTGAATTGGCAACTTCTAGTATTGGCTCATGAGCCTATTGATAACATAATGATACATAGGTCTGAGAAGCACTAGGTGCATAGACTGATGGTGGTCATGCTATCATTCTGAGTCAGGGTCGTAGCCAGGATATAGAAACCTGGTGCTCAAAATTGGCAATTGTAAATGTTTTGGGCATCCAATTGTTCAAGTGGGACCATGATATATACACAGATTTCAATCATAAACATGTATGAACTTATTGAAATAAGGCATAATTGCCGTATACTATGTCATAGGATTTATATGATTTATTCAAGTATATGCTTGAGATTGATGTTTTGAGAAATTCCTCACAAAAATTAGGTGTCCTGATGGGTGATTTTTGAGGGTTTGGGTGTCCAAAAGACGCCCAGATGCCCTGCTGGCTAAGACTGGTGGTTTCTCATGCTGTCATTTTGAGTCAGGGTCATAGCCTGGAGTTCATAACTGTCTGTCCGAAACAGGAATTCCTATATTTTTGCCAGTCCAGATTTAGCTACTCAGCTACTTCAAAATCTTTATAACAACTAGACCGTGTCAAGGATAATTTACACTTTAGCCATGTCCTAGAAGATAGTTTGTGAGGAAAAGATTTGGATATTACCCCAAAAAATGTTAAAATTGAAAATTCTTTATAGAAATTTTGCCCACTATGTAGGGGGTGATACCGTATGTTCATAGTCAGAGCAAAGCCAGGCCAATAAAGTCAGTGGACGTATATTGATAGTCTGTATAATTACAAGGATTTCTCTCTTGAAAAATGTTTTCAGGTCAGTCTTTATATAGAGAATAAGATGAGTTGAAGATATATATATATATATATATATATATATATATATATATATATATATATATATATATATATATATATATATACATATATATATATATATATATATATATATATATATATATATATATATATATATATATATATATATATATATATATATATATATTAGAAGGAACTTACCAACATTCCCTCTTCATGATAATTACCTGATACTTGATCAATTAATAACCAAAAAGCAGAGACATTTATTTCAACATTTATTGGAATTTTAGTGTGTTTATTGATAAATCCCTTCATTCATTCTTTGACACTGACACCAAGCACATAAACATAGCAGGGCTCGAAATTAGGGGGTGCCGGGAGCCAGGCTCCCTCAAATTCACCTGCGGCTCCCTCAAATTTCTACAGGTAACCCAAAAATGTTTCTATACACAACATATTTGGGTAACTTTTGAAGATGCAATTTGGCTCCCTGAAAAAAAATCTTAATTTCGAGCCCTGCATAGGTTTCATAGGTTCTCTTATTGTCAACCCTATATATCACACCTGATAAATAATCACATTATTCCACTCAGGCTACAACGTACCATGGTAAAATGTTGTCTGGATGTTATCTTTTTTCATCAGTAACACAGAAAGATTGTAGAAATTTCCAAAATATTTGAAGGAGATTTTTTGGTTGGGCTTTGATTAACACTTCTCCTTCAAATATTTTGAAAAAGATGCTCTCATGCAAAAGTTATTGGCAAATTATTCAGATATTTTTGGAGGGTCCCCAGTAGTAAATGAGCGCTAGCTCACCCATTCAAGCTGAGCACATTCACTTGCTCGACAACTTGACATTTATCTTGAAAAATGAAAGCAGAATTTTGTTGAAGGAATTGTCATTTAGAAAAGATCGAACAACTATCCCTAAAATATTTTAAAATTCTGTTAATTTCCCAAGATAAATTCCTTTGTTTCAAGCAAACTGTGTTCTCCGAGCATGTGAAGTTTAACAAACTTTGTTAGTGCCACAATTTCCTGATTCTCGCCATTATTCAGTTTGACTCGAAAGGTCACCAACGTGATTCAGTTATCGCTCAGCATTTGCCCATAGTTTTAGTGATCACTAAAAGGCCTGAATGAAATTTTATTCCATGTTGAAAAAGTGGAATTGTATTGTAATTTTCACCCATTCACACCCAGAATTCATCTTGAAAGTGTTGTCTGCTATGTTCATACTTTTGAAAATAACTTGGCAATAAAGCAAAATTCACAAAATATCTGAAGGAGAGTTGTTGTTTGACTTCTTGTAGACATTTCGCCTTCAAATATTTTCCAAAAAATGCTTTTGTTAAAAAATTATTTTCAAAATTGTCAGGCTTGTTTTGGCTGCTCTGAGTGTGAATGGGTTTAGGATGTAAAAATGATATTGAACGAAGCATTTTCTTAGTTCTATATTTCTGCAATGTTCTCAGTTACACTCTTACATATATATTTTTTACCGGTTAGTATCATTCGAGGGGATATGTTTGTGCTATTTTTGAACCTTACCTACATACATAAATATACAACAGACACAATCTGTGCAGTACAATTGCCTTAACTACTTTCTCTGTGCAAACGAGTGACCTTGACATTGTGTATTTGACCTTGGCTGTCGACCTTGACCTTGCCAACATCAAGTGATGCTCAATGAACTCGGACAAACAGGAATGGATATATCTGAATGCCTTCTCATTGAGAAGAATAGAAGTAAATTGCTTCTTTGTGAAATGAACTACTGTAGAATAGGAAATTAATCTGAATGAATTTATTCTGCCGAACATTTCTGAGTAGGGTCAGTTCGGTTTAATGAAAGTAGGAAATATTGAACCCTACGTTTACAGTATTATTCCTGTCATTAGAATGTTAACCTTTCAATGTTGGTTTTTCGGAATAAAAAATCTCGGAAAAAAATCACAAATTTGGTTAATTTTCACCTCAGATTAATTTCCTATTCTACAGTATGCAGCTTTTGAATACATGATGATGTTTCATCATTAAAATTGTTTTAAATAACACTCCATTGTGTTAAATTGTTAGAACAATTAAACCTGCCACCTGTTACAGTTAAGAGAAACTGTCTCATAGTATGAAACAGTCACAGGTTATCCCACATGAAATATGTAGGACTAGTACTCTGTTAATATGTAGGACTAGTATTAGTTTTCCTAGGCCTGGTATTGGCATCACTGCTTTTATTGTACTGATGATCCCAAATCCAAGCCTTAACCCTTCCAATGCTGAGACTAATATCGTCCAAACACAAGGATGCAACGATTTTTGAAAACCACCTAAACTCTGTCATGTTGGTATTCATTGGAAAGCTCTCTCTGAGTACTCTCAGATGAGTACCCATATGCCAGGGTTTCAGTGATTTTTAGTTTTTTTGCATCATTTTGTATTGGCCAAATTAGCAACCAGCAGCATAAGGGTAAATGAAATATAGGTACCGGTACTTGATAAGATACCAGTATCGACATTGAATGGGGAAAAGTATGGTATCCAAAAAGTTAAGTATAGTATAGTATCGTTATGATTTAATCCTTATCCTGCTAACCACAACAATTGTCGTGGTGTGCAGCAGTGTTCATAGGTTTCACAGCAGGATAAGGGCTAGAATATATAGAAAATTGATTTAGCTGTAAATCTTACTGATCATACAATATCTATGTATTTTCAGAAAACATAGGCCACCCTGAACCCATAAAAATCACAATTAGTAAAAAGTGTCCCAAATTACCGAGAATTTGCGGTAGTGGCCATTTCCCTACTCACTGTGACTCAAATTTCTAGGGTGGTCTAATTTTCCAAGAATTTACAGTACTCACTGTGAATCGACATGAAGGAAATCTTGCCTGTCTTACCACATTCTCCCAGCTCTATTCTTACAGACTCACTATTTTCCTGAGGGATTCAGGTAAATCATTCTGATAAATCATTCATCTTAGCTTCAGTCTAGAATTTCAGGACTTTCTTTACCTAGCTCTGATGCTGTCTGGCATACATATCCAAATACACACATCTAGCAATTTGATAAAGGTGGCATATTAACCCTTTCAATGCTGAGGCTACTTTCGTCCAATGCACAAAAATGCAAAGATTTTTTGAAAACCATCTTAACCCTGTCATGTTGGTATTCATCGGATCTCGCAGGGTACTCTCAGAATGATACCCATAAGCCAGTGTTTCAGTCGTTTTTAATTTTTTTGCATCATTTTGTATTGACCAAATTAGCCACCACCAGCATAAGGGTTAATTAATTAACAGTTAATCAATATGTGAATAAATCCAGTATCATTTTCTCAGGATTTCACAGTACTTTAATCAATAAAACCAATAACACCAGTATTCGTTTCTGAGAATTTCACAATATTTCTATACCATTCAACCTTGCATGCTTATTATAAAGGTTTTAAATGCCTCAGCATTGGAAGGGTGAATATTTTGAATTCATAATATAAATGATTGTTTGGCTGTCACAATGTTGGTCATACCTTTTCCTATGTACAGCTATTTCTCTCCTTACATCATTTGTAAGATTTTCAAAATCTTTGTGTCCTTGTGCTTTGGACGAAAGTAGCCTCAACATTTGAAGGGTAAATATTTTGAATTCATGATATAAATGATTGTTTGGCTAGCTGTCACAATGTTGGTCATACCTTTTCATATGTACAGCTAGTTCCCTGCTTACGTAATCTTTGCGTCCTTGCGCTTTGGACGAAAGTAGCCTCAACATTTGAAGGGTAAATATTTTGAATTCATGATATAAATGATTGCTTGGCTGTCACAATGTTGGTCATACCTTTTCCTATGTACAGCTAGTTCCCTGCTTACGTAATCTTTACGTCCTTGCGCTTTGGACGAAAGTAGCCTCAACATTTGAAGGGTGAATATTTTGAATTCATAATAAAAATGATTGTTTGGCTGTCACAATGTTGGTCATACCTTTTCATTTGTACAGCTATTTCCCTGCTTACGCCATTTGTAAGGTTTTCAAAATCCTTGCGCCTGTGTGCTTAGGACGAAAGTAGCCTCAGCATTGGAAGGGTTAATGAAGGTTGTCCTTCAGTGAATGCTGGAGGCTGTTGAGGAGAATTCCCTGTATTGGCAGTGCATGAGTTTATGAAAAACCCTGCGGAAACCGGGGCTGAAGATGTGATAGATTATCGGGTTCACCATCGAACCGCAGTACTCCAGCCATTCGAACGCCATCACCATCTGCGGGGTGATGTACTGGCTGCAGACCTCGCACGTACCGATAATGACGTACGTTATAAAGAACGGCAGATACAGCAATACAAACGCGGCAAAAAGAACGCCCAGTACCTTCACCGCCCGCTTTCCCTTGTGGACGTTTTCCGTTACGATTTTCCGACGTAACGTGGATGCACCGGTTGCGGTGCTCCGGTGGATGCCTGCTGATTCGCTGACGCTGGACATTCTGGAGAGTGGGATCGACTCGCTCGTCTGCGATATCCGACTCGGGGAGGCGGACACCGATTGCGGGAGACACAAAGAGTCCCGTTGCTGGTTCCCGACGACGGGCAGGTTTTCCTGTAGGTGTGTTGTTTCGGTCGCGGGCGTCGTATTTCGCCCGTTCTGACTCTGACGCCCAGCTACGCACTGCCCGTTGTGATGCGGGCTCGGCTCATCGGGAAAACTCGTCGTTTCGGAATCCACGCTGTCGCGGCGTTTTTTCCGCGTGAAGACACTACTGATGCTCCATGTTCGGGTTTTCGGTTCCTTTTTCGCCTCGAGGGCCTGTTTTTCGAGGGCTCGTCTGCGATATGTGTCCTGCCTCGAGGCGTGCAGTGCTATTTTACTTTGGTTATGTAAAGCGCGCACCGTTAGCGCGTACGTTACGGTCATGATTAAGAGTGGTAGGTAGAAAGATATCACAGTGGCTGATATGATGAATGTTGCCGTCTCGGGACCGCAGCCCTTGTACGAGACGTTGGTCTGAGTGTCGAACATGGAGAAAACGAAAAGCGGGCCCGCAATACACAGCGACAGCACCCACACTGACACTATCTTCAGCATGGTGTGCCTCGTCCGTTTGGATACACCGTATTTAAATGGGAACTGCAGGATCATGAAGCGGTCGATGGAAATCATCATGAGATGGATGATGGTGGAGGAGGTGAAGAGAACGTCCAGGCTGTACCAGATACGACACACTGTGTTCGGCACCGGCAAAAAACCTGAAAAAACAAGGACAAGAAATACTTAAACAACTGGTATAACAGGTGAAGAGAACATCCAGGCTGTACCAGATACGACACACCGTGTTCGGCACCGGCAAAAAACCAGAAAAAACAAGGACAAGAAATACTTAAACAACTGGTATAACAGGTGAAGAGAACATCCAGGCTGTACCAGATACAACACACCGTGTTCGGCACCGGCAAAAAACCTGAAAAAACAAGGACAAGAAATACTTAAACAACTGGTATAACAGGTGAAGAGAACGTCCAGGCTGTACCAGATACGACACACCGTGTTTGGAACCTTGCAAAAAACCTGAAAAAAGAACCGGAGAAATTATGAATAACCATTATAACTGAGAGTTAATTCAGGCTGTACCAGATATGGCATAAACTCTGAAAAAAATAACAGCAATTAATGAAGAGTTAATTAAGGATGAAATTCAGGCTGTACCAAATACAGCACACTGTGTTGGGCACCGCAAAAAAACCCAGAAATAATAACTGGAAAAATAATTCAAAGTTAATTCAGTAGGAAATTCATTAAGTACCAGAAACTGCACACTGTGTTTGGCACCGGCAAAACTCTGAAAAAATAACCAGCACAATACCTAAATAACTTTGATAGCTGATAGTTAATTAAGAAGGGAATTCAGGCTGTACCAGACACAAGCTCACTGTAATCGGCACACATTAATAACACATATGAAAATAATAATAATGATAATAATAATAATAATAATAATAATCTTTATCTAAAGAGGATAACTCAGTCCTATGGAAAGGATCTTCCCTGAGGCCCTCTTGCATATTTACAAGTAGCCCGAGGGCCCCAAGGTTACAAAGTAGTACAGTACATTACTTTTAGGTATCGAGACTTGAAGGAAGGTAGAGATATGGCAGACTGTGGTCTGCACTGGCAAAACCCCTGATATAACCCTTAACCCATTCGCATGCAGAGTTCCTTTGAAGGGAATCGTCTGCTTCTCTCATACTTTTGTGAATAACTTGGGAATTAAGCAAAAGTTTGCAAAAAATTTCAACGAGAGTTGTTGTGTGGCTTCTGATCAACACTTCTTTCAAATGTTTTCCCAAAAATGCTTTTGTAAGTAAAATATTTTCAAAATCGTCTGATCTGTTTTGGGCGCTCTGAGTGTAAATGGGTTAATAACTAATAACCAGTAGTGTAGAAAACTTTCAGGCTGTACCAGCTGTATTTGGCACCTGAAAAAAAGTCTAAAAAAGAAGAAATACAGTAATCAGCTTACATTTCATTTTTTAGGACATCCAGATCTTTTTCGGAAATGGCAGATCGATCGTTACCCTAGTTAATCCTAGATAAAACAAAATCCATCTAGGTATCTTAACCCTTTCAATGCTTAGGCTACTTTCGTCCAAAACACAAGGATGCAACGTTTTTCGATTACCATCTAAATCCTGTCATGTTGGTATTCATTGGATAGAGCTCTCTCACTGAGTACTCTCGGATGAGTACCCATGTGCCAGGGTTTCAGTCTCATTTTTCAGCCTTTTGCCTCATTTTCGTATTGGCAAAATTAGTCATCAGCAGCATAAGGGTTAATCAACCCATTAATGCTCACAGCGCCTAAAATAGCCTGATGATTTTGACGAAATCTTTCAGACAAAGGCATAGTTTGGCAAATTGTTTGAAGGAGAAATGTTCATCGAAACAATACCAACAACTCTCCTTCAAATATTTTGTAAAATCATTCTCAATTTCAATTTTATTGTCAAAAGTAATATACATACAGACAACAATTTCTGGAGGAACTCATGCATTAATGGGTTAAACCAAATGCCTGAGCATATTGTATAAGCAGGAAATATGTCGACTCACTGAGAATAAAGGGGTTACATACAAACAAATTCTAGAAGCATGAAGTGTGTTACAAATCATTTGATATGTTGCGAGGGCGGGAGAGGGATGGGCGTTTAGAGTTGATTATTCTCTGCTTGCGAGAGCGGAGAGCATATGTAGGAGGTCATCGATTCAACCTATTCATGCCTATGGCACCATGAACTTCCATGTTTTATCGATAGAACATGAGTATTTCTCAGAAAAGTTTTGAAGAAGGGACGGTGGCCAAAACCCAACCCACATCTCTTCATCAAAAAATAAGCATGAATTTATGCTTAATTGAAAATCTCTCTGTCTCTCTCTCTGTCTGTCTGTCTCTCTCTCTCGCTCTCTCTGTCTCTGTCTCTGTCTCTGTCTCTCTCTGTGTCTCTCTCTCTCTCTCTGTGTCTCTCTGTCTCTGTATCTATTTCTCCTCTCTCTCTCTCTCTCTCTCTCTCTCTCCTCTCTCTCTCTCTCTCTCTCTCCTCTCTCTCTCTCTCTCTCTCTCTCTCTCTCTCTCTCTCTCTCTCTCTCTCTCTTTCTCCCTCCCTCCCTCCCTCACTCCCTCCCTCCTAAGTCCAGACGATCCTCAGGAAGGAGATGTTATGGTATGAATGTGTTAGGGGTTGCTACGAGGTGTGTGTCAGTGGAGATGTTTTGGTATGAATGTGTTTAGGGGTTGCTACGAGGTGTGTGTCAGTGGAGATGTTTTGGTATGAATGTGTTAGGGGTTGCTACGAGGTGTGTGTCAGTGGAGATGTTTTTGGTATGAATGTGTTAGGGGTTGCTACGAGGTGTGTGTCAGTGGAGATGTTTTGGTATGAATGTGTTAGGGGTTGCTACGAGGTGTGTGTCAGTGGAGATGTTTTGGTATGAATGTGTTAGGGGTTGCTACGAGGTGTGTGTCAGTGGAGATGTTTTGGTATGAATGTGTTAGGGTTGCTACGAGTGTGTGTCAGTGGAGATGTTTTGGTATGAATGTGTTAGGGGTTGCTACGAGGTGTGTGTCAGTGGAGATGTTTTGGTATGAATGTGTTAGGGGTTGCTACGAGGTGTGTGTCAGTGGAGATGTTTTGGTATGAATGTGTTAGGGGTTGCTACGAGGTGTGTGTCAGTGGAGATGTTTTGGTATGAATGTGTTAGGGGTTGCTACGAGGTGTGTGTCAGTGGAGATGTTTTGGTCATGAATGTGTTAGGGGTTGCTACGAGGTGTGTGTCAGTGGAGATGTTTTGGTATGAATGTGTTAGGGGTTGCTACGAGGTGTGTGTCAGTGGAGATGTTTTGGTATGAATGTGTTAGGGGTTGCTACGAGGTGTGTGTCAGTGGAGATGTTTTGGTATGAATGTGTTAGGGGTTGCTACGAGGTGTGTGTCAGTGGAGATGTTTTGGTATGAGTGTGTGAGGGGTTGCTACGAGGTGTGTGTCAGTGGAGATGTTTTGGTATGAATGTGTTAGGGGTTGCTACGAGGTGTGTGTCAGTGGAGATGTTTTGGTATGAGTGTGTGAGGGGTTGCTACGAGGTGTGTGTCAGTGGAGATGTTTTGGTATGAGTGTGTGAGGGGTTGCTACGAGGTGTGTGTCAGTGGAGATGTTTTGGTATGAATGTGTTAGGGGTTGCTACGAGGTGTGTGTCAGTGGAGATGTTTTGGTATGAGTGTGTGAGGGGTTGCTACGAGGTGTGTGTCAGTGGAGATGTTTTGGTATGAATGTGTTAGGGGTTGCTACGAGGTGTGTGTCAGTGGGAAGAAATCTTGATAGGGAACGCAAAGATTTGGTAATGTGAGCGCGGTGGTATTTCAACAAATACTCCAACATGAGGTACTAGGAATAGCTGACACTTAACGTCCTCATGCCAGAATAATCTTATCTCCCTCCTTCCCCCAAGACCATCTTCAGGCCAACTCCTTGAGCAGGGACTTAACCAGGATTATTCAGAAAACTGGCTGCCAAAAACTGGCAATTGTAAAATGTTTGGGTGTTCATTGAGGTCTAGTACTAGTGTAAATATGCTTTACATCTCTATTGGATTTGTATGATCCCCCTTAGATATTACCCATTATACTTTGAGACGTATAATGAAACCATGCAATCGTTGTTTTGATTTAGAATAAATTATATAAAAGCGTGGAAATGAGCATATTAGATATTTTTCAAAATACGCACAACATTTAAAGAAAATGGAAAAGATTTTCAAATAAGGTCTAAATTTCTGTAAGATGAAGCTGATATTAAACACATTTTTCGTATCAGTCGTAGAATACTTGAGATATTCCCTGCTCTCAAGGTCTCTGTATATTTCTCTGGTCACGTGGGGATTTCAAGAGACAAATGTGTTCAGGGTATCGTTTCTCACACTGAATAGTAGACATGTGAGGCTGGGGCGGAAATGAAACGTGCAGAGACATATTTGTGGTTATCTGTTTCAGTTTTAGCTCTATCAGCTGGTAATTACACCACACATGTTCTGATGAAAGTCGGAGACATTTCTGAAATGACTTCATTTCCTGTTCTTACAATCCGGCTGCTGTAGGAGTCTCACTTAGGATATGATATAGCCATCTGATGATCTGTGTCTCTTGAGTCTTCTCTATCGTGACTAGCTCTCAATGCCAGCTCTCTCTGTCTCTCTGTCTCTCTGTCTCTCTGTCTCTCTCTCGGCTCTCTCTCTCTCTCTCTCTCCTCTCTCTCTCTCTCTCTCTCTCTCTCTCTCTCTCTCTCTCTCTCTCCTCTCTCTCTCTCTCTCTCTCTCTCTCTCGCTCTCTCTCTCTCTCTCTCTCTCTCTCTGTCTCTCTCTCTCTCTCCTCTCTCTCTCTCTGTCTCTCTCTCTGTCTCTCTCTGTCTCTCTCTCTCTCTCTGTCTCTGTCTCTCTGTCTCTCTCTGTCTCTCTCTGGTCTCTCTGTCTCTGTCTCTCTCTCTCTCTCTCTCTCTCTCTCTCTCTCTCTCTCTCTCTCTCTCTCTCTTTTCTCTCTCCCCTCTCTCTCTCTCTCTCTCTCTCTCTCTCTCTCTCTCTCTCTCTCTCTCTCTCTCTCTCTCTCTCTCTCTCTCTCTCTCTCTCTCTCTCTCTCTCTCTCTCTCTCTCTCTCTCTCTCTCTCTATGTCTGTCTCTCTGTCTCTCTCTCCCTCCCTCCTTCCCTCCCTGGGTTATAAGGTAAAATTTCTGTTTCATTTATTAAACAAATAATAGAAAGGTAAAGATTTGGAGAAAGTGTATGGTTTTCCTCAGTATCAGTTATTTTTCAAAATTCTTGTCATGTGCAGGAAAAAGACAAAACATTTAGCGTTCTGGGAATCAATACTTTTTAATCACCATATCTTAAATCTATTTTGTCTAACTCAAACCTGAAGCCTGTCCCTGGTTGGCCTAATGTCTGGAAAGCTGCTAGTATTTCTTATCTGGTCATGCTTTTTTGGCAGCGCAACATTTTAGGGGGAAATTTTATCTCATCTTAGCTTATCTTATCATGGAAAAACTGTAAAAGCTTCTGGTCCAGGTGAAAGATGACCGGCATAACCTGCTTGCTGCTGAAATACATACATTCTGAGTGTCCACAATCCCACCCCCCTCCGCCCCTGCTACCTCAGTTACCCCAGTGTTCACAACATAGGCTTAGCCAGCAGGGCGTCATTTGGACATCCAAATACCCCCCCTCCCCCCCCCCCCCCAAAAAAAAAGCATCCCTCAAGACATCAAAAATTCGAGAGGAATTTCTCAGAATGTCAATTTCAAGCATATCGTGAAAAAGATTATTAGTATAATTATTATGATTATTATTATCATCATCCATCATCATCATCATCATAATCTCACTTCAACATAATTCTCATGACAGTGTTTCAAGGTATTATGTCTTATTCCAATAAGTTTTATGTTGAAATATGAGTTTCC